>JAOWCC010001634.1:81987639-82622876 GCA_030867875.1 Actinernus sp. WN-2022 | reverse complement strand
AGTTTGACGGGTTATAGGCCGCAAAACCGGTTTGCCTCGCCTCGATTTCAAACTAAACGCATGGAAGTGGGATTCTCAACGGATTTGACCAGAGGTTCTCTTCTCTCCCTCTCGTTGCTTCGCTCCTCGATGACGGCGCCTAGACAAAACCTAGAACCAAAACCTAGAACCTCTGGCACCAGGGTACATCTTGACCGAACAAGCTTGGTCAATAATCTCTATACCTCTCTCTATATAAATAGCCCAGTTTACGGTTCGTGTTGTACGGGTACTTTGTTTATTTGGTGGCAGGCTAGGCAGATGTTAGACGATGGTGGCCCGCCAGTTGAAACACATGAACCGTAAATTGGCCTTATAAGATGTACGAAAACAAATCTTGCAAAAAGTACGGTGGCTCGTAAGGGCCATCAGAATTGCAAACCACATTTTTCTCTAACTCGTCAAAAATGACGACTTAATTTTGCAAAGCACATTTTTCGCTAACTCGTCAAAACAATTAGGACCTCAATGCGATCATAGGAGACCATTCGGTGTTGAGGAAAGTGGAAGAGGTGTATACAGGAAGCAATGGTTGTAGAAATATTTACTAGTAATACATTACATGCAGAAGCCTCACGACCATTGTTGTCATTGTTGTAATATATAAAAAAAACATGCAGGAGAGAGCATGACACAGCCGTACAAACTCGTTAAATTTTGAGTTTTCAAAAATTGACCAATGGCTCAATATTAAAAATATAAACCTGGACTTGCACTGGAGTTACTTATTTTGACTTGCTATTTCCATTTCTGGCATTGAAATTGTGCTAGATTCATGATATTTGAGTGACAAGGTTATGTGACCTCCAGCTACAAAGGGGCTAGTATTGCAGGCTGATAGCATTGTAAAAACTAGTACACGTTTTCATCGCTAAAACAATTTGTCGTTTTGCTGTAAGTCCATGCGTAATAGGCATCATTTTGTCAGATATGTCAGTATGTCACATGACTAAGATTTACTGTAGTAAGCAGTTAAGCAAGAGGGTCTACAGTGACGATATGTGGATATCGTTAGTGCAAGGGGTGCATAGGGAAGGAGGGGATAACTAAGGGGACGTGCTAGGATAGGATAAGAAGATATATATGTAGATGATAGCTATTGTGTTGCATGGCATCCAAACGTTTTTAACGTTTAGTTTATATGAAATGCAGGCTACTATTGCCTAGAACTAGACTTTCGTAGATACTAATAATACTAAATATAATAGCATTTTCATATGGAAAATATAAGAACAAAATAAAATGTATTTTCATTTTTATTCTTTCACTATAAAAACATGCACTGTAACTTGAAACAAAATTATTTATGAGATCACCACACGAAAGTTAGTCCACAATGGACTTCAGTTAAGTTTATGCGAAAATGTTGCAGTATTATTAATGATTCAGTAATAGACCAGTTCGCGGTTAATTCCGACATTTTGAAAGGGGTGCAAACATGGCGCGAAATACAGTGTTTGTATGGGAATCCGATGCCAAATAGTTTCCATAGCGAAAAAATTAACTCGTCATTTTTGACGAGTTAGCGAAAAAAGTGGTTTGCAAAATTAACTCGTCATTTTTGACGAGTTAGCGAAAAAAGTGGTTTGCAAAATTAACTCGTCATTTTTGACGAGTAGCGAAAAAATGTGCTTTGCAAAATTAACTCGTCATTTTTGACGAGTTAGCGAAAATGACGAGTTAGCGAAAAAAGTGGTTTGCAAAACTAACTCGTCATTTTTGACGAGTTAGCGGCTAACTCGTTTTTGACGAGTTAGAGAAAAATGTGGTTTGCAATTCTGATGGCCCTTACGAGCCACCGTAAAAAGGGATGCATTCAAAGTTGGAAACAGAATTAAAACATTGTCTTTGTAGGGGGGTCCAAATCCGCTGTACCCTGGATCAGAGGTTGGAAACCGCCTCTCCTAGATCACATTAGCTTCTCCTTTCTCACACCAACGATGCGGCTGCAACCTCTGGCCGCCCGTTGTAGGCGATTGTTTTTCTAATCCCCATTAAGTGTTTGAATAAGCCAATTAGAGAACGCGTTATATCATCAGGGTCAGATCTTGACCCTGGCACGCTGATTGGCTGAACTTCTAAAAAGGCTTGTGATTAGTTGACCCTCTCACACATGATCCTGTGACTTGAAAACCGGTTTGTAAAGCTCAGTAATGTGAGACGGTGTTGTTTATTTTGGTCAAAAGTCTGTTTTAAAGACCCAGGGTCGACTATAGCGCGCCCCACACTTCCGAGCCGCCATTTTGTGAGAGTCGAAAAGTCCAATATTTAGAGCGAAGTGAGAAATCCGTTTCCATCGACTGCTTTCCTTCCTCTAACTTTCGAATAACGTTCATTTTTACTTTCTTTATTTATAACTTAACATTTTGACAGCTATTTTTACCAAAAAAAATATTTAGATCAGTATTATTTTGAGTGAAGCGTCTCGCGATCTGGTGCGAGATAGATCCGGCCTTTCAGCCAAGAATGGGAAGACCGCGTTTACCTGGCAATGCTCGATGCATAAGACTTAGGTCGTCTGTATTTTAACTCTGGAACATAAGGAAGGACAATCTTGGCAACTAGCGTATTCGCAGAGTATCTGTTACATCTTCAAGCTCCTCAAAGAAGAATTATTCAATTCAAACCAGGGTCCAATTGCAAGCCCAAGCCCAAGGTGAGAAATGACTTGGAGTAATTTTTTTGTGTGTTAAATAATCCATATCCATAGTTAGGTGAAATCACAGGCAGCCCAAGCTCTATTTTTGTGTCATTATTGCGAGATTTTGCAGAAATTAATAAAATGTAAGAAAGCTATACAGTACTCAAATAAAGGTTACATACCTCTTTAAAGTTGTGTTATTGATTGTCCTGTGTACTCCTGGGGTCATTTTAGCCACTTTAACAAGATTTCCAATTCACCGTCCCAGCTGTTATATAAAATGACAAGGCTGGAGACTTCACCTCACATCCAACGATGGCGATCGCCGAAAATCCCCTCGTCTCGCGAATTTCCCCGGAATATTGTCACAAAATCACGCTAACCCTAAAGTCCAATGTTCTTTCCTTCACCTGCATCCTCCATGGCGATCACAGTTACTTTTTAGCCCGATTAATAGTCCCTTTTCCACAACTTTTTCCAATGCTGCGATGCCTGTGAAAGACTCCGTGCCTACCACGTCCACGCGTGCGCAATTTCAAAATAACTGCTGCACTCCCATTGGTTGGTTGGTACGAGCTTTCCCGCTAGATTTGATCCCGCCAGGGTGTACGATAGTCGTGTTTGGCACAACTCATCGAAAACTAACAGGGTGCTAGTGATTACAGAGAAGCCATTTAAAGGTTTTCCCCGTCCAATCGTATCAGGGACAAAATAAAAATAAAAACGCTCCCGGGAAACCCCGCTCACGACATCCAAATCACAACATCATTTGCCGGCAAAGTGTTGTAACTTTTTGTGGTTTTAAAAACTCTCTTGCCTTTAAACTGCTTTAAGTCGACATTGAAAACTGAGCCAACTCCCGCTACGGAACTAGCCGCCAGTGTGTGCATTTCGTTTGCATTGTTTACGAAGAAATGTAAGTATAACGTGTTAGCTAAATTAAATATTTGTGTAAAAGTACGTGCGCATCCAGTGGCAGAAATCGTAAAAAAAAAAACTAAATCCGCGATCGTATGAACGAGTAATTATAAAGATACTGTACTTTGAAGAAGTCGTATCTGATATATAACTATGACCTAGAGGAGCTACAATCGACAGTTTGCCATTTATATATAAATACAAACATTTATTAGAAACCATATATGCGCGAATAAAAACAAACTGAGATCAAAAATCGCCGATACATGAACTTTGATCTCTACAGTGGCCAAGTGATTTTTTTTTTGTAAGGCTTGTGACGTTATACTTACATTTCTTCGTAAACAATGCAAACGAAATGCACACACTGGCGGCTAGTTCCGTAGCGGGAGTTGGCTCAGTTTTCAATGTCGACTTAAAGCAGTTTAAAGGCAAGAGAGGTTTTAAAACCACAAAAAGTTACAACACTTTGCCGGCAAATGATGTTGTGATTTGGATGTCGTGAGCGGGGTTTCCCGGGAGCGTTTTTTTATTTATTTTGTCCCTTATACGATTGGACGGGGAAAACCTTTAAATGGCTTCTCTGTAATCACTAGCACCCTGTTAGTTTTCGATGAGTTGTGCCAAACACGACTATCGTACACCCTGGGCGGGATCAAATCTAGCGGGAAAGCTCGTACCAACCAACCAATGGGAGTGCAGCAGTTATTTTGAAATTGCGCACGCGTGGACGTGGTAGGCACGACACCGCGGAAATACGTTTTGTGACGTCACTTCCGTTGATCAGCAGTCGGCGCCATTAGAACCGGTTTCTTAGAACACATACAGCAGACACCGCGGAAATACGTTTTGTGACGTCACTTCCGTTGATCAGCAGTCGGCGCCATTAGAACCGGTTTCTTAGAACACAGCATGCTTTGATTTGAGAACCTCAATAAATATGCAAAATGGAGCTCGAAATATTGCACCAGAAGTCTTGCATCTTATGAAGTAACAAGTCAGCCGAAATAAGTCAGGTATTCGTGGTCGTGGTATAAAGATTTGCTGTGGAAATGAGTTGATGTTCGCCGCTGTCACATGCGAGGTGAGTTAAGAAAATGGATTTATAATTTAATACATGTGTAGTCCGTGTACTGTGTAGTATACTTCTTTCGTAACTGAAGGCGACCACTATCTTTCGAACTTTAGTTTTCGTTGACGCCAGTGACCTTTTCCAAAAGCTATAATTACTGTAGACATTTACTACGATCATGCATATACATGTAATAACGAGCTAGAGACCGATCAAAAGTGCGTATTCACTTTTCGTACTGAACGGTGATTTCTTGGTGGGTTATTTTCCCAGGGGGAGGGGGGAGGGGGGAGGGTTCTTCAAGGTAAAAAGAGCAAGGGTGACCGTCGGAAAACCTCGAAAAATACCCTAAAAAAATACCAAAACCGTGAAACATTGCCCACCCTGAAATGTACCTCATGGTCTAAAAATCACCCTGAAAAATGGATTTTACTTGGCCAACACCTAAAAATACTACCCTAAAAATATGACTAACACCTCTACCAGCCAAATATAGGAAGAAACCCCCCCTGGGTTATTTTCCTATGATTTGAGCCATCATAGCCTGGTCATGTCAGCCGTTACCAATGCTCTTTTGTTAAAGAACTAGATGTAATCATAGATTAGTGAAGTGCGTTCATATTAACATTTATGTTACAAGAAATGGGTTTTGCTAAACTCATGAAATAGATATTGGACTAATAGACACTATTACACCCTAAATCTATAATAATTTGTGTCCATTTTCCCCCGACTATGAGATACAATGTTCTATACCCCTTACAGCTTGTCATGATGTCTGTGCTCTACCTTTGCTGTGACCCATTTTACAACTACATTAGTGGCACACAGTGTTTCTATCAATATTTTCAAGTTCAGTATGCATGTACAAGTTCAGTTCTTATAAACCCTTGTAAAATTGTAAGAACTAATCTCTGTTTCCATGAAACTGGGACAAAACATTTTTGTCCAGTCACATATTTTGTATAAACTGTCACTAATTTTGTACTGTCTAGTAATGTTAAAATTGAACTTTGCTAGAGAAGAACCAATTGTCCCAATTGTAGACACCCATTATGAGTTACAACTGTACTCTTCATGGGATCTTCTTGTTGACTGAACAGCTGCCTTAATTAAATTGATCTTATCTTGGACATAATCAATGAACTTGGACGACTGAATTAAAGTATTAAATCTTTCTCTGTTGTAGGCTTTTGTAGCTTAGAACTGTCATCACCATCATCCTCATTGTGTATCAGACCAGATAAGAGGCCAAGATTTCATAAAGGAGGTTTGGAAGGCAGATAATGCAACCACGGCAGCGTTGCCCTGGCCATCACACATACATGTACATGGAGGATAAAATGTGTGCCCACATGTTAGTCGGTGTATTTCTTGTTGGCCAAGTCACAATCAAGCAGTGGGTTTGTTTCATAAGAAGGCCATCTGTACCCAAGGAAAGAGACTTAGTTACAAATTCCTTCTTAAAACTTGCCAAAGGTGCTTTGCCATATGGTCTCCCAGCTCTGTTCGTGGCTCGTGATAGTATGTGAGATTTGCCAAGGTTTACAGCGACTTGCTCAAACATACAAAGGATTCCTTCAGAGGCCAAACCTACAATGATTATCATAACTATTATTTTAATACTGATCCACAACATGTTTCTGATTCCTTTCTGAAGTCTTAAACTAACAATAAAATTAATTTGAATTATTTATGTACTTTGCTGGATTGTCGTTTTCCGCTAGCTGTCAGGTTAAAAGTAGCTAACTGTTTTGCCCAATTTTTCATTCATGTATGGCATTTGAATCTATTCTTGTAACCACCAGTTGTAAAACACTGACTTTCTAACATATCCTGGCTTATTTTTTGCTTTAATTTCCTTTCTCTATAGTTTTTTTGTTTTAATACTGTGTAGCTCATGGTACAGTGTTGGTGAATGGATGACAAAGTCTTTCTAGCCTGTGAAACAGGCCCTCAGTGTTATTTCAATGCAAAGGAAGTGATAAAATAATTTGGCCACGCGAAAATTGAAAAAAGGAGACTGGCACGAGAGAGGAGAACAACTTGCTCCGCTCGCATCACAACAAACTCACTTTGCTCGCAAGACCTACTTTCTGGTGTCTCTTCTCGAAGCGCCTCAGTGATCTGCAGGCTAAAGTCTTAGTTTCATGTTTTGGTGGTTTACTAGATTTTGTCTCTTAGGACACTTTTCCACAGCTTGACTTAAAGATTCCAGGCTTTGTTTCAAAGAGGGCTCTGAAAATTTGAATTTATTTAATATTATTAGTCATTTTTCCAAAGCGATCCTTGAAAACATTGGATGAGCTCAAATTTCCTAAGACATTGCTCGAGTTGAAATTTAGGAATTTATTGTGGTGCGCAGTGTAAACTTAAAATTACTATTTTGTGTAGGTTTTGGGATACAAACTATTAAAAATAGGGGTCTGGAGTTTATTTTCTAAATAAGCACAATAGCAACCCCTCCCCCCAAAAAAACATGAATTCTTAAAAACATACCCCCCCCCCCCCCGAATACATCCTGTACAAAACTATAGCCAGTCAATTGTACCATCACAAAAAATATACCCCCTACTCTGAACTCCAGTCTCCCTTAGCTATAATTAATGAACAGTCCCTTAGAAATAGTAAAATTATTTAATAGCTAGTATAGAATTGTCAAAATTAATTGTAAGGCAAAAGCTTTATTACTTAAAGTACAATAAATTTAACTTATTTATGCTTATGCCTATAGTTTCACAGATTAATTGGTTGCACTCTACCATAGGTGTATGTGTGTACTTTGACGTACAGTAACTTTGTTAATAAAACCAGTTAAGGGGCATAGCATGCATATACCCACGGGCATACACTTTGAGACAAAAATTCCCTGTTTAGCCTTGTAATTTTTGTATGAGGGGCCCTCAGTTAAAACCGGTCACTACTGGAACACCTTAAAAATGCCTAGCTATGCCCCTGCACTTCAGTACTATTGTATCACAAGTTATGAAGCTCTTGTTATGGTAAATAAAAGGAGTTCATTGTTAATATAATTATCTGTGGCACTTGTTGCTGAACAGCGACTTCAGGGTTTATAGGAGTTTCCTCTGATGTATTGCTTTAATCACAAACCTGTACAATATTATTGTTATAGTACTTTGATGCACAGTTCAGGGACAGTTTTAATAAGCTTAAGTTTATATTAGTTGGCCAAATTGCAGTTTTTCGAATGTTTACCTTCTGTCTTTTCGCACCACCTTCATCTTCATTTACTGATGAAGCCTCTTGGGTGCTTCTTTCTGGCATTTGTTGCACCAGCGAGTTCCATGGTTGCAGCTGGGGGAATGTGCTCCGGCTTTGTCCAATCTTGGTGTGTTTTTATTGGTACCTTTTAGGGGTCAAATTTGGCTTGAGCCACGCCCATTTTAGTACCTCTGGTCGAAACGAAAATTTTCGATGAGCATCCCCGTCCCTTATATATGGGAGTCCTTCCCCCGGGATGAAGACACCGGGAATGGCCCCAAGTCGACGGAGACTTGGGGCCATTTAAGCCTCTGGCTTTGGCCTTTCTTCTGTATGTTCCTTCTTGTAGTATTTGTTAATAAATTGAATTGAGACTAGCATCGTTTTTCATTTTCCCAACGAAGTCTGTCAAAATGGCACTGACAGAGGAATAGTGTTGAAGCTAGTCTTCCATATCTACAGGTATATGTAGTGCTTAAACTTCCATGGCAAGTAGGAGAATAATGCCGTGTCTTTGAGCGAGTACACAGCATGTTACGAAATGGAAAAAAGCGTGACCGTAACTCGCACTCGCTTTCACGACGAATGTGCCTTTTGCTTCGTCTGGTTTATATCGTGTGCAAGCTCCATTTTTCTTGTGCACAATTTATTTTACGTAACAGTAATTGAACTAAGTCGTACTGAAGTATGGAGGCTAAGTATTGTGTTTCTTGGCTAAGTCTTGGGGTTTTCCAAGGCATGTACAAAATACGAAAGTTTAATTTTGAATTTGCCGGCGTTTCTAATTTATTGCGAATGACCGCTGACTAGCAAAATAAGTGATCGCATCGGCAAAAACGTATTTCCGCGGTGTCCATACAGCATGCGTTCATCTGTGTAACTTTGATTTGAGAACTTCAATAGGCAAAATGGAGCTCGAAATATTGCACCAGAAGTTTTGCATCTTATGAAGTAACAAGTCAGCCGAAATAAGTCAGGTATTCGTGGTCGTTGTAGAAAGATTTGCTGTGGAAATGAGTTGATGTTCGCCGCTGTCACATGCGAGGTGAGTTAAGAAAATGGATTTATAATTTAATACATGTCTAGTCCTTGTAGTATACTTCTTTCGTAATTTTCGAAGTAATACTAATTGTACTATCAGTACCCACATTAAGTCAGCTTGACTCGGTTGCATATGATTACGTCTAGCAGCTTCACGACTGTTTCAGTTTCGCGCTGGAAATTTAAATTTAGTTCACGCACGTAAAACTGAAGGCGACCACTATCTTTCGAACTTTAGTTTTCGTTGACGCCAGTGACCTTTTCCAAAATCAACAATTACTGTAGACATTTACTACGATCATGCATATACATGTAATAACGATCGAGATCGATCAAAAGTGCGTATTCACTTTTCGTACTGAACGGTGATTTCTTGGTGGGTTATTTTCCCGGGGGAGGGTGGGGGGAGGGGATCTTCTTGTTAACTGAACAGCTCCTTTATTAAATTGATCTTATCTTGGACATAATCAATGAACTATGACGACTGAAAGTACTAAATATTTCTCTGTTGTAGGCTTTTGTGGCTTAGAACTGTCACCACCACCATCATCGTCACCATCATCCTCATCATCCTCATAATTTTTGTGTATCAGACCAGATAAGAGGCCAAGATTTCATGACAAGGATAGCTTCTGGATTTCATAAAGGAGGTTTGGAAGGCAGATAATGCAACCAAGGCTGTTGCCCTGGCCATCACACATACATGGAGGATAAAATGTGTGCCAACATGTTAGTCAGTGTATTTCTTGTTGGCCAAGTCACAATCAAGCAGTGGGTTTGGTTCATAAGAAGGCCATCTGTATCCAAGGGGAAGAGACTTAGTTACAAATTCCTTCTTAAAACTTGCGAAAGGTGCTTTGCCATATGGTCTCCCAGCTCTGTTCATGGCTCGTGATAGTATGTGAGATTTGCCAAGGTTTACAGCGATCGACTTGCTTAAACATACAAAGGATTCCTTCAGAGTGCCAAACCTACAATGATTATCATAACTATTATTTTAATACTCCACAACATGTTTCTGATTCCTTTCTGAAGTCTTAAACTAACAATAAAATAAATTTGAATTATTTATGTACTTTGCTGGATTGTCACTTTCCGCTAGCTGTCAGGTTAAAAGTAACTAACTGTTTTGCCCAAATTTTCATTCATGTATGGCATTTGAATCTATTCTTGTAACCACCTGTAAAACACTGACTTTTTAACATATCCTGGCTTGTACATTTATTTTTTATTCTTTGCTTTAATTTCCTTTCTCTATACTTTTTTGTTTTAATACTCTGTAGCTCATGGTACAGTGTTGGTGAATGGTGGATGACAAAGTCTTTCTAGCCTGCGAAACAGGCCCTGTGTTATTTCAATGCAATAGAAGTAAAGGAATGCAAAATAAATAATTTGGCTGCTCAAAAATAGAAAAAAGGAGACTGGCACGAGAGAGGAGAACAACTTGCTCTGTTCACATCACAACGAACTCGCTTCGCTCGCAAGACCTACTTTCTAGGGTCTCTTCTCAAAGTGCCTGATCTGCAGGCTAAAGTCTTTCATGTTTTGGTGGTTTACTAGATTTTGTCTCTTAGGACACTTTTCCACAGCTTGACTTAAAGATTCCAGGCTTTGCTTCAAAGAAGTTCTGTGAAAATTTGAATCTATTTAGTATTATTAGTAATTTTTCCAAAGAGATCCTTGAAAACATTGGATGAGCTTCCTAAGGCATTGCTCAAGTTGAAATTTAGGAATTTATTGTGGCACGCAGTGTAAACTTAAAATTACTATTTTGTGTAGGTTTTGAGATACAAACCCCATGCACCAATAATACTGTATACTTATTTCTCTCTGATGGAATTGAATAACGGTATTCATTGTTTCTGTTGTTGTTCAATATTTCTCAAATGGGTGCCTCATTGGCCCAAACTGTCCTTCTGCAGTTAATATGTTCAACAAATGCACCCAGTTACTTTGGGACTGTTCAATAATTATAGTTAAGGGGGGGTCTGGAGTTTATTTTCTAAATAAGCACAATAACAACCTTCCCCCCCCCAAAAAAAAAACACGAATTCTTAAAAACGTACCGCCCCCCGAATACATCCTGTACAAAACTGTAGCCAGTCCATTTTGTACCATCAAAAAAAATGTACCCCCGACTTTCAACTGATTTTGAAAATTGTACCCCCCCCCCCTACTCTGAACTCCAGTCTCCCTTAGCTATAATTAATGAACAGTCCCTTAGAAATAGTAAAATTATTTAATAGCTAGTATAGAATTGTCAAAATTAATTGTAGAGCAAAAGCTTTATTACTTGAAGTACAATAAATTTATATATTCACAGATTAATTCATGGTTGCACTCTACCATAGGTGTATGTGTGTACTTTGACATACAGTATTTTTTTAAATAAAACCAGTTCAGGGGCATGGCATGCGTATACACACGGCATACACTTTGAGACAAAAAATCGCTGTTTAGCCTTGTATGAGGGGCCCTCAGTTAAAACCAGTCACTACTGGTACACCTTGAAAATGCCTAGCTATGCCCCTGCACTTCAGTACTATTGTATAACAAGTTATGAAGCTCTAGTTATGGTAAATAAAAGGAGTTCATTGTTAATAAAATTATCTGTGGCACTTGTTGCTGAACAGCAAGTTCAGGGTTTATAGGGGTTTCCTCTGATGTATTGCTTTCATCACAAACCTGTACAATATTATTGTTATAGTACTTTGACGCACAGTTCAGGGACATATTTAATAAGCTTAAGCTTATATTAGTTGACCAAATTGCAGTTTTTCGGGTGTTTACCTTCTGTCTTTTTGCACCACCTTCATCTTCATTTACTAGTGAAGCCTCTTGGGTGCTTCTTTCTGGCATTTGTTGCACCAGCGAGTTCCAGGGTTGTAGCTGGGAGAATGTGCTCCGGCTTTGTCCAATCGTGGTGTGTTTTTATTGATACCTTTTAGCTAATTTAGGGGTCAAATTTAGCTTGAGCCATGCCCATTTTAGTACCTCTGGTCGAAACGAAAATTTCCGACGAGGACACCGGGAATGGCCCCAAGTCGACGGAGACTTGGGGCCATTTAAGCCTCTGGCTTTGGCCTTTCTTCTGTATGTTCCTCCTTGTAGTATTTGTTAATAAATTGAATTGAGACAAGGATCGTTTTTCATTTTCCCGACGAAGTCTGTCAAAATGGCACTGACAGAGGAATAGTGTTGAAGCTAATCTTCCATATCTACAGGTATCTGTAGTGCTTACCCTCATCAAATTGAAGTATATTTGAAGTATACTTGAAACATACATAAAGTATATACTTGAAGTATACTTGAAGTATACTTAATGTAGTGTTAAAGTATACTTTAATTGTACTAGAAACCATATTGTAAAGTATACTTGAAGTATACTTGCTTGATAAAAAGTATACTTAAAGTAGTGGTGTTTTTGGACTAAAGAAAACAAAGTTGATGGGATGATAAGTATACTTAAAGTATACTTCTAAAGTATACTTGAAGTATACTTTGGTGAAACATATACTTGAAGTATACTTGTAAAGTATACTTGAAGTATACTTTGATAAAACATGTACTTGAAGTATACTTAAAGTATACTTACATGTAAAGTATATTAATTTACAGGACACAACTTCAATTAACACTACTGGAGCACATCATGTGACATATGTGAAATTGGGAAGTGAAATCAACAAATTTCACACATATTTTCACATAGTTTTCACATAATTTTTTTCACATGAACATGTATGTGAAAAAATGATGTGAAACTACCATGTGAAAAGGTGTCCTTCTTTTCACACCATGAAATGATGTGAAATATTCAAGACTACATTTACCAAATGCAGGGAGACAAGGATGTGACAATACATATTGCTGTGAAATTACATGTGAATTATTAATAGTAACAATAATATTTATTAATATTACTTTAATATATAATTTTCGATGAAATACCAGTGTATATTTCTTTCTAAAAAGTGATATCTTCACACGTGAAGATATAAATGATATCTTCACACCGGAATATATCACTTTTGAAAATATGACTCGCTTTCAAAGATTTCTAGCCTTTTTAGTAAGAGATTGAAACTAGTATTTCATCAATAATTATATATTAAACAGAACATTACATGGCCGCTTGGAGATACAGATTTTATCTTCTCGTGTTGATGAGTATCTTACCCGTTCGCTGCGCTCACTCATAAGATATTTCATCAACACTCGAAGATAAAATCCGTATCTCCGCGCGACCATGTAATATCCTCAAAATATCTATATTAACTGTACTGGGATATATCATGTGAAATTTGTGTGAAACACCTAGCTGTGACATGTTTTGAAGATGTGAAAAATGGTGTGAAAAAATAATTAACAATTATTCACCGAAGTGGAGGTGAATAGTGGTGGATATTTACCGAGCCGCTTCGGCGATGTTTAGTATATTCCACACTGCAGGTGAATAGCCAGCACCAAATAGTTATTTTATTTCCTGTGAAATGGACAAAAACTCGCGCGAGATGATCGCTGCTTTGCTCAGAGGTGAATATGAAATCATATTCACTGTTTGAGTAGCCAATAAGAGCACGCAAAAAGTGATATTCACTGGTGTGGTATATACCAATGTCAGATATTGGGGGTGTGAAAACATATGTGAAATGTTTCCTTAAACTGGCAGACATAAAAAAATATTAAAGCTGGAGTTACATGTACTAGCTATATAGCTAGCTATATATAGTGCAGACATAGAAGATTGAGGTGTAGAAACATGAAATATATATATGAAAATCCACATATCCATGATCATGAAATTAAAATATTGTATGTAATATATTACTATATGCTAATATAGTGACTCAAGCATAATACTGACAAGTACCTACATGTACATGTATATTATTTTCTGGTTTATATACATGTACCTAACAAAGGGCTATTAGAGCAGATTTCGTATGAGTGGGACAAACTACAGCACGGTTAGCTTACGGCATGCCGTGGATGTTGAAATGGTTTCCAATTGTTTTTGTCTTGCTGATCCAATCAGATCACAGAGCTAGTACGTACAGCACAGTACACGGTTACAGACATGCCGTAGTTTGTCCCACTCATACGAAATATGCTCTAATTAATACACACATGCCGTACAAATTATAAACCCCACTCTCTAATATATATATACTCCTACATATGTAGTCTGGTCTCTCTTTAATAAGCCGAAGTTAAGGGCCAAAGCGAGGAAGAGGAAAACAGAAGGATGCACGTTAATTGCCTGGATGTTTATTTGTGAATCTGCTACACGAACATTGTAGTTTCAACAACCGAGCTATGTTATATTTAACTACAGAGTATTATTAGTCGTTTACATGTGAGCCATTAAAGGCAAAGAGAAAAACCCTTTGCCATGGGGCAAGGGCGATCGAGATACATGAACGACTTGAAAATATTAAAACTTGCATGCATGACAACAGATAGCGGCGCGCGGAGGTGCGAATAGTATATACTTATACCTAGCTATTTATAGTACAACCGATTTCAATAGGAAACTATTCGACAGACATGCTTTGTAAACAGGCTCACTTGTTTATCCTGGTTTTGAGGTACTGAATCAAATAATTTAGTGCTCTTTCATATTACTCAATAGACTTCGAGTACTGAATCGATAACATATTGTTTTACGCGGATGCACGTAACACGGAAATCGGTTGTAAAGTTGTAATCAACGTGCTTTTCTGAGCGAAATTGAGAATGCTCTACTTACCTTCGATTATCGAGGAATCCTGGAGATTGTTATTAAAGAAATAGAGTTTGATAACGTTAAAACCATAGCAAAAGACAGAGACTTTGCAGCAAACAGACTTCACGTGATCGTACATACGGTTGAAGAGAAATATTATACTTCAAGATTTGAGCGCCAAATTAATTGAAAGCGTGCATCCGTGTTCGGATTGGTTACCGAACATGATACCTCCCTTACCAAAATTGAGTACATTTGGGGTATACCTCATTTGTACCTAAATTATACCCCAAACGTACCCGAAATAGGTACAAAATAGGTATACCTAAAGTAGCGCACTTTTGGAACCATTATGGGTACATCTGAGGTATACCTCAAATGTACCTCTTTAACTAAAGACAGTACTACAAATAATATTCAAAAAAATGTGGGGTATACCTCATTTGTACCTAAATTATACCCCAAACGTACCCAAAATAGGTACATACTAGGTATATCCAAAGTATCACACTTTTGGGAACCTGCATTTTGGGTACACTTGAGGTATATACCACAAATGTACCTCTTCAACTAGACTGTACTCCGAAATACTGCATGTACACCTGCAGGTAGGGTATATAACTTTTGCAGGCTTTCAAGGTGTACTTAAAAAGTTCCACCAATGATGTTGAAACTCGTAAATCGTAGATATATTTTTTATTACTTGAACTGATCATTAAGCAAATGCTACAAGGTACATGGCCAGAAATGCCATTTGCAGTATAAAAATTTAGTCTGATTCACAAATTGTCCAACTGAAACTATAACCACAATTTGATTTGTAATAATATTGACTTTAACTTTTGTTTTTGGATGTTTCAATAACATTGGACTCAGCTGCATAATAGTGCCTTGTCTTGCTCTCCATGGAATCAGCATTCTTCTGTTTCATCTGTTTGCTTTATTGTTCTACAAGAAACAAATGTATACTCTATAGATTACCAACCAGGTATGGGTTTCAATTGATAAGTGCATTATATATATTTTATACACTAGAAAATAACCGGTTACTTTGTGCTGAAATTCATCAATACAAAAAAAATAACATGGTTCAAATTGTATTGAAAAACTAAAACCATACCATTGTCTTGCAACTGATTTCAGTATGACATGCATAGAGATAGATAATAATAATTATTATTTGACATACTGATTCGACACAATCATTCTGAGAAAAATTATGCTTCTGTTCTGCAACGCAATATGTTGGCAGTCTGTAAGATACTTGGAATAAAAATAAGAAACTAAATAATTTGATTTGGTACCTCAAAACCATCATAAACCAGTGAGCCTGGTTACAAAGCATGTTGAATGGTTGTGTCGAATGAGTACATATCTATGTTGAATGATTCCAGCCCTATACATGTAATGGCTAAACTGCAGAACACAATGCCACTTCAGTGCCACTTAAAAAGATGACTTGAAAACTTTGTTAAATTCTCCATACTCCATCAGGTTTATTTACACTCGTTATATGAACGATTTTAGGTTTTAAATGGTTAGGGTTTTTTATTTGGCCATGGGGGTTAGGTTTTTAGAACTAATTATATAAGTGGTGTTGTATTTGCTAGTTGCTCCTTAATTTGAAAAAGCTAAATAAACATGAAATGTATATCTAGCTAGTTTGCCATGGTGTTATTGCATGTATGGTAGACCTATACATGTATGTGTTTCTAAGTGGCAGTAAAAAATCAATCAGATCGAGTGCAGATCAGATTTGAGGTAGAAATAATACGGCTCCGAAATTTCTTTTAATCAACTGCATGATAACACAAAATTATATATAAATTAAGTGCGTGTGTATATCACTACATGGTACATCATGGTACATGTACTTAATCCAAAGCAACTGATCGAGACTAGCTCGTGATCATGCATGCACAGATCAGAGGTACAACTAGGCGATGAACATGTACAAGAAATTATGATGTAAAAATTACCAAAGTCCAAAGATTTTGCTCTACATCCATGATCACAAAACACAATTAATTCACAAGCAATTTACCTTAAATATGCGAGTAATATCCTGAGGATTCCAATAAAGAAGAAGAACGCACGTCTGATATGGTTGCGGGTATTTGTTGAACATATCCCTCCTGAGCAAAGACCGTTGGAAATTTAACGACTTCACATTTTGAGCGCCAGAACTGTTCCGGTAATCTGATTGGTTATGATGCTGACAGTGACATTCCAAAAATACTCGCCACTCGGTGTTCAATTTCGGATGCATCTAGCATCTTTGAGCCACCTTTGAACAGTTTCCTTGATTCAAAAGTCGGGAAAGCACTCCTCTTTTCCTAAATGCCTGCTTATCCAGAAAGGAAAAGGTTTTGATGGCACGAGAATAAGAAGAACTAGTCATCAAATGGTTTAACTTCAAGACGCCAGTTCGCTACGTTTAGGGTCGGCCATCTTGTTTTGATGTGGTTACTGCTGACCAACTGTTGAAACATGCGGGCACATCCAAGGTATTGTTGATACACAGGCTACCCGAGCGTAAGGTTTTTGATTAGGAAGAAATAATCACCCGAATGCGCTGAAATTGCACACAGACACAGCATATTAACTGACAAACACACAAGTAAAGTCTAATTTCTTTTATTTCAATATTTACAGAATTATTGCAATTTCTAAAAACTATAAATTCCCAGTCATCTTGTAAAATAAACGGTTAATCAAAACCTTACGCTTGAGTAGCCTGTGGTCGATGATGGCTAAAATCGATATCTCAATCGTGAAATATTTTCATTCTTTAACCCTGCTTTAACTCATGCAGTCATGAATAAATTAATTTAAAGAAAGAATATTATGAAATCAATTTAATTTTGATTAATAAATATTACTTATCTGTCTGAAATATGTTGTGTCGTAATTTATGCACTGAATAAGTGAATTTATAAACACCATGATCATGTTTTTCTGTCATATACGTTTCAGTGGTTTGTCTGTCATATGTTTTAGTGGCTTTTTGTCATATGTTTTGTCATGCGTATTTTAGTGGCAATTATGTTACCAACCACTTACCGACCACTTACCAACCACTTACCGACACAGTTTTACCGACCACTTACCGACCACTTTTTTTCGGTGCAGATTTTTCACTTTAGCCATGTAAAAATATATAAAATTATCTGATTCTCCAGAAGTAATTAAAGTACATGTGAAGTGTACCTGAAGTGTACCCATTCCTTGAGGTTTATGCAGAGTATGGAGATTTACATTTGGGGTACATGTAAAGTGTACCTCAAGTGTACCCCATTCCTTGAGGTTTATCCAAGAGTATTTAAGGTACATTTGGAGTACAGTGGAGTGTGCCTTAAGTATACCTCAAACACTCCACTAAAACATTGAGGTCCATTCTTGGTATACCTAGATTGTACCTATAATCTCACATAGGTACATTTGGGGTATACCTTAGGTACAGGTGAGGTATACTTTTGTGTACCCGATTTTGGTAAGGGCTGGCATTCTCCGCGACGTGTTTTGTGATGAACGTCTTTTAATACCCAGATGCTGCCAAAGGTTAATCTGTAATAAGTTATAAACAAAGTTGTCCGTTCGCCAATGTCAGATACGATGGAGAAAGTGACATCCATGTGCGCTGCTAAAGTTAAATGGCGACAACACAAGAAATCCTCAAACAAATTAAACTTTCCAGAGTCGGAGGAACATGATTGCATGTTAGGAGCTTGATCGAATTCTTTGAATTGAAGTGGGAGATCAACAAACAGTTCGGAGTTCCGCGTTCGCGTTCATCCTGTGCATGGCGTAATAAATAGACGTTCCTGATAAAGTGCTTCTTGCATGGTTAATTGGCATGCAGAGAGACTTATTTTATTGAATTGTATTTGCTTATGATATAAGTACATACAAAGTATATTTTAAAAGTGTACTCAGAATATACTTTGAAACCTGAGTACATTTGAAGTATACTTGAATTGTACTTGCTTGTGATAAGTACATATGAAGTACATTTTAACAAGTGTACTCAGAATATACTTAGAAACCTAAGTACATTTGAAGTATACTTGAATTGTACTTGCTTGTGATAAGTACATATGAAGTACATATTAACAAGTATACTCAGAATATACTTTGTGTAGAAAGTATGTTACAAGTATACTTAAAATGTACTTAGTCTACAAAAAAGTGTTGAAAAGTATACTTTAAGTACATTTGAAGTATACTTCAATTTGATGAGGGTTAAACATCCATGGCAAGTAGGAGAATAATGCCGTGTCTTTGAGACAGCACACAGCATGTTACGAAATGAAAAAAATCGTGACCGTATTTAAATAAACTCGCACTCGCTTTCACAACGAATGTGCCTTTTGCTTCGTCGGGTTTATATCGTGTGCAAGCTCCATTTTTCTTGTGCATAATTTATTTTACGTAACCGTCATTGAACTAAGTCGTAATGAAGTATGGAGGCTAAGTATTGTGTTTCTTGGCTATGAAAAAGTTGTGGAAAAGGGACTATTAATCGGGCTAAAAAGTAACTGTGATCGCCATGGAGGATGCAGGTGAAGGAAAGAACATTGGACTTTAGGGTTAGCGTGATTTTGTGACAATATTCCGGGGAAATTCGCGAGACGAGGGGATTTTCGGCGATCGCCATCGTTGGATGTGAGGTGAAGTCTCCAGCCTTGTCATTTTATATAACAGCTGGGACGGTGAATTGGAAATCTTGTTAAAGTGGCTAAAATGACCCCAGGAGTACACAGGACAATCAATAACACAACTTTAAAGAGGTATGTAACCTTTATTTGAGTACTGTATACACCCCATTCCAATATGGCGGATACACGGCCGGAGCGTTGGGGCGGGACACGAAAACGAGGGTAGTTAGGCGGAAGTCGATGTCAAGAAGGTCATGAGGCGGGAATTTCGCGCAAGTTTTGAAGCGAGTTTGTTTTTTCGAGAGGGTTGGAATAAGTAGATATTATCACCAGAGAGTTAGAAAATATGGTGGATATTCAGGCTATCGTTTTCACTGAAGAATATATCCCTCAGTGAAAATTATAGTCTGAATATCCACAATATTTTCTAACTCTCTGGGGATAAAATCTACTTATTCCAACCCTCTCAGAAAAACAAACTCGCTTCAAAACTTGCGCGAAATTCCCGCCTCATGACCTTTTTGACATCGACTTCCGCCTAACTACCCTCGTTTTCGTGTCCCGCCCCAACGCTCCGGCCGTGTATCCGCCATATTGGAATGGGGTGTATAGCTTTCTTACATTCTATTAATTTCTGCAAAATCTCGCAATAATGACACAAAAATAGAGCTTGGGCTGCCTGTGGTGAAATAAGCTTACCTTGTATTATTTACAGTGAAAAGGTCCTTTTTGCTCGTTTTTTTATTTCAGGCATAGACGAAGAGCAAGGCGAGGACAATAAATCGAGACCCATTTCGACTATGAACAGGAATTTGAAGGTGAAGAATGGTCGTAACTGCATGATGTTGAAATGTGCACCGAAAAGAATGGCATTAGAGCAAGTAAAAATGTGTTATCAATTTGATGACCTACCAAGAATATTAAAATACAATATTTTTATTGGACAACATGCTATATTGAATTCAAGGGAAACCAATTTGCTACCACAACCTGCAATTGCAGTTATCTTTATAAGCATCCCATTTCTACTGTAAGCTTTCCAGGCTTATTCTTGAACATTATTATACTTGTTCTTCCCCCTTGTAAACTAGTTTACTCAACATTCCATGCCCCCTCTATTAATGCTTAAATAAGCTAGTAGTTGTACTGCATAACTTTGTCTAAAACTAAACTTTATATTTCATGGCTACAGGTACCCCTATTTCATGAAAATTATCCTTGCTGCTGTTGATCACAACATACACAATGTACATCTCTTCTGCAAACCTGTGGAGACCTGAAGTCTGGACACAGGAAGTTTTCAAAAAGAACCCAGAAGTACCATGCAGAAGTGAAGGAGGCAAAAATATATACATACATGTATGCCTACTTCTCTTACATGACTGCTCAAATGCTGTAAGAATGGAAACAGTTTGAAGGCAGTTTCTCTTGGCAGTCTGATGAAGATAACTTCAACCCAAAGGACATTGCTCAAACAATAGACTGATTTATGATTTATAATCAAGTCGAAACATTGCCTAAAATGACAGTGGTATCAGGCATTTGAACAACATTTTTGGACTGGGGGATGATAATTTGAACAACCCAAACTCCAACAGTTCAAATGCCAGGGGGGAGGGAAAGATATGTTCAATAACTTGATGTTTCAATTTGATTAGTACATTACTTGTAGCTTTTACATTTGTTGTCCCAATTCAGATCATGTGACAGCTCACTAGGGATTCAGTGCTTTGTCTTCCAATCAGAGAAATTTATACATTTCCAATTTGGATACAGAAAAACAAGAAAACATTACTGAAGGGACAATATTCAGGTAACCTGAATTGGGACAACAAATTAAATGTACTACATGTAGCTAAATCGGTCGATTGGAAGTTGTCTGGGTGGTAATAGTCTTGCAAAATACTGTTGCTGGTGACTGACATTTTGATTACCCAGCTGATGGTCAGCCTTATATTATTAGAAGAGAAGTACATGTACCATGTGAATGTTATGATATGCTTTTTTCAACACAGGATGGTAAAGATTAAAGTGGATTACAAAAGCTTATTTTAGGAACTAGGGGGGACCTAGTTTCTTATAAGTTGTATCTCTAACTTTGACTACCTCAGTGACTGATTTGAAGTCAAAATGTTTGTTGGAAAACTCGATTATAAACAAGGGAAATGCCTGTTCTTTTAGTGAACAATAGGTCTATCAATGTTGCAACAACCACTTTGTAAAAATCCAAGATGAAGAAAAATAAAGCTTTTTCTTGAAATTACAAGTAACGAGGTTCCTTCGATACATGTTGGCTATTGGAGGACTAATAGAATACTTGGGTAATTTTAAAATAAGTAAAAATAAGATGGCAAAGAAATATTTTCATACTGTTTTTGGCAGAAATAATACTTGGCATAGAAGTACTTGGCTGTAAGCCAACCACTAACTATTTCCACTTTGCATACCAACTAGACATGACCTAGTTTGGGCTCTAGATGTAAGTTTTGTTTGATTATTACTGTATTCGTTGAAGTGAGACCCTGGGTGTTTCAAGTTGCAAAATTGCATTTACCCATATGTCGATCAAACACGAGTCTTGTCTCATACAAAGCTTTTACCAGGCTTAATTACCTTTTGATTGATGGTCAGCTAAATACAATGTTTCTAACTTCCAAGGTATCACATAGAAAACAGTAATGAGCTAATGAATAATAATTATTATACAGACCAATATGTCATGATTTGCTAAATTCTATAATACTTCAGAGGATGAAGCACATTAGCCCCCCCCCCCCCCAAAAAAAAATCATTTTTAGGGCATCGCACATTCTCACCCCACAACGCCTGCTTGTCTGTGATGGACATTACTTTCTCAGTGTTTGACCAATCAGAATTAGCTTTCCACAAAGTCAGTTGACCTTCACCTTGGCAACAAGATTGTACAACAAAAAGAAAATGGCTACCCTTACAGTGTGACTACTGAAAGCGGGGTCACTTATACAATGAGAACCAATCACATTGCAGAACGAAAATAAAGCATTCCAACTTCGGTTATTTGAGCAAATTGTTGTTGAGTACAACAATAGCATTTCAACTAACTCGAAGTTGGAATTATTTGTTTTTGTTCTACAATGTGATTGGTTCTCGTTGTCAAAGTGGCCCCGCTTTCAGTAGTCTCGCTGTAAAGCATTTATGAATGGCAGCATGTACGTCATTCAAGATAACAAGTTAAAATAAATTATTCTTATTCCCAGGGGTGTAGGCAGGATTTTGCCAGGGGGGTCCCAACATAAATGTTGGACCGAGGTGCTTACCTCTAAGGGCATGTTATTAATAATTATTATTATTCAATAATTTACCAAAGGGGGGTCAAGGGCATCCCCTTGCTATGCCCCTGATTCCTATGCAAAATACAAATACTTTTTGAAACGGAAATAGTATCAGTTTTATTGGAAACAGTCTCATGCTGATGTATCACTTCAATAGTGAATGAATTGCACTCATGATTCAATGGGAAAGGCTTTACTTGATGGCAACCAAACTTTAAAATGCTGTTTTAAAAACCCAACAATATTATGGTTGGAGGTGGAAAATAGCATTTACAAACTGGTTTTGCTAATAAAACCAGTATTACCAATCTCGTACAAGTGCCTTTAAAATATATGAATATTTTTTGCCACCCTGTCAATACAACCAAGTGATTGGCCCATAACACTAGTTTTGAAGGAAACTACATGAAACAATGACAATCGAGAAAGGGATGTCAGACGAGCAGGCATTTGTGGGGTGAGAAAGCAGGGAAGACTAGAAACACCATTGTCTTTAAAAAATATGTTTGTTAGTGGTCTAATTGCATTTGACTACACAAATCGTCAACAGAACTACAAATAATTCCACATTCTTGCTATTTATTCAAAGTGGCCAAGGTGAACCATAATTTTCTAGAAGAAAAGGGTGCACAAACAACGTTCCTTGATGTGTATTTTTTTACCACAAAACAACTACACGTGCTCTGTAACAACATTTGAGTGTTCTCCAGCTTCATGCCTTCTACCCAAAAGGCATATTACATAATGGTTTTCCAGCTTTTTCAATGTCCAGCTATGTAAAAGCCGTATAAGTTATCACTCTTCCAACTGAGATTGTAATTGATGTGGCTACCTAAATAGTTTTTTTTAAATATTACTTTAATATACCATTTCCAGTAAGGAATCTGTTAATAGAAAATAACAAATACATTAATTTTAATGTGAGCAAAGATCTGTCGATAAACCTACACAAGCCTCCTGTGCAGATGCTCTTTTAGCTCGTCACACATTCCTCCCAATGATTTTGGAAGCCTTACTTTGATTGGTCAGTCTCTGGAAAAGGAATGTGTTGCTAATTTCAGCAGACGTTCTTGGGAGGACTGCATAATGAGCAAAAAGAAATTGGTGTAGGTACAAGCAGTAGGCACCTATGATTGCAGCTGAGTAAAATGCTTGTACTTATGCTTATAAATTATTGTGAGTGATACTGAACCAGTGACCAATTTGGTAAAACTTTTACACAGTATTTTGCAAGCCTGTCCATTGTCAGCTATGTAAAAATACATGTGTAAAAGTTTTACTGAATTGATCCCAGGCCATGATGTATAGTTGTAAGATGCAAACTAGCCTGAAAACCCATGCACTGTCCTCTGGTACAGGATACTGGATTCAGTCATCCTGACTGAAGTAGCCTACGTGTAGCCATTTACCCACCCTCCGTAAAGTCTGGAGGGAACTCCCAACTGAGGGTGGTAAGAGGCTATAACTGAACATGCAGATATGATGTGTCTATCCTCTGCCAATCTTTCCATACCTCCACAGGGCAAATTATTTATATGCAGCTTTCCTAAAACTTTCCATTGTGAAATTAAACCCATATACATGTGTCGCACCTTGCTTTGATACAGACCTCTAGGATATATCTGTCTAAACACGTTTCTACAAGCTGTATATGCAGTAACACAGGTTACCCTCTTGCAACACACATTCTCCTGTTCGTCTGGCATGGGCAGACACCTTGAATTTACACCAGTCTGGACGATTTCCTGCAGGTGGTCCCCAGTCTTCTCCAGGTATTCCAACTAGCTGTTTTGTGAAGTCCATTAGGCTGCCTCTAGCCTCTATACTCATGCCTAAAACGTTGATCAATAGCTTGTCTTTTTTCTCCATGTCCAGGCTTGAAACAAAGTACTAAAAAGACAACTTATTTACATGTACCTATACATGTATTTTCATTTATAGTTTTTTTCATTGTTTTTGGAAGGTGTTCATTGCAAAATTGTGCATGCTTTTCCGTTGAAAATGAACAATTAAAACTTATAGATCTTCATGTGACTGTGCTACGAAGGGATCCAAGTTGAGTTGAAACAGGCATTAAATACGATTTCTGAAAATTATACGTATTTTTAATACTTTTATTTCACCCTGAGAAATTTGAACTCGTAATCGTATGGGCCCCATCTTGCACCGTGCAGCTGGTTGAATGTTATCGGCTGCTAAACCAAAATAGAAATAACATATATCATTTGTATCATTGAGACTATCTCAAACAACATTACTGTCAGCTAATCCAAGTCAACTTAGGGGCCGACCATTTGACTTTTGAGGGGGGGGGGGGGGGGGGGGGGGGGGGGGTGGGTGTTTTTGAAAAAAAATAACCTGCAAGCGAACGGTGGCGAAAAAAAATATCCTGCAAGCGGAAAAGCTTTGTTCTGGCTCCGCTTTTTTCGCCAAAAAAAATTCGTGCAACAACACTGCTAAAGAAAAAAAAATCGAGCACAGACAAGAACACCCACCCACCCCCCTCAAAAGTCAAATGGTTGTTCCCTTACAGCTTACCTTGTTTTATCGCAACCACCTAGGTCGTGACACTTCACGTCGGCTTTCGTATTTCGCGGCATTTTCAGGAACCCTTGCCTCTTCTCCTTGTGCACTGACCTTTGCATGTGAATTTTACTCGGTTTAAATCGGCTTCGGAAATGACCTGACTGAGATTAATAAATCGAGTAATGTTGTTATCCTGTTTATAATAGCAGTTTCACATACAGATACGAATGGGCCATTCCATTTTATATGCACACCCCTCCTATTGAGGGACTTGGATATCCTTGGGGGAGGGAGGGGGTAAAACTGACAAACATCCAGATGGGGATGAGTAAAATATCCAAAGGGGTAGATATCCACACCAGGGATATCCTGGATGCTAGCCAGGATATAATATCCAACAGCCCCACCCCTATTGAGAAACTTGGATATCCTTGGGGAGAGAGGGGAACATCCTAGAGGGCTGGAAAGGCTATCCAAGGGGGTCTGGAGAAACAGCGACCCCCCCCCCCCAAAAAAAAACATCCATAGGGGGTTGCCCAAAATTATATCCAAAGGGGTATAGAAGTGAATCCCTCAATAGGGGGGGTGTGCATATAAAATGGAATGGCCCAATCGAAGTCGAAGATCACAAACTTCCTTTAGTTCTTCGTCGATTTGAATATCCACAATTAACGAGCCATACGCATTTCTTCTCCCTTCTTGCTACACTGAACCAATAAGATGAATTGGAATCCCTCGTGGAACCATTTGTTCTTTAAAAGCTTCGTGCCAACGACTGAACGAACAACACGACGAAGAACAAGCGCAGTTCAGTTCACTCGAAACAACAGAAGCCTCGTCTTGGTGCCGATCAAAACAAAAACAGGCGCGCAAAGCATAATGGTCGACACTGGGTCTTTAATAGAAATGGATTCCGATGCGTTGCTTCTTGAAATCGCTCTCGCTTTGGCGGAAACTTTGGTTTGCACTCGTTGCGGTGAGCTCGTCGACGGCGAAACCCAACATCTTTTTACGCGCTCTGAGGCTACTGAGGGATTGATTACTTCGATCTTCCGTTGTTGCACCGCTACAGATTGTCTGTACTTCTCCTTAAATTCCTCAAGATCACTTGAAATGGCTTTTAAATAGCCTTCGAACCGTTCGAAATCTCTTTGGCACTTATAACATACCACGCAAGAAACTCCATCGCACCTCAAAATCCGGCGGTGTACCAAGGACCTTCGCCAAACGTTCTGCCAGCTTTTGTTCGAGCGAAGCTTTCCCAGTAAACTAATTACATTTTCCCCTACCTAAAATTGTCAAGTTACACATGCATATCCTACATATTTCGTTTGGCTTCACGATTTTCACGGGTGTTTTCTTCATAGCTTTTCATCGTTCGCACGTGAACACACTGACACAGCGCGTGAAAGCCAGAGTTTGTAAACATGCAATCTGACACTTTTTGACAAGTTCACATACCACGTGAAAAAAACCGGTTTGGCCAAGTTTATATTTTTAGCACATTTTACGCATGCCAATCTAATTGGATTATGTTCTAAGGGACGGACCATTAGATTATTGATGTAGGGGTTGCGCAAATCCCCAAAAAAATATCGAGCAAGCTCTTCTATCGGAAAAAAAATATCGAGCAACACAATAATCAAGGGAAAAAATATCGAGCAAGCACTAGCTGGTCTCATACGCATTTACAAATTAAATTAATAAAGGCAAAGAAATAAACCAGGGAAGAAGACTGGTTTGTTTTTATGAACAATTTCCACAGGAAACCCAATACAGATCTGAAGATCACACAGACTGGTTACCAGGAATCAGTCAACATATGTAAATTATCCAAGATGTAAAAAATATTTGTATTGTTTTTTAAAACTATTGTGTGGGAGGGATTTTAGCCGTAATCAAGACAGCAGATAAACTGATGGGACGATCGATCGCAAAAAGTCACATGCACTCATAAATCGAAACTTACCCTGTATTAACTAACTGTATATATTTCGGAAAGAAGTTATCTGGTAAACGATGAGTTCTCACTGGCCTAGTGGATATAGGGTTATCGGATCATGTGTACTGTACGCAATGTTGGCCGACGTATCGGTCGATGGTTGGCCGACATATCGGCCGACTGTCGACCGACCCGCGGGCGACTGCTGGTAGCGGATCGGACAAGGGGTGGCCGACATGTCGGTCGACAGTCGGTCGTGTGTCGGCCGACACGTCGGTCGATTTCCCCCCTCCTGCTGTGTATATGTCGGCCGATAGTGGATCGGTGGTATATCGATAAGGTGTCGGTTATATGTCGGTGGGGTATCGGTGAAATGCTAAGTTATAATTAAACTATTCTGCATACTGTTTTCACTCAAATAAACAGTGACTCTTTTGGATTTTTTTTACCTGGAAGGTTTACTGTATTGAATATAATTCAGTCTAAGTATAGTAATATTCCTTTCTGTTGCGGTATAAAATGTTCCTTTATACAATTAAATCTCTCATATTGACTCATGAAATTCCTTCAAATGCAACGTTTAATATCTTAATTTGTGTTTTTTGTGTCTTTTATACATCCGCTCGCGCAAGATCGATTGCGTATATAAATCGCTATATCGCACCGTTTTGGTCTGGAACAGGGTACCGATTTTTTTTAATCTGAAGGGGAGATTTCGCCTTGAATCTGGAACAATAGGGCCATTTATACGAGAGGAAGTTCGCCGCACCGCTTATAGCTAAGCAGCGAACGATTCGTATAAATGGGTCAATTTAAACTGAAGTTCGTGACTAATACTGACACATGTATAGGCCGAGCTATCCCAATGAATTCGTCGATACTTAAACCCCGCGCCGGCTCCCAGTATTCGACATAAAATAACATTTGAAAATATTGGGGTCGCTACGATTTATTAATAAGCATCATTTTTTTACTGTAGGGCTCTGTTCTAATTCTAAGATATACTCCGCGAACTCCAATCGGAGTATAATGCAGAGGCGCATGGCTGGAAAATAAATAAAGAGCTGCTAGTTTATGCTATCTTAAGTTTACAAAGGTTAGCTTTGTACGAAAGCATTAATAGTTGTGGCCTCTACAACCTTTGAAGTACATATACGGTAGCTGAAAATATCACAGTCACCGTTACCTCGGCCGACTGTCGGCAAACTATCGATAGCTATTGAGTGTCGGTGATCAATCGGACGACTGTCGGTGCATCATCAACCATGTCGGCCGACATACAGAATAGCCAAATCTCGTCCGAGTAGCGGTCGACTCTCGTCCGACCCTCGGCCGTCTATCGGCTGACCGTCGGTCGACATGTCGACTGATACGTCGGCCGCGACCGATACGTCGGCCGACATTGCGTACAGCACACATGATCCGGGTTATAAATGTTCGCAGGTTTATACACAAGGCTCTTCTGGTTTCACTTCTGCTGGTAATCTTAATGCAACAGTAACATTTTTGATCAAAAAATAGATCAAGTTGAAATATTTATATGAAATATAAATGGTAATGATAGGTTTTGGGTACCAGTTTGTGTTTCATCACTTCTGCTGATAGAGGGCTGATCTCTATGTGGTGATTTCTTACTTTGACTGTCCTTTTCCCCCTTTTCTCTTATACTGTTTGTCAGCCACAGAATATCCATGCTTTGTTCTGGCATTTGCCATTAATTATGTGGCTTTCTTTAATTTCCAAGGCCCAACCAGGAATGCTACTTGTGCGAGCGGGGTGTGCGTACAATGTAAAAATAAATAAATATAGGATTGTTGGTACAAAATATATTGCATTAATATAACTGAAAAAATCTTTAGGTAAGTTCAGAAAAAAATATCGTGCAAGGTCATGGTGCTTTAAAAAAATATCGTGCAGGGCTAGAATCAGAAAAAAAAATATCGAGCAACTAAAATTCTCGCAACCCCGCCATCAATAATCTAATGGTCCGTCCCTAAGGAACCGTAAACAGTACTAGAGTCTCCCAGCGCCTCGCTTCGCTCGACTAATACGTCTCGCTTCTCGCGCTGACGTATCGCTACGCTCGACGTCACCTTAAAGAGGCCTCGCTTCGAGCCTCTGGTAACCAGGGTAAATCCGCTGTGACACCGGCATAGAATTTAGCATCATACTTTTCCCTTAGAAGAACCCAGTTGGTGATTCTTGACCCAGCAATATAGGACTGACTCGTGCAAAGCCTTGAATCTACTGGCTTCAAATAGTAGCGACTGCAACTTGGGGGCTAAATGATCCAGAATCCTGGCAAAGCTCATATTAAATGAATGGCTTTACATGAATAAATGTTTGAAAGGTCATCAATGCATTGGGTTCAGCCTCAGTCTTAATTATGTAGATCTAGTCTTAATCAGCTGTTTCTTTTCAAATGCCATAACAATTGTTCTATGTGAGAAAACCTCGTCAAAATGAACTAAGTTAGTTATATACCTCACATTTCAGCTATACGACATTAAATATCCCTCGGTGCCTACGTATAGACCAGTTCGCGGTAAATTCCGACATTTTGAATGGGGTGCAAACATAGCGCGAAATAGTGTTTGTATGGGAATCGATGAGAATCCGATGCCAAATAAAATACGTAAAATCGAATTTTTGAAATATTCTTCAGATACAAACTTAAGATACCTGGTAAAAGAATAACATATCGAAATTTGAGGGATGTTTCCCATACATTGTCTGTAAAAACGAGTCAAATTCCGCGTGCAAATTTACAGACAATGTATGGAAAACTGAAAACACGATTGCACGCTTCCCAGCACAGCCACATCCCTCATATTTCGATATGTTAATCTTTTACTTACTTGGATTTGCAGAGTAAGCTTTCCAATTCCATGTATATACTAAGCATATCACAAGACATTGATATGTTATTTCTCTTATATGATCAATTCTGTATATACTGACAGTGCCCTTAAATTTCAAAGGCCCGGCAGACTGTTTATCGTATAAAATGAAAAACACTTTACTTTGCAGATTGTAATACATAGTCTTCTCAAAGCAATTTAAACTGAGGACTAAAATACGAAAGAAAATATTAGTGTTTAGCGTGTTTTCTGCAGTAATGTGAACTCATGGTACCATGGAGTTCGAGTGGAAAAACTGAAGTATGACATGTTGTCATTCATGATCATGCAAATAACCCTCAGTGTTTCGTGTTGATAAACAATGCAATTATTACGCTAATGTGCCAACCATGCATGATCGATTTGTAAAGCCCGCTTTGTGTTAGGAACCAGTGGATCTCTGGTTGGCACATTAATGACAATAGATGACGACACACGAAACATCGCTAATTTCGCGAAACAGAATTTTAGTCAAACTTTCATAAGAAATGTTTCGAAGACGAAAGAGAACGTCTAGACGTTTGGTGTTCTACGGGGTGATATTCTGCTCGCTTGTCTTCGTAATGCTGAAGTCATGGAACTCAGAGGAAACAGGAGGTATGTATATTAACTACGCGCTTGTCGTTTCGTCGAAGCTTACTGATATTGTAGTTGCATGCAGGTTATTGTTGTAGTGTTGTCCTTCATCTGTGTGGGAATTCGCTATTTGTACATCATGTTTAACTTTTCAATCGCGATCGGGTAGTTTTAGAAACGAAATACGGGGATGAAGGTTGGCGCAGTGGTAAAACACTCGCCTCCCCGGCCAGGTTCGTTACCGGCTCGGGCACCATATGTGAGTTAGGTTTGTTGTTGTTCCTTCTCTGCATTCGAGGGTTTTTCTCCGGGTTCTCCGGTTTACCTCGACCCTCCGTAAAAATCAAAACTTCAGTCGAGTGTTGTGTGTCCAAAACAGCTACTGGTGTAGTGAGGAGTGTGCGAGGAGTAAAAGCAGGCCCACATCATGCAGCTTACAGCTGCAATAATCAGCTTATTATAACAAATAACATATTTTATTTTTCAATTATTGTTACTGAAAAACACGAACTATTGGTGGGTTGCACTGGCCACATTGCTTCTCTCTAAAATAAGGCATTATGTACCCAGCAATGTTTTAATTCAATTATACTATTCTGTTGTTTATCCTTATATGCTATATATAGTCTAGTAGTTTGGGGTAATACACATGAAAGCAACCTAAAACCTGTAATTACTTTGAAGAATAAAGCTGTAAGAACAATTACCTTCTCTAAGTTTGCATGATGATCATTCTATCCTACTGTTCAAGAAACTAGGCATCCTTAAATTTCTTTATTGAATTTTGAATCCTAACCCTACAATCAACAACCATTTATTTAATACCACACAGATTACAGGAGTTTAATGATAAATAAACTTAATCAAAACAAGAGTTGGGTATAAGCTATCTAGATCATCATCTTTATTCACACACTATACATACTTAATTCTACAATAATACAATCTATACAAACTTACATTATGAATTAAATTTTCAATCTGGAAGAAATTTGGGCGTCCTAGGGGCTAAATTAACCGATTGGTTTTCTTAGTTAGTCCCTAGGTTAATATTATGTTAATATGATCAGTTTTCTAACTTATATTATATTATATTATAAAGATAATTATAGTGATAAGAAGAAATGAAATTAATTATTTGAAAATATAATATTATTTAATCTGAAATTGGATATCCAACAAATAATATTTAAGTTTTTTTTGAGAAAGAAAAGGTACTTGAAGACTTTATTGTTTCCGGAAGTTTTTTCCACATGTCAATTGCAATGAAGGAGATAGTTTGTTTGCCAATATTAGTTCTCACTTTTGGTTTATAGAAGTTTTGCTTTGTAGCATATCTGGTATTGTGAGAATGGATAATACTTGCATAGCAAAACCAGCTCTCAAACAAACTTGGGAGCTGTTTACTATGCCATAAGTGAGCAATTTTAAGTATGTACAACCGAAATACATTATCAACTGTTAAAATATCTAATATATTCAACAAGGGTAGTGCACTTTCTGTATGCTTACCATATGACTTAGCGAAAAATATTAATCTAACCACTTTATTTTGTTTAATTTGTATCTTTTTAATATGCGTTTTATATGCACTGCCCCATGCAGAGATTGCATACGTTATATAAGGGTATATAAGAGTATAATACAATTGCTTTAATTGCCGAAGAGATACATAGTGCCTTAATTTTGAAATTGCTCCAGTATTTCTTGCAATACGTGAGCATAAATATGATATATGCTGTTTCCATGAGAGAGTATCATCAATAAACAAACCTAAGTATTTGATGTATGTCTTCCTTTCAATCGAATGTGTAATATCATCTTTGCCTTTTAAATTTAAAGTTATGTTGATAACTCTTCTCTGGGCTGATTTAATTATCATGTAATTTGTTTTCTTGAATTTATTGATAATTTATTAATATCACACCACTTTTTAACTTTCCCCATTTCGACATTAATTAAATTTTGAAGATCGTAACTATCATGTGAAGAAGCAAAGACATTCGTATCGTCAGCAAATATTCTGAATTTAAGTAAACTAGAACAGTTCGGGAGATCATTTATATATAATAAAAAAAGCATTGGACCAAGTGAACTTCCTTGTGGAATACCACATTTCATAACTTGTTTTGATGATTCTTCATTTTCTAGAGCAACATATTGTTTACGATTAGTTAAGTAACTAGTAAACCATTTTAAGGGAACACCTCTAATTCCGTACTTTTCCATTTTTTTAAGTAGAATTTCATGGTTAACCGTATCAAACGCTTTGGAAAAATCTAGAAATATTCCACAAGTAATTAACTTATTATCAATTGCCTTTTTCAAGTTTTCAGTGATTTCAGTAATTTCTTGTGATGTTGATCGTCCTTTACTAAATCCAAATTGAAACTCATAAAGTATTTCATATTTTTCTATATAATTTACAAGCTGATTGCAAACGAGTTTTTCGAATATTTGAGCAAAGGTAGACAGAATTGAAATAGGTCGAAAATTTGTAGGGTCTGTTATCTCTCTTGTTGTTACAGATCAATTTATTTATAGTTATGTGTTTTTTTTTCCTACTTATTAGTATTCCAATAAGTTTAATTTCCATGTTATCTTTAAATTTCCTTTATTAATTTCAAATTGTGATGAAAAGTAATTTTTTTTTGCAGCTTCTTTGATCTTATTCAGTTTATTATTATATATTTTATATTTTATTTTATCAATATTTCCGCTCAAAAAATGGCTTCTAAATAACTTTTGTTTATTTGTTATTGATTTTATTATACTATTAGTTATCCACGGTTTATTTAGCTGTTTTAATTTTGCATTTGGAATCTTCTTCAATGGGGCCGCGTGTTTATTCCATACTCTCTCGAAGTTATCCATAATTTTCTCGACACTAATATTCACATCTTCCGTAACAAGATTTTTGAAGTCGATATCTTGCAGATAATTTATAAATAATTCATTTTGAAAATGTGAAAAATCCCGATAAATCTTTTGCTCTTTTATATTATGAGATTTACTTGTTATCGTGCAGAATACCGGAAGATGGTCTGATATGTCCGCAAGGCATATGCCCGATTTAATAACTTTTTGAGGGATGTTTGTATATATATGATCAATGAGTGTAGCTGAGTGATCCGTAATCCTAGTAGATTTTGTTATTAAAGGCATATAACCAATATTTAATAACATAACCATAAAGCTAACCTTGCTAGGTAGCTACAAATATATTTCCTTTATCAGTTCTACCATAAATTGCTTCCACCAGACGTTTTTCAGACTGTATCCTCCAAACATCATTACAATACTTTATATTTTATCCCCTAAATAAGGACAAACTATGGTAAATTCAATACACTTTTTTTAGAGCTAAGATTTGGAATAATATAGATGAAAAGACTAAAAGCCTAAATAAACATGTTTTCAAAAAGAAAATCAAAAACGAATTCATCAACTCATACTAGTTATTCCACTGTCTTTTGCTATATGATTATCGTATCTGCTAGTTTGAATGCCACCATAATTTACCCTTTTGAGTGTACTAATTACTTTATGTTTACTGATATATCTTTAGTCATATAACTTCTCTTTTAAAATATTATATTATGACCAATTATATTATTAAATTACACTAGTTTGTTGCCCAGCTAGATTAGCTCAATTATTCTGGGTAACTATTACCTCATTTCTGTCAACATTTACTTGAATCTGCTCTTTTCTTTATTTTGTATGGTAATAAAGTTGTTGTTGTTGATTGACTTTCACATGGGCCGGGGTTGAAGTTACAGCTGTGGTTACTGCTCTGACTTGGCTTGGTTACTGTTCAACTACTAACTGGGACTGAAGACTAAGTAGGCAACCTGTTGCGTGTGCGTGTTAGGATTCCTCCGTATTATCAAGTAGGTACTGGACAAGCTGACGTAGTGTCACGCAAACGAATCTGGAGTGAGACCTACGATCTTGGACAAATGACTTTGGACACTAGTCCCTTAGAGACTGTCCCTTAAAATTAACACCCACTCCCCCTTCAATGTTGTCATAGATACACGTTGAATCTGGAAAATCATTCACGGTCAATATTGAAACGGAGGGAGGGGTTTGGGAATCTGCAGCTGTTTTAACTTTGCGTCTATTATTTTTTATTTTCATATAATAGTACTTTTTGTCGACTATCCCAACATTTTTATCCATGATTGTAGTCAATTAAACCGAACCTTACGTGAGAGCAGTCGATTATACGCATAGGTGGCGGCGTGGCCACTTCAGACTAAATATTATGCCCGATTCAAACGTCAGCAGCAACAACAACAACTTTTACTTGCTCTTAGATGCTAATATTAATTTACAACACTGATCTAAGTATGAAAAACTAAGAGTGAGATGGACCTAAAAACAAACTATGGGCTAGTTAGTCAGCAACACTCAGGCGGACAAATGAATATGGTAAAATAGCTCTAGACATTGAATAACGTTAGATTAAGTATATCAAAGGGAATAACATGCGATGAAGGTATGTTTTTTCATAAGATCTTTGTTACCTTTTTTGTTGCTGATCTATTTTTCGTGGTAGCTTTCAAGAAAAATGGCTTTAATTTATTTTAAAGGAATTTCTTTTTAAATCTCTCAATTCTAGAGGGATTTTCTCCCAAATCTGAATACCATAGTATGTAATGAAGCTCAATTTATGATTTGTTCTGGCAAAGTTAATGAAATACGTTTGTTTATTAGTTTGACGTGTTTGATAGTGATGAATGTCTGAAAGTGAAATAAACATAAATAGGCTAGAATGTGGTTTATGTAAATCATCAAGAGTCAGGTATCTATTAATTTATGGCATAGAGATGGGGTGTGAGTATAGTAATTTGCATTCGAAATTGTGCGAATTGCCTTTCTTAGAAGGAAAATCAAAGAGATTCAAGAACTATGTCAAACACGAATTGGAGTCTTTCATCAGGGGTTCCAAATATTGAGAAAACAAAAAACGCCTCGAGGGTTTTATTGTTTTCGAAATATTTGGAATCCCCTGATGAAAGACGAACAATGAGTGTTTGACATGTCTTCTCATGCGAATGCAAAACCGACAATTTACAACGTTTCTTTTCAAACTTCATTAGCAAGTATTGTTTACCGTTTGACTGTTGTATCTAATTATTCAATAGATGGCTTATTATTCTTTTTTGATGGCAGTGATTTCAACTAGCGTACTAGTAGAGTAGTGGACAAGAGTTAGTACAAGCAGTCGGAAGGGTCGTGGTTCGAACTCCAGTGGAGGCAGGCAGACTTTTTCTTTCTATGTTATTCTTTATTTCTTTACTTCTTCGCTCCTTACTTGTAGTTTATCAGTATGTAATTAGTTAGTGGTTCATGAATATGATGATTAAGAAATATTGATCACTAGGGTTGGACATATGATCAAACACTAGTGCGTTTGGAACTGGTGTTTCATTGGATGTCAAGATGCATCCACCTGACGAAGCTTCGAACAAGGGTTTCACCCGGTATCAAGACCCATGCATGTGACCAAATACAGTTCCTCCATTGGATGACTATCTCATGAATTATTAATGAGTTTGAGAATTATATATAGAAGAATATGTATTACCCCAAAGTAGGATTGAGTAGTTTAGATGTGGGTAAAACAGGGAGTAATATAATTGTTTTAAGACTTCTGGTGGGGCATAATGTTTTGCTTTATATATATAATATGCCTAGCGTTTTAGCAAGTTTAGTCCTAATGGAGGCAACATAGTCTTTCCATGTCACTGAGATTTTTATCAAGTATTATTCCTAGATACTTAGTATAATCTTTTTCTTCAATTAATTTTGTATCTATTACTTAAAACTGGAGAGGTGTCTCTTTTTGTCTTGAATAAAAATTGACTAAATATGACTTAGATACATTAAGAGATAGTTTGTTAGATAGAAGCCATTCATGAATTTGGCTACGATCATGGTTTATTGTAGTTTCCAGTTCTTTAAATTATTACTAGAGTAGAAGAGACTTGTATCATCAGCAAAAGGAAACATACGAGGGATTTAATTGAGTTGGTGATGTCATTTATATAAAGCAAAAACAATATTGGACCTAAAACAGAAGGTAAGGAATCATTAATTGCTCAAGTTGTTGTCTGTTTATAAGGTAAGATTTAAACCACATTAGAGGGATTCTTCTAATACCATAGAATTCTAGTTTATCAATTAATATAAAATATGTATATAATGTCCAAATGTCTTCAGCCAACGGCTAGTCCAGCCAAGAGCATCAATAAAAATTGATTCCAAGTTCTTGTACACAGTAGTTGTTATAAAATTGAATAAAAATGCGAACAAGAGCAACTCCGGCCTGTTATTAAAAATTTACTAAAAGGTTTCGGCCTTCATCAGTTAAAAAGGATACAAAGCTTAAACAATTATAGATTAACATTTGCAAAATCTAGGAATATGACAGTCAAAGAGAGTTTCCTTTCAAGAGAATCAAACGCAATTGAAACAAAAGATAATTAGGCGGAATCTTTTGATCCAATTAGGTTCATCGCATGAAAAGTTCGACGTTTGAATCGGGCCTTAACAAGTCACGAAACCAAGTTGAGCATGAATCGAACTAATTTGAGTAACTCTAATGGTATTGCTAATTATATGCACAACTCTAATGGATATTGTTATAATATGTAAACAACTCTAATCTGTTCTTGCTTGCATCGGGTTTACAATGTACAAATGTATATTTTTTGTATAATTTGCTGTATCCATACGGCTACTATTTAGCGATTTTTGAAAGATTTATCGTTATAGGCCGCACCCCAAACTTAGATGCATGCCTTTTCTTGGAAAAACGTTAGAACATTCATAAATGTTTATGCTTGAAGTAAAACTCATTCAGAAGAGATTGTTGTCATTACAAGTCATACCGACGTAACTACAATCGCAACTTCGAATATGGTTACAACTTTCCTTGTCATTTGTTGTGTCTTTCTGTCCTTTCTGTCCTTAAATGCTTCCAGGAGTCCAAGATCCAAGGGCACCCAACGAGTACCTTTTGAAATTCGTTTGAAACCAGTTGTGTGCAGCTCATCTCGCCATTTTAAGGCGCCTACTATGTCTTTTGACGTATTCTAGAAAGCTATTAGCTGTTCGGATTTTCTAGGTGAACATCGCGTCAACCGAAAATACTATGGCAAAATATTCCCGGCCTACGAATTTGTTAGTAGTCTAGAACATAAACAAGAATTTTCTAGCCCAAGTAACTTCATGTTGCAAAGTTTTGTGGAGGTACGAATTTTTTAGGGATTCTTTTTTTCCTTTAGGCAATTCTTTTAGGTGACCTCCATTTGCTAAAGGTTTATTCTTTCGGATTTTAGATGTCAGAATTTCTTAGGGTACGAAAATGTGTTCTCGAAAACTTTAGGTGGCCGCTTCACTAAATGATTTGTGATAATATGTGTTTTTTCCCATTCCAACCAATGTTTTCTTCCGGATCTTTTGACTCTATTGATCAGACGAAAACGTACGAATATTTTAGGGGAAATCTCTTACTCTATTGATCAGGTGAATACGTACGAATATTTTAGTGTAAACCTCTTAGTCTCCCTTTACTTCTATAATTTTCTAGGGATTGAAAACAAATTTACTAGCCAGTATTTCAGAAAACAATTTTCTAGTGACAATGTTTTCAAATCCTAAAGTTTTAGGCTAACTTACTCTCCCGAACAGCTTTTTAACCGAAAACTTCATTGGGTGCCCTTGAAGATCCGCCATCTTGGATTTCGAAGGAGGGACCTGGAGCGAGTGTTCATGATGTACCCGCGTATAAGCCGCACCACCAACTTTGAACACTTTGTATCATTGATTGACCAAATATAAAATGATCAAAGAACAGTTTCATTCGAAAGATACATAATTGGTAATAAATGCTTAAAAAAACAGCAAAAACCGTGAACGAAAATCCTGCTGGTCGTACGTCGGATCTCAGGTTAAGATCTAATCAGCCAAACAGTAAATAATGTAAATGAGAAGTCTACGGCAAAGCTGATACAACGGTAATTATATTGAATACAATATTTCGGCTGGCCAAAGAGCCTGGTGGAGGTTTAGACTTGTTGTTAGGTGCGTTACGACGCACTGACTGCGCTTTGACTAGAAGGTTGTAGTGTTGCTAGCCTTATTTGGAATGTCATTGTGAATACTTAGGTCCCGGATATAGGATCGGATGTAGGATTAGCACGGGCACGTTTCGGTGGCGGTTTGCATGTAAGATTTCCTTTAAATACATATCTTAAAACACCACATTGGCGACGAGGATACGGATCTCAACACTCCACAAGTAAGCCTTAACATATTTTTTTCCGATAAAAGAAGTACTGAAGTCAGCGAAGAAGTTTGTAAAGGATCTAAAGCAGGAATACAAGAAACATGACAACTCTACCGCAGTTTCCAGAATTCGAAGTGCATTCAGAACAAGGCGCCGTCGGAGTCCGATGAAAGAATTGGCAAGTCCGTTTTCAGAATCTCATACTAGCGATGGAAAAACTACCAAAAGACAAATAGCTCTTTTACTACATTACGCCGGCGAAAGTGAGTGAAATCTTCGACACACTGCCCAACACAGAAGCAGGAGAAGAAGAAAACCCGCTAGAAAAAGCAAGTCAAGCACTCACTAACTACTTCACCCCGAAGAAAAACAGAGAATATGAGATCTACATGTTTCGACAGGCCAAGCAAGAAAGCCAAGAAAGCATTTCAGCGTTTCATACAAGATTGAGACGGCTCGCGACAACGTGCGAATTCGTAGACACAGATCGAGAGATTAAAACACAAATCGTTCAAAACTGCACATCCCACAAGCTTCGCTTGAAAGCACTCGAAAAATCAGGTCTCACCTTAGGTCAGCTGTTGGAAGCCGGAAAAGCCATGGAAATATCTAAATCCCAGGCGGCGAGCACAGAGGAAAAGCATCCAGACAGAAATCCTGATAGAAACCATGCAGCCCAAAAGCAAGATGGTGGACGGTCACGTGACAGTAAGTCGCGCGTAACTGGGACAAGACGGAAGTCACGCAACACAGAGAATGGTGTTTGCAGAAACTGTGGAAAATAATATCCACATCCGGGCGGGAAAACCACATGTCCAGCGTATCAGAAGTCCTGTAGAAGCTGTTGCAAATTAAACCACTTTGAACCCGTGTGCAGATCTAAAGATATACAAGAAAAATTAAGAAAAACAACAGAAGCCAAACATAAACAAAATGGTCAACGAAAATTCCAGCTCAGATGAAGAAGCGTATTTGCTTACTATCAGCGCAGCCAAGCCAGAACCACAACCGTTATTCGAAGTCGTCGTCCATGGCACTCCAATCACCATCATGGCTGATTCAGGTGCTAGTATCAACGTGCTGGACGAGAAAGACTACCGGAAGTTATCAAAGATCCCATCACTTGAGAAGACTAAAGTAAATATTTACCCGTAAAAGTCCAGTGATCCACTCCAAGTGCTAGGTAAATTCCACACCACTCTTGAGTCAACGTCAAAAATTGTGGAAGACGTGTTTATGTAGTTGAGGGTTCTGGAGGATCACTACTAAGCTGGAAGACGTCACAAGAATTGGAGTTGCAACAAAAAGTACAGCGTGTGACAAACACCAAGCTCCAGAGAACGAAAGCAGAACAACTCGTGGAAGAATATACAGATTTATTCAAGGGGCTGGGAAAATTGAAGATTTTCAAGTAAGATTTTCAAGTAAAACTCCACATTGACAGCACTATCCAGCCGGTAGCCTAGCCACACCGAATACTTCCTTTCCACATTAGAAGCAAGCTTAAAGAGCAACTCAAGAAAGACGAAGAACTCGATGTAATTGAAGAAGTAGATGGTCCAACCCCATGGTATCTCCAGTAGTAGTTGTCCCGAAACCGAAATATCCAGAGAATATTCGAGTATGCGTCGACATGCGACAAGCTAACAATGCCATAAAGCGCGAGAGGCACATAACCCCAACGTTGAATGAAATGGTCAACTACCTCAATGATGCGAAGGTGTTCAGCAAGATCGACTTAAACCAAGGCTACAACCAGCTTGAACTTGCACCAGAGTCACGTTATATCACAACGTTCAGTACCAATTTTGGTCTCCGACGATTCCGCCGACTAAACTTCCAAAATGCCATTCGCGAAGCCATAAGCGGTATCCAAGGAGTACTGAACGTAAGCGATGATATACTGGTATATGGAACTACCCAAGAAGGCCATGACGCGAGTCTGCAAGCACTATTCAAGCGGTTACGCGAGAAGGGACTCACCCTAAACAAGAAGAAGTGTGGGTTCAACAAAGGAAGTCTCGAGTTCTTTGGAAACGTGTTCTCGGAGAATGGCATTTCACCAGACCCAAAGAAAGTCCAGGCCATACTAGAGATGGAAACGCCTAAGAATCCAAGCGAGGTACGAAGCCTACTTGGGATGACGAATTACTCATCTCGTTTCATTCGAAACTACGCGACCGTAACTGAGCCACTCCGAAACCTTACGAAGAAAGACGTGGTATGGGAATGGTCGACTACGCACGAAGAAGCTGTGGCAACGCTACGAGATAATCTAGTGACAGCGCCTGTGATGGCTTACTTCGACACAACAAGAGGACGGAGATCTCAGTAGATGCGAGCCCAGTCGGACTGGCAGCAATTCTCGCACTATGAGATAACGACAACGCAGATGAACGACACGTTGTAGCTTACGCAAGTAGAGCGCTAAGTCCAGTAGAGCAGCGGTACTCACAAACCGAGAGAGAGAGAGGCGCTGGCGGTTGTATGGGCGTGCGAGCACCTCCACATCTACATATATGGACATCCCGTTAATATCTACACAGACCACAAGCCTCTAGTAGCAATCTACGGAAACCCGAAGTCTAAGCCCACACCTAGGCTTGAACGCTGGTCATTGCGGTTACAACCATATGATGCGGCTGTTGAGTACAGGCGAGGTGACAACAACCCTGCAGACTACATGTCTCGTCATCCAGTTAAACAGACGAGGGGTACCAGTCGTAAAGAGCGCATTGCGGAGGAGTATGTCAACTTCATAACGATCAACGCGACTCCAAAGGCAATGACGGTTGACGAGATCAAACAGGAGACAAAAGAAGATAGAACTCTTCAAGCAGTCATCAACGCGGTGCAGACAGGCAAGTGGTATGCAGCTTTCGATGACTCGGCTGTCAACAAAGACACATTCAAGTCCTTTGAACGCGTTCGAGATGAAGTAACGGTTGATGCACAAGGAAAACTACTCCTGAGAGGGAACCGTATCATAATCCCGAAGAGTCTTCAGAGAAAGACAGTTCAATTAGCTCACGAAGGACACCAAGGCCTCGTTAAGACCAAAGCACTGTTGCGAGAAAAGTCTGGTTCCCAGGTATAGACGGCATGGTACACAAAGAAGTAAAATCGTGTGGTCGTGTCTGATCACCACTCCTGAAAGCAAACGAGAACCACTCAAGATGTCTCCCCTACAAAGTTTTCTCTGAGTTTGGGATACCCGATGTGGTTAAGACGGACAATGGTCCCCCATTCAATAGCCACGACTTTCAGTCATTTGCGCAAGAGCTTGGTTTCAAGCATCGGCACATAACTCCAAGATGGCCTAGAGCCAATGGCGAAGTTGAAAGATTTGTGCGAATAGTAAAGAAAGTGGTCAAGACAGGAAAGGTTGAACATAAGAATTGGAAACAGGAGATGCATAGATTTCTTAGGAACTATCGAGCTACTCCACACACTACCACCGGAGTTCCTCCTGCAACTGCGTTATTTGGTCGAGCACTGACTCAAGACTAAGCTCCCCGAAGTAAAGAAACCTCAGCCAGAACTAGAAATGGAAGATCGAGACCGTAAGACAAAAGCTAAGATGAAGGCTTCTGCGGATAACAAAGCTTATGTGAATCCATCAATAATCCAAGAAGGTGATACGGTACTCGTTAAACGCGACTATTCTAAGAGGAAGAGCAACACACCCTATCACACGGAGCCATACATTGTTGTGAACAAAAAAAGGAACAATGGTGACGGCAAAGAAACAAGACAACACTGAGATCACAAGAAACTCTTCATTTTTCAAAAGGGCAGTGAGCAAGGAGGAAGATTCAGAGCTGGAGGAAGGTGAAGATGAACAAAGTCCTGATGAACAAGGTCCTGATGAACAGAGTCCATTGACGGACATCCCAGAGAGACGATACCCAGAGAGAGTGAGGTCACGTCCAGAAAACTTCAAAGACTTTGAACTGTATCTGTGAACTGTAGAGTAGTAAACGTGATAAAACGAGTTATGTTTGATACGTTCAGTAAACGCTAAGTAGGCAACCTTGGCGATTCAGAACACTAGATATTTGACCATCGTTTTGATAGACATTCAGCAGTTTTACTACATTTAGTTTGTATGTAATTTTATTTCTAAGAAGGGAGGGATGTAGTGTTGCTAGCCTTATTTGGAATGTCATTGTGAATACTTAGGTCCCGGATATAGGATCGGATATAGGATTGGCACGGGCACGTTTCGGTGGCGGTTTGCATGTAAGATTTCCTTTAAATAAATATCTTAAAACACGGAGGTTAGGGCTACGTCTGCGAGCAACGAGTGGTAAGTGTTTAAAAACGTTCTTGCAGCGATCGGAAGAAAGTAGTGTACTGAAATGCTTGGGTATGATGTTAAAATTTTGTTCTGTGGGTATTGCCACCGCCATACCTTCTACATCGTTTCTCGAGTGCTGGTTTGTTAAGTCTCCTGGAGGAATCTGAACCCGGATTGAAGACTAAAGAGTCATGTTCGACATAATAACGACAGTTCACTCATTGGTTTAGATTGCTATAAGCCTTTGTTGTCGATCCAATCAGATATTACGCAAGGCTACTCCTGGTCTATATAAACGGATCCATACGCACTTTACAGTCAAACCGGCTTGCTCTCAACCACATGAGCAACGACAATATGCTACAAGCAACTGATGAAGGAAACCAATTTAAGTTTCCGAAACCATGCAGTCTAGCTGTAAAACAAAATACTGCAAGAAATCAGGCAGCATAACCATGCTAGGATCTTTTAAATAAAGACTATTTAGTCTTCAATCCGGGGTCAGATTCCTCCATGAGACTTAACAAACTGGTCAGTATTCGAGAAACAATGTAGAAGGTGTGGCGCTGGTAATACCCACAAAATGAGGAATGTTATCAACACGTCGAAATTGTTGCTTGAGAAAGTAGTGGTTGTAACCTCTTTAAAGGAGATATGTTTTTAATTCGTTAGTGCGGACTTTGAAATTCTCGTTAGTAGAATAAATGCGGCGGAGTCGAAGAGCTAAACTGAAAGGAATATTAATTGCTTTTTTGTATGTAGAGGATGACAGGATGAGTCGAGGAGTTGCTGGTGTGGGTTTAGTATAAACAGCTCGTAATTTTCAAGTTTTTAATTGTTCTCCCAACATATCGCGCATGTATATATAAGAGAACAAAGACATGGAAAGCGTGTTATATTGCTTAAACATCGATGTGTGCGTGTATATTTATGTGTATATTTGTGTATGACAAGTTCTTTAATTATGCAAATAAAAGAGCACTCATTATTGCATACGATCAGGTCTTATTTCACACACTGTAGTTCAAATACTTTTCATTAATTACCAAATGCACAGATGAAACACAGATCCCCACGTTGCCAAGAACCAATGCAACTAAGATTAAGCTTGCCAAAGCTGTCCATATAAGGTCACAGCAGACTGAACAGACTTCCAACACTCGCAAGGTGATCGTCAGCAGAGCTCCTGCCGAACTTGTTTACGTTGAATCTCACTTGCAAACTAAAGGGAAAATTATGGCTGGAGTGCCAAGAAATGGCCAAGGTGAGCTGTACACTGATCAAATGTACGAAAACTTCGTTGAGAGTATCCTTAAAATCTCCCACGTGATTGGTGAAATGAGTCACGTGACCAAATATCTGCTCTTCCCTAGGCGGCAAATATCAGCGAATCCGGAATCGGATTCTTCCAGAGCCCTACATTCTTCGTCGAGCATGCGCAGTAAGGAACAAATGGGGTCTGGGTACGAGATTGACCATTATGGGACCTGTTTTTGTGGACACTGCGCATGTCCATGACGCCAACTATGGGGCCGAACTCTAATTTTACGTTTTCCATCAAAATAAAATAACAATTCTTAGTTTCTTTTCGCAAGATACAAGCTCGCTATTGTCAATGCCCATACAGCTCGTCCGCTAATATTGTATCTTGATCTATTACTTAAAAGGCCCCACGGGAAAATATTTATTTTACGGGACAAGCCACCAGCGGTTTCCCTACTTTGCCTTTATTTTACTGTCTTCAAAAGATATGCGAGAAATGTTTTGGCGTCGTTGATAGAGAGAAGGAAATTAAAATAATTTGGTGGAATTTTCTAATCTCACATCTTTTTTATATTCTTGTTTAACCCTTTGACTCCTAAACCGGCCAACAGCGTCCAATATGAAGCATGTAGCATATTGCATCAAATCTAGACATGCTGTAAATACGATGTTGCGATGTTATTTCAAGGAATAAGTTACTTAAAAGCCAAAGCTATAAACAGCGATCGGTTCCCCACTTCGGAGAAAAACTAATTTGTTTTGGAGATCTTGTTTTGTTTCTTTGATTTTCACCAATTTCAATGCTTTGAAAATCGGCTCAAAAATCCCTTCCCGTTCGCACGTGAAATCAAAAGCAAAAACAATATCAGCACTCATTTCCTTGATTTTCACCAATTTCAATGCTTTGAAAATCGGCTCAAAAATCCCTTCCCGTTCGCACGTGAAATCAAAAGCAAAAACAATATCAGCACTCATTTCCTTGATTTTCACCAATTTCAATGCTCTGAAAATCGGCTCAAAATCGGACTGATTTCATTGAAATTTTTCTTGATGTGTCTCAAAGCACAAACACAACAGAAAAACCCAGTAAAATCCCCCCACAAAGCCTACTAAAAGCAAGCGATGTACTTTTCAGGCGTCCTCAATCTTAATGATGGCTTCTGGCTCTCTTACAGTGGCATATTTGTCCAAGATTAGAGAAAATTTCATTTAAAACCCTACAGGAGAAGCCAAACCTACCTGCGAAGTCCCCGTAGAATAGAATTCTCCCGAATGGCATTGTGGGGAAAGCTTGAGTCCTTGGCTTAAACGGTCAGCAGTATTTAACTACCATGGGCTAGCCCACACAGCGGTCAAACGTCTGCGCATGCGTCAAAAGTCTTGCAACAACAACCTATTCAAAAACAAATTCAAAGCGAGCCGGCGGCCGTCACTGTTCACAAACCCGCTTTCAAACCTTGAGAACTTCTTTGGTAAATTAAGATTTTTTGGGTAAACTCACAGTTTGAAGTTTGTTCAATTTCCCGTCTTAACTTTTGGGGGTAGAAGTTCACTGTAATGTGTTTTAAGGTAAATTTGCGCGGGAAATACCAGACTAATACGCACGCGCAGACGTTTGACCGCTGTGTGGGGCTAGCCAAGGGAGGGTTGAGTTAGCACTCAAGAATTCCGGCACCAATTGAGTCCAAACACGTCTAGCAGTTTAACAGGGCCTCGCTGAAAAACACCTTGGTGATGCGAGCCCCCTGTATAAACATTGTTATTATTATTATTATTATTATTGTAATGTATGATTAGAATTTAGTCCGTTCATTCCTGTTCCAATTACAAGCTAGGACGGCTAACCTTCTTCGATATTCTACTTGTAGCGTTCCTTGTCATCGGCGTGCCGACTGTGAAACGTAACAATGCTAGTTACCTTACAGCGACTCTTCGCGATCTCGTATATGGACTGAACGAAATCGAAAAAACAGAAGTCCTCATTGTCGTCTTCGTTACAGATCAAGACGATAGTGAACACGCCAAGCAGGTCGCCTCTGAAGTTGAAGACACATTCCCCAGCGCATTAAGGTCTGGCCTTATCCGTGTGATTACAGCTCCATCCTCTTACTATCCCAAGCTGGTTAAACTTCCCTTGCTTTGGAATGACAAACCAGCGAGGGTCAAATGGCGCTCGAAACAATGCCTTGACTATGCCTTTCTCTTCGGTTACGCTGGCGAACTGGGGAAGTACTATATTCAGATTGAAGATGACGTCATAGTGATACCTGGCTATTTGGACATGATTAAGGAATTCATAGCCACCAATCAAAATCGTCGGTGGCTTTTTTTGGAATTTGGCAATACAGGTTTCATTGGTATGTTGTACCGCGGGCTCGACACCCGACGGTTGTCCGCCTTTTTCAAAATGTACTATTGGGTCCATCCGATTGATTTCCTGTTTCGACACTTCAGCGAGTTTGAATTGTACGGTAATCCCACCTGGCTTCGCCACACTCCGCCTTTGTTCACTCATATAGGTCAAGTGTCATCTCTCGACGGACAAATTCGTGCCTTGGCAAAAAATGAACGGGATGCTCTCAACAAGAAGCAGTTTCACATGGACAGTATCAACCCTCCGGCACGGTTAAGTACTACTATGAACGATACTGTTAGAAATACCAAGATCGATGTGGCTTACAGTAAAACCCAATATGGGATATTCTGGGCAAGGACGGTAACAGTAGGGGATTACATCCTTATTGAGTTTGAAAAGCCGACGAGACTCGATAAAGTCATTATAGAAACAGGTAGCTCCACTGCTCCCCAAGATACCATTGGAGGAGGGAAAGTAGAAATAGGTCAAGCGAACAGCAATGGCTCTTGCGAGGAGTTTCGTATCTGGGGAGAGTTTGAAGATGAGAAAGTACTGATAGTGAAGAGTGCGGATACAGAAGGGGTGGTATGTAAGTGCCTCAGAATTGTGATCACTGGCGTTAGAAGAGCTAAGAATGGACAAGCGCGATGGCTAGTTATACGAGAAATAGCCATCTGGAGCAAAAAGCGTTAAGAGAAAATCCTGACATCAGACATTTTGTTGCCAATTTTATACTATCAATTATCCTAACTAAGGTTAGATCAATAGGACAATAATTTAGTAGGACATCAAGGACAGTAATTCAGTCCTTTTCGCGAAAACCTTGAACGGACTTGGACTAGCGTCCTGTTATTTAATAACCTGCCGGGAGGTCCTATAGAGTAAAACTGAGTATACAGACCGAGGCGAGCATCATTTTTTTCTCTGTAAGGACCGACTAAGGCCGAGACCCAGTCCATCTGAACGAGCGATTTCAATCGATTCCCGATACTCGGGTTATATTTCAGTGGTTCCGGTTGATATTTTCCCATTCTGGAACCCACTAAAATCGCGTACTCTGATTGGCTGGTGACCAGGGCCGTTTTTTTTTCCTAATCATTTCCGTAATCAATTAGTTTAATAGGAGTTTAAATGGATGTTGTTCGAGAAAGAAAATGTAGTCGCGTGCGCTTGATAATACAGGAATGGATTAACAGTGGCATTCTGTGGAAGGAACAACCTTTGGGCCGGGAATTCGTAGAGGTTTTGTGAACTCTGAATGATTTTGAAGTGGGATTTATCGCTCCGTATGCCTAGCGTTGTCAAGATCGAGTGTGCAGCCTTCTCGGAGACCGGTTCGCGCTCATCGTTGCATGATCAGGGCAAACATGTCGGGAAATACAGTGTTTGTATGAGAATGCAACGTTGAATTTTTACCCAAAAAATTGCGAACTAAAGAAATCTAGTATCCCAAATCAAAAGAAGGGCTGTATATGTTTTCACTATTGATTTTTTTAGGTTAATAGAAGAAGTAGTCTACGCTCGACGATCTTACTTAGTTTTCCCCATATGTTTACTCATAATTTGATCGCGGCTCTTTACAGTAAATATATACTTAATAACCTGCCGGGAGGTCCTATAGAGCAAAACTGAGTATACGGCCGGACTGAGGCGACCATCAATTTTTTCTCTATAAGGACCGACCAAGGCCGAGACCCAGTCCATCTGAAGGCGCGATTTCAATCGATTCCCGATACTCGGGTTATATATTTCAATGGATTCCGGTGCGGTAAAAAAATGGGGCAGTTGATATTTTCCCATCCTGGAACCCACTTAAATCGCGTACTCTGATTGACTGGTGACCCGGGCCGTTTTTTTTCCTAATCCGGTCCGGCTAATCCCAAAGTTTTCCAAAATCGAGGTTTTTGACGAGATATCGATTCTTACGTAAACGTATCCTAGCTCATTGAACATCTTGTATTGAACGCCTTGGGAAAGAGGTGAAATTGTCAGTGATTTGAATTGAGTTCACGCTCAAGACTGACAATTGTTCGCTTCGGTAGGAGCACACGTCTGAATTAACGAAAGCAAATAAAATCAAACACAACAGATGCTATGTGGATAGAGCATTCATTCGACGTAGTCATTCCACACAATCATTCGACATGTTTGTACCAGGCTCACTTGTTTATCGTGGTTTTGAGGAACATAATGGAATAATTTAGGTGCCTTTTCACATTCAATCACTCGAAAGACTTCGCTAACATGTACTGCCGACCCGCCTATGCTGTAACACCACAGGCAGCCCAAGCTCAAGTTACGAAAATATAACTTAATAAGGGTTTGTATGGAAGCGTAACGAACTCCGTTTACTAGCCAGAAATACTGTATTTTTTTTGGATAAAAATGACTTACCTTGCCACTGTGCTGTCTTATGACATGTTTCTCTCCTTGTTGGGTGGTTTTAAGCTGATTTTAGCCGGGTTTTTTTTCGGAGTCCCTTCTCCCTAAAAATAGAGAAGGCTGCACACTCGATCTTGACAACGCTCGCCATCCGGAGCGATAAATCCCACTTCAAAATCATTCAGAGTTCACAAAACCTCTACGAATTCCCGGCCCAAAGGTTGTTCCTTCCATAGAATGCCACTGTTAATCTATAATCCAAATTCGTTGAAAAGCTGGCTGAGCAGCCTAGCCTTCGCAGCAAAGGTAACTCCTTCAGGGGTTGGGAAGGTCAAATTTCGATCATCAAAACTACCTACTGGCCAGAGTGCCCTTGTATGAATTTGACACCTTGTATGAATTTGATTACGGAAATGAAAAAATAAGTCAACCGGTGTCAGTCCGTAATCAAGACCCGGTGTCATTTGGATTGGCTAACTGAGACAATAGCCGCGAGTCAAATTCATACAAGGGCACCCTGGTAGTTTTGATGATCGAAATTTGACCTCCCCAACCCATGGAGTTACCTTTGCTGCGAAGGCTAGGCTGCTGAGCCAGCTTTTCAACGAACTTTATCTTGTATCGATGAAAACTTCATGACGGCGGTTAGGAGTTCAAATGGATGTTGTTCGAGAAAGAAAATGTAGTCGCGTGCGCTTGATAATACAGGAATGGATTAACAGTGGCATTCTGTGGAAGGAACAACCCTTGGGCCGGGAATTCGTAGAGGTTTTGTGAACTCTGAATGATTTTGAAGTGGGATTTATCGCTCCGACCGGGATGGCTAGCGTTGTCAAGATCGAGTGTGCAGCCTTCTCTATAGACCGGTTCGCGCTCATCGTTGCATGATGGGTAATCAGAGCAAACATGTCGGGAAATACAGTGTTTGAATGATAATTCAATGTTGATTTTTACCCAAATAATTGCGAACTAGAGAAATCTAGTATCCCAAATCGAAAGAAGGGCTGTATGTGTTTTCACTATTGATTTTTTAGGTTAATAGAAGTAGTCTAGACTCATAATTTGATCGCGACTCTTTACAGTAAATATATGGACAAATCTAAGTAAGATTGTCGAGCGTAGACTACCTATTTTTAGGAAGAAGACACTTCGAAAATAAAAACCGGCTAAAATCAGCTTAAAACCACTCAACAAGGACAGAAACATGTCAGAAGACATCACAGCGGCAAGCTAAGTCATTGTTATTCAAACAATTACAGTATTTCTGGCTAGTAAACGGAGTTCGTGACGCTCCCATGGAAACCCTAGTTATATTTTCGTAACTTGAGCTTGGGCTGCCTGTGGTAACACTGAAATTAGTTGTAAATGCAGAAGCCTCGCGACAATTTTTAGCAGACAGAAGTATAACTTTAATAAAACGCCCTTGTAGTGCAGTCATTATATACCGTCTCAGGAGTAGTTTGGAATTGGTTTTGCTTTAATTATTTCTGCTGCATTGAAGTCTCGCCAGCACCAAATAGTTATTTTATTTTCTGTCAAATGGACAAAAAACTCGTGCGAGGTGATTGCTCCTTCGCTCGGAGGTGAATATGAAATCATATTTACTGTTTGAGTAGCCAATGAGAGCGCGCCGCGAAAAGTGGTATTCTGGTGTGGTATATCATACTAATCCATAAAAAAAATTCTCAAAGTTTTGAGTCTACTTTCTCTGTTAATTTCCTCTCCGAAAATAGTTTCCCGAACATTAGTTGCGGTTACACACAGCTATTTTCCCATGGTAAATAGCCATTCTACCACGGGAAAGTTGTCTCGGTGCTTAACCGAACTTTCCCTTGGTGAATTTCCGAGGATACATCCAATAGAAAAACCCATGACATTTACCTACCTCGTGAGCAAGGTTTTTAGGATTCCCAAGATGACTTAATAGTTGTGGTTACACTCACCCTTTTCCCGTGGTAAATAACCCTTTTACCACGGGAAAAACAAAATCGCGTGTGTGTCCGCAATTTCCCGAGCTAAATTTCCCTTGGTGAATTTCCATGGATACGTCAAGAAAAACAAAAGAAATGCCCATGACATTTCCCGAACTCATGGTTTTTGGGATCCCCAAGATAGCTTAACCAAGATAGCGAGACCAAAAAATGGAAGGAGGGGGGAGGGGAGGAGAGAAGAAGGTCTCGCCCCATTTTTCGCGCGGCCAAATAGCGAAAAAGTCTTCCTACGCTTCAAAAAAACGTACGGAAACGCTTGCTACGCAGGCTAATCCAGAGGCTACGGTTGAGATGTACAGGAAATCGCATGCTGTGTGTGGACAAATATGTCGCTCAATCTTAGAATTCTGGCGTCGTGCATACTGTCAGGGTATCCGGTGGCAACTGATAAGTACAGACCTGTAGAATATACTACACCCTGTACAACATAGCTATAGAAATGTTTACGGTTAAAGTAGTTCTCGTGGTTTATCTTTGGCGCCTTGATCGCTATATGACTTCCATCTATAGCCGCTACGACATTTGGAAGCTTGCTCTTCTTTGAAAACCCTTCGATTTTCTTTTGTACATCGGCGGATCGAAAGTGCGCGCTCTAAACCACTGTACCACAGAGCCAACTTACGTGGAGGCGTGTTCAAAATAAGATATATAAGTACGTTCTGAGCCCGTGAACTTTTGGCAGCTAGCCGTTGCTAAGCGTGTCCAACTTCTCCCAGTCACGAATCCCAACGGGCGAATTTCTTTGACATTGTGTTCGATTTAGGCTCGAGAAATGGGGATTACTTCAATTAAATGGCACGAGGCTCTTGGAATAGATACTGTTGTGCTATTATTTGAGGTCTAGTTGCGGTTGGCATACCCTGGTTACCAGAGGCTCGAAAGTTGCGAGTCGCGAAGCGCCCAGGTCCACTCGGTTACGTCGGTCACTGTGGCCTCTGGAACCAGGGTACGGTTGGCATTGATTTTGGATGAAAATTCGAGCGCGATGTTCGAGTGATTGGGGTCGAGAAATGGCGGTTTCGTCCGTCCTTGCCATCTTTCTTAGTTGGAGAGGGCGAGGGGTAAAAATTCCACAGAATTCGCTGAAATTGCATACAGAACCCAATGAAGAACAGATAAAGACTCCAGGTAAGTTTTCATTGATTTTATTTCAGTATTTCTGGCCTAACGGATACAACCAAATACTCGTTAAAAATCTCATACAAACCCTTATAATTTAAAACACAAACAGAGCTTGGGTTTCCTGTGTTGAGATCCATGGGGAATCACACCTCGCGCGCTCGGAGGGTTGTCGTACCGCTATTATAGTATATATTATACTATATTAGAATTTTTATGAACATGCTAATGAAGTTTCTATAAATCTGGTAAAAGAAACGATTGCAATCAGCGAATTCTCTCGTGGTCTAATGGTTAGGGTTGGTGGTGGGTAAGCCATTGGATCGATTCTTAACCGGCCGGCCCGAGTTCGCATCCCGGTTCAGCCGGTAATTTTTTTTATAGTGAGGATAACGTATAATCGTTCTAAAATTTCTAAGTGTCGATTCGGATGTTCGTATAAAATTTCTGAGTCTCAAATTATTCATAGTGAACGTGGGTAACAAAGGGAATTTTATGACGCAGTTGGTTCAACGGTACACGACGATACTACCAACAATCTGCCTTCGTCGTGCTCTCAAATAAAGATAACTCAGTTCTATAGACCGAAGAAAACGTAACTGAACTCGTCGTCTTCGTGATCTCCGCAGTAAAAGGTACTGGATTACCAAGTCGATAGAAGATCGCTGATAAAGAAGTAAAAGGGCAATTGAAATCAAACTAGCAAACTCTCTTGAATCCTCCATCAGTCGATTTGTTTATAAATCTGATACGATTTCCCGCCAAACGTTTGCTCGGGTTAAAAGTTTACCTTGGGGAATTGTTGTGCATGTAACCGTAAACCGCTTGGTGAATTGAAACCCAGGATAAATTGACCATGGGGCAATTACCACGGGAAATCGCAAAACCCTAGCATGTATTTGACAAGACTCAGGAAATACCCTCGTGCTTGTCTCGTTCTGCTCTAGTAGTTGTATCGTTCTTGTCTAGAATCATTTCGTGTGCTATTTCAGTCATAGTCGGGTAGAATTTCTCTGAGATCGTCGCTTTCACCACTTGGATCTCAACTATGGCTGGATTTCGTGCTTCGATGTAAGTATAAGTCGTTGAATTCATTCACCTTTAGAACACGGGTCAACAGTGCACTACGGGACCAAAAAAATGCGTGTAACCGCATTCCCCTTCGCAAGCCGAGACCCAGGATAAATCGACCATGTGGAAAATTACCTAGGGAAATCACTCTTACCACGGTGTGTGTAACCACAACTAAATTGGCTCTCCAATTATGAGGAATGTTGGGGTTTGCCCCAAACGTGAAACCGCACACTATGATTGGTGGAATGGGCGATACAATCCGGAAACAATAGAACATTGAAATATTTAAAAACTAATTTGGTATTTGTAGGGGATTTTTACGACGTTGCCGATGTGCTTTCCTGACCTTTTCACCCCTAACTACCACTCCCTCCCCAACCCCGGAACTACCCTGTAGGTAACCCAGCCTTGTCCCAATATTTTGTCTGAGTGGGTTATTGGGATCCCTGTGGTTTGCACTGGTTTGTGATGTCACCGTTCATTGTTGCCAGAATCGATCCAACATGGCGGTCACGCATTTGGTATACATTTGCTCGTGAACTTGAGCAAATATCAAAGCAGGGGTTTGAGTCTTTAAGAGAGTTTTGCTTGGATTTGAAAAGCACTTTGCCTGATTTGGCGTGGAGGGAACCCGCTATTTTTGTCACTAATTTGCTTGAGTGAATAAAAGTATCTTTAGGTGAATATCGCATTGATGTTCATGGCTCAACAACTTCCATCCGTTTAACGAAGCACTGAATTCATTCCACTGATGGCTCTTGCTGCTGTCGGTCTCTCTTCTCGGCTAACATCAGGCAGTGAATTCAAACATGTAAGTTGAACGGCTTGGAAGCGAAGTGCCAGGTATTTTGTTGAATAAAGGTGAATAAAGTAAACTTCACGAGTGAGTTTATAAATACACGATATTCGATAATTTAATACTTCCGACTACATAGTTGGTAAACCGTGACGTCACAAATCAGTACAAACCACAGGGATCCCATTAACCCACGCTGACAAAACACCAGCCAGAAGGCCTTGGAACTCGGCTGTAGTTAACCTTCAATACTGCATCATAATACAATCTTGCCAAGGTTTATTGTTTATCAGCATAATAACAGTTGTCATTTCCGACTCTCCGCCATCAAGTTAAAAAATGCAATAGCTTGCAGAAGACCGTCACTTAAATCATCCTTCTTCTTACAAGACTCAAAATACTTAATCAGTTCTGGTGAAATTTTAAGTTTGATTTCTGGGCTGGTGTCTGAAGTCTCAGTTAACGAGTCCTTCTTAGAATCTGCCACGGTTGGGTTATCATTTGATCCACCTAATTCCTTTTCTAATTCCTCGGAGCTTCCAACCAAGTTCTTCACAATCTCTTTGCTTCCCTCCAAGCCAGATTTTTCCTTTAAATATTTCTCACATTCAACCTCAATGGGGTCATGGTCTTTCTTCTCAAGGAACAAGCTCTCCACTAAATTTACGGCAGCTTTTTTCTTCTGGGAATGGCTAGAAGGGAGACTAAAGTACTTGGAAGTATAATGGGGATCGAACGGAATGCACGGAGCTGGTAGCAGGCAATGTAACATAGCCTCCGTGATGCGGAGGTAAATCACAAATGGTAGAAGGGCTGCTGCATGCTTGCCAACCCTGTGGCTTTGCATCTCTACAATGTGGGCATCTGCCATTGGTAGAGTATTCACAAAGTTCAGGATCTGGTAATAAAGAAAAAGTAATTGAAAACATGTACATGGCTGGTATCATGTTTTATGATAAAACTGAAACTTGTAAATAACTTTAAAACATGTACTATTAATACTAAATGCACTGTACAATGTATGGTCCACGCATTGTAAAATCACGTACGTGTACAACCCATGGAACAACATAAGTTCCAGGGTCAAGAATACTGCTTCAATATCAGTACATTACATTAATTTAAGCAGCATTTAAAGTGTGCAATTAGTGGTCTTGTTTGGTTACATTTAAGACATGTAAAGACTTGTAGCACAATCACCATGTACATTTGTGTAACATAGGGCTTTTTCAATAAGTATTTTTAAGTACACCCAAACTACTACTATTGCTAAGATATGGAGTAGTTATCACAATTGAAACATTTTAAATTTATTAAGTATTAATAGCTCATTTATAGAATACCAATAATCCTTTACGGGCGTGGCATTTTGACTATATCACTGAAATTATGTGGAAGTTTCTAAATTACAATTGTACATCATAATGAAACAATGATTTCTTCATTGACATCCAAAGGGATCTTTTAGACGCCATTTCTCTTTTTCTTTAAAGACCCTGTGTCCGAGCCCATGGTGCTTTACGCGCGCAAATCATTTTCGTAGGCTACGAAAATCAGAAAGATCGGTGTTGTTGTTGTGTGACTCTCGAATCTTTCGAAATCCATCTCTAGTTTGGGCCATCCTGTAAATATTTATAGATATATATGCTTAACTGACTTTCTTTTATCTTAACTTTTGTATATATACCTTTTAAAATGAAACTTTAGTCGAATACTCCTTCAAATCCCGGTCTAGAGTGGCGAGTAGAGGAATGCCGAAGAAAGAACAGACAGCGAGGCAAAGCGACTCGATAAATAATCCTTCAGCAGTCCAGATTTTGCTTTCGCTAGGTCTACAAGAGAACACTTGTGGTTCAAAAGGACTATTACGTGAGTTTCCTGGGGATTTGGTGCACTAAGGGACCGGAGGGCTTCGTTGGAAGTACATTAAGCAACCACTTCTGGCATCAAGATAATTCGTAATTATAATTTCGCACGGCTCGGCTCCACTGAGGTGTAACGACTTATCTATATCTGTATATGTGTGAAACTTCAGATTTGCATTTTTATTAGCAGAGAAAGCAATTTACAATGCCTTTAACCTTTTTTTTTCATCCTCCAGTACGTCCAGAAAGTCTTGCTACCAAAAGTACGACCGCGGGATCAAACTCCAATCTGCCGAGTTCAACTGTTCCTACGCTGTGAGTTTGACTCGAGTGCGAGTACGACATTTCATTTTGCATTCAAAATATATCATTCGCAAGGAAAGTAGAGATCTTCAAATACAGCTAATCAATGCTGGAGACATGAAAACAAGCTACCAAGAGTATTTGTTTGCTTGAAGAGTTAAGAAAAGTCGCACTAATTCGAATCTAAAGTCAGTACAACTGGCTTCCTGCCGAGTACTGTTCAAATCATATTCGAAGCATCCGGGAAAACGTCATGGGCTCGATTGTTTTTTAAAACAGGTAGAAATTACGAAATTCGTTATCCAAAGGGTATGTGTACTTCTTTAATGAAACTTATAAACAATCGAGAGCATTTTAGTTCGACTAAAAGCTGGCCTTTAATGTATACGGCCGTTGATAAACAAACTAATCATAACATTGGCGCAAAGCACCATGGGCTCGGACACAGGGTCTTTAAGTCTCCACATACATGACGTACAGTACCAGCAAGTACAAATGCAAATTTCTTATGATCAAGTTTAAACGTCATGTCAATAATATTCTCCCTTATGAAAAAGTTTCCCTTCGACCCAATAGAACACCTTGGAAATGTATATCCGTAATCTTCTGTTGTTCCTTCATCAAGCTCCACCACCCCATTGCTTGTAACTTTTTTTGTATTTCCGGGTTGCCTGTTTTATCCTAGCTTGGCTATTTAATTGTGCTATGAAGAGAAAATCTGAAACCTTCTTCACAGCCTCCGCTTAGACGGCTCAACTCTTGCATTGTATGACGTCAGTCCACGACATTGAAAAGCTGGACTAACGGATCCTAATTGCGAACCATTGTGTTCTTTGTGCTGGAGGTCGATATGGGGAAATTTGCACTGAACTGAGCCCCACACAATCTAGATTTATTAGCAGAGAATCGAACTTGAAAACTAATTTTCTCTTGTAAGACGCGAAACACAGAAAACGAAAATAGCACAACTTATGTCTTTTGAATATATCTTTGTATATACGTTGGGTTAATTTTAGAGTTCATGCAGTTCTCCTTTAACTCAGACCGGTTTTCTGAACTATAACTCCACACGGGTCAGCACACGGGTCAGAACATGAGTGAACACGAGTGCTCTAGCGCTACATGATTTAATTAACACAAAATCATAATAATAAAAAAATAATAAAAATTGTGTTATCGGCTTAGTTGTTCCCGGTTATACCTGTGTCTTCCACCTTAATTCGCTCACAATTTCCACTAGAACACCTAAACTAAATATATGATATAGTTAGTCTACAAGTCTAAAACTACATCTAGGACTCGAATAAGGGAAACTTAGCTGATGCAGTACTATATAAGCTAACGTTCCTGTTTGTTCGGCGCAGTTCGGTTCAATCCAGTAGTATCTACAACACAATGTAATTAATTATTACGAGTCAATATACTTCTTTAACGAGGTCCCCTTTAGTTTATTTCTTCAACCAGAAGACGAGCACAGCATTTGGTGTACACTGAAAACAACTGCTTAACTAACATTTGTAAAAATCTTACAGGCAGGATTGCTCTTGTTATGACTGTAAATATTCCGCGTGCCGGTGATATAGTGTCTCTCAATCCAGTAGAAAGACTCTCTAGCTAGGTTATTCCGTTGTAAAACATGTCTTAGCTGTGTGGTTGAATTTTAATAAGACCTAACCCAAACTGTCAACAGTTTTACTCATTGACAGGCGGTAGTTTGCATAATTTTACGGCCCGCCACGATGGAATAGATTTCTGAAAATGACTCAGCGCAATTGATAACTCCTCGTCTCGTCTTGTCTAAGATCTTGAACCTTTGTGATCTGAGCGCGCCTGACGAAATCTAACCTGAGATTATATTTGGATATCATTTATATCTAAACGTGTATTTCTCTTACGTTTTTAATTGTGCATTAGATCTATTCAGACAGCGAAGATCGAATGTATTACGTTGTTCATGTATTTTTTGGGTCAATAACAGTCCATTTACAAGAATCATAAGTTAGAAAGTAGTTAAAAAGAACTGATAGCTCCTCGAAGTCTCACGCGTTGCTAATTTCACATTCCCACAGTGGTAATTATTCGGTGACGATAGTGTGTGATGCAGTGTTAAACAAATCTCTAATGTTTAATACGCATGACTTCTGGTATATCGCCCGATCACAGCGTCTCGGATCCACATGGTTAGCGGTACAGGTCAGCATTGATCAACTTTGGTAGACGATAAGAAAAACGTTAAAAAATAGACACAGACTGTATTTTAAGACTCCGGCGGCTGCCTAGCAGCGCCGGAGTAACAAGATCGTTTCCGAACTGGAAAATCCTTTATTTCTCAATCGCAGTGAATAATTTTGGAAAAATTCCTTTACAAGATGCTGAATATGCCCGCGGCATGAACTATTCTCGGATGAGTTAAACTTCATTTCTAAGAAATCCTTTCTTATTGTATCATATGTTTCACATTTAATAATAAAGTGGAATTCGTTTTCTATATTTTTATGGCAGGTGGGGCATATTCTCTCTTCTGGTTTGGTCTATGCACTACAGCTTACCACTTTACATCACATGGTTTGGTCTATGGTCTAGTGTACCTCCCCTCTTTCGATTTGTAAACAATGATTACTTATTCTAAGTCTGTCGAAAGTCTGGTTAGAGCCAGATATCCTATGCTTGATACAGTGATCTCCGGGAGTCATAAAGGAGGGGGGGGGGATTCTGCCTCTAGTCTCTTCTGGTCTCTACAGGAGGTTTGATGGATAACTCACTTAAACTAATTATTATGCATCAGATTCCTAATATCAAGACCATGTTACCAAAATAGGTATTTTATATAAGAGCTTCCCAAACTTGGAATACACCTCCACACAAACTGCGCAAATCAGATATCTCTTTACCGAAGTTCAGTTACATGTAGATCTTAACTATTTAAATATTTCTCATCTGCCATCACAAGTTTCTGTACTTGATATTGAGAACCCTAGGTCTTGTAAGTCTGTATATTATGTGAAATGTCACTAGGCAAGACAGTAACTGCACCTCTTAAATGCTGATTTTACAGGTAGGTTGAGTTTAATTGGCTAAAGTTGTGTTGGTTCTCCTAGCCTCTATATTTTGTTTGTTTCATATTTTACTTTACTTTATTTGTATCTTCTATTATGGCCAAAAGTAAGTAAATAAATACATAAGTACATATTAAATACATAGATTATACATTTTAAAAACATACATGTATTACATGCAAATACATAATACATGTACATATTAAAATAATTATTTTAAAAATACGTAAGTACACAAAATAAATATATATATATATATACAGCGAATTGCAAAAATTATGAGGTGTCCAACATATCGGGTGCATTGTGGGAACGATTTCCCGTTACTGTCCCGCACAGAGACCGAGCGACAATAGCTATGTATACGTACTGTTAATGTACATCTAAGGGTTTTGGATGTAGTAACTAAACGAAATTTTCCCAGTACTAAACAGCTTTTAAGTGTCGTATTTATTTTCAAAAGCATCATATCCATCCGGTAAGAATCCCCGCAGTTATGAGCGCGTAGATTATTGTCGCGGTTCGTGACTAGCGCGCTGGCTATTAGGAACGTCAAGCCCAGAGTACTAGATGAAGTAAATAAAATATATTTTTCTATTAGCCTCATTATCTAAGGTGCAGACAATTTCAAGCCCTTCTTACGAAAACCTTCCAACCTTTACCTACAATATCGGGCCGTGTTCAACAAACAATAACATACAAAGGAGCTACTGAAATGTAAATTCAAGGCATGCACGCACGAGTTTCTGGACTTACGATTAGGAAGCAATTGTTTATAATAATTTTCAAAAGCCCATGTTTGTCGTAAAATAGTAAGCAACGCGAAAAAGTCTTTTGTGAATTTTGAAATTCGTGATTCATTGGAAGGTTTGATATTATATCGTTATATTATAACGAAACATGTTTTGTAATTATCACATCAAGCTTCAATGCTCGAACAGTTCGAATTTTTCGCTAATATGAGTAGTAGGAGAGGGATGGAATTAAGCCCCTTTTTTGAGGCGCTATGCTAATCTTTGAGGCGCTCTCATTAATTCAATGACGTCACGGTCCTATTGTCTTAAGTCATGCATAAATTAATTAGGGCGTACGCACTTTTTTAAGGCGCTATGCTAATTTTTAGGGCGCGCTCATGAATAAAGTGGTGAGCTCATGAATAAAGTGGTGAGCTCATGAATAAAGTGGTGGGCTCATGAATAAAATGGGGGTGAATAAATTATCTATTATTTCTGTGAATGAGGTCATCGATCTATTCGGGCATGTTTGGGCAAAGCCTATTGTTTGGGGTCGTCTCTAAAACTAGGAGCGATCGGCCCTGAATACATTCGAAATTGAATAAAAAAATAAATAAAAAATACCTCGCAATATCTAAACCCCTTTGTAGCGTAAATAGTAAGAACAAACTACTCGTGATAGACTCTAAACTGTCTTTATTATTTTCCTTTACAGTTAATAACTCATAAGACAATTGTATACAAAATCCACTGTGACTCATAAGATCAACTCTGCTATTGTTCTTAGGGATTAGCGATAACTGAAGGGCCTATTGTTTTGAGGAAAACACTTGAGATGCAAATTCTTCTCTAAAACTGAAATATAATTACCATACGAATAAAAACAAACCAGATAAATTAAACATCGGTTATTCAATCTCAAAAACACCAATTTACAGTTCGTTTTCCTTATAGTCGCGGAGTTGATAACTTTCTTATTTCTCAGTTCTTGGGTTGATATAATGTACCGTGTTACAAGATTACACTGATTTATGTTTCATTGATTTTTTTTCTTGTTGACAAATGCTGCTTCACTTGGATAAGCTAACAATTAGAAGGGGGAAACAAATAGTTTTTCATTCCCAGGCTACACTCTATTCGTAAAGAATAAAACACGCGTTATCGTTGTTTTAGGTTATTTTCCAAACTAGACCGAAGAGATATTTACCATATCTGAAAGAATACCAGCCCGCCGCCCGTCGACGCCCGCCGCCCGTCATTGTCGACGCCCGTCGCCCGCCGCCCCCCTCCTCCTCCCTCATCGTTACCCCAAAGCTTCCTTATGTTACACTTTCGGTTGGCCAGATATTTTCAATAACATAAGGAAGCTTTGGGGTAGCGATGAGGGAGGAGGAGGGAGGAGGAGGGGGGCGGCGGGCGGCGGGCGTCGACGGGCGTCGACGAACGGCGGGCGTTGGTGGGCGGCGGGTAGTAAAACCTATTATTGCTTTGGAGCTTCGGATAAGTTTAGTTGTAAGGGAGTTCATAAGAGATGTAATGAGATCGATAAAGAAAACTATCTAAATGTGTTGCTCGGGTATCAATAAGGGTTTTCGTGTTGTCAACAACACTATGTATACTTATCAACAAATAAGGGCCGGGTTTTCTTATTTTTACCCTAAGCGCAAAGTGTTAGCAGATGGACTGACCACTTTACCTCTAGATATATAAACTTAGAACCAAGTGCTGTAAAATAGTTATATTATCGTAAATAGTATTTTTAAGCTTAATGTAAACAGTTATTTTATTCTTACTTAAAATGTACAAACTTCCAATAAATGTGTTATGGAAATGAACACGTCTCTATTCATTTGTCCTGTTTATCCTGTTTGTCCAGACAAATTACGATAAAATTCACAATGTTTTATTTTTTGAATTAGTTTTATCTTGATCTTCAAAGGATTAACAGGAGTCAACGCGTTTGTAAAAATTATCCGGTGCCGAATTGTGGATCAAAATAGTTAGTGAAACTTTCCAATCATTTATCGCAAGTACATACCTTATCGCCAGAGGAGCACAAGTATTATTTACAGGAAGCAACATTACAAAAACCTAAAGTGGTTCGAGTTTATAACCAATCAGCTAATTCATGGCTCATTTCAGATAGTATAAATAGGTTTTCTTTATTAATTTATTAAAACGATCAGCTATCTAATTACAAGTATTTTATATCCCTTTCATCTACCCAAGTATTAAAACTCTCGGGATACCCCTTCCACTGGACAAGGTATTCAATCCTGCCTTTCCGTTTACGCTTTTTTAAGACTTTTTCTACCCGGTAGAAATCATCTTGCTTTTCGACTCTCTGTAACTCGGCTTCGTACAATGTTCCTGCTAAAAGTTATCCATGATAGTCCTTCAAACGATAGACAGGTGGCTGTCTTGGTATTCTTTCAGATATGGTAAATATCTCTTCGGTCTAGTTTGGAAAATAACCTAAAACAACGATAACGCGTGTTTTATTCTTTACGAATAGAGTGTAGCCTGGGAATGAAAAACTATTTGTTTCCCCCTTCTAATTGTTAGCTTATCCAAGTGAAGCAGCATTTGTCAACAAGAAAAAAAATCAATGAAACATAAATCAGTGTAATCTTGTAACACGGTACATTATATCAACCCAAGAACTGAGAAATAAGAAAGTTATCAACTCCGCGACTATAAGGAAAACGAACTGTAAATTGGTGTTTTTGAGATTGAATAACCGATGTTTAATTTATCTGGTTTGTTTTTATTCGTATGGTAATTATATTTCAGTTTTAGATTAGAATTTGCACCTCAAGTGTTTTCATCAAAACAATAGGCCCTTCAGTTATCGCTAATCCCTAAGAACAATAGCAGAGTTGATCTTATGAGTCACAGTGGATTTTGTATACAATTGTCTTATGAGTTATTAACTGTAAAGGAAAATAATAAAGACAGTTTAGAGTCTATCAAGAGTAGTTTGTTCTTACTATTTACGCTACAAAGGGGTTTAGATATTGCGAGGTATTTTTTATTTATTTTTTATTCAATTTCGAATGTATTCAGGGCCGATCGCTCCTAGTTTTAGAGACGACCCCAAACAATAGGCTTTGCCCAAACATGCCCGAATAGATCGATGACCTCATTCACAGAAATAATAGATAATTTATTCACCCCCATTTTATTCATGAGCCCACCACTTTATTCATGAGCTCACCACTTTATTCATGAGCTCACCACTTTATTCATGAGCGCACCCTAAAAATTAGCATAGCGCCCTAAAAAAGGGCGTACGCCCTAATTAATTTATGCATGACCTAAGACAATAGGACCGTGACGTCATTGAATTAATGAGAGCGCCTCGAAAATTAGCATAGCGCCTCAAAAATTAGCATAGCGCCTCAAAAAAGGGGCTTAATTCCATCCCTCTCCTACTACTAATATGCTAATTTTCCGTTTGCAGTGTCGATGTTTTCATAGCTAATAAAACCTTAGGAAACACACTTTTGCTTCAAAAATAACATTTGAACCTTCTCGGATAATAAAGTGGGAAACCTAGGCTTTATTTACATGTACTTCCGTCTAGTACTCTCAGTTTTAGCCAACACGCTAGTCACGAACCGCGACAACTGATAATTATTTCATCTACGCGCTCATAACTGCGGAGATTATTGCCAGATTATGCTCAAATAAATACTACATTTAAAAGCTGTTTAGTACCGGGAACATTTTGTTTAGTTACTGCGTCCAAAACCATTAACATTAACAGTACGTAGCCATTGACGCGTCGATCTATATGCGGGACAGTAACGGGAAATCATTCCCACAATGCACCCGATATGTTGATATGTCTGGACACCTCATAATTTTTGCAATTCGCTGTATATACAGCGAAGTGCAAAAACTTTGACCCCCCGCTCCTCAGCTATATCAATATATCGGGTGCATTATGGGTAGGAGTAAATTCATTAAAATGCAACTACAGCCAAATATCCGCGCGCGTTTGCAAATTATCACAGCAAAGACTTGTGTAGTTGATTTAAATTTCAAGAATTTATCTAGAATACAACACTTTTACTCGGAACAGGCAGGAAAGTTTAAAGCTGAAGTAAATGCACTCTATTTTCTGTTTGGACAAATATTTTTCCTGATTTTATATTATAAATTAATGTTTACGTTAGCAGAACGTAACGCGGACGGAACTATCATGCCGAATTTCATCTGCGAAGCAAGAATTCAACGCTATTTTTGAAACTGTTTCGCGGAAAATTGAAGAGATGAAAATAGCTCAGTTAACGGTTTACACAATTTCATAAATTTATTGACAACAAATTCATAAAACATTTAATTATTTTGATTAAGAAACGGATAATAATTAACGTATCCCATATCATTGTCATATTTTATGGTATTAAACGATTCTAAAAAAATCTAATAAACTCTTAGTTATTCCTCTTGAAATTCTCATATCCAGTTTTATTCAAGGTTCGGAGGGATCCTGTTTTTATGGTATAATTTTTTTAGTAAAAGCTTTTATGAAAGGTACGTTCGATAATTCTTGGACCGCATCGCTGAATGTTCTTATTATTGTTGCACAGTTTTCTTTCATTCTTAAAATGTATTTTGAATGCTATTTAAATCTCATAATTGTGAGGAAACTGTTTATTTAGCTTCGTCATTAAACCAAAAACGTTAGCAGCTATGGTCCCATTTAACAACATCACTTTATTGTGAATCCTAGTTTCCTAATTTCGTAGATAACGAGCCGCGACAAACTTTTCAATATTTAATTTTCGAAGTTTCATTTTGTAATTATATTGCAGCTCCAAACAACATCAGTTTTTTTATCAGATTGTGAATTTCGTCTCATCGGGATCAGCTAAAAATAAACATTGCACAACAGTTAAAGAAAACGATTCGATGTTCAAACTGTAAGAGGTTTCCTTACGTTACACTATAAAGTGTTTATTTTGCTTTGTCGATACGTTTTCCAACTAAAATAGCCAGGCTCTTGTGCAGTCTGTGCATCCGGTCAGCTCCGGTCAGTACATATGAATCCTTTCATTCTGCTCTTTGAAACGTTATATCAGTCTTATAACACTGATCAGTTCAGTCTTCACAGAAATAGAAGACAGAGAACGGAATAGCTGCGCTGATATCGAGCTGAATTTTTTCATCGCTCTCAGTTTTTGTTTAGAATCACTGACAACAAATGTAGAATGTCAAAGTTTAAAACGAATTGATATTGGCCCTGAACCCACAGATCAGGTGTAATCATGTCTCCTCTTCATGGGTTATCTCGATATTTTAGGTCATCAGAAGATATTCTAACAGCTTCACAAATAGCTCTGAATTCACGCTTCGAACCTGAAGCTTCGGCATGATCATGTCCGGGCGGCGTTCTCTTTCCGCCGACCAGGGATATGTTCTGTTTTGCAAATATTCGATCTAACAGTAAATATATATAGAGTGCATCTAAATACTAAGGTTTATTTAAGCTGTCCTGCCTGTCCCGAGTAAAAATGTTGTATTCTAGGTGAAATCTTGAACTTTAAATCAACTGCATAAGTCTTCGCTATGACGATTTGCAAACGCGCGCGGATATCGGCTGTAGTTGCATTTGAATGACTTTACTACTACCCATAATGCACCCGATATAGTTATATAGTTGAGGTGTGGGGGGTCAAAGTTTTTGCACTTCGCTGTATATACAGTCAATGCCAAAAAGGTTGTCCAGCAGAACATAATATAATACTATAATATCCATTGTTTTGGCCTATTGTCTTGGTCTAGACAATAGCCCAAAACAATGGATATTATAGTATTATATTATGTTCTGCTGGGCAACCTTTTTGGCATCGACTGTACATATAAACGAACAACCAAACAAGGGTAATTCCACAGTATTTTGCATGTCATGGAGGGGAAAATCACAAGATTGAAAGCTACCTAACAATTAGATACTTGAATTTAAACAAACTTTTGAACCATCATGTATACCATTTTCAATAGCTCTTTAGGTGTGATGAATTTAAAAATGTTTTGTAAAATACCAAGGGAGATATTATTTTTAATGTTAGCTGTCACAGAGGGGAACAGAGAAGTCACAAAAAGTACAATTCCAAAACTAACCCCAAATTCCTGTGAATATGTAAAAGCTACAACTTGAAACACAAGTTTTATTAAACATTTAGTTCCAATCATCAACTAACAAATGACATCAAATAATCAAATGTTTAATTTCTCTAACTTCTCCAGCTAGGAAGTAAGTCAAAAGGACCAGCGTCACGGAGGGAAAAGTTTGTCCCATAACAATGCCATACCAATTTTGTCTTAATTAAATCCCACTGGAATATTAATTTAACTTATATAACATTATGTAATTATCCTGGGAACATAAACAAGGCTGTAAATGTCAATCTATGATACTAGTTACATTTACATGGAGCACATGGCAAAGGTTGCCCACAATGCATTGCTGATATTCACGAGCATGCTTAAATTAACTTTTGTCCAACATGCATTGCTGCTATGAGCATGTTCAGAGGTTACAATTATCTGATTTGGGTACAATGTATGAAAATTATACATTTTATGCAATTTCTAAGTAATTTAAACAGCTTTTAAAGTTTTAATTCCCCTCCGTGACATAATTTTCCCCTCTGTGACATAATTTTCCCCTCTGTGACATTTGTTATTATTGAAATTGAATAAAGAAAACTTGCAGTTCAGAATTTTTTTTCATTTATGTAGTTGTATTGAACTTGAACTCAGAAGTTTATGAAATATTGTGAATTTTGTTTTGAAAGTTTTGGAAATATCAAAACTTTTATACGAAATTTCATCACAGAGGGTAAACTTCCCTCTTGGATGAGCTATTAGCAACACCCCCTTAACAGCAACTGAATTTATTTTTTGTTTCTCTATTAGTGCATGTGAAGAACTGTGTGTCCTGATATTTTTTATTTCTTTTTGACATAAAGCAAGTAGCTCATAGGTTTTTTGTGATTTTCCCCTCCGTGACAGGTAATTTTGTATTTCAGCTAATTAATGATAATTTATGACAAGATAAGAGTGTGCCAACATTTCAAAATCATATTTTTTTATACTTTAGTTAATAAATAATGGAAAATGCAATGATCTTGTAAGTTTTCAGCAATTAAGAATTCAGAGTTCCATGTCCCAAATACTGTGGAATGACAGGCCCACAAATAAAAATACCTCAGGTTTCAGTGCAGCTGGGTTGTAGGGCTTAGGTCTAGTGAGGTGTACTTGTTGCCAAGCCAGAACTCTACACTCCTTGTCCATGTGAACCCAAGCTGCATTTTGTAGTCCAATGTCTATAGATATGATGCTAGAGATGTTCTGTTGAGGTACATGTGTACATGTACTGGTATATTTAAAGGCAACCTTGGCTGAAAAACAATGTTTGCTCTCAAATGCTCCTTATGGATACCTAAATATATTGTTGTATTTGTCTCCTGTAAATTGTGCACTAGATGTCAGTAATATGGACTGAAACACAATGTTTGCTCTCAAATGTTCCTTATGAATACCTAAATATATTGTTGTATTTGTCTCATGTAAATTGTGCACTAGATGTCAGTTATGGACTGATTTTCCTGTCCACAAAAGTCATTTAAATTTCCTATGCACTGCCATCTTGGATCTTATGTCACAGTGCTGCACTCGATCCAAGGTACGTATTGTCAGAAAACAATAGCTCTTTTGTTGTGTAACAATAGGGGCAACACTGTGACATCATAAAATCCAAGATGGCAATGCATGTGACATTCAAATGACTTTTGTGAACAGGAAAATCAGCCCATAAGTAACAGCTAGTCCACAATTTACAGAAAACAAGCACAGCTATAAGCAATAGATTTAGTCATCCATAAGGAACATTTGGGAGCAAACATTGTTTTTCAGCTGAAGTTCCCTTTAAAGCCAACTACTGTAGTTATCTTATGTAATGAATCATAAAGTTCCTGTGTAGATCAGGGGGTATTGAAGATAAACAATCAACTAAGAGTCCTAATCAACTAAGGCAGGGTATGCATTGTACATGTAAGTGTCAAGTTCCTATTTTCCCAATTTTCAATGAAAATTCATATTTTTCCAATTTCTGGCCTTTCTTTCAAATTGCCCATACAGTACCAATAATTGTAATCATCACCATTCATTGTACAAGCTGTATGATACTATAATATTGGTGGTGATTCATTCTTATGAACATAACGCATCATTCATTGCATTTAGATAAAAAAAATTACATGTACTCAGGGCATCTGAAAGAGCGTTCTCTTTTAAAGGAAATCTCGGCTGATAAACAATGTTTACTCTCAAATGATGGTTATGCATGCCTAAGTGTACACTACATGTCATTTATGCACTGATTTTCCTGTTGATAAAACTCATTTGAATTTCTTGCATGCCGCCATCTTGGATTTTATTACGTCACAGTGTTGCCCCAATTGTCAGAAAACAATAGCTCTTTTGTTGTACAATCGGTCACCTACAACTTTTTAATCCATCACTGTCGTTTCAGTACAAAGAGTTGATTTTTCCATACTGTAGATTGAATACCGATTTTTATCGATGCCTGAGATTGGTCAAAGCAAAGAAAGCATTCTGCCAATAGCAAGTCTTGTTAGAACAAAACTAGTGTCCAGCTTCCCACAAAATTATGCATAGAACGGCTTGTTGATTTTTGACATGCAAGTTGGATTGTGAATGAAGAAGACCGTGTTTTGTTGTTTTGGAAGGTAAATATTGTCAAAAAAGCCTATAGATAACTCTGCTTGAAATCGAAATCTTTCTCCATACATTTTATTTATTAAGGGAAATTACGCAAATTTAGAGACTTTTGTATTGATTTTTGTATTATTGTGCAGAAATAGAGAAATTGGGTGTGATTTTACATGTAGGTCAATAGTGCGAAATCGTACCCTCACACTCTACCAGATGCCCTGTTAATACTGTAATTAATTGTTACAGTATTTAATACTCTATGTACATACATGTATGTATACAGTAGAATATGAGATATACATTCGTATCTCAGTATCACAACTGAAATATATTTTCAGATGTCTATTGGGTCAAGGCAATTTCAACAATATCCCATAATATTATTGTAAGGATAGATTTTATACAGTATATATACATCAGGGTTGCCACCCATTAGGAAAAAAATCCCAGACTTTTTCCTGACCAGAAAACAATAATTATTTTCACTGACCATAGTAAGACTGTTAGCAAAGTAAAGGATATTCCCTTGTCCAAAAACAAAAGTCATTATCAAAACCTGTAGCCTCCTCTCACAGACACTTTGACGGATCATGAGGGGCCGTTGTGGAAACCTCAAAATAAAATTCCCTGACTATGACAAGACATTTAGAATTACCCTGACCAAATGCAAAATTCCCTGACTTTTCCCTGACCTTGAAAAAAATATTGTTTTTTCCTAACATTTCCCTGACCGTGACAACCCTGATATACATGTATGTACATGCATGTATATACTCTAAGGTACACTAAGTTTAATTTCAGACTACAGGTACAGATTCTGTAAAATGACAAACCCAAATGTACCATATGTATGACTGATGGGGTTGTGAACAATATTTAGTTATGCCAGAAGCTGCATGTTTATTAAAGGTTAGTAATCCATTCAAGATTACTTCATAACTTACTTCTTTTGCATCATCTGGGAGAAGTCTATTGAGTATCTCCAACTGCCGTGAAAATTTCTTTGTGGCATGTGGAAGCTCACCACTCTCTTCCAGCCTGCTGAAGAAAGCCTTGCCAAACCCTTTGATGCCATGTAGTTGATGCAAGCTTGTCAATGGACCTTCTTCAAGTCTATATTTCAGAAGGGCTTGTGCTTTGTTTTTACCAATATTTTTGGTGACTGTGAGCTGTTCTAGAGTTCTGGTGTTCAACTCAGTCAGGATTTTCTATAAAGAGACCACATGTCAACAATCCTTATAATTGTCATGTACATGTATGTACATATATTTAATTGAATTATCCAGACTATAGTACAGGATCTCACTAGACTGCACCATTGCTGGATTGTCATATTTTTTTTTTTAATGGCACACTAAAAAAAATTGAAGGCCCTATGGCCGAGAAAAAAACAGAAAAACTAGCTGTGGAAATTTATAGCTATAAAAGGAAAACAATTATGGTAAAAGGATTTGTGAACAAGAGTAAAAATATATTTGATTGCTAATGAAAAACTACAATTATAATTATTACATTGACCATTGTCTGCCTGAAATTAAAATATCCAAATTTTTTTTTTTTTTTGCAGGTTCCTTGTCAGACCAAAGCTACAAAATTCTGATGAGAACACTAAAACTGCTACATTCCATTTCAGGCTAAGTGTAAATACCTATTGGTGGCCTGCAGGCATGTGCAAATTAGCTGACAGTGCCTAATTATACATGCATGGACATAACTGCAGAATACCTCCCTGCATATTGCATATTAAGCAAGTGAGAAGTTTTTTTTTACCTAGAGTAGGAACTCAAATGATGAGATGTAACTACCAGCATATACATGTAGTCTAGGGCTATACCTCAGGGAACCACTTTTTGAAATGGTTATATTTTAGGGTTGTTTTCTGTATGCACTAGATTTAGTGTTTGTTTTTGGAGTATGTTCTATGTATGTTCTATATGGGACAATCATTTGTTACGTCACAGGGGGCATTTAAAAAAAAATGTGATGGGGGTAAAGTTTTGAGAAAGCTGGTGTCTACAGCTAGGTAGATATAAATATTAAATAATAGGATGGAAGAGAAATAAGAATAGGTGGTGAATTTTCTCATGCAGTGAGTTGAATAATTTCAAGAACTTCAAAACAGTAAAAACACAGAAAACACAAGATTGAGAAGAAAAGCAAGCACACCTGCATGCAGGTTGCTCGCCATATTGTTGAAATTGTAACCTGGCAATAGTTTGGATATATGGGACTGGTGCATCATACTTTTGTCTCAAGAGGAGGGGTACAGTGTACATACCTTTTAGTAATACAGTCTCAAATTTGGTTGGGGATAAACATTTATATATCTCATGTCATGTCATGGTTTAAAAACAATTGGGACTGGAGGGGTGCAAATTTTATTTTCAATTTTCTTCAGAAAAACATCCCCCCCTCCCCCCCATATGACGTAATAAACAATTGGTCCCTAAAAGTTCTTCTAAAAATGATTTATTAATTATCAGTGTCGGGACTTTGGCAATCACCCCCCATGCATACTCAGCTACTACATTGTACATCACTACAGTATAAATTATGTATTTTTTAATATATTGTATAAGATATCCAAGGGGATTGATAAGGTCATGTAAATCATCCCAATTATACTGCATGCATGCCTTGGTTTTAATTTTAAAACAAGGACCCACACTATAAAAGGGCCTCAACCAAGTTGAAGACACCTTCACTGTCAATCAGCCTTAATTGTCAAGTACACATCTCTGTTCAAAGCTCTGCAACATGTGATGCTCTGCTTGAGTGATCTGACATTTGGTAAAGCGCAAAATTAAAATTGAAAACTTGAATGTCTAAAAATACACTACAGAGTTTGCAAACGGTTCTAAAATGCAATACACAACTTTCATAATGCCACCTCCTAATTTGCATAATTTGGAAGATCAATCTGTAGAGGGAAACCAGTGCTACATGTACTACATGAAAGATCACATTAAAATTATTGTAATTGTTTTGAGTTTTAGTGCAATGTAGAGAATTGCTGTTGAGCTAGGTGTATGAACATTTTTAATGCACAAAAAACATGAAAGTGAGTCTAGAGAGGCCTCTGTTGTTTTTCTCATACAAATCTCTCTAAGTTCAAATGGCTGTAACTGCCTCCCAGTTAGCTCAGTGGTCAAGCGTTGGTCTTGTGTGGGAGGTAGAGGGTTCAAACCCCAGTCAGTACAACACTCAAGGTCTTAAAATAACTGAGTAGAAGGTGCTGCCTTTGTGATCGTGCTGCAAATGGTTAGACCTTCACGTCTTCTCGGATAAGGACGATAAATCGTAGGTCCTCGGAGACCTATATAGCTCTAGGGCTTTAAGCCTGTTGAGGTTCTCCGTCCACCTTCAAGTGGTAAACAGAATAAAACTTCATTGCTTTTTAAGCTACAGCCTCAACTTTCGCAAGTTCACTAATATCGACATGCTCTTTTACATGGCAATGTTCATGTTTTCTATACATGTTGATAAACTTCCCAAACAAGAGATCACATTTATATATAAAAGCCGTATTGACAGGCATATAACTGAGCAACTAGCTTCCTGCTGTTCACTTTTTCTCGGCATATTTTAATTAGGCCTTCCACAATTTAGTATTCTAACAGGTAAGCACTGATTCCTTGCTTTCTTGTTCGACTCTTCTGGATTTCAAACCCAAAGGGTGGGGGCCTTTTCCACTTTATACCGCGGCTCCTTATTTAATTTTGGAGTAACTGCAGAATACCCTGCCACGTACATTGAAATCGTTACTGGAAAAAGGCTGGCTACGCGGTACGCAGTGACTAAATTTATTCCAAGTCTCTTGTCTGTATTATGAAGTGGCTACGCGGTACGTGGTATGCAGTGACTAAATTTTTTCCAAGTCTCTGTCTGTATTATGAAGTGGCTACGCGGTATGCGGTACGCAGTGACTAAATTTATTCCAAGTCTCTTAGCTGTATTATGAAGTGGCTACGCAGTACGCGGTACGCAGTGAGTAAAATTATTTCAAGTCTCAAAGGTGGCAAAATATTTTATTTACAAAAGCGGAAAACATCTGTTCTGTTGCATGGAAATTTAAAGAACGATATATAACTCAACGAATGCAAAAACGAAGAAACAACTAATGGCACCGAATGATGTATATGATTCCTTGACGTTCTTTGCGATGTCCATGAGAAAAACATGATCACAAAAGCGGAAAACACTGATCTGTTCAGTTGGAAATTTAAAGAACGAGATATAACCGAATGAGGTTTTTTAAAAAAGGTTGCCCGACGTTTCTATGTGCATGAATTTGAAAAGGCTTTTCAGGTAAAGGAAGTATCCTGAGCATACGTGCCCATTCTTTACCAGTGATTGTTTGACATTTTCTGTCACTGTTGGGTGAAGGGCCGAATCAAGGTTGTTGTATTTTCCTTTGCGATGTTTCGATCTCACTAGGTTTCGTTATGTTTCCTGCCGTGTCAGTCTGACAGTTTTACAAGTGGAAATTTAGCATTTGTTCCGTTTATATATCAGTTATATCTTGTTCTTTAAATTTCCAACAGAACAGATGTTTTCCGCTTTTGTAAATAGAATATTTTGCCACCTTTGAGACTTTGAATAATTTTAGTCACTGCGTACCGCGTACCGCGTAGCCACTTCATAATACAGCAAAATTAGTCACTGCGTACCGCGTACCGTGTAGCCAGCCCTTTTCCAGTAACGATTTCAATGTGGCAGGGTATTCTGCAGTTAACTGTTAAGCCTTAATTTTAAGCCTTTCACAGATGTGATTCACATCAATTCTAGTCCTGTTTTATATTGTATAAACACCAACCTGTGTTTGTACGACAGTAAGGTTCAGTTTTACTCTCTCCCTGTCTACACTGAGAGCACTTCTATTCTTCGTAGAACGGCTCTCAGATCTCTTTCTCTGAGCATGAACATTGTCATTGACAGCAATGTCTGGTTGAGGAGAAGTCCGCGAACTGCCAAACCGCCGTATATCCAGTCCTAGCTGACAGTTAGGGTTATTCATGCGATTTGAGAATATCAAACGGAAACTTCCAATCCAAAAAAACCTGATACATTTGCCAGCCATGATTAAAGAATAAGGATCCGAACAGATGAGTGTGAACAGCTCCGAATTTTATATTTTGCCTTCGCCGCCATCTTGGTTTGCTCTTCTCATTTCCAGGCCCGCTCTAAATTTGAAAGAGGAAGCCAACCTCGTCCCCAGGGTATTCTCGGTCAGATCCAAGATGACGGCGCCGAGCCAACAGTCACGTGCTGATATAATACTTCGTTACTGATGAACTGAGTTGTGCTCGTGATCCCCTTGGGAAAGTCGTTCCCATGGATGCTGGAGGGCAAGCTATCTTTAAAAACGCTGTTTTAGAAAGATCGACAATCGATTGGAGGTGGAAGATAGTATTTACAAACAAGTTTTGCTAATAACACTACCGATCTCGTACAATTACTGCCTTTAAATATATAAATTAAGATTTTTTTGCCCTCCAGTACAACTCCACGTGATTAAATTCCTGCAAAAGGCCCATTACCAACTAGTAGTTTCAAATTGAAAGTGACATGCTGTCGAGCGAATAGAGTAGCAATTGATTAGAATCTAAGCCATGTATTAAGGCCATCATATAACCATCTATATAATATTATAAGAGCACGATTTGAATGAATGAAATTATTCATCAAAGCTGAAATGGAGCATTCGCCTCGTGCTCACCCCTGATATTCTTTATCATACTTTATAATCCAAACTAATTGGTTGTCATTTGCTGCTTTGATTGCCTCAATGGGCTCCACCACAACGGACGGTAAACGTGTGTATTTTAACAATTTATTTACAACAATTTATTTCGATTCATATTGAATTATAGTTACAATCATGACAAACCGAAGCCAGAGGCTTATGTGGTAAGGGTCAGGTGAAATACATTTTTTTTATAGTTACAAGAAGGACGGCGAAAGAATCGAAAAATAAAAGAAAATACAGACGAAACATAAAATTAGCTATACATAATATCCGACAATATATCTATACATTATATACATGAAGTCCTAAGGGGAAATATGAGCACTGATTAATACAATTCATACATGTATAGAAAGGATTGAAGGGTTAGAAAATTTTCTTTTAACTTATGCTTATGGTTAACTGATAGACTCACGTAACGATAAAGGTATAGAGTTCCATATTTGGGGGCCTTGGTAACGAAGAGAATAAGTATATTTATGATAAACTTCGTTATTATGTAGACATTAGTATCCTAACCAACCTTTATTATGCCCTCATTTACCCTTTTTTGATATATGGGATAATCGTTTGGGGTAACACATACCCGACAACTACTCAACCTCTCTTTGTTCTTCAAAAAAAGGCCTTGCGTATTATGACCTTTTCAAAATTTGATGAACACTCAAGCCCTTTATTTAAGTCACAAAATATTATTAAGCTGCGTGATCTTGTTACACTACATATTGCAGTTTTTATGTTCAAGTTCCACAATCAAATGCTACCTTCAGTCTTTAATACATTTTTTACCTCAGTTGGAAGTATTCACAATTATAACACAAGATCTGCAGCTAGACAGTCTTATTATCTTCCTAGAGCAAGAACAAATTATGGCAAATTCAATATAAGGTTTCAAGGGCCCAAAGTGTGGAATTCATTTGATTTACATGTCAAATCCACCTCCCTCAAGAAATTTAAAGAAAACCTAAAAACAGAATTCCTATGCAAATATTAGTCTCCTAGTATCATTCTGTTGTTCGATAAGTTTCATTGAAAAGCTAATAAGACTGAATTCTGCTTCTTTCATTCTCAAAATACTAAGCTGTAATTATTAACACATTTATCTTCTGTAAACTGTATTATGTAATATATTAATAAGCTTTGGTAGATTTAGTATTTGTGTGTGCGTGTGCTTGCATGCGTGTGTGTGTGTGTATGTATTTGAGTACCTCCGACCTAGTATTGTAAATTACTGCATGTAACTGGATTCCTGGCATTTTTAGCTTTTCTGGTTATTTCGGGAACCCAGTGCCCTTTAAATATTTAAATTTATGATTGTAATAATTATATTTTTCTTATTGTGGGTACAATAAATCGTTGTTGTTGTTGTTAAATTAGATTTGTGTCTGGTAGAGTACTTATGGTATTCAAAATTAAATTTGAGCAAGGTAGATATAGGGATAGGAAGGCATTTATTGATATGAAAGAAAATGAAAGAAGAGACTTGATATTTTTATATATTGAGAGTTTTTAGCTGTTTGAATAAGGGGTAAGTATGAGCACGAATGGGAGGCCTTCTTTTGGAGTAAATGAAGTGGATGTAGATAAGAAGGATAGGTTGAACCCCATAGTATAGTACAGTACTGAAGATATGGTAATACTAAAGAATTGTAGAGGATAAGAAGAGTTTTACTACAAAGGAATTGACGAGCTTTAATGATGATACCAATTGTGTAAAGGACTCTAGTTCAAGGCCCCTAATTTTATTAGTTTTGTTTATTTGTTTTTGGTAATCGGACCTTTCAGCGTCACCACGCTCGTATAAAGGCACGAGCGTGAGTTAGTGTCCTTTTAGCCAGTAGTTTAGTTGGGTTATCGGAGTACAATTGGATTGTTAAAATTTTGTGCAAGAACGTAACTTCTGGCAAGCAGGACCGATATTTTACGATCACTCGATTACTCGATCAGAAAGTCTAGCAATAAATCACCGTAAATCGCCGCATCTGGTTTCCGTGGTTTGCTCGCTACGAACTCTGAATATATCAAGATCCGTAAAATAGTCCCTAATCCCTGCCGCGACACGCCCTGAAGTGCTAGTTTCGATTGCCTAAACTTTTTGACAGTCGCTGCAAGCCACAGTAAAATATCGTCAGCCATTGGTTATGAACTGACTTTCGTTGAAACCTGACTAGAACTGCTGAGAGTGTTTTAAGTTATTCGTATTCGTGAACAACAATGAGTATTGACATTGCGCCAGATAACTTCACATATACCTTAGAAACCTCACTGTTGATCCAACTTTGAAGCACGTGCGCCGCCGAAGAGCGTGACAGGCATTAAACCAGCCATCGAAAGTTGGAAAACCTCCGGACGCAGAAGAAAAATGACCGATAAGGGAACGCTGTTTCAGTTACAGATAAAGTACAAGAATAGAAGGTCAGCCTTTAGGTACCCTGGAACCAGGGTAGCCTTTAGGAGATTGAAGGAACAAATTGAACGAATTAATGTGTTGCGTGCGCCGTGATTCGCTGGAAACGGAAGTACAACTTTTAGAGGCGAAAGGAGATCAGTTAGACACGCTTAAAGGATGTCTGAGTGTAATGAAGTGCAACAAGGCCGTAGTCAGAGTGCGTCGAGCGCTGTCAACCAGCAGGAGGTTCAAGAGGACATAATAGCCAAAGAAGCGACCAAGTCAATAACAAGTCTAACTGCAGTTCGTTTGTAACCTCCACCGACCGTAGTCAGAGTACGCCGAGCCCTGTCAACCAGCCTGAAGTGCCGCAGTCCCAGCCAGGCCCCTCGTGTGACGGTCAACACGCTCGTGAAGTGTAGTAAGTTCCTTAAGAGTTTGCCGGATGACCGCAGCGAGCTCATTCGAGCTAAGAATCTTTGTTTCCGATGTTTCAAGAGAGGTCACATCTCCGCCAGATGCCAATCACAAACAAGATGTGAAGAGTGCGGAAAACGCCACCACACCCTCTTACATGGCTCGAAGCCGAAGTGGAGGCAACTGCCAAGCCCGCCAACGACACGCAGCTTTCCCGTCAAAACAGCAGCAGCACAAAGGCACCTCGTGTAGATTCGCCGGCAGCAGAATCTGCGAACTCGAACGCCTCTAGCGTAACACACAGTTCCGTCGGCGACTCCGAGAAAATTACTAACACTAGAATAGTTCCCGTTGTCCTGTTTCACAGGGATAATACGATGAATGTGATCAAGGTGTACTCACTGCTGGATGACGCCAGTGATACAACGTTCGTCACCACAAGGGTGCAGCGAGATCTCGGCATGCAGGGAGTAGAGACCAGACTGAGCCTCAGTACCATGTTGGGTAGAATAGACGGTTTAGTGGCGCAGCGTCCTGACAGAAAGGCGGAAGTAGAGCTCTCCAAGGCATACGCGAGAGACAGCATCCCATCCAGACGAGATCAGATCCCCACCCCAAAGGCAGCGGACAGGTGGCCCCATTTGAAACGCGGAATAAGAGACAAGATACCCGAGTATCAGGAGAACCTTGAAATCGGCCTGTTGATTGGTTGCAACTGTCCGAAAGCCGTAAAGCCGAAATAAGTTATCCGGGGAAACAGCGAAGATCCCTACGCAGATTCAGATTCAAATTAATTTATTTTGCACTATTTTTCTTTTTTAAAATAAAATTTACAAATATGTAGGAAAAAAGAATGATAATATAAGCTATTAAATTTAATGAGCTAGGTTAGATGTGCGTAGTGGTCAAAGTAGCCGCTAGGCTTTCTAGTTGATCACTACCATAGGTATAATAGTCGAGAGAGAAAAAAGAAGAATTATATAAATAGGAAAAAGTGCACAGGAGAAATTGAGTAAAAAGATTCCAGAGGAATTATACAAAAGAAATAAGAAAAAGAGCAGGGGAAAAGGGTGAACCCTGCTGCGATGGTGCGTAGTCGGTCCAGTTGGCGAGGCGGACTCCCACAGTTAGACGATAGCACTCCTATCGTGGCTGCCTGCAATCGCATCGGAGCGCGCGAGATCATTCCGGAAACTCAAGATAGCCTTAGTTTCGTCATAAGCAGCAAGACAAAGGAAGTTGTTTCCTAGCTGTTCACTGGAGTAAAACCAACGTTTCAAAAGACTCGTTTATTTAGCTGTGCATTGTATTGACGAGCGTAGTTTTCGAAACCCGACGGCTCCTCTGTATTGTCTTTACAGCCAGGAAAATAATAGTTCTCTGAAATCGTTAATTAGTTCAGTGCCTTTGATTACTAATTGTGACGCGCACAATTAGACATAAACATAGTACATGTTCGATTTGCGTGACCAAAATACAATCAAGTAGTAATTAATTAAGAATAGAAATTAAGAATAGAATTCTCCTTTGATAAATTGTCGTATAGAACGAAAAAGAAGTTATTAGTCCGTCTGCTGTCAAGCAAATGTTCGAGCTTGATTTCACCGAGCGCAAGGCTAAGTCGACATATGGCCTGTCTAAAGAAGACAGAAGTTTCTTGCAGATAGCAGAGCGAGGGATCCACAAGTGCGACGACGGCCATTATGAACTTCCCTTGCCGCTTAGAGAAGAACGCATCGAGCTTCCCAACAATCGTGAAGTAGCGCTTCGACGTCTAAAGCAGCTGAGAAGAAGATTTGTCTCCAAGAACGGCGAGAAGTACAGAGCGGATTATGTAGCGTTCTTGAATAAGGTCATTGAGAACGGTTACGCAGAGAAAGTGATCGAAAATGAAAGCTCGAAGACTATAGCTAACAGTCAGCAAATGGAAAGGAAATCGGAGGCAGTGCGCAGGAACGTCTGGTATATTCCACATCACGGTATTTATCATCCGAAGATGCCTAATAAAATCCGTGTAGTGTTCGACTGTGCTGCAGAGTACCAGAACCATTCGCTGAACATGCACTTACTTCAAGGCCCAGATTTGACTAACAATCTGACAGGTGCAGGTTTAGACAAAACCCGATAGCCTTTACATGTGACATAGGGGCTTTACATGTTTCACCAGGAGGACATAGATCTGCTAGGCTTTCTCTGGTGGGAGGACGGCAACACAAGCAAGAAGCCTCAAGAGTACAGAATGAATATGACTGTACATTTGTTTGGGCCACGTCATCTCCTGGCTGCGCCTACTTCGCGCTTAAAACTACCGCAGACGACAACGAGAAATAATTCGATTCCACAACCGCCGATTTTGTGCGCAACGATTTCTATGTGACGATGGTCTTAAGTCCGTGTCGTCAGTCGCCGAAGCTGTGCATCTGATCATTACCAGAAATTAAGGACATCAGCGGAAAGGTACTGCGGGCGCGCTTCTAGCCGATTGAAAATGGCGGCTTATACTGAGTGAGACTGTATTTTTTTTTATAGACCTTCCAGCGCAAAGAAAACCGAAACTTTCTGTGTTGAAATAAGAATAGAGAAGCGGAATGAGAGTTGTATTAGCTTAAACGTAGCTCCTTGTGAATAAAACGCTATTTTTGGGGGATTTGTCATTTCTCCAGCAGCTGGAACTTGGACAGACGCCGGGCACAATTATTTAGAGGAGAAAGGCCTGAAACCCAGTTTATATCCCAGCAAACATTGCAGTATTTAGGTTACAAAACAAGATGGCGGTTGTGTGGAAGTTTGAGAGTTCGAGCAGGCCGTATATGTTTTTATATCCAGCAGAATAATCCTATCGCCGTACTGAAACCTTCACTTGCTCGCGATGTTGTCCTAATCCCATCGTCCCAAGGGGTCAATGTTGAAAATCTGATTAATATATTCTCGCCCAAAGACAAACTCGCCCGGCAGCCATCATCATCTATACCTGTTATTGCAAGCTCAGATCGATCTTCTCACCCTCCTAATAGGCCTATGTGACAAAGAGCTAACAGATATATAAGTCACTCGAGAGACGCAGGGAACTTAATAACTATAAATTATGTTAATAGTTTGTCATCAAAGAGTGACCCAAAAGAACTAAGCCTTTGTGTCATGAATACGCAGTCTCTTAACAACAAAGCCGCTCAATTTATTGACTTTATCTGCGACTATAAATCTGATGTTGTCGCCCTAACAGAGACATGGCTCAAAGACAATGAGTCTGCCGCCAGAACTCTCTGCACTCCTGCAGACTACGACCTCCTCGACCATCCACGATCTGGCCGGCAGGGGGGTGGCACTGGAGTCCTGTTCAGAAATAACTTAAGCGCCATCAAAGTCGCCGCTGCTGAACTTCGATCCTATGAATATTCTGAGTGGAACATTAAATCTTCAACCCAACGTATTCATTTAATTATTATCTATAGACCACCGTACTCAGAAGCCCATCCTGTAACTACAAGTGTATTCTTTTGTGAATTTGCGGAATTCCTGGAATCTGCAGTCCTCTGTACTGACCAGCTCTTGATTACTGGGGACTTCAATATCCATGTGGACATTGTCGATGATGCTGATGCAACTAGACTACGCGAGTTGCTCGACAGCACTGGTTTAGAGCAACACGTCAATGTCCCAACTCATAGCAGTGGACACACTCTAGACCTCATAATAACAAGACATTCCGAACAAATTATTTATTCCTCCCCGTGGGCAGACTATCTATTCTCAGATCACATGCCTGTCCACTGTAAACTTCAAGTTGACAAGCCCTCCCTTAATAAATCTCAGATATCCTACAGAAGAGTAAAATCCGTCAAGATTGACGTTTTACGAGATGAAGTATCGAACTCAGACCTTTGTAAGAACATGCTCTCACCTTGTTAACTGTTACAACGACACTCTATTGTCGACATTGGATCGACATGCACCTTTAATCACTAAAACAGTCACACAAAAAAAAACTGTTCCCTGGTTTAATGAGGAGGTCAAGGCTGCGAAGAGAGAACGTAGAAGAGCTGAACGGAAATGGAGACGGATAAAGTTAAATAGTAACTTTTTAATCTACAAAGTCGAACAAAATCAAGCTACTTTTGTAATGAAGTGCGCGCGCAGAAACTACTACACTAATTTCATACAAGAGAACAGCAATGATCATCGTAAGCTGTTTAGGTCTGCAAAAACCCTCTTTCATCGGGAAACTGATCTAACTTTTCACGATTATTGTGACAGCACAGTACTTGCCAATGACATAGGTCACTTCTTCGTCCTGAAAGTTGAACGAATCCGTACCAACCTTGATGCTGCCGCTGATGATGACTCAATCAGCGATCAATATACCGCGACTTCTACTCGCTTTGATTTGTTTAATACACTTAGTGAAGACGATGTTCGTTACTTAATCTCTAAGTCTAGCAAGAAGACCAGCTCCTTAGATCCCATGCCCACTCCTCTCATGGTTGATGCCTGGATGTTCTTCTTCCAGTACTCACTAGGATGACAAACTTGTCTTTACACTCTGGATGCTTCCCTGACATGAAATGGAAACAGGCTGATGTCCACCCAAGACTGAAGAAACCTAGAGCAGAGGTTATTTTTAATAACCTCCGTCCTATTAGTAACCTTTCGTTTGTTTCTAAGCTCACTGAACGAGCAGTTTTCAGTTCAGTGTTGTTTATCGCTATGATCGATGACCTTGAAGTCCCCTCTGCTCATGGTATTTTCAAGTACGTTGACGACACTACCATTTTTGAAGTCGTCAAAAGCAGAGGTGTTAGCTCAGCACAGACTCCCATTAATGAAATACAGGCGTGGTCTATGACTAATAAATTTCAACTACATCCAAAGAAATGTAAAGAACTCTGTATTTCATTTTCACGTTCTCCAAAAGTACATAACGATGTATATATTAATAATTGCTTGGTCGATCTTGTACAGTCTGTAAAAATTCTCGGTGTAATAATTCAGAGTGATTTAAAGTGGAACTCTCACATTGATTACATTATAAAGAAAGCTTCTCGCAGACTTTATTTTTTAACACAATTAAAACGTGCAAACGTTCCAGCTAAGGACCTAGTTAAATTCTATGTTGCTTGTATACAATCTATTTTACTCTACGCTTGTCAAGTATTTCATTACAGTTTACCAGAATACCTTAGTCTTACCTTAGAACGCATACAAAAGAGAGCAATGCGTATTCTTCATGGCTACGACTTACCTTACGAACAAGCTCTTGCTTTGTCCGGCCTTACTAGCCTTTATCATCGCAGATCTGAACTATGTCATACTCTTTTTCGTAAAATCATATCTAATCCTAATGGTAATTTATATCATCTTTTACCACATAACCTTAGTAATCCGACTGTCACACTACGGTATAAGAGGTCTTTCACACTTCCGCTTTGTAAAACAAACCGATTCCGGAACACTTTCATTAACTCTAGTGTTCGACACTATAACTCACATCATTTAAGTTAGTACACAAGTCTTGAATTAGCCAAATAGCTGCTTTTAACTGTTAGTTTTAATATCATAACATTTTATCGAATTAGTTTATAAGTATACGTAATTAATGTTTAGAATTGTGATCCTTAGTAATTCAGTTATGCTGTAAGTAAGGTAATTATAATAAACGATCTATCTATCTATCTATCTATCAGTCAAACTCATGATCGCCTGACTTTGCATAAACAGCTCTATCCCAAAGCCCAGTCCGCTTACCGCGAATTTCATAGCACTGAAACTGCACTTCTTCGTGTAAAAAACGATATCTTAACGAACATGAATCAACAACACGTGACTCTTCTAGTACTACTTGACCTAAGCGCCGCCTTCGACACTGTTGATCACCCCATATTACTGGACCGTCTGTATTCTGATTTTGGCATCTCAGGACAAGTACTTTCCTGGTTTAAGTCTTATTTACATAATAGACACCAATACATATCTATCCAAGAGGGGACATCCAGGAAGTTTAAAATGAAGTAACCGCCTCCCGGTTAGCTCAACCGCCTCCCGGTTAACTCAGTGGTTAAGCTCCGGTCTGTTGCGCGGGAGGTCGCGGGTTCAAACCCCGACCGGACCAACACTCAGGGTTTTAAAATAACTGAGTAGAAGGTGCTGCCTTTGTGAAACAACTGCAGATGGTTAGACCTTCACGTCTTCTCGGATAAAGACGTAAAATCGCAGGTCTCCCGTTGGCTTCAAGTTTATCAGTCTCACTAGACTGTCACGAGTTACCGACGTTAAATCAAGTAGCTTTACTTTACTTTAATCTAAAAAACGTGAAAGAGATGTGAAGAAATGGAGGATTCAAGCTGCACAAGTTTGTGGCTAACAGTAAAGAAGTCATAAAGGCCATACCAGAGTCCGATAGATAGAGCAGATGGTGTCAAGCAGTTAGATTTAGACCTCGATTCGCTCCCTTTAGAGCGCACCCTCGGTGTCCAGTGGTGCGTAGAGTCTGACTGTTTTCAGTTTCACATTGTGCTTAAAGATAGGCCGTGAACCAGGAGGGGAATTCTCTCGACAGTGAGCTCTATATTTGATCCTATTGGATTCGTCGCGCCACTGTTGTTAGAAGGGAAGTCAATACTACAAGAACTATGTCGCCATGATTTGGGCTGGGACGACCCGATATCTGAAGAAACGAAGGCAAGATGGGAGAAGTGAAGGACAGAGGTAATGCAGCTAGAGCGTATCTCAATCCCTAGATGTTACATGCCGGACGGTTTTGGCACCGTTGTGAAGGTAGAACTTCACCATTTTCCCGACGCAAGTGTTAAAGGCTATGGTCAGTGTAGCTATCTGCGCCTGACTAATGATCACCAACGGATCCATTGCGCCTTTGTTATGGGAAAATCTAGAGTAGCGCCGCTAAAGCCTGTAACAATACCGAGACTGGAGCTAACCGCCGCTTTGTGTTCAGTACGAATAAGTCAGCAGTTGCGTCAGTAGCTGGAGTGTGATATCGATCAGGAATTCTTCTGGACAGACAGCAAGGTGGTGTTAGGCTACATCGGCAATGAGAGCAGACGATTTCATGTTTTCGTCGCTAACCGAGTACAAGATATTCAAGAGAATACATCCATAGAACAATGGAACTATGTTCAGTCGAAAGATAACCCAGCAGACGATGCTTCGCGTGGAGTCAAGACACAAGAAAACTAGCCAATTCCAGGTGGATAACCGGGCCAGCATTTTTGTGGGAGCTGAGAAGGAAAGCGAATGGCCAACCGAGGTCCAGGGGCGCAAGGGGGAACACACCGAGCTACAGCACGACGACCCCGAGATCAAGAGGTCCGTTACCTTGGCAACAACTGTTAGCAATGGCGTGCAGAGCATCGCAACAGAAACAATGCTGGAAGGCAACCTAAGTTACTTCTCTAACTGGTACCGTGCAAATCGTGCAATAGCCTTGTGTTTGCGTTATATCAGACGGCACCGATATCGCGTGAAAGGAAAGCCGTGTTGTGACACTAAAGTGTAAGAGTTGACAGTCGCTGATCTTAGTGAAGCTGAACGCGCAATTATCAGGACAGTACAAGCGAGTTGCTTCAAGACAGAGATATAATCCCTGAAGAGGCTCGAAGGAGACGCGTACGTCGATGATAGAAATTGCGCTACTCGGAGGAGAGCTTCTATGAAGACCAGCAGCTCACTTCACAAGCTAGATCCGTTTCTAGACGAGAACGGAATCCTACGAGTCGGAGCACGACTAAGACGGGCAACTTGTCAGAAACAGTTAAGCTTCCCGTGATCCTGCCCAGGAAAATCCATGCGACAGGCCTGATAGTCAAGCACTATCACGAGAGAGTGAAACATCAAGGCAAGGGAATGACCCTCAACGAGGTTCGCTCCAACGTGTTCTGGGTAATTGGCGGTTCGTCGGCCGTTACAACTACCATCTCTTCGTGTGTCACGTGCACGAAACTACGCGGAGCAGTGCAAGAGAAAAGGATGGCGGACCTCCCTGACGATCGTACAGAGTGCGTGCCACCGTTCACCTATTGCGCTGTAGATTACTTTGGTCCTTTCGTTATCAAGGAAGGGCGAAAGGAGATCAAGCGTTACGGCGCATTGTTCACCTGCATGGCTTCGAGAGCGGTCCATTTAGAAACCGCTAAGTCCTTGGAGACCGACTCATTCATTAATGCGCTCAGGCGGTTTATCTGTCGACGCGGCCCGATTCGTCAGCTAAGAAGTGACTAGGGGACGAACTTCGTGGGCACTCGCAGAAGCACTAGCGGAGATGGACCACGCCGTGATCAAGAAAGAACTATTAAAACATCACTGTGACTGGATCACCTTTAAGATGAACGTTCCTGCAGCGAGTCACATCGGAGGAGTATGGGAGCGCCAGATCAGGACCGTGCGAAGTGTGCTCTCCGCGCTCCAACAGGACAACGGCGCGCAGCTTGATGCCGAGTCACTCAGGACTCTTATGTGTGAGACGGAGGCGATCGTTAATAGTCGACCCTTGACTGTTGACAACTTAACGGATCCAGAGTCTCCTACTGCGCTAACGCCAAATCGTCTACTGACAATGAAGTCCAAGGTGGTGCTGTCGCCGCCGGGCGCCTTCCAGTCAGCGGACGTGTATTGCCGCAAGCTCTGGCGTCGAGTACAGCATCTGGCAAACGAATTCTGGACTCGCTGGAGGAAATAATTCCTCCTGAGTCTTAAACAGCGTCAGAAGTGGACACGCCCTCGCAGGAATCTGATTGTCGGCGATGTCGTCATCATCAAGGATGAGAACGCAGCATGAAGCTGCTGGAAATTCGCACGTGTGTCAGCCGTTTATCCAAGCTCGGACGGAAGTGTTCGGAAGGCTCAAGTAGCTCTTGCGGATAGCTGCTTGGACAACAAGGGCAGGCGGACCGGTCCCATGCGGTACTTGGACCCGGGGGGGAACTCCCATATAAAAGGGGTAGGGATGCTCGTCGGACATTTTCGATTTGACCCCTAAGAGGTACTAAAATGGGCGTGGCTCAAGCTTATTATGACCCCTAAAAGATAATAAAAATGTAAATTGATAACAGCTTTTTTGTTCAATTGACACCCGACCCCTAAAAGGTACCGCTTTACATAGAAATGTCTGTGTTTGATGGTGGATACCCTAAGTGGTACCAAACTCCTGATTTTGACCCCTAAAAGGTACGACGAGCATCCATGTACCCCTCACATAAGGGAGTCCCCCCCCCGGGTACTTGGAGCGGCCGATCCAGAAGCTCGTCCTACTGATGCCTGTTGAGTAATGAGACCGGGGTAGGTCCCGGCCGAGGAGCCTCGAGATGTATAAGCAATTGAACTCTTGATTAGTTATCTGAACAATGAACATTTTGATTAGTGAAATATGAATATTTCAGGGGAGCCATGTAAAGGACTCTAGTTCAAGGCCCCTCATTTGATTAGTTTTGTTTATTTGTTTTTTTGTAATCGGACCTTTCAGCTGTGTCACCACGCGCGTATAAAGGCACGAGTTTAGCGTCCTTTTAGCCAGTAGTTTAGTTGGGTTATCGGAGTACAATTGGATTGTTAAATGTTTGTGCAAGAACGTAACCTCTGGCAAGCGGGACTGATATTTTACGATCACTCGATTACTCGATCAGAAAGTCTAGCAATAAATCACCGTAAATCGCCGCATCTGGTTTCTGTGGTTTGCTACGAACTCTGAATATATCAAGATCCGTAAAATAGTCCCTAATCCCTGCCGCAACACGCCCTGAAGTGCTAGTTTCGATAGCCTAAACTTCTTGACAGTCGCTGCAAGCCACAAATTGATTTAGAAATTTTGGAACTGATGGCACTTATATGTGGTTTCCAGGATAGATGTTGGTTTATAATAATCCCCAAGAATTTGGTTTGTTCAGTTCTTTTAATCTTATTATGATTGATTGATATGCTAATGTCATTAAAATTAACCTTTTTCTTGGTAGGATGAAAAAAATAATTAGTTTTATCGGGATGGAGAGTTAATTTGTTGGCAGTCAGCCAGGATGAACTACTGAGGAGAGTTCGTCAGTTATTAATAATGTCAACGCGTTCAACAATATTTTTATGACTGAAGAATATGTTGGTGTCATCAGCAAATAAGACAAATGAAAGGTAATCAGAGCAATAAAAATACCATTAATATAAATAAGAAAGAGAAGAGGCCCAAGTATTGAGCTGTGGTACACCACAATTTATTGGTTTAAGTGAAGATTTGGACATATTGCGATCTTTGATCGAGGTAGCTTTTCATCCAATTTAATGAAATTCCTCTTATACCATAAAATTAAGTTTGTCAAGTAGTATGGCATGATTGACAGTGTCGAATGCTTTCTTTAATTCTATAAAGATTTCCACAGTATATTCGTTTTTTTCTTCTTCAAAAGACTGATAGATCTTGTGGGTGAGTTCTAAGATAGCCATGTAGGTACAATGTTTATTTCTAAATCCATATTGATGATTATTTAGAATGTTGAGTTTGATAAAGTAATTGAAAACTCTATGATATACTATTTTTTCTAGTATTTTTGAAAAAAAAGGTAAAATGGAAATGGGTCTATAGTTGGTAAAGCACTTTATGTCTTCGTTCTTATAAACTGGTATGACTTTATAAACTGGTATGACTGGTATTTCCCTGTAATTGAATCGCAGATCAACGTACCCTGCGAGCAGAGGTTTCTCATCTCTAATTTGCCTTTCCTGTCGCCGAGAGAAACCTCTATGCGCGATGGTATCTGGATTTCCATTGGCCGAGAAAAACGAGACGGTAATCATTGTAGATTTCAGATTGTCCATTTCCTATTGTTAGCGGCGAAGAAAAAAAATATTTTCGAGGGTATAATTCAAAGCTTTCTTTAGGATAAATTAAGGTAGATTTATTGAACGGTAATTTCAAGGTATTCTGAGCAATTCAGCAAAATGAGAAAAAGACAAAGCCAGATTTTGAAGCCCTTATCAATCGTCGGCAAACAAAAAAACTGCGTGACGACATAAATAACGGCTGGGAAGGATACTGTGGGTTCTTGCAGAACCAGCGATCGCCAAAAAGCCATGCCTATAAATTTATTTCATTTATCAACCGAAAACTGTCAACCTGCAACCTGCACTTTGTACCCTCCGTGTTCGCTAGCTATACGCTAGCTCACGTGCTCACTTTCTCACGTGACTTGACTCATAAATAATCCCGACATACAGAAAAACAAACAGACAAACAGACAGACATCGCCGTACTTTCAAACTTTCAAACACGCTTGAAATACCGATTATTGGTAATTCTACCATAGGCAGCCCAATCTCATGATTTGTGTATTTATACGCTTACAAATTTGAATAGTTCATATTATAAATACTTCCAAAACATGTATGTTAGACAAATAAATACACGACTTCGCCCTACAATGTTTCAGTTGTGGTTATTCATACCTCTGAGCTCTTCTAGGGTCGTTTCCGCTGATTTTTCGAACCTCTTTCCCTCACCTCCTAATAAAAGGAAAAGGCTGGAGACAACCGACAAATATACGATGCATAACCTGTAATCTTTGCCACGAAAATCACACTTCGCTCACTCCAAATAACTCGAAACTACGGTAGGCCATAGAATGATAAATTAACTCATCCCTACCCGAATTTTTAGATCCAGCGATACCACATTCTGGAGAAATCGAACAATTTGTCGCCCATTTCCAAGTCCTTCGAGGTTGGCAGCCAACGAAGTTGGACATGGGAATTTCTGGTTAGAACCAACCGTCAAATAGCCTCGGTCTGGCGAAGACAAATAGCTTCGTTGGCTGCCCCAGGGTCTTCTCGGTCAGACTACTAATAAATAAATAATAATAATAACAGTTCTTATACGCATTATGCATGCCTCAATGCGTTTACAAGTTTGAATATAGTATAAGTAATAATATATATGTCAAATTTACAATTCAAATATATATATATATATATATATTATATAAATATATATAATGTACATACACGAAATTAAACTATTCTATAAGAATTAAAAAGACGGGTCTTGAGAAGCGCCTTAAAATGACATAATGACTCTGCATTTCTTATCTGAACTGGAAGTGCATTCCAGAGACTTGGTCCAGCAACGGAAAAGGCGTGGTCCCCGTGAGTAGCCGAAAAGGACTTGGGGACTGACAGCAAAGCAAGACTGAGTAGAGGAGCGCAGGTTCCGGCTAGGAACATAAGGCTTAATGAGATAAGTAATGTATGAAGGCGCGCAAGAATGGATCGACTACGCTCTCTAATACGTATCCAGTGCAAATCGCGCAAAATAGGAGTAATATAGACTCTCTGCTTAGCACGGGTTACTAACCTTCAGTGCTGCTGCGTTTTGTACACGCTGAAGTTTGGATATTTCCGTGGCAGGTAAACCAGATAAAAGTAAATTACAATAATCAAGCTTGGTCGTAATAAATGCGTGTACTCAGACGTTCAGTGCCGCATGAGAGGACGCAAGTGGGTTTGTACTGTAAGTACACCCGAGGATTAAGTAATTAAGTTGTGGTCAGGTTAGGTGTTATGTTCTGTCAATGAAACTGACTAAAGCTGTCATGATGGTCTTTATATTTCAAACTCATTTTAGTGTGATGCATTTTATTAAAATTCATAATCCGGTTCTCGCAACCTGAGATCACCGTTCTAGACATGGCGCCAAAGAAGAACTTTTTTTCCCTTCCGCAGTGTTTGTAGTTTACAATTGCTCGATACTAGCAGACGGTCACAGATATGTCCTCAGCTTCAGAATCTGTGGATTAAACCCCAAATATACTTCGGTATGTGCAAGCTCACTTTGAGGTTTCCGCTATACGCTTTTGGATTTGTATTCTAAGATAATTTTACCTTCCGTAATATATGCGTTGCCGATATGGGGTAGTTTCACCAATAAGGATGGCTTCCGCGCCTTAGAATCGTTACATTGTAGAGCTGCTAGGCTAATATACGGCCTTACGCGAGATATGCCTTCCGTAGACGTACTCAAGCAAGCAAAATGGGACCCTTTATGCTCAATGTACAAAGTAAGGTTAGCTACACTAGCATAACAAATTTTCTATGAGTGCACCCCCGCTTCTATGGACCATATTCTAGTTAAGAATGACAGAACGCATAATTTACGTAACAGAAACAGGGTTATAGTGCCACGCTTCAATAGCTATTACATGAAGAATTCGATAGCACATAGAGCGGCAATTGTGTGGAACCTGCTCACTCCTGACTTACCGGAGACCTCTAATGTAAAGAACTTTACCAGTATGGCTAGTAAATCACAGGCCCTGCATAATTTAGATTTTGGAGCTGAATCACCGCAAACTGCCCCTCACAAGAACGATTATTATAAATATTACTGAATTATTAGTTTTAAAAATAGATGATTAATAACAATGACATGGTCATAACAAATTTTGATTTTTACCAATATATCAGTGTAATTTAAATAGTTAGTTTTTAACAACATTATATATAGCTAGCATTTTAATGTGAAATTTGAATATAGTTAACTATTTTATTTTAGTATTATACACGACCCCACAAACGGCAACGCTTTAATCTTTTATCGTGTTTAAGTAAAGGTTATTGCATTGTATTGTATTGTATAATTCCAAAGTTGAAAAGTAATTCCATTCTATTTGGAAAATGGCCGTCCGTATGAAGAACAAGGGTCGTCCTCTGAAGATGAAATTTTAGTCTCATTCTTTGGTCTGATTGGAGTAAATCTACTAGATCATCAAATGTCTCGTTCAATTTCGACAAATACTTGTTTCGGATATCGCTATGAATCGGTGTGCTTTCCTTTGACCTCAACAAAGAATTATTCTGGCACGAAACCAGTGAGTCGACTCGTCATCGTCACAGTCTCTAAATACGAAAGATATTTGCCATAATACAGACAGGATACTCTACTCTCTGAGAAGACATTTCTGGTAAAGATATGTATGAGCCAATCAATGCTATACATGCCATGGTTTAAGAACACTAACTGATCTTTGTAAACGTGATGTGTGCTATCAGTTACCCAGCTATCTCAAGCCTAGGATGTGAAGAAAAAAAAAACATTTTCATAATTAATTTATATTGGAGATCCTTCTTCTACTATGCGGAGGTGATGCGGGCCCTGGCTAGGCTGGCCTAAATTTTAAAACTGCGGAAAGGGTATTTGTAAACATATGATAGGCGATGAGTAACTCACAGATCACAAAACTTGAAAAGACAGAGGTAAGATTTGTTATTTTGCATTTTATTGAATTCAATACGTAGCATGTGCAAGGGCCGTAGGTCTAGTATCCGTACCTAATTCAACCCAGCTTTGTTTTGTAATGCGGCCATTCGGCGTTTCCGTTTTAAAACAATAATTATTATACTGTACAATTAACATTTTCTAAATTAATAATATTTCCTGAAATTTATCATATATTCTCTTGATCTGTGTATTACTTAAAGAAAACCCAAAGAGGGCACAATATTGGTACTATTATGACTGCTAAAAAACTCCTGTTAAACAGAATATCTCTCTGTCAGGAACGCCTTGAGGTACTAACTATGCTTGTTATTTTACGCAGTTTTTTTTTCAAATATTAACCAGTATCTTTTGTATGTAAACATTTTAAATGCGTACGGAGTAACTTTAGGCCAGATCAGTGGCACCCAGATGTTTCGTCGGAGCGTGCTACTGCTAGAGATAAACTGTAGAAATCATCAACAGTAAATAATGGAATAAAATAAAATTGTCACATAAATGTTATAATAAAAACAGTTTTAAAATAATGACTTGATATTGATTTCCTTCCGGCTGAAGTACTCTAATCTAATGAAAAACAAAGCATTTATCCCTTCAACTATTCTAATTATGTCTATGACACACTCAGTGATAACAATTCCTTACTCATTGTGTGAGAAATTAAATGAAATTGCAGACTATAGTCGGCCAATTGCCAAGCCGGGTTATCCCGGTGAATACGACTGGATACATGAAGAAGTAAAAACAGCCCAGTGCCGGTCCAGTATCTTTCGAAGCCGGCCGATGCCTTGCCGGTTTTCTATCTCAACCGGCTTCCAACTAAATCGATGACTATCTACCGATGTACTCACCATTATTGGTCATTTTGTAGTCAAAATCTAATTCTAAGCATTTGGAAAACCATGAGGAAAAATGTATTCTGGTTTTGTTTATCATCTACTGACGGTCATGGATTGTTTCATCCTTTGATGTAGAAGCGTATAGAATCGTCTAATAGGATTATTGGGGATTTAAACACCCCGAAACTTGAAACATAGCGTGGGTGGTGGGAAGTATGAATGGAATCCGGGATAAGGTACAAAGGATTTAGCCGACGTACTTACAGTATACACCCACTTACGTTTGAATGTCTTGAATACAAAGATCTAAGCTATCCAGTGATGACTGCCTAAACGCAGGATTAATCGTAATGCAGAGTCGTCTGCATAAATTAAAGTATACAATCGAGGCCATGTGACTTAATAATGTCTGATAAGGGGGCAAAATACATATGAATAGCAATGGCCCCAATTCAACTTTTGAAATAAGAGACATTTGTATGAAAATAGTCAGCCAGGCCCTACCAGCCTCGCTTTCTTGTTTTCCTGAGCCTTAAATGGTAATAACTTTGGAGAAATTTGTGATAAAACTATTAAATTGCACATTATGAATAACTTGTACTTGCTCTTTCAGGTTACAGTGTCAATTTTTCTTCAAATGTTACAATTCTGAATTTATGTAAATTAGGTACCAGCTTTATGCATAGGGTCTATATAACAGTATTTTCCATCCACTCGAATATTTGGTTGGTTGGTTTTTTATTTCACCTCAATATACTTTTTTATTATTTTACAATATATTATTATTTGCTTGTAATTTGCCATCCTTCATCAAAGGTTGTCTCAAATGTTCTCCCCTATACCTGGAAAGCATACTCTGCTAGTCTGAGTATATATATATTTGTCTTTTATCATGGGAAAGTCTAAGCTGCTCCGTTTTAAATGGCGCTCTCTTGTTGTATAAGAGCAACCTTCGTGTCTTGTTGACAGTTTTCATTCTCCTCTTCCAATGGGCGTGGCTTCCTGCAGCACGGCATCCCATAATCATCTATAGCTGCCTCTGCTTCTTCAATAGTCTGATGCATGTTGGCAAAGAGAGTCTCTGGGATCCAGTAGGTTACGATACCAGCCACCAAAGCTAGAACACCGAAGATAGTCATTGGTAGACTCATGCCTACACCAGCCAGGTGACCCTGTAGGAGACACATTTCACGTTAAAAAAACATTAATTTCGTGTATCTTATATTTAATCCGGGGGTGGGGGGGGGGGGTGGGGGAGGTACTTACATGAAAAATGGGTATGTATGTGAGACCAAGAGGCTCAAATCCTGACCCTGTTTGACCCAATCCGAGCTCCAAAACCCTGATTGCCCCCTTTTTAGGAAAAAAAAATCCTGCTTGCCCCTTCTTTTAATTGTTTTCAAAACACGGTCGGATATATACCCCGACCGGTATACCGTGTACCGGGATTGCATGCAAAATACGGAACATTTCAAGTCGGGACGTGTCATTGGGTAAACAAATCAGCGGATGAAGTAGATAGATAAGTGCTGAAGTACAAATTAGCGGCGTCACGATATATGGGAACCTCAGTGCTTGCATGTGGGCAGGCGATCAAAATACGGGAACAGAATGTCTTTTTTTGACATAGTAGCTAAAAAAAACTGAACCCTAACATTAACTGCCTAAAAAATACTGAACCCCGACCCTGGCTGCACCCAAATTATACTCAAATCCTCAACCTGATCTGCCCAAATCAGGTCAAAACCCTGACCCACCCCCGCGGCACATACATAACACGTCACAAACAGGAGTACCCCCCCCCCCCCAGATAATATGACAGCAGTCTCCAGATGATTCAGTGCTTTGTTTTCGAGTTCTATAAACAGTGTATGCATTTCCTCTTGGGATACAGAAACACACGAAACATTACTCAAGGGTAAAGTCAGGTGATTTGAATTGAGAAATAACAGGCAAGCTGAATCAGTCTATTTTATTTAGATAAAGTAGTCTCCATTTTTAACTCGTCGATGCACGCAAGAACAGAAACGAGTTATTGGGATTAGGGGAAATTGTGTCACTCATGCGCTCAATATAGTGTTAGCAAGCTAAAGAGCCTGGGAAACGGAGTGATGATAGGAAGCGATATCCGATTTATTTAATTTTTGCATATCGATATTAAAGTTTCAAGTCGGTCTATGTTTCAATTCACGTGCCTAACATTTTCGCTTCCAGGTCCTCATCATCACCGCGGTTTCTTCTACGTTACTGTCTGTATAGGAGGCATCCATCAGCTTCCACCTAACTCGTGTGGAAGATGTTTGTGTTTCATCACTGCCGATATAGATACTGATGTAAATATTAGATTACCCCACGATGAATAAAACCGGTGCAATAACGCTTCCGTGACTCAGGCTTTGTTGGGTTACCTGTGGTATTTTCCGCTAAGATATCTATTTTCACATTTATGAATCGAAGCGTCTTAACAGACATTGTTGTGACAAAACAAACTTTAAAAGGAGAAAAGTCAACTGCAAAGAAATATGGACTTGTTTACAAGGCTCTGTGGGTACAGATTTGCTCCCTATATTTCATTATTCTGAATCGTGTAAAGGTAAAACAACTTTATTTAACATCGATAACTCCTAACAGTCTAAAACCTGGAATTCGACATATTTTTATGAATAACCCGGAAATCGGAAGTAGGTTCAAAACCGGACCCAATACCACCCCGGGAAATCTACGTGATGCCGTAGTGGGTCATAAAATATAAGCTGGTATTTACCATCATTGCCATATAAGGAGCCAATATTGCACCAACACGAGCAGCTGTGGAGCCTGTACCAAGAGCAGTGTTCCTAGAAATATTTACATGTATAATATATGAAACATTAGTTTATCGTATATTTAGGAGAAATAAATGTTGTTGCATGGGTGTTATCGTACATACATGTATGAAGTAGCCCATGGACTTCATGTTATCATAAAATTAATTTTATAATCCGAGATGCATTCATTTTCAGCTTCAAATACTAATTAATCATACATACATACATAGTTTCATACATAATTTATACTCTTTATTTATACACGGAGTCTCAGATCTCGGTAACAGATTACAAAATATATTCTTACAGAAAGCCGTATGTTAAATAACAATTTATACTATTAACAATGAAGATAATTTAAGAATTTCACAACATAGTAAATATTAAGTTTGATATAAATACTGGTTAGCTCAGTTGGTAGAGCACGGTCTAGAGTGCGGGAGGTCGGGGTTTCGAACCCGGCCGCGTCCTTGGGCAGGGACGTTTATAAGCCGTTGGCCTGGTCTCCTTCTACTTCTAATCAGTATTTGAAGGGGACGTGAAAGAACCTGTTGTACTACTCGAAAAAGAGCAGGGGATTGTCACCCTGTACAGCAGCCTGGCCATTGCACTAACCACACACTCAACATTGTAAACTGCGTGGCAGCCATTGGCGTCGTAATAGCAGTCCGAAAAATTCACTGACGGGATACGTCAGTAAAATGTAAAGCGCCATGAGACTGTGGTATATGGCGCTATAAAAATATATGGCCGATATGGCCTGTTATATACGATTATCTTAATATTAAAAATGTACTAAGTCATGAAACCTACTAATATTCCAAGAAGTGTGTAGCACTGGTATATAGCATTTAGTGCTTCATTACAGCAACTCTTTTTATTAAGGCCTCGGTGTTTGGTCTGAGATCTAGGGATGAAAGACCATGTTCAGGGAGACGCAAGCAGCTATATTCATTTAATGAATTGTTCTAGTTTTGGTGAATAATTGTGATAAATATAGAGGAACTTCGTCATTCATGGTTTAATATACATGAAGCTGCTGAACTGGAAGCGCTGTCGTTCCTCTTTCCAACCAAGGTCGGCTAATATTTCTTTTGACCTTATCTCAAGGCAGAACCTGTAAGGATTTTGGCAGTTGTGTTTTGAGAGAGAGAACTGAAAAGCGCCACTGAAAAACAATACCAGCAGTCAAATACCATTTTTGTAAAAATGCCCTTCAAAGGTATAAGCACAACTATACAGACCTTAACACCGTCGGGAACAGCTCGGAGGTGACAAGATATATAGTAGTCCAGGACAAGCTCATGAAGGCGTATCCACAAATGGCGAGTGCTGATTTAACAAGTGGATGGTCTTCCAAATAAAAAGAAAAACATAGATTGTTTTAATGTTTATGGCCCATTTAAATTACAACTGGTATATTTCACTCTGTTTATTTTAATACTGCGAGGGGTTATCCGGTTAGGAAGATAGCAACAATAATTAATACATTCAAGTCACAAGCCCGTTTCTATATATCTCCGTGGGAAGCGAGTAAACGGTCATTTCGAGCGTTAATTAGCACTTTCTATATCACTCTGATGCTCGAAACGTCACCTATTACTCGCGTTATTCCCATCGTGGTTAGCGTACCTTAATCGACTTTATAACACGACATGGCATTTCGGGTGCAAATACGGGCCAAAGGTGAGTGCAAATGTGTGACCTATTACACGGGTCACGAACTAGTTTTCAACGGGTTATTAATTCACTTGAAACGCTTCGAAATTTGAGAACTTTCAAAATATCACTCAGTGTCCATAAATCACTTATTGCATTATCATTTCATGAGATTTTTCGTTTATAATATACTGAGCAAACATTTCCTGAGAGCATGCGACTTTGCACTTTATAACCTTTTTATGCACTCGTCATTGACCAATCAGAAGCCAAATATTTTGTTGTTTCGTGCTCCGTGTAATATTTCCACTAGTTTTGGCTCGTACTACGAGCTCGTACTACGAACCTTCACCGCCTTATTAAACATTTGAAAGTAGTTTCGGTATTTAATCGCACGAGCCAACCGGACCAGATGGGAATCTGATGCCAAATGATTTCCGTAAAATCGAATTTCTGAAATATTCACTGTCTGTAAAGTTTAACTGATCAAAATGTGAGAGATGTAGCTGAGCTGGAAAGCGCGTACAATCGTGTTTTCAGTTTTCCACACATCAGTTTTCTGTAACAACGAGTCAAAGTGCGCTGGAAAATGTACAGACAAATGTATGAAAACACAATTGCACGCTTCCCGGCACAGCTACATCCCTCAAATTTAGATCAGTTAAACTGGTATCTTAAGTTTTCAGACAGTAAATATTTCAGAAATTCGATTTTAAGGAAATTATTTGGCATTGGATTCCCATACAAACACTGTATTTCGCGCCATGTTTGCACCCCTTTCAAAATGCCGGAACTAACCGCGAACTGGTCTATTAGTCTGCAGACTAATTTGTTTTCCGAAAACTATCACAGTCTATCCTCCGCTAAGTTACTTTGTTTTCGTGGTAAATCTATCCGAAATTTGATATTTATTTAACAAATAAAGAAGGCTTTACTATCATAAAACATGACGGGCATTTGTTGAAAGCACAAGTCAAATTAAAGACGCGTGCTTTACCATTTCTTTAGTGTTCTCAAATGACTGAAGCCAGTGTTTTTATGTAGTGTTTCATATCAGAGCCACCGTATTCTATGGGGGTTTCAAAATCCGAGTAGAATTTCAAATGTCGAGGCCACTTGACGGCCGAGACCGATAGGAAATTCTCACTGGAATTTTGATACCCCCATTAAATACGTTTACGAGAGATGTTAAATAGCTTCTATACGACTCATTACTCGGGCCAGGCCTTTGGCCGACACGAGTCACAAATCGCAAGTTTTTTTTTTTGTGTGTCGCGAGTTTACTCAACACATGACAGGGTCAACAAATCAGATTCGATATCGCTCGGGACACTGCGGGACTGCTGCGGGTTACTTACTTTATATACATAACCTCGTGAGCCGGGTTGTTCAAAGCCCGATTAGTGTTAATCCTGGATTAACTCTGCACAGAACCTATTGGTTGTCATGGAAATTAACCCTGGATTAGCACTAATCGGGCTTTGAACAACCCGGTCCAGATGGCTGAGACCCGAGAAGTCCGTCGTGACTCGTGGAGGATATTTCTCTCAAATTTGGAGTCCGATCTCTCAAATGTAAACAGCTTAATGTTTTATTCTAAGTCAAGTACCGATCGCTACAAGCCTCGCACTCCGCAAGGTCGAACAACAAAGCCAAATAAAAGCTGCTTTTTAATATTTACACCGATTGATGCGACATCTGAGAGCACAAGCTTCCGTGCATGTCCTCTTTTACTCCAGTACTTTTGAGATCACTGAAAATGTGTTGATTTATTTGTCGATTGTTTTTCTAAATCAAGTACCGAGCGCCCGGCCTATGCAGCTACAAGCCTACATGCAGAAGTCGCACTCCAGCATGACCGAAAAGCGCTTGGATATACTGTACAGAGCTATCAAAGACAGGCCTAGGATCAGAGTTTTATCTGCATTCTAATTTAACCTGTGTTTCTTTATACTGTTAGAAAGCTTCCGTGCTTGAGCGAATGAAGCGAGAAAATCCTCCTTAATTATAAGTGTATGTATCATCAAGGGCACCCAACGAAGTTTTCGGTTAAAATGCTGTTCGGGAGAGTAAGTTAGCCTAAAATTTTCGGATTTGAAAAAATTGTCCCTAGAAAATTGTTTTCTGAAATACTGGCTATAGAAAATTTGTTTTCAATCCCTAGAAAAGGTTTCCCCTAAAATATTCGTAGATAAGCTGCAGACAACTGGTTTCAAACGAATTTCAAAAAGTACTCGTTGGGTGCCCTTGTATCATGATTGTACTATCGTGTTTGTTTGGCACAAAAAGGTATTAATCTTGCAGATTTTGTCAAATTTCTCACAGTTAATCCCTAATTTTGATTACTAGTAGTGGATCCTGTGACGTCATAATCTGAATAAACTCCCTCCCAAGAGAAAAATATTACAATAAAATGCCGTAGCTTTCAATTGTGACATCACAAGATGAATCAATCCTGCAATTCGGATAACTTTTATTCTATAGTTGAATTGCTGCCCCAGTCTCTCGAAGAAAACTAGTTTAGACAAGTGAAGTATATTAATGAAATGTTTGCCAACTTCTTCCTCATCTTACACAGCTTTTTCAATTTTCAATTATCGTATATAATACCATTTGACGCGTTTTTTGTTTTTTTATTGTATTGTATTTTTTCGTTTTGCTTGTATTCTCTGTCTTGTTCCGTCTCTTCGTTTGTTTGTTTTGTATATTCTTTTGTCGGCTTTATCTTCATATTGTTATGCTAGTGCCGTTCGAAAATCATGTAAAATTACCGTACAGGAGAAGCACTCGATTAGTTTTTTTTCAAAAACTATTTTGCTAATCCTGTCTGTAAATATATATGTAATAAAAAAAAAAAAAAAAGTATATTAGAAATAGAATTTGGGGCAAAAAAGAGTTAATGTTGTTTTATGGCGCTACTTGCACTTTAAACACACGAAAACTGAACACGCTGATCTACTGTGGAGCGTGACCAAACTCACTGTAGTCTGCGCATGTCTGGCTTTACAAGAGGTGGCGTAATATTTTATTACCTTGGTAACACAATTCGGTAAACTATTGTCCAGTTTCTTACAAGGCGAGATAGCTTGCAAGCCCACCACCTGGCCTATTGCCACGAGATCGAATTGAGGGTATGCGTGTCGGAAAATCTAGGGGTGTTGGGGTCAACTCCCTTCTAGGTGTGGACTACGTGGGACCCACCATGTACCTTGACGGTTGCAACAAAGAAAGAGAAGGTGTATATCATCTTTTACACTTGCAGCTGAACGAGGGCGCTGTACCTCTGCTTTGGAAAAAAGTATGGAAACGGGTGAGTATCTGACAATCGACAGGTCAAGAATGAGAATCTGTGAAAGTGCAAAGATTCCATGTGGCACAAATGAACCACGTATGTCCCTGGACATACGTGCGATACAACCTTAAGCATGGAGGTTCTCCTTCCACCGTGAACAAAGGCGTCAGAGAAGACGACAAAGAGATGCAAATCTACGGGCATGCAGGAATTACCAGGGCCGGCGGTTCAACATCTGTATCATTGGAATTGTCTTGCGACAGTTAGTTGAGGCACCCAACTCAGCTTCGATCCCAAAGCGCGCGTCTGCGTTTAGGCCCAGGCGAGATGCCGCTATCGCCGCTTAAGCACGCATTCAGAGCATGGATCAAGGCTGAACACTGTTTAATGTTACCATTTCACGAACTGTATATTTGCCTCCTCCGGAGTCAAATACGCGAGCGGGTTGGAAAATGCAGTTAAATGATTTAGATTTAGAATGTCTTATTTAAATGTGCCTGAGCAACAGTTGACAGAACGGAAGTGAGATAAGAGGTTAGCTGACGCAGATCATGATAAACGTTCGTGTCTATGTTTGATTTTCTAAATGTAAAGCAAGGAATTCGAGATATCGATTATGAATTTTAAGAACATAACATTGTGAGAAGACCTAGACAGAGAGAGACACACACAGAGAGAGACACACACAGAGAGAGAGAAGTTTCCAATTTTAAAATAATAAAAAAATTGCATTGAATATTGCGAAGAACGGCTCTTCCATTCGGAGCATGCGCAAGTACTGATTGGGTCTCCAATAATTCGTTGACCAATCACAACACTCGGTTTCGATAAACGTGCTCAGGATTTCCAGAAATTTCGAAGTGATTCCGATGGTTAACGTATGTCGATGTCGGCGTATAAACCAAATATCAAGCCGCATATATCCGACCACAGGGAACCCAAGCGGGAAGCCCAATCAACCATAAGGAAAAAGATGGCGCCTGTACATTTAACCATATTCACTTGCGAGCCTAGCAGAGTCCAAATAACGTTTAGGAATCATCCAGCTTAAATGACTATACAGTGAAAATAGATTTCTTTTGCTCGTTTTTGATATTCGGAACCTCTAACGCGATTTGCAAAGGGATTTAAATTATTTCGCGCGTGAAGCATTGTGGGTTCAAGTACAAGCCGCCATCTGTTTCTGTCTTGCCCGAATTTCTGAAAGTATTATTTACTTCCGGTCAGCGGTTGTATATTTCGATAGGGGCAAGTGTTGATCCACATTCTGTCATTGCTATTTAGTGGAGAAACATATCTTCTCTTTAGTAAATCATGGATTTGCCTATGTTTTAGACAGCGATATGTATGTAGATTTGACCCGCTTAATGACAGTTCTTGACGAACTGTGCACCCGCGATATTTGAATATTGCTGTCATTTGGTTTGTGACTTGTAGCGTCTAATAATTATTCCAATAGTGGCTGTAGTAGAACGTATTTGCATCTGATTTAGTCGAGTTGCGAAGGACAAAAGGTCTCTGTCAATAAAAGTTGTAAAATTGCAGTTAGGTTTTTTAATTTTATCCGAACACCTGAATCAAATTGCCATTATTCATTTGAAGTAAACATACTAGATAACACTATTTAAAGTGCCCCTAACCCTTGTTGCAATTTATACACCTATGAACCTTTGAAAAATTTGGAGTAATTCTGCGAAGGAATGTTTAGTTTATAGAGAATACTCTGTGTTCTAGCTGCGCTTGTTTCAAATGATGAAAAATTGACCCACTTTCTTGCACCATGACGGCCGCGTAAGTAAAATTCTGGGTCGATTCCTGTATAATTTAGACGTCATCGATATACTCCTGACGTCATCTAATTAATTCGACTTTGCAATAATTTGAATAAATACTTACCACTTATTTCTTTCACTAACCACTCACAAACTGTGTATATTCTCTGTAAATCAATAATGTTGTGATAGAAAGGCAACAGCTCCCATTTAGGAGAATCAATTTTTTATATACTGCAGGGTCACAATTTTTTGGGCAAGTCACAATGCAGATCTAGTAGCCCCTCCCCCCCTCTACCGCCAAATAATGTCCGCTTCCTAAGCAACATCGGATTTAGATTGGATTGGAGAACTTTATTTAACCACGGTAGGTCCATCAGGATATAAATGTATAAAAAGATTAAAATGTATAATATATATTAATATATTATAATATATACTAAAATAAATGCTAAAATCAAGTCTAAACTACGATAATAATCTATATTAATTTATAGTAATATTCTAATGTAGTAGATATATATCTAAAATAAGAAAAAAAATTCCTTCTTTCCAAGGACGCCGTGCTGAAACTAGGTTAAACACTCTGAAAAGTCAGTGGCAATGTATCTGTGACTTAAATGTTGTCAGTGATGACGCCTGCCTTAAATTTAATGGTAAGCTTTTCCACAGCACCGCTCCGCTGTAACTGAAACTGTTTTTATAGTAATCTGTACGCGGAAGCGGTACTGCTAGCTTATTTTCAGCATTTCTCAGGTTATAGGACGTTATGTCCATTCAGCGACTGATGAATTTGAAGCTCAAATATTCGGGTGTTTCGTTATTAAGAGCTTTCTACATTAAAATGGATTTATCAACTATACGCTGATAATCTAGTTTTTTTTTCATTTCAACGAATGGAACAGTTCGTCTGCGTTAGCATCATAACTTGAGAAAGTAATTATGCGTGAAGCGCGATTTTGGAGTTTTAGAGAAAGGCCTTTGTTACAGCCACCCCAAACCACACTGCAATAATTAAAGTGAGGATGTACCAAGGCATTGTACACGGTGAGGAGTGTCTCGCGAGGAACGATTTGGCCAAATCCGCGTGAAAATGGAAAACGGAGACTGGCACGAGAGAGAAGGCGGAGGGCCTGCAGCCATCCCTTATACATTTTCATTTCCCGTTCAGATTCTGGACGGGAAATACTGATTGGTCAATTAGCTGTCATCGCTGTCATGTGTCACGAAATGTCGCACATTCCTCCTGCGAAGTGACTGAAATGGCGGCGACAAGAGAAAAGTGATCGAGCAGTTGAGCGTTAATTCAGGAAAGTTTTTAGAAGAACAAAGCAGGCAGTGAATAGTCTACATTTGTACTTTCTAGGCGAGATATTTTGGCGGTTTTACCAACAGGTAAAAGCCTTATTTTGCAACAGTTTGCCGTGGACGTCGAGTCAGACAGGACTTAGCGCCTTCGGCAGTTGTCATTGTCCTATTTGCAAAGCATTGTGAAGGATCAGTTAATCGAAACTAAATACACTGGGACTTAAAAGCCATCTCCCTCTACGATCTAGACGTAGAACTGAAGGAAATTACGGAGTTCCCTAAAGTAATTTTCGCTTCTGCTGTTAGAGGCTGTTCGAGTGAAAGAGACAGTCAGGGTCGAGTAAATGAACTGGTGAAGGAAAAACTGAGCGGGGACTGAGCGACTTTATAGAGGCCGTGGTCGTGAATAAATCCCACACTGTAGAGACTTCGACAGGAGAAATAAAGGAAATAACAATGAACTGTGCAATGTTTTGACTACATATCTTAGGTACCGACAAAGTTACGAGCACACAAAGTTTGATTGCCATGTTTAATAATCATGTTAATCCATGCGGAAAAGGGGCATAATTCAAATTTCGGTAAGATGGCGTCAGGCGCTTATTTCGCTCGGATCGGTATCAGAACTCGCTCCCCCCTTATCGGAAAAGCGCCTGTTGTGAAGGCTAGGACCTGCTTCACCGGGTTTCCTTCTATTACGATGTTTGGAATTTCTGGTAGATTAAATAGCCTCTGTCTGGAGCCAAGAAGTAAAAACTCAGTTTTTGTCATATTTAAAGTGAACTTATTTGCTGCTGCAAGCCAAACATGAATTTTGTTCAAATCGAAATTAACTGATTCGTTTATCGTTTATATCATTGCTGGTGTATGTTATGCTAGTGTCGTCACCATACACTCTTGGCTGAGAATAGGTTAGACAATTGGCAGATCGTTAATATATAACAAGAATAACAAGGGGCCTAGGATGGTCCCTTGAGGCACTCCACTTTTAACCAATGTCTTGGACGACTTACAACTATTTACAATGCAGGTTTGTGTACGGTCATTTAAATACGAGTTAAACCAATCTTGGGTATGACCGGTTATTCCATATTCATGGGCGTAGCTGCCTTTAAGCAGTAAGCCCGGGCTTACAAACTTTCTGGACATGTCTATTATCCGAACATTTTTCCCGTTGAACTAGTTGAACGAAGTATGGAACGGGCTTACAAACCAAAAATGGCTAGCTACGTCCCTGATAGTATTCCAGTTTCGATAGCAAGATGGCATGGTCTACTGTATCGAAGGCCTTTCTCAAATAAAGAAACATAACTGCATTAATATTGCCACGTTCAATGTTTAATGACCAACTGTCATTCGCCTCCAGTATAGCGCAGTCATGGTGGAGTGAACTGAGCGAAAACCTGATTGATGATTTGAGAGTAATTTGTTGTAGGTCAAATATTTATAAAGCTAATCATAAATTATGCGCTCAAACACTTTTGCAACTACTGGAATGATCGATATCGGCCGATAGTTGGTCATGTCACTACGTTTCCCGGCTTTCTTATAAAGTGGAGTAACTCTTGCGCTCTTCCACTCATCGGGAAAGATTCCTGTTTTTATGGATTGATTAAATAAGTAAGTCAGAGATCAGGTCGGGGCACTCCCTAAGAAGTTTAGCAGAGATATTAACTAGGCCAGTTGCCTTAGGCTTGCAAAGTTTGGATAACAATACGAAAACAGACGATCGGTCTGTTGCCTTATTAAAAGAAAAACGATATCTTTAGCAAGGACTGGTCCGATCTCTACAAAGTATTGGTTAAAATTCTCAGCAACTTCAGTTGGGTTATTTATAGTTGTGCCACTGTTATTTATTTCGTTGATCACCGACTTGTATAGAATATTGTTCAAAGGCGTTATTATAATAACATTTCTTGGCATTCTTAACCTCAGTCTTTACACGATTTCTTATTTTCTTAAAGTTGGACCAGTCTCGAGGGTCATTGGATTTTATGGCTTTGATTTTTAAACGGTCTCTTCGGTGCATTATACTCTTTAACTCCGAATTAATCCAAGGACTCTTAGACGAACGTGTGCGTCGTGTTCGGACTGGTGCATGTTTATCGCAAATTTCTAGAAACATAGCTTTCCATTTAAGCCACATTTCGTTTGGATTTTCTATTCCCCTGAGGTCACGCCATGGCTGAACTTGGATGTCATCACGAAAGTTTTCTCTGTTGAAATTCTTAAAGTGTCTAATGCAAACACTATTAGTTACTTTTGACTCAGAAGGTATAAAGAGTTTGCGATAAGCATACACCAAACTGTGATCGCTTATACTAACATGGGACACTCCACTGCACACAATTTTATCTGGATAGTTCGTAAATATGAGATTGATCAACGTCTTACTAGTACAAGTAACACGCGTTGGCTCTTCGATTAATTGCTTAAGGTTGTAAATGTCGGCAATATTTCGAAGCTCATCACTGACCGTGTTACTGCTTTCAGACAAAAAATTACAATTAATATCGCTGTCGTGAAAGTATAATTCAGGATACCTGTGTAATAATTAATGGCATTGATGACGCGTGCGCGCGCACTTGTAGATCTTCTGAACCAGCAGTAAAAATGATAATATCCAGCAAAGTTGTCAGTTCTTTTCGTAAAATAATTTACGACATGGTCCTTCGAGCCTAAGAACAACATGTCCGAGACAACGAAACAAGTAAGAGGAGCCTACAGAGGGCACTGTACACGCGACATCAAAAAAGCTGAAGCTATTATGGACTCGGAACATCCCAACACGACGGAGCTGAAAGCAATTCATGAGAGACTAACTAGAAGAATGGAAGAAATGAAAGAAATGGATAATGCGATTCGGGACAACATTAAAGATCCCAAGCAAATAGAAATTGAAGTAGAAGGAACTCTGGAGTTTAACGACAAAGTAGGATATATATACTAGTAGCTATTAAAGAGTTTCTCACCGAGACCACTGAAGTCGCCAAACCGGTAAGCACGTTCCAAACTAGTATTAGTACAGACAGTAACAGTTAATCTACCACGACTCACTCTGAAATTCTTTGATGGAAATCCACTTTTGGGATAGTTTCAGCTCCTCGGTAGACACAAACCCACATAAATATAAGAGATGTCGACTAAATTAATTACCTCTGTGGATATTTAAAAGGAGATGCCGCACATACTATAGCTGGCTCTCCATTACAAATGCAATTTACAATAAAGCTGTAAAAATGTCGAAAGAGCATTTTGGTAAAAAACAAACACTTATTACTGCTTACATGGATACACTAGCTAAGATCCCAGGGCCGTCATTGGACGTTAAACGTCTCAAAATTTTTGTATGATTCATGTGAAAGTTACTTACGCGGATTAGGAGCTTTAGGGGTCACGACGGATACGTACGGGAGTCTACTCATCCCTATTTTAATAAAGAAACTTCCTGAAGAAATTCGTTGTTTACTCATCCGAGCAAATAACCAGGCTGACAGTTGTCTAGACGATCTGAGATCTGGACTCCGACAGGAAATAGAGACTAGAGAGAGAAGTTATGCGCCATGCGCACAAGTACCGATGCCATCTACGTCAGAGGAAATATTTGTACCAACAGCTAACGCACTACTTTCCGGAGCAAATAATGGTCAACCTTCAAATCAAAATAACGGCAGAAAATGCGTTTACTGCAACGGCTCACATAAGCCAGAACATTGTGAAAACGTTTCTTCTGTAGAAAATAGAATCGCCATTCTTTTACGCGCACGCAAATGCTTCAATTGTCTTGGAAGAAACCACCGAGCGTCCACATGTTATTCTAAGAAAAGATGCACTAAATACAAAAGAAAACATCACGTGTCAATTTGTAAACCGAATCCACAAAATGATCCAAAGCGCAACAACAATAGCGGAAATAAAGAAGAGCAACAACCAAGTCCCGTACTGATCGAACCCGAAACCAACAAAGAACCAAACACTCACGCGGGCGTAATAAACGTGGCAGAACGAAAAACCGAAATCTTGATGCAATCTGCTGTTGTTACTGTTATTGGCGACAATGCGAGCTGTAAAGCAAGGGTTTTATTTGATACAGGTTCTCATAGAACCTTTATTGCTAAGCGTTTACTACAAGCACTACAGTTAAAACCATTGAGTAAAGAGATACTGAATATGAGTACATTTGGATCAACCCAAAGTGAGAGGTGCGAGTACGAAGTTGTATTCTTTACCCTGTCTTCAAAAGGAGAGAAAATACAAGTTAAAGCATTGGTGTCTGACAATATCTGTCCTCCTTTGTCCATGGAACCAATATACAACTTAAAGGACCACACAGAAATGGTGGACCTGGAATTTGCAGACCAGCTAAATGATAAAAGTCAACGGGTCGTAGACATCCTCATAGGAAATGATTTTTATGGCCATTTGATGACAGGTGAAATGATTAAGTCTAAAAAAGGCGGAATGATAGCCATGAAGAGTAAGTTTGGCTGGTTGCTCTCTGGACCCGTGTCCAGGGAAAAAGAGGGTATAGAAACATTATGCTTCAAAATTGATACAAGTTTAACAAGCGTTCTTCAAGAACTACTTCAAAAGTTTTGGGACACAGATACATTAGGAATCGTCGACAAAGTTCAGAGCAATAACAATGATGTCCTTAAGAAGTTTAAAGAAAATTTGAAGTATAATAATGAAACTGGGAGGTATTCAGTGAAACTTCCCTGGAAGGATAACAGTAGAGAGTTTCCCTCAAACTACAGCGTGAGTAAAGGAAGATTACAAAGTCTTCAAAGAAACTGGAAAAAGAGAGATCCAGAAGTATTCAACGATATTATCAGCAAATAAAGGAACAGCTGAAACAAGGATTTATCGAAAGAGTAACCGAGACAAAAGGGCAGAGAGGGATTGTACATTGCAACCCGCATTTACCAATGTTCAAAGATAGCGCTACCACAAGAATAAGAATTGTGTACGACGCTTCCACAAAGATGACACGTGACTCCTTGAGTTTGAATGACTGTTTACATACCGGTCCTAATCTGTTACAAGAACTCTCGGAGATTTTGCTTAAGTTTGGAGTGCATACGATCGCGTTTACCGCCGACATAGAAAAAGCATTTTTACAGATAGAAATAGATCAAGAAGACAGAGACGCCACGAGATTTCTATGGTTGAAAGACATCACAAAGTCAGCCAATAGCAAAGATAACATCGAAATCTATCGCTTCTGTAGAGTCCTCTTTGGAGCAGCGCCTTCGCCATTCCTCTTACAAGCTACAGTAAAGAGCCACTTGAGTAAAGATCATTATAAAGAGGATTGGGTAGCCAAGGATCTAATGGAAACTATGTACATGGATATAATGTTGTAACTGGTGTGTCCACCGAAACACAGGCAAGCACGTACTATGTCCAATCCAGGAAGCTACTGAGTTCAGCAGGAATGAATCTTCGTCAATGGTGTACAAGTTCCCACGCTCTGAAACAAAACATCTTAGAGGACAAAATGGGTGTACCAAGTTCTACGATTAAAGTTTTGGGTCTTATGTGGGATTCAGATAACGATACTCTTTCTATGGCATTCCACAAGGCAATCAATTCAAGATTCAAAAAACCTCACAAAAATGATGAAAAGAATAGTGCTTAGCATATCAGCAAAACTGTTTGACCCCCTTCAGTGGTTTCATAGAGCCATTCCTGGTAAAAGCAAAAATCATGATGCAGGAACTGTGGAAATCTAAATTAGACTGGGACGACGACTGCCAGAAAATCTTGCAAAGGATTGGAAAGCTTGGCTGGAAGACATTGAAGGTCTAACAACAATAACTATTAACCGCAGATATTTCACTATAGCCAACCCACACAAGGTGCAAATGCATGTATTCTGCGATAGCAGTATGAAGGCCTACGGAGCAGTCGTATACTTGCGGTCAATTACAGACTTACAAGTACAAGTTACGCAAGTTATGTCCAGGACCAGAGTCGCACCCCTGAAACAATTAACCCTCCCGACGTTGGAATTACTAGCCGCACTGGTAGGGTCGAAACTATCCAAATACGTAAGGGAAACATTCAAGTCGAAGTTTGGTGAGTTTGAAGTCTTCCTCTGGAGCGATTCACAAATTGTTCTCTCCTGGTTATCCAGTAACAAAGCCCTGTACAAAACGATCAAGCCCAGGATAGAGACAATCAAGACAATCACATCAGGATGCCAATGGAAGTATTGCCCGACTGCAAGTAACCCGGCCGATTTCCTAACACGTGGAATTTCCTCTAGATCACTAATAGATAATGCGTTGTGGTTTACTGGATCAGCATGGTTAAAGCAAGAAGAAAGTCAATGGCCATTATCTGGAAACAAGAAAAGGAAAAGACAACAGAGCCCGAAACAAATATCTCATGCAACGTTGCACTAGAAAACGAGCCAAGTATCCTCAACATTATCGATATTGAGAAATTCAGCAGCATTGAGAACTGAGTCATGCATTTCAAACTACAGGTGTTGATTATGCCGGTCCATTATTATATGTTAGAGATACCGCGAACAACTGTTCTATGATGAACATTTGCTTGTACTCATGTGCGAACACAAGAGCTGTTCACTTGGAACTTGTAGAAGACTTGTCTGCAGAAGCATTCATCAGAGCTTTTAGACGATTCATAAGTAGACGTGGATTCCCAGAACGTATTATATCGGATAATGCCAAAAACTTCAAATCAAGCTCAACAGAGATAACTGCCTTGAACAATCAAATATTAGAAGCAGAACAATCGCAGCGATATCTTGCAAGCCATGGCATTAGGTGGGAGTTTATACTGAGCAGAATGTGCGCCGTGGTGGGGAGGATTTTATGAGCATTTGATCGGAGCAACGAAAAGATGTATTAAGAAAGTATTGGGACACGCTTCCTTGAAAACTCTAGAGGTAGTTACTGTATACTAACAGAGGTTGAAGCAGTTTTGAACAGCAGACCATTAACCTATACTTCCTCCGACATCGATGACGCACTGCCTCTCACTCCATCCCACTTCCTTTGCGGACACAGATTGATGACACTACCAGACACAAAAGAAGAAGAAGAAGACTCCGAGTACACCCCGGCCCAATGGAACCCACACGAAAACAATTGACCAGCAGAGCAATATACCACAAGAGAGTACTGAAAACATTTTGGAGTCGGTGGAGTAAAGAGTATCTAACAAGCCTACGTCAATTCAACAGCAAGAAAATTCAAGCAGTGTCCGATAGTATGATCAAGGTGGGTGACGTCGTATTGGTACATGATAGTCTGCCAAAGAATAATAAAATATTGGAAGTTAGCAGTCGTTACAGAGCTGATGCCTGGACGAGATGGACTCGTCAGGTCTGTCATCATCCGCACTGCAAATGGTCAGTTAAAACGGCCAATAGAGAAACTGTACTCACTAGAGGTAACAGAAGACAAGCAAGAGGAAGTCATACCATAGAAAAACAAGCCGCAGGAGAGTGTAGCAAGACCACCAAGACCAACACGTGGTGCCGCTCAAAAAGCCAAACTAAAGATCCAACAGATGAGCGAGCATGTTCAGTAAATTGCTTGAACACTATGAACACTGAACACTTAAACTTTTGATAATACCTAATTTTTTATTTCACTTTGTGGCCCGGGAGAATGTCGTGAAGGTATAATTCAGGATACCTGTGTAACAATTAATGGCATTGATGACGCGTGCGCGCGCACTTGTAGATGTTCTGAATCAGCAGTAAAAATTATAATATCCATCAAAGTTGTCAGTTCTTTTCGTAAAATAATTTACGACAATCGCTCAGAACAATGTGACCTAATGTGCGATATAAAGTTAGATGCTAGAGTTTTAGTTCCTTCAATACTTATGTGAAGTCCGCTAGAATTAAGGTGTTATCTTGTGATATTTGAATGTGTGAGTAGTGACCAATCATTTTGTTTGGCAAATCTACCAACGACTTTGTTGACTTCCTTGATTTTGGCGTTCAAGAAATCATCCGATCTTATAATAATTGGGGAAATCGTTACCTTAGTAGATGGAGATTCGTCTTCAATTTCCTTACCAAGCTGTACAATTTTTTCGGCGATTTCTTTCGGCTCCTCAAATTTAACGTCGTTGGTTCCAACCGTGTAGTATGATTTCATCCGGCTCTCTCCTAGCTAAGTGATGATTTGATATAATCAAACAGGCTGCATGCAGTGCAAAACCAAAACGAAACCAGAGACAAAATCTCCAGGATATTGAAAAGTCTTAAAGAAGCGGCTTAAGCCATAAGTTTAGCCAAAGTTGGCCTTCGAGTTCAAGCGGCGAGTCGTCCGAAGAAACAGTATACATTCGTCGGAAATTAAGCTCGTTAGCTCAACTGAATTAACTGGTAATCAGAAGAGCAGTAATTGAAGAAAAAGACAAGACATATCATACAAGAGCTGCACAATGTTTTTTATATTGGCGGAAGGAGAGAAGAACTGACACTGACCTCGAGTGACATGGAGCCCGGGACCAGAAGTAATCAGGAGTCACAGGATCAGGAAAGAAAGCTTGAAAAACTTTTAAAGAAGGGATATCGTGCATAAAAAGTGCTAATAAAAGCGCCCAAAAAGAATCGCCGACCGAAAAAGTGGTCGAGTGAATGAAATTATTATCCAACACATGACATCACGCTAAGCGCCGCCGATCAGAGCAGCATTTGTATTGTGAGAGAAAACAGTAAAATAGGCCAAATGCTACCAAAATCCTTAGCTGTAAAGTAGGCCTCATAGAAGGAGTCTGTTTATTAGCTGAATGAAAACCTTCGTCATGTTACAGTTTAATACAGAATTTCGGAAAACGCATTGGCGGAAAACCACGAGCCGTGCTCGAAGTCTGGTTCAACAGAACAAAGCATAACTGAACTGTCTTTCAAATACAGTATACATGTGAAAAGTAATTTTAAAAGTACGATTTATTAAATTAAGTAGTTCTCAAGGGCTTTATTGAGTTTGGGTTTATGTGCATTGGTCAAAATAATTCATGGTAAAATAATTTATTCAAATATATTTCTATGACGTCATATAACACGATTTATAGTGCCAGCTTTGCGTAGACGTTCCCTCCCGACTTTACCAAGGGTGGATTAACGGCTACACGTAGGTTAAATATTATACATGAATACAAGAACAGATTCCTGGCTTGTTAATATATATGGATCACATAGGTCGTAATGATACACTACATATACACACACACGGTACGCATTCACGGAGCAGAATGAAATTTATGTTTGGCTGTTCACGTTTTCAACGGAAACATATTTTAAAGAAACCTGTGTCTGAGGTTCAAACGATTCATTGCCCAAGCCTTCCTCTCATAATAGTCACTCAAAAACACGATAATTACCATCTGGAATAGCCAGAATAAGTAGACATGTCGAACCACCAAGAAGCCAAAGGGAAGCGTTGGAAATCCGCCGGCCGATTCTATAAAAAACAAAGTTCAGAGTATATTTTACTAAATTAAATAAACGCCATTCAAAAGACAAACAAAACGAGGTTGTTTAATCCCCAGCCCAGGAAACAAAATACAGTTGAACCTCCCGTAAGCGACCACCCTCGCGACCTGGAAAAGTGGTCGCTTACGAGAGGTGGTCGCTTACGAGTAACCACCACAGAAAGCCCAAATTTAAGTAATATGATATCTGGTCTCTAGGGACAGGAAATATCAATGCAACAACATATTTTATCACTACAGTTTATTATTATGGGTTTGTAGTGCTCCAACCTCAAAACCTTTAAAATTTTCAGCGAACATGAACTTCAACAGATAAACGGGGCTTGATAGTGTCAAAAAATATTTACAGTTTATGGCTTGAAAAACCTTTTAATCGAGGATTGTGTGAGCGATTTCAGTTGTACGGTCGCTTACCGGATGTAAAATAACAAAGAAAAATCCAACTCCCAAGCCCAAAAGGTGGTCGCGGTCGCTTACGAGAGGTGGGCGCTTACGAGAGGTATTCAATGAAGTGTTTTGACTGAGAGACAAAACGGGCTTTTGGTAAATGGTCGCCTACGAGAGGTGGTCGCACAGAGAGGTTCCACTGTATATATAATTTATGGAATCGCGTCACATGACCTGTTAACCACTTCCTGCCAGGTGGCGGTTATCTGGCATAACTCTGCAAGTGTCGCTTAATTGCAGAGTTTGCTGCTTTAACTTTAATTACAGTAGGTATTAGAAAATCGGAAATCCCCGCCCCAATTTCCGTTTTCAGCAGTGGTATACTTGTCTACTACAGATATGCAAACACATGAAAACTGTAAGTTTATCAGTTGGTAAATTCGTGAAGTCAAAATATATTTTCTTACTTCTTATGCATGATCCACAGTATAGGATGTCCAACGAGAGTAACAATGTGCATGAGTGCAGCATTCAGGTAGATGTTTCCAGCAAGACTTGTGACGAACAAAAACAAGGCAAAGTTTACCAATGCAACCACAAACCTAAAGCAGCAATGGAAACCTCTTAAGGCACAATATACGGTTTTTCAATGTGGTTTGTTAAATATTTTGAACAACAGTTAATTAGAACTGAAATAACGTTCTACATACATTCGACCAAAAATGTTCATCTTTGGTTTAGATTTATAAACACCCAAACCTTCACTAGTAAGACCTGACCCTCAAACATTGACAGGATTAAACGTACCAGTTGTAACACAGCAGAATGGTCCATTTTCTCATTTTCGGAGTTCGGAATAAGTCCAGTGGAGTGTGTTTCCTCTTGTCTTGTTCTCTAACAATCTGGTCCCTTCTTACGTCCTCTACCATGGCCCTCAATACCTCCGGCTCTACGGGATTGTTGTCCTTCCCACCAAATTTCACGAGCACCGTGGTCGCCTCATTTAGCTGACCATGAGCTACAAGCCAACGGGGTGATTTGGGCACTAATCTGTTGAGATATATTGATCAGAAATGTTAAGCTCTAGCTATGCCATGATAACTGGGTTCGTAACATCCTACATAATGACACTTGCAGTTACAGTAACTGTGAAGTTTGTGTAACTCAATGTGTTATTTACTTCAAAAATACAGCTCGAAAACCTGACTCGAGCGCCAGCTACAACTCTTCTAAACAACGCCGAGTGGTCTCGCTATCTCATACGTCAGACGTCACGTGGCTCATAAATATAAATGTCAGTACATCACATCTCCCTTTCTTTAACAAAATAGTTTTCCATCCAACATGGTTGCTTATTAACTACTCGACCTGAGCGAGTAAACGTTTTTTTTTAACAGTTTTCTTGACTTTTTCGTTTTCGTTTTCATCGCACGTACGTGGCTGGCCATGTGGTCTGAGTACTGCACACATACTCTTCCAGCACCTCTAACAACTCGATTCTCCTGACTCTGAACTTATACTTGCTTTTGTTGGGTTTAAGACCTGTCTCACGACATTTCTGAAGAACCTGCCTAAGGTGTACACCGTGTTCCTCCAGTGAGCTACCCCATATAATAATATAATCTATAATACAATCGAGTTTGATTGCTGCCATGATCCGGCGCATAATATAAAAAACTGCCACATTTGCCTTCGAAGGATAATGGTGGCGCGCGAGCTGGTGCATCTCCTGGTACCATATATGTGAAGGTTTTATTGACTTCAAAATACAACTTCAAAACCTGACTCGAGCACCGGATAAAACTCTTCTAAACCATGTGTGATCTCGCTATCTTACATCAGAAGTCACATAGCTCGTAACTATGAATCTCAGTACATCATAGTTACATTACGGAATACGTATACAAAATTATTGATACTGATATTTAACAAATAGATTCCATTCTGCCGTGCGTCTGTCCTCTTATAGATGCACAGATGACGTCACAACGTCAAGAGAACAAATAAGTGCGCCACGAGACGCAGTCGAGTAACTGATGTTCTCTTCAAGTGTTGGCATCATCTGTGTATCTATAAGAGAACAGACGCACGGCAGAATGGAATCAATTTGTTTTATATAATAATCGCAAACTAAAAACTATGAAAATATCCAATCAAAACGAGTTGCGAAATTGTTTGCGCGCTCTCATGACGCCATCCATGTGTGTGTCCTCTAATAACACACGGCTCTTGACCAATCAGAGCGTGCGTTTAGGACTGATTATTATATAAATACCTATAGAGAGTATGTTTGTATAAATGATTCTCTTTTAAGAATATAGAAATCAATAAATCATTATCCTATTTGGAAACTAACACTAAAACGTAAAACAGATTTCAGTGCAAAAAATATCAGAAAATGGTTTCTTTAAACGTTTAAGACCCTACATCGACCATTACGCTTTACGCGACTCAAACTAATTTTGTATGCTAATAATATATCGATATGAAATTCAGAGCTTGAAAGCGTTAAAGTTGCGATATAATTTAGTATTGTGTTTAGCATTCCCACCCTCGCAAAGCATAATGATCGACAGTCTTTAAGCTGAAAAATGTGTCACCAAATGATACACACCTATAGAAGAAACAAATGAAAAAGCCAGGGACAGAGGAGGCAAAGATGAGCGTTCTCCAGTCGCGAATGAAATAGGCCATACAAATGTAAATAAACGCACCGCCCTCCCAGTAGAATTCGTCGAGATTTCCGGCCAGTGTTCTCCAGGTTGGTCCAACTATTTCCATGCCATAGACGAAACTTGATAGCATTGAACCTGTCAGACTAGCACCAACAGAGAATTGAAGAAAACCGAAGAGAGGCATGGAGTGTGCAAACGATGACCCGAGACTTGACGCAGCCTGAAAAAATTCCAAAATTTGGATATTAAAAGCAGGATTTGAAATCAAGTACGTATGGCGTTTTTTTGAGCAACATTTGCAGGAACGAATGATTTATTAATCGGTTGGTGGGGTGGGGTTTCTTCCATTTCTAGAGGATTGTGGGTCGATCATTTCTAGTCTGCTAACTGTAGACAGATAGACAGACATGTAGATATATATATATAGATAGATAGATAAAGAGATAGATACTAGATAGATAGATGTATAGGTAGATACACTAGCAACTGTAATACTGGATTACTGTGATTCAATTCTAAACGTTCCGTCTGGTGGAAATATGCAAAAAAAAGCCAACTATGAAATCGAAGAGAATAACTTTTACAATATGACCGTAAAGCCTGGCGCGTGCATTCCTCTCAAAACCATTTACAAAAGTTACGTGATGGGGCCTTACGTGGTTGTTCGATTTTTTGCCCTATCGCGCGCCATAGGGGACTGGGTTGATTCCAGCCAAATGTGGCTTTCAGTCATTTTGTGTTGCGCTCGGTCCGTACGTCATGATCTAAGTTTTTCTTGCAATAGCTCGTTCCGTAGTAAACAGTTACACATGATCACTATTAAGTTCTTTACTTTGGATTTTAACAACGCTTTTATCGCCTGGCTACGTTTTTGAAATGGCTGTATTCCTTGTTTTCATGTGACGTCATCGCCGCCATGTTGGTGGACATTAACAACACATTCCTCGCATCTTTCTTTGTTAGTCCTACCAACATGACCACCACGGATGTCATTTGTATCTCTGGAGATTGATCGCAAACCATCAATTGAAAGATTGTTTACCATAACAGCATGGCAGATAAATATACAAATTTTCCTGCCAAAGACGTCAGACAGAGGTCCTGTCACAAACGATCCAACCAGCATTCCTATGAAGAAACAGGTCTGAAGAGTGGCGCCAAGAGGTGCGCGGTCACATATCAGGTTCCACTGCAATAGAAGAAATGTCAACACGCATGTGAGGAAGGATTTATGTCATCTTTTCATCAATGACCCTCACTTCTTAGAGCTGCATACACTTTACGACTAAGTGTTCAGCATTAATGTTGTTATACATAACATGAATATTTATAGTAGGATTGTGGTAAAAGTTACAACGGACGTCCATCGTTTCTGGCTCTTGCTAAAACAAGACATTCCAATGAGTATAAAAGGGCCGTGGCCAGGCCAAAGACAACTTCAGTTGTCACTCAACCTTTCTGGAGTTAACATTTACAGTTATTAAGAACAACTGTCTTGGAATTCGTCTGTTCGCTATTTTATGGATTCGTCAATTTTAAACCTTGAAAATCTTGCAAACAGGATAGGATTGAGATACTCACCGCAGTACTTTCTTCACTGCTTGGCAATTTGAACTTCTAATGTCGGGCAAAGGCGTTACAAAAGGAAGTGCATGACACTTTTGTACTAGAGCTTCATGTTTAACCCATAATGTTTTATGGAATGTGTTATTACAGTATTACCTCAGAGACGGTGCTTGTGAAGGGTCCATCAAAACTGTAAGATGTACAGTTATCACAGCACGTGTTAGGAGGACACGTGGTGTTGGTGACGTCACAGTGAAACTGAGGGGTTCCCATGGCAAAGACGAGAAGACCAAACTGAAGCATCATGGGAAAGGTGGTGAGTACATTGAGTCCGTTATAGAGAAAGCACTGATATCGACCAAACGATTTGACATGCTGGAACACATCGTCGAACTCACTGAGGCGATCTTCTGGAGATGACTTGCTCATTGTTGTAACCTAACTGTGGAATAAAAAGAGTAATATTGATGGGACAATAAGCAATCTAAGGAAATCTGGTCTGGGTGCGTTCCACTGGACTCGAATCTGGACCTTCACTTCCGCCGAAAAGACGCACGCACGCTTGCAAATTGACCGTGGAGTCATAGTACGGACCTTAATATACCTATAAAGTCACATTTTATATCATGTATATAAATTGTACAGTAAGTGAATAGATGAATAGTATAATATTTCTTGATTTGAGTTGAATCTCTGAGTTATAACTTAAGGTTTGTATTTCGAATATGTTAAGGACGTGACGCCAAAGGAAACATTTACTTTTCTTTCCGCTTGTGAATGAAACCCATATTTCTGAATTAGTCACAATATTTGGTCGAATCGCTGATATTACATTTAAGCAATATAACACGCTTTCCATGTCTTTGTTCTCTTATATAAACACGCGGGATATGTTGGTAGAACTGACAAAGAAAAAATTGAAAATCACGAGCCGCTAGCTATAGGAATAGGAAAAACACTAGATAAATCTTACGCATACACGATCAGAAGATCAATTTTCCTAACAGTAACAGTCGTCTATTTAGATAATATCTGCTTCAACATTCTCCGAAAAGAATAACTCGGAATTCAAGCCTTTTTTGCCGGAAGTTTAAGCCAAAAAGCGTAATGCATTCAAGGAGTAAAGGACTTGAACTGGGTGTTTTTATCGCTGAATGTACGTAGACGAGGGAACAAGATTCCCGTCCCCGTTGGCGTTGAATTTTGAAGCAGGTTTTAGTAAAATGAACTTTTATTTTCGCTAAACTCAATGGAAAGATCTAGCTGTTGGGACCTTCCTTCCAATGAGATGAGGCTAAGAGTGCAAGGTAAGAGGGAAAAGCTCATTTTGTTCTGTGAAAATTCAACAAGTTTTGACTTCACAACTGTTGCACGTGAGTTTGCAAAATTCTGATTTTCTTTTCATGTAGTTGTTCATAATATGGCAAGGAGAAAGCTAAAACCTTATCTGAATTATCTAAGACCAAGCAGAGTGAATGATAACAATTGGCCTTATATAAAGGCTTATTATTTCGTGACTTCCTCACCGACAAAATGTCGGACTTAGCGTACTTTTAGTTTGAGATAAAAATGACATGGAAAAAAAATCGAAAGACTGTTGGCTTTTCAGTGTTGCTTTTCCCTCTCTTCTATTCTAGTCTCTAGCTCAATTCCTCACTCTATTCGTCTATCAGGACGATTGTTTAAAAACTAGACTTGTCAGCCGTTTATGTGTTTTAGTTTTACCGTACAAAATAAGTTAAAAGAGAAGTGGTTTTGTTTCTTGAATCCGCGAATAAAAATATATCGGCCGGGATGGTTAGCAATTTTGATATCCTCATGTCGGTCGGTTGTATTTTTGCTTTCGACGCAGGAGAACGCATACTAATCTTGTATGGGGCTCCCTGTGGTGATGTGTGGGCTACCTGTGCGTTTCCAGGCGGAAGCCAATCGAAAGCCAATCGAAAGCCAAACGATTCTTTTTGGACTTTGTATATGCCGAAGAACCTCGTTCTGGGGCACATATGCGCCTCGTGGCATGGTTGTTTCGTCACAAGTTCTTCGGCGCGCGGTGACGTCAAATCAACTCGCCATAATTTGTAAACAACCGAGTGAATTCTGTTGGCTTGCTCGCTGCACTGGATTCTTATTGTCGCTGTACATACAGATACCGAAACTACAAACAGTAAGATGACCTGGCTGAAGAGAAATCTAGGTCTGAGTTTTCTAGATAACCGTAATCGCCGTATCTTGTGTGAGTTGCGACACTGTGTACATCTTGGTTATACAAATTAACGGATTCAAATTAACACTACATTTAGGCAGAGAGTTAATCTATAACGCCACTTTGATATACCAAGGAACTGGAATATCAACACAGTACAAGGTGAGAGAAATTTAAAGTTCTGAGTTCATTGCTGTGTTCCCTTATCAATTTATCTACACTGAATTTCTAACGGACCTGAAACAAGGCTGATCAAAGCCAAGACCCGGCAGCTAACAATGGCGCTCAATATTCTGCAGCCAATCTTGTTCTCACTTGAAAAATACCCGGGGAAATAATGTGAATGATCTGAACGAACTGCATGGGGTGTACTTTATACACATGCATATATAATTTATGTTCTATAGGAACTGGAATGCTGTTTTTACACATCTGAATAGCCGTAGCCAGCTTGTAATATTTATTTATACGTACTTTATATATCCTGCATGTCCCCAATTAGCTTTACAGCTAAATACTAGCTATTGACACTCAAATATAGTTCATGTATACATGTATGTATGTAAATGTATGTATCTATAGGGTTGATTTGTGTTCTACACTAACTTCAAGTATTGCTTTACACTGTATACCACACAGCAAAATGTGTTACGAATTCTCAAATCAATGCCATAACCATATAAAACACATGTATACACATAGCCACATAAGCATCGCATCCAATGATTTAATATTACACAAAGATAATTACAGTTTTATACCCAGATGCATCCCCTTGTATATCAACTTATAAGTCAAGACATCAAAATTTTCACATTAGTTAATAACATTTTTGATCAGGATTACTTACACCGTCTACATTATTGCAGCAATTTTTCAGCCTTGTGTTACCACAGTCCTTTCTCTTTCAAAAAATATGTCGAACGCACTTTGATAATCTATGATTACTTCTAGTTGTAAAATATATCTGTCGGTTTTGGTGATTAAAATCACTGAAAGTCCACGTTTGGTGAAAACATTCTTCCTTTTCTTCCCATTCTTCCTCGGTTGCCATTTTGATTTCAATAATTCACAGTCGCGTGCCATCAGGCATCACCACAGCGTGATGCCAGCGAATTGCCATGTTTAGACTCTCATATAAACACGGCTTTCAGCCAATCAGAGCGCGAGTTTCCTCTGGGTTATTTTATAAATAACAATATAACATGAATGTATATAAAGCGTCATTTATCTCTACCAGCATGTTTTTGTATACGAAATGATGCCTTCTTTGACGTCACATATTCGAAATATAAACCATTAGAACTCCTAGACGCAACACTCAAACCAAGACTGAAATATTCTATTATTATTCAGTTCCTCAGTATCCCAAATTCTGATTGGTTGATTCACCTGCAAATGACTGCATGCAAATAAGCGCTTGCCTGCAGATATTGTTGTGAGCATGCGCAGTGCTGTTCAACAACAAATCCAACATGGCCGCTCGGTTTCCAGAGGAGGAAATTGCGAGCATTTTGGATGCCAAATGTGAAACACTGAATAATAAAACAATTATTGGAACTCCGACTCATCGCAAAATATGATGAATTGTCTGTGTCTCGCTACCAGTTATTTGCCTCTGCCTTCGGCATTCGGCAAATAACTGGTAGCTCGCCACACTTAGACAATTCATCATATTTTGCTCAGCTTCGTCCAATAATTGCTTACTATTCAACGAATTATTCACTTTATGTAGAATTGTTATTAATGATATAAAGTTTTATTTTATCGACTCTGTCAACCGTTATGCTTTGCCAAGGTTTTTACACTTCAATCTGTGAATTTGCTATCATACGACATCCACTTGAGTTGCGCGGCAAAGCTACTGACGGTCGACATAGAGCATATTTCGTATGAGTGGGACAAACTACAGCACTGACTGCAGTACGGTTACCGTACGGCACGCCGTGACATTGAAATGGTTTCCCTATTGTTTTAGTCCTGCTGATCCAATCAAATGACAGAAATACGGCACAGCACGGTTACAGCACGGTTACGACAAGGATAATCTGCTCTAGGTATTTAAGCAACCATTACGGCAACGTCTAGGACGACGGCATAAAACAATTGAGTAAATTGCAAAATACAGTAACTGCACATGAGAATGCACGCAGTCGCCGACATTTCAACCGTTTTCTGCAAAAACACAACGTGAAAACTCCAAATTTTATGTTTAAAAGAGAACGCGAAGATAGGAAAGTAAATCACACCGATTACCATTCGGCGTGAACGGAACTCGGTGGTGAAAGCACCTAAAAGCAAATAAACGAAATAGTAAACAAGAAATTTCGGGAGGAAGCCATTTTCTTTATTCTGTCGTCACAGCCGTCGTCGTCGTGGTTGTCGCAGTAAAGGGGATATATCAGCTAGTACCAATCGTACATCAACTAGTAGGTATAAAGTAAGGAAGTACAACTTTATTTAGGCACGCTAGCCCTGTCAACAACAGCTGATTTACACAAGGGGCGTGACACAGAAATATAAAAATCACAAAATAATAAAATACATTAAGAATATAGATAAAAATAAAATGTTTGCATAACAATTATTACGTAATAATGAATAAATATTATCATAGCTGGTATTTGTGAGCGGCAATTTTAGTCTTGAAAGAAGGGAATGAGTTGGAGTTCCTAATTTCGTTATGGAGCGAGTTCCGGATTTTAGCCCCACTGTACGAGAAACTCTTTTTCATACTTTCGATTTTGGGTAAAGGTAACTGCAGTGAGGAATTGCTGTTTTAAAAGATCCACAAGGCTAATTGGGGCTATACTTTGTACATTTGTTTTGCCTTATATTTAGCCCTTTGAGTTTAAAGTGTTTCCCACCCTAGAGCATCTAATACCTCAAGGTGGGGAGCATCGTTTCTCAAACTCAATATTATCCGAGCAGATCTATTCTGTAATATTTGCAAACGTTTGGAGTGTCCGTGACCGAGGGTGTCCCATACCTCACTACAGTAATTGAAATGTGGGTTAATAAGGGCATTGTAAATATCAACAAGATATCTCTATCTACAAAGTCCCTTACTCTGCGTAGAGCTCCTATTCCTGAGGACACTTTTTTAGCAATTTGACCAACACATGTTTGTCCCAGGCCAAATATTGATCAATCTCAATACCTAATACCCTGCTATTGAAGACCTGCTCAATTTGGACCTGTTCAATTTCAATCTTTGGCTGTTTGACAAGATTTCTAAGTTTAAAGTGAGATTCAATCAGCAGAAATTCAGTTTTCGCTACGTTGAGACTCAATTTGTTTGCCAGGAGCCACCCCTTTACATAGTTAAGGTCACTGTTCATGGCCATCTCAAGTTCTTCTAACGATGCCCCGAAACGGTTAAATTCGTGTCATCAGCAAACATACGAGATCTCGCTTTTCGTTGACCGTTACAATCTACCGTAACGATAAAGATGGCGGCTGTCCATTTGACCACAATCCCTTGCGAACCTAAAACAGTCAAAACAACACGTAGAAATCCTCTTTGTTTGAATGACAGTGTATTGGCAACAGCACTTGTACTGGCTTGTTTTTTTTTAAGATAACAACCTCTCTATAGCGATTTTATAACGGATTTAAAGATTTTCGCGCGCATAGGATTGTGGGTAAAATCATAAGCCGCTATCTTTTTCGATGCGGTGGATTGGATGCTACATCAACACTCAACTCGCGATGTTGACCATATTGTATTTGACTTAGTCGATTTTCGACTAAAGTTTTGTAAAAATGCTGAAACCTGCATTTCCGAGAAAATATGCTGTGAATTTCTGGGTACATCAGAGACGTAGGAAATGTACCGTTCAACGCAAATTTACACTGACAAAACGACTCGTGTCAGCTAGATCACGAACCGTTTTGTCGATCCTATCCAGAGTGTTTCACAGGGATTCGCTATTTTAAAATAATTTGTTGTATATCACGAATCGCACCGGCTAGTACCGTGCGTTAATTCCAATTACTAAATGACTGCTGAATGTTTCTGGCGAAGTAATTTAGCTTTATGGTTGAGATTTAATTTAGGCACGAGTAATGCAAGGCTCTTCATGTGAATTAAAGCCAGAAATTATAAATCAGTAACATTACAAGATGAAATTACCAATTAGTGGGACATGTAGTAAGGACATGGCTTGCGTTGATGGGAACTTCACAGAGTTGTTGAAAAGCACAGTGTAAGCAACGGGGAAAAGGCAAAACCTCCTGTCCAAGCTGTACAATTCATTAGGGACTAGATCTATTTGTTATAACAAAACACAACCCGGGGGTGGGGGTACTCCCATATATAAGCCATATAGGTATATGCCGCGGGATAGGGTATGGTTTTCGAGGTGCCGGACCTTAAATACAGGGTCTCATATTCTGTATTATCATCCTTAAATAAAATATCCGATCCTTAAATAGGATACGCTTTTTTTCCCGTCCCCCTAACTCTTGATATGAGATATCATGCATTTGCTCAATGCCCGCTAAACATAACAATCTTCAATAAACGTATAGCATTACATAGACTGAGAGAAATACAAACGATCTGTTCCATAAATTCTGAGAATTCACTTGTCCGTTAAATAGGGTCTCCTATATTAGTTTCAGTTGAAACCTTGGAAATGGTACCCATTTTACGATTTTTCACCCTTAAAGAGGGTCAGGGTTTCGATATCTCCGCGGCACACCCTATCCTAAGTTTCTGGGAGTACACCCCCCCCCCCCCCCCCCCTCCCCTCCACCCTCCCCCCCCTCCAGGTAGAAATATTGGGCCAACTTACTTTCGCTTTCGAATGTCAGTTGTTTGCCAAAACGGAATGTTGTACACCAAAGCAATTCATTAGTTGTAATATTCATACATATTATATATTTACATTTTAATCAAGATCCATATAATAGATTGTATTGTATTGTCTAGAGAGAGCATACTTATACAACTGCCGTTGCTGTAAGATTAGAGTAGAAGAGGTAGCACAGAAGAAAGGGGTCTTGGTACATCGACTGTGACATTTATACAAACTCCCCAACAACTTAATCGTCACACAACACTCGCTTCACTCGCACCTTTGTCGTTTTAAAGGAATCCCGGGCCCTGGCTGTTGGAATAAGTTGCCGTTAAATTGTTGGTAATATGGTCTGTTGAAAATTGAAAATATGTTGTCAAAATTAAAATATATATTTGAGTTTTTGAAAAGAATCGACATGAATATGATTCATGGGCGCCGCCATCTTGTATCTGATGAAGTTTTTTGGGGTCCCTGTTGTTATACGACAAAAGCTATTGTTTTCTGTTTTAGGGAACGCCAGAAAACGTCACCAGATCCAAAATGGCCCATGGCTCATATTCATGTCAATATTTTTCAAAGACTAAAATATATATTTTAATTTTGTCAACATATTTTCAACTTATACCACATTACCAATAATGTAACGGCAACTTGTTCCAACAGCCAGAGATCGCGATTCCTTTAAGACAGTTACATCCACAAGAAAAATATTGTTATTAGAGAAAAAAAACTGAAAGAATCTACCCCAGTTGGGAAATTCCAGTAACGCATTACAATTAGTATAAGCAAGGATTTTTCTTCAGGCAATTTGGAGAAGATTTGAATCTCACGCCAATGGCAACGGTTCACATGCAACCGAGTTTGCAGGTTTTTTTTAGGCCTTGGCAGTAATGGATTATAACAAAGACAAATAAAAAAATCATTAGTAAAATTTGCTTACTTTGCTGTTTTTTTATTATAAAAGTATATTTACGGTTACTTGAAGGTGTTCATTCAGACTACCGGCTAAGATCGTTGGCGAGTTAACTCGTGACACTCGAAGACTTGAAAATCATTGAATGTTCTCAAATCACCCAGAGATTCCACTAGCGGAGGCGTAAGTGATCGGTCTATATATCCCTTGCATTTTAATTCCAAAATCGTCCGGAGCAATACACTAGTTCGCGGTTAAGGTTACCGGATACCTTCAAGGCATGTTTAAAAAAATAAAAAATATTATTGATTATTTAGAAAGTTTATGGATTGTTCTACAATTTAGAAAAAACATTATTTCAAAAGATATAAAAGCTTGCGAGATATTTAGAAAAAAGGTTTTAGAAGGAAACTAAATAAATCACCGAGGCGTTATAATCCCTTTACGTGCCACGGGCACCCCGTGGACTTTTAGCGGGAGCTGTTATCCAAGTAATTTGCTAATCCCTTCTTCGAAATAACAGACGTGCATTTAGAGTTTTTTATAAATCGTTTGTATGGGGAAATCCAAAAGAGAAAAGCAAAGTCCTTGGGTAAAACATAAAGCGAACCCTGGACCGAAAAAGAAAGGAAACTGGCGATAAGGAGGAATTCGGTAAAACGAGGATTGAGCTCGCGGACAGCGACAAAGGCTCGTGGTTCGAAGAACGTGCGAAAGGCAGTGAAGAACAACCTTCAACTTCAGGGTCAACTCCAAATATAAGTAACCAGCAAGTCATTTGAAGAGACTGAGGACGCGAGACCGAGTTTCACTCCTGGGCCGTTGTCAATCCTCGACTTCTCAATCGTGAGCTTGAGAGGACATCAACTTGCAGTTGTTGTGGAACTTTGGAAATGAAACTTATCGGCTCTCGAACTCAGCGAAACTGTTGAATTGTTGTGAGAGCGAAAGGTTTCTTATGAAATATGACCTATTTACCAATTTCCCGCGAATTTCACTATTGCTTTGAAGCTCCAGGGGTCCTTGCGTAGTCATTGGCTAGTTGGTTCGAAGTGTTGACATTTGCTTTGATGAGGTGTGAAATGTTCACAAAACTTTACACGCCAAATCTCCGACTAGGTTTTTCTTCGTATCCCCTCTCTTTGAATGAATTAATAGGGTATGCAGACTTGCCAGATTTTGATAAAACTCGGCCAAAAGACAGATAAGTTACTGACAAAGAAAAAGGGTGTGAGCGTTTAGCAATATTCAAACTATTTTTTCTCGTAGAGTATCCCGCGTAATATGACACGGACATTATTGAAGACTAAAACTTTAGGGATGGAAGTAAAATATTAACAAATGCTCACACACTGTGACATTGTGCAGTTGAATTGTTCTTATGCGTTAACCCGAAGGCTGTCAATTACTCGGGCCAGCGTAGGCTGGGCCCGAGTCAAGTTTCGCAAGTGTTTATGTTTATTATTATTTTCTGTGTCGAGCTTTCGCGCCGTCAACCAATCACATTGCATATTCTACACGTGGCTCACGGCGATTGAAAATGATGTGAAGCGAGGACGCTCAGGAGCCGAAGGCTTTGGTCGGTTTAGGCCATAAACCCTTTGGTCCAATAAAAGTTAACAAAGGCAATAATCCACGGAAACTGAAAGAAAATGCCTGTACTGCTGCATCTAAGTACATTAGGATTGCAGTGTTGCGTTGTTGATATTGTTGAAACGGTCTTTCTTGTCATATGAGGGATTTTGATATGATTGTTTGCAATGTTAGCTGTTTACCGCCAAGTCCGCTCCTGAAATTCTTTTGAGATTATACAACTGGGATGTCTTGACTAACTAAACCAGTCAATCCAATGCGAGCTTTACTAAGACTTCAACTCAAGAGTCCCAAAATATGGAAGTGAACAGTGATTGACCGGCCTTGTCTTTGAACGCGAACGGAAATCAGAACTGGTGAGGTTGAAATTGTGTTTATATACGCACACAAATCTTGCTTATCCCTATTTTTAAAATTTTATTAAGTGTAATGGTGATTGTAATTCTAACTGGAAATGAAATCATCCGTAAATTGAACTGTATGTGACTTTATAAAGACCGGCCTAGAGACCAAGAAAAACAAATCGTCAAAAGAATAACAGAGCTGACCACGAATAATACCCATAAACAGAACTGGATATGTCTTACAAACCGAGAATACCGTATTAAAATTGAATTGGATCTGTCAAAAGAATAGCAGGGTTTGTCGTGGAAAGCCGTAACTAGAAACCGAACTGTCATAAAACTAGAACTGGAGAGTATAAATTATGGCTCTGCCCACAGTATCCTTCGCATGCAGCCGTTTATATTTATGTCGCCACGCAGTTTAATTTTTTGTTTGCCGACGATTGATACGAACGGTTTCAAACTCCGGCTTTGTTCTCTTATTTTGCTGAACTGCACAGAAGACCTTGAAATATCCGTTCAATAAATCTATCTTAATTTATCCTAAAGAAAGCTTTGATTTATACCTCGAAGAAGGAAATGCATTTAATTTTCTCCACTTCGCCTTACCTCGCCGTTGGACAATCTGAAATCTACAATGTATATGTACAACGTTTACCGTCTCGTTTTTCTCGGCCAATGGAAATCGAGATACCGTGGCTCATGTAATCGTTTCGTGGGCAGAGGTTTCTCTCGGCGGCAGGAAAGGGGTCGGGTGGAACTTCTCGAAATGAGCCTAAGCAACAATAGAAAACACCCTAACCCAACACCCCTACCATAGAAGTATAGTATTATGGGTGCAATCAGAATACAGGTCTCGAGAGGTTCCATGCTACTCGGAGGAAAGGCAAAGAGATGAGAAACCTCTGCTCGCAGGGTAGGAGGGCCACACATTTCTCTGTGTATACTAGTTAGTGTTACCCTCTTTAAATATTTATTTTCCAAGTGGTGTACATGCATGAAATCAACAGACAATATTTTATTAAACATTAGGGACTATTCAAAAATTTGCAGGGGAGATGCAAGGGGGGGTGTAGAGAATGAAATCAAAAAGTCTAATATCTATATAACCCTCCCTGGACAATGAGTATGAAATATTTTGACCCTTTCTCCCGTATAACCACCCCTTTTTCAGTTCCCCATGATATATGACCCTCCATTTTTGGAGACTCAAAAAAATATGAACCTCCATCTCAACCCCCTCCCCCTGCTAATTTCTGACCAGTCCCTTCGGCGACAACCCTCATGAAACCCTGATTTAATTATAATAGGTAAAAACTTTGTAATTAGAAGCTCCCGTAAGAGACAGTGACCACCTTTGGTGGTTTTAAAGAATTTTAAGGTGGAAAATAGCATTTACAAACAGGTTTTGTTAATAACACTACCGATCTCATACAAGTGCCTTTAAATATATGAATTAAGATTTTTTTACTATCTAGTACAACCATGTGATTGCAATGTAAATTATCACAAGCATGAGTAGTGAATCAATTATCCTGCTCCCCTAGCACAAACCATGTATGACACAAAAATATGCTAGAACTCCATGTATTAATTAAAGGTGGCCCGAGTTAAGGCCACTCAGGGCCTCTTGTTCACTTTTATAAACCTTGTCAGTTTTGCGTTTGTTGGCTTAGCATTGCTTTACAATTAAATATTTTTTTAAACAAATCCATTCAGCGTATTCTGCACTTCATAAGCTTTACAGAGCTATATAGATTTCTATAGTTTTCTTTAAAACAACGAGCGTACAAAATTATTAACGAGAGGCCGCGAAGGTATCCGGTAACCTTAATAGACCCGGCTTCCACGGTTTCTTTAGCCTGCGAAACAGGCCCTCAGTGTTATTTCAACGCAACCGGGAAGTGATAAAATGGTTTGGCCGCGTGAAAATGGAAGGAGACTGGCACGAGAGAGGAAAAGGAGGGCCTGCAGCCATCCCTTATACATTTTCATTTCCCGTACAGATTCTGGACGGGAAATACTGATTGGTCAATTAGCTGTCATCGCTGTCATGTGTCACGAAATGTCGCACATTCCAACTGCGAACTGACTGAAGTGGCGGCGACAAGAGAGAAGTGATCGAGCGGTTGAGCGTTTATAATCCAGGAAAGTATTTAGAAGAACAAAGCAGGCAGTGAATAGTTTACATTTGTACTTTCTAAGCGATATATTTTGGCGGTTTTACCAACAGGTAAAAGCCTTATTTTCCAACTGTTTGCCGTGGAAGTCGAGTCAGACAGGACTTAGCGCTTCGGCATTGTCCTATTTGTCCTATTTGTGAAGGATCAGTTAATCGAAACTAAATACACTGGGACTTAAAAGCCATCTCCCTCTACGATCTAGACGTAGAACTGAAGGAAATTACGGAGTTCCCTAAAGTAATTTTCGCTCCTGCTGTCAGAGACTGTTCGAGTGAAAGAGTCAGTCAGGGTCGAGTACATGAACTGATGAAGAAAAAACTGAGCGGGGACTGAGCGACTTTATAGAGGCCGTGGTCGTGAATAAATCCCACACTGTAGAGACTTGGACAGGAGAAATAAAGGTAATAAAAATGAACTGTGCAATATTTTGACTACATATCTCAGATACCGACAAAGTTACGAGCACACAAAGTTTGATTGGCTGGCATGTTTAATAATCATGTTAATCCATGCGGAAAAGGGCAGAATTCAAATTTCCGTAAGATGGCGGCAGGCGCTTATATTTTCTCGCCTATGCTCGCTTCGCTCGGATCGCTCCGCTCGTATTGAAAAAGCGCCTGTTCTGCAGGCTACGGTTTCTTTGAACTTTTGAAATATATGTATAACAGCAAAACCGTCGATACTGCTGAAAAGAGCACCTCGAAGTTAGTCCAAATCCCAAATTTGAGACTTATATCTTGAATAGGAACAAAGTAATAGGCCCGCAAAGCCGGGAAATGTTTGAATTTTTTACAGACGTTTGTATGAAAATTTTGATTAACTTGCCCCCCAATCAAAATTTCCATACAAACGTCTGCAATATTTTCCTAAATTTTCCGACTTTGCGGGGCTGTAACTGTGCTCCTATTCAAGATATAACTCTCAAATTTGGGATTTGGACTAACTTCGAGGTGCTCTTTTCAGCAGTATCGACGGTTTTGCTGTTATACATATATATCAAAAGTTCAAAGAAACCGTGGAAGCCGGGTCTATTAACCGCGAATTAGTGTATTGCTCCGGACGATTTTGGAATTCAAATGCAAGGGATATATAGACCGATCACTTACGCCTCCGCTAGTGGAATCTCTGGGTGATTTGAGAATTGAGAACATCGAATTTCTGAAATATTCACAATCTGCAAATTTCAGATACCAGCCGGATCAAAATTTGAGTGATGTAGCTCTGCTTGGAAGCTGCTTGCAGTTTCCATACATTTGTCTGTAAATTTTCCCGCGGACTTTGACTCGTTTGCAGAAATTTCTTAGGTCATGTTACTGTTGGTTAAAGACCCTGTGTCCGAGCCCATGGTGCTTTGCGCGCGCAAATCATTTTCGTAGGCTACGAAAATCAGAAAGATCGTTGTTGTTATGTGACTACCGAATCTTTCGAAATCCATCCCTAGTTTGGGCCATCGTGTAATTATTTATAGGTATATATGCTTAACTAACTTTCTTTTATCTTAACTTTTGTATATATACTTTTTTAAATGAAACTTTAGTTCGAATATTTCTTCGAATCCCGGTCTAGACTACCCTGGGTACCAGAGGTTCTACTGTCCCATTCGCGAAAGTTAGGCGCCGAGGAGCGAAGCGACGAGAGTCGAGGAGTGAAGCAAAGAGAACCTCTGGTGGCACGGATAGCCAATCTCACTTCCATGTTCGAACTAGTATCACATTTCTCGAATAACCGGTTTTGCAGTCATGACGTCTGTTAGCTGTCAAATACATGTTTACACTGTTCCGCACCACTGATTTGCGCTACACGTGCCGACTACTTGTGTGTTCGAAATTCAGATAATGCAAAAGACTCCACTGAAATCTGGACTGAAACCTGCTTTATAGCGAACATGCCTTGATTCCTCGACTCTCCAGCTCTCTAATGTGTGATTCCACAAGTGAATTTAAAGGACACGCAACTATAACAGTGGCTTTCTGAGGACAATGCAGACCACGAATCGAACGCTACGCGGGAATCATTTCAAACACCAAAGACTTTCCCTAACCAGTAAGCAGCACAGCAAAAACATCTTCTGCATGAATTTCAAAATTCACTCATCTTGTTGAGGTTTGAGACTTTCGATCTCTGGGAAAAGTGACTTTGAATGTTACAGAAACTGCTTCAGAGAAATACTTTTGCATGGAGTCTTCTGTCGTCATCTTGATTAAATGTAAATCCGAAACCGGTTTTTCGTTCGCTAAGTTATCTAGCCAATCATATCGACGGATATCATTCCTAATTATAACTAACCAATAATAAGCCTGGTACAAATTCTGTACCAAATTCGAACATGGAAGTGAGATTGGCTATCCGTGCCACCAGAGGTTATCGTCGCTTCGCTCCTCGGCGCCAAACTTTAGCGAATGGAGACAATAGAACCTCTGGTACCCAGGGTAGGTCTAGAGTGGCGAGTAGAGAAATGCTGAGAAACGACCGAGACAGCGAGGTGAAGTGACTAGACAAATAATCCTTCAGCAGTCCACATTTTACTTTCTCTAGGTCTACAAGAGAACACTTGTGGTTCAAAAGGACTATTACGTGATTTTCCCGGGGATTTGCTGCACTAAGGGACCGGCGGGCTTCGTTGGAAATACAAAGCACAAAGCAACCACTTCTGTCATCAAGAACATTCGTAATTATAATTTCGCACGGCTAAGCTCCACTGAGGTGTTACGACTTATCTGTATCTGTATCTGTTTTGCATTTTTATTAGCAGAGAAAGCAATGTCCTTAACCTTTTTTCATCCTCCAGTACGTCCAGAAAGTATTGCTACCAAAACTACGATCGCGGGTCAAACTCCAATCTGGCGAGTTCAGCTGTTACTTCGCTGTGAGTTTGACTGGAGTGCGAGAACGACATTTCATTTTGCACTCAAAAAATATCATTCGCAAGGAAAGTAGAGATCTTCAAATACAGCTAAGCAATACTAGAGACTTAAAACAAGGTAACAAGAGTATGTTAGTAGAGTTGTGAAAAGTCGCACTCGTAAATCGAATTAGAATCTAAAGACAGAACAACTGGCTTCCTGTCGAGTACTGTTAAAATCATATTCGAAGCATCCGGGGAAAATTCGTGGGCTCGATTGGGTTTTTAATCCGGTAGAAATTATGAAATTCGTTATCCAAAAGTGTATGTGTACTTCTTTTACGAAACTTATAAACAATCGAGAACATTTTTAGTTCGCCTAAAAGCTGGCCTTTAATTTATGCGGCCGTTGATAAACAAACTAATCATAACATTGGCGCAAAGCACCATGGGCTCGGACACAGGGTCTTTAATATAATAAGCATAGTAAAATTTGGGACTCAATAGTAATTTTCCTGCTTAATTAGGTTTTCAACTTTTCTCGATTGCTCACCTTGTAACCATGCTCTAACCAAGTAACCAAGAAGTCAGTGAACTGACAGCACTCAAGAAAGTGTTCTTCTCTGTGAGCAACTCAACAAATTAACTACAGAACTGTAACTCAGCTCAACAAAGTACACATTCTCCGGCTTCGCTTCAATGCCCGCGCCACTATGCTTCTGATATTGCCTAGATTTATATATTATAGATATTATGTATGAACTCTTGAAATATAAGCATTGTAAATCTAGACAATAGCTAGTTATTTTCTTTGTAAGTTTTTCGACGTTTCTGAATTACTCACCTTGTAACAAAGCGTTAACCAATAGGTCCATAACACAATGAGGTTTGCATATTGGAAACTAATTAAAGGGGCCGTCTCACCCACAGTGCTTAGCGTGCTTTTGTTATTGTTTATATCCGGGACTTTGACCCTTGTTCACAGCGGGAACCTCACGAACTAAACGTATTCTTTATGTTGGTGACATGATAATTTTGATTTGAACATGGATCACCTTGATGAACCTAACTGTACCTTACAAGTTGAATGTGAAGTCAACAAAGTGTTATACAGCAGTACTTGGCTGTACTATAACATTTACCGCTCACCCGTCGCTCACCCGTCACAGAGAACACTCTCCGGGTATTATACTAATAATTATGAAAGCGAGAGGTTTCTCTGGGGTTTCTCTCCTCGGTTTTATTTTTACTTGCAGACAGAGAGAGAAAGAGATCTGCTAGCAGGCAATCTCGTTGCTGGCAGTAGCAGAGAACCAGTTTAAGAGAGAACAGTGAACAAATTACAGCTCGTTTCAATGGTAAATTATTATCACGGCGGCTCTGTTGTCAAATTTCGTGCGAGTATAAACTTTGATCGATCCGCGGTGACTGATCCGAAAATCTCGGCGAAATCACTGTGTGAAAACCCTTCGAAACCAGAGAGAGAGACCTGTTCCACAAGTTAAACGCCGAAGCCCTCAAAATGATTTTAGGAATTGTTGACTATAATATTTACCGTTCACCCGTCGCTTCCGTCAACCCTGTCGTCAGTAAAGTATAAACAGAGAATACTAATAATTGTGAAATTGTGAGTTTCTCTGGGGTTTCTCCCCTCGGTTTTATTTTTCCCTGCAGAGAGAGAGAGAGAGAGATCATCTGCTAGCAGGCAATCTCGTTACTGGTGCCAGAGAACCAGTTCAAGAGAGAACAGTGAACGAATAACAGCTCACTTGAATAGGAAACTATTATCATGCAGTCTCGGCGGCTTTGTTTGTCAAATTTCGTGCCAGTATAAACTTCAAATGATCAACCCGATGAATCTGAAAATCTCGGCAAAATCACTGTCTAAAAGCCCGAATTCCGCCCTTCGAAACCAGAGAGAGACCTGTTTCCACAAGTTAAACGCCAAAGCCCTGAAAATGATTTTAGGAAACTGTTCTTCAAGTGGAGTCTTGTTGCAAATTGTGGTCACGTAAGCCAGCCACGGTGTTCAAAAACCCAAATCGGCTCAAAGATAGAAGATACTCGAACTAAGCGCTAATATATCTTTACACATAAAGATTAATGGTCAGAATAGCTTCTCCATTGTTCTAGGTGGAAATCGTGGACACAAACGGACAACTGTTTCCTTTCGTTGAGGACGAACGAGACTGGCATCCATCAGAGAACTACGGCCACCTGAAATAAAACTAAAATTTGCATGGCCAAATAATTTAAAACACTTAAATAAGAGGCTCAATAGGAAGAGCAATAAAAAAGGTTCAACCAAGTATGATTTTTTTGACGATAGCTGGAAGGATGGCAGAGATGTAGAGAAGATTAAAACCACCACCACAAAACTCTGGATTTCGATGGCATCGAAAATGGCCGCTATGCTATGTGAGCGCGCTAAGCACTGTGGGTGAGACGGCCCTTTAAGCGCTCGGGTAAGTGGGCTCGGTTTCCAGCCGTGGGGGTTTAGGTGAGCCCTCGACCTCTCCCCACTCACGGCTGGGCGCGCGAGCTGAGACAAAATTACATTGTAAACATTTGAAAGCCGCACGAAAGGCTTTCGAATGCTATTCCAAAATGCGTTTAAATTTCCTCTGGAAAAGTTTGGTTTCGAAGAACTCAAGGATTCGCACAAAGAAGCAGTAACAGAGTTAGTTTTCGGGTGAAGACACTTTGTCAGTAAACGCAACGTCTCTGGAAAGTCACTTGGGAAACCGTCAGCTCAAAGGTCGCGAAGCTCGTAAAATGTTGAGTCATTTCTCATTTACATTTCTTATTTCTCATTCTTACTTCAAAGGAAATTAGTGCTGCCTTTATCGGAGAAGAAAAGACGGACGACTCCATATTAAAAGAGTTTATAGAAGAGAGGAAATCACGTCTGACGCAGGCCATGTTTACGCGTTTAACTCTGCGATCACAATTCACTTGAAAATCGCTGCATCAGATGAGTTTTACAATTCTTCAAGTCCTATGTACTAAGTTTGTACAATTTTTTTAATGTCTCCAAGACATACTTACAAGTACTGAGCGGGAATACTCGACTCTAGCTCAGAATAGTTCCGAGATAACATCTGAACTTTACCTCCGTAAATTTCAGCTTTTAATTTCTGTCAGTGAGTGTCTTGATCGGCACTTAAATATTAAATAGTAACAAATAAAGTAGCCTAGTTTCTCAATGATTTTAAATGGCGTTTGTTCTTGAGAATTAATTTCACACTTGGAGTTTTAGTCCAATGTGTTTTGAAAGTTTACGCGGAATCTAACCTACGCTCATGAGTAAACAGAAACACTCAAATATATGAATAATATTGAATTTTAATCAGATGACGTCACGGACACGGTGTGTTGACCGCGCGCCAAGCCGTTACTGGGGAAGGCTTGAGAAACGACACCCCAACGGCTGAAGCCGAGCCTATCGGGTTATTAAGCAGACGTTACTTTTTTCTTCGAATTTATGAGAGTAAAAAATAGGTTGCATGAGCAGGCTACCAACATGGCGGCTAAATAATAATAATACGTAAAAATCATCTATTCTCTTCAATGACAGTGGATTGGCAACCGATTTTATGACGGGTTTAAAGTTTTTTCGCGCAAAGGTTTGTGGGTAAAAGTACAAACCGCCATCCTTTTTCGGTACGGTGCGGCGGTACGGTCAAGCCGTACCGGAGGGAAAATACCGTTTAACTGCCCGAGTGCAAGTCCTCTCCCTAAACATCGGTGTTTTTGAAAACAAACATTTCTTTAAAGTGTCTATGAAACGAACATTGTTTTCACTTAATTTTATGAAACAAGGTTTAAGTTATCGGCTTCTGTTGTTAGAACTGTATATCCTACCCTCAGTCAAACATAGCAAAATTCATGTGACACATTTCGCTCGATCAGGAGCATGTAATTTGGGGCCTGTGACGTAAATACCCCAGTTTGCACTTCAAACTCTAAACAAAAGCGACTGCAACTTAAAGGTACGTATATACGTCACAATTGTGTTCCAGGCCCCTTAGAATCTGTCGCACAAAATGTGGTTATTTTGGGTCAGAAAAAAATATATTAAAATTTTCTTTTATATCAATTTTTGTGTATAGTTGTTTAATTTTTAATAATTTCCCTTTAAAACTGTAAAAAATAAATTTTGTTTCATAGAAACTTTAAAGTGCGAAACGCCAGAACAACGTTTGCCTAGTGTTGTACGATTGTTTTGGGTTTTGTCACCTACTAATGCTGACCGAATTAATTATAATAACCGTGAAGAAATGACGTTTTACTGTAGTTTTTGTTTTGAACGATGTTGTAGGTTTTCTCCAACCAGTTTCAAAGCGTAAAACATCGTTTAAAGCTCATTCCCAGGGCTTGTAACTCGTTTCTCAGTCTCGTACTTTACGAGAAACTGACAAGTCTATGAACCTCAGGTACATTAAGGCCTGGGTCTCAAGATGGCCATCCCAAATCAAGAGGGGGTAGTCTATCTCTTTCTCTTTGTAATATTTGTCCATACAATTTTGAAAAATATGATGTTTGTCACGACCTTATCAATTACACATGACAGTTTCCATGGAAACATGCAATGTGACCTTTGAACCTTAATAAAAAGCATTTATTTTATAGCCGCCTGCATCATGGTAAAGTATTTTCATATGCCGGGGATTTTTATGTGTGTGAATCGGAGATAGTCCATAGTTTATAAATCCAACGAGGACAATTGAAAATATTATGGGGAAGACTCATTTACGCTAACGTGAAATTTGATACCCCAAATATATGACCGTTTAATAATATGTTTCTCTAGTGTCCTCGTTGGATTAATAAACTATGGACTATCTCTGATTCATATGCATAAATATCCCCGGGATATGAAAGCACTTTACCATAATGCAGGAGGCTTTTGAATATATATTTTTAAATTAGAGTTCAAAGGGTACATTCCAAGTTTCCATGGAAACTGTCATGTGTAATTGTTAAGGTCATAACAATGTCATGTTTGTCAAAGTTTTAAGCAAATCGATTACAACGAGAAAGAGATAGGCTACCCCCTCTCGATTTGCCGGCGGCCATTTTGAGACCCAGGCCTTAATACACTAGGCTCGGTTTCCAGCCGTGGGGGTTTCGGTGAGCCCGCGATCCTTTCCCCACTCACGGCTGGGCGCGCGAGCTGAGGCATTGTCGGTTTTTAGCCAATCAAAAACTTGCCACTCAAATCCTGTCGCTGAATTGATTTGCATAATTTATATTGTAAACTTTTCAAAACCGGACTAGAAGCTTTTAATCCCTGTTCCAAAGAGCGTTTAAATTTGCTTTGGAAAAGTTTGCTTTCGAATAATTCAAGGATTCAAACAAGGAAGCAGTAAGAGAGTTAGTTTTGGGTGAAGACACTGTGTCAGTACGCACCGGGTTTGGAAAGTCACGTGGGAAACCGTCACTTGTACCAAGCTCGAAGGTCACGAAACCCGTAATATTCGGTCATTTCTTTGCCTATGCAAGACCAGGTAGCCATTCTTACTTCAAAGAAAATTAGTGCTGCCTTTATCGGAGACGAAAAGACGAACGACTCCATATTAAAAGAGTTATAAGAGAGGAAATCACGTCTGACTCAGGCCACGTTTACGCGTTTAACTCTGCGATCACAATTCACTTGAAAATCGCTGCATGAAACGAGTTTTACAATTCTTTAAGTCCTATGTATTTTTAAGGTCTCCAAAACATACTCTACACAAGTACTGAGCGGGAATACTTGACTCTAGCTCAGATATCTGAACTTTATCTCCGTATTTCGGCTTTTAATTTCTGTCAGCGAGGTGTCTTGAGCGGCACTATTATATTACAGAGTAACACATAATTTAGCCTAGTTTCTCAATAATTTTAAATGGTGTTTGTTCTTGAGAATTCATTTCACACTTGGAGTTTTAGTTTACTGAGTTCCAGTGTATTTTGAAAGTTTAGAGCCTACGCTACAGTCGTCTTTTCTTGTCAAAACACGCAAATTGAATAATATTTGATTTTAATTAGCTGACGTCACGGACACGGTGTGTTGACCGCGCGCCCAGCCGTTGTTAGTGGGGGGAGGCTTTGGAGAAACGACACCCCAACGGCTGAAACCGAGCCTATTAATACACCTGATCGCCATATTTTTTAATACAAAATTTGACCAAAAGTCGCATACATTCAGAAGGCCCAGACGACCCTAAGCATAGCTCGAAGGACCATTAGTCTTATGTTAACAAAACGCCGTGCGTAACAGGTGTCTCAAATAAGAGACACCATATGCATAATCGGCCTTTTCTCTGTATTGGAATCTCACGCTTAGCTGAATGAGCTTGACGCGTCATAGCGAGATGTGCATATCAGTTGTCCAGTGATTCTGGGCGATGCCATGCTTCCAGAGGTTTTCTCCCATTGTTTTGCTTTTGAAAACCGTTTTTTCGCTACCATTATCTATCACTTAATTCGCTACTCACTATCTATCACAGATTAGTATAAACCAACTAGTAGACTATTACAAATCCTATATTCTGATTGGCTACCTACTATAGGTCTATTTGTGATAGCCCATGGTAGAGGAAGACCGCACGCATTTTCACGAAATAATAAGTTTTTCAACTTCAATTTCTTTCTTTCTATTATTTTCTACTGTCCGACTAGTTAGTTTATACTAAAACAATTAGACCTCTCGGCTGCGCCTCATGGGCTATTGACTCGTAACCCATTCGTGCTGCGGGTCTAATTGTTAAATAGATAGTGAGTAGCTTAGCCAATCACATTGCAGGATTGGTGATAGAACGCTAGTTGGTTTCTAATAAAACTCTATAGAAAAACGGATTTTTTTTCTCTATTTCTTAAATAGAAAACGATAACTAACACAAACATATGTCACCAAAATTCAAAACAGTCTGTACTTCATGTAAGACCCCATGAAATGGCCCGAGCGTTGAACCGTTACGCGAAGTTAACCGCAGAGTAATCGGTTAACTAGGTAGTCACATCTTACATCCTGTACTAACCGAAATCCGAGTGCGTACAATAACTCCTAGCTCATTAAATTAATAATGATCAATTCATTTCAACGAGACAGAATCCTCCCAAATTCAAGTCGCCAATCATGTATAACATGCGCCATCAGTGTCAAATAGTCACAGGCCTTTAAATGAACTCGTCCAAACGCGTGCTTTTGGGCGAAATCACCAGGGTACATAGCAAAGCATTATATAGTATGGTCCACCCCAACAAATGATGAAGTGACGAGGTTTCGTTCTGGGAACTAGGATTAAAAAGAGAAGGCAGTGTATACTACTGATATTTAATTAAGCAATGAGTTTTTAATCAAGTTAAACAACTCTTCAAGATAGTACTCACAACGCCCGATAATAACGCCTTTATTTCACTGATAAATCATACCAAGAAAGCATATTAAATAAGAGATGGAATCTCCAATACACGCACTTGTGCGATAATTAACAATTATTCGCCGAAGGCGAAGTCGATATGTAGAGGTTATTGACCAAGCGTGAGGTCAAGATGGGGGGATATTGGTCGAGTTCATTTTTTGCGTTTTTATGGACCGAGACGGAGTCGAGGCCAATATCCCCCCATCTTGACCGAACAAGCTTGGTCAATAAGGTTTTTATTATATGGCACAAATGAATTAAATCACACTTTGACACACGCGCCAGGAACCCATAATATTGCGTGGTAAACTGAAGAGCGAATATAAATCAATCTAAAATTAGACTAGTCTCGACGACTTTTCACTTGAAGTTCAACCTTGTGGCGTTCAAAACAGTTTGTTTTCCGACGTAAACAAATGCGTTTTTATGGATGAAAACTGACCTGTACTTTACTTCAGATGTATTGAGTTTCAATGACAACTTCATCAGGAAGGCCGAATGCATTAACTGGAAACAAAAATGTGCATATTTGTGGAAGATTTGAAAGTTGAAAACCGGCGTTGAATTTGAAATCACTCGAGTGGCGATAACTCAGATAAGCACACTGCAAAACTTGACAAATAGAGCTGTAGAAGAATACAAACAAACTTGTAAGTATTAATCTAGTAAATACTCTTAATTTGTAAGCCATTTACCAAATGTAAATGCTGAATTTCTTAGGTCATACAATATAAAACCTGCTTTCTTTGATGAAACTGTGTGCTAAGCTTACTCGTTTCCGTAATAATTTTATTTCTTTGTACCACGATTGTAGTAGCGTTGTGAGGTAGCCGAACTTTTCTTTGTGTTTTTGAAGTCACGGCCATTTCAGCTTCGCTATAGTTTTTTATCTCCGTAACTCCAGCTTCGTTCAATTCAGTCGCTTTTGCTGCAGTTAATCCCTCTAAAAAGGTGAATTTTAGCTGTAAACGAAAAGGCAGAACGATTTTTAAATTAGTATTTGCCTTCATGTCACAAATTGTTTAGTTTCTTTCAAAATGTATGGGTTCTATCGCTATTTGTTTACGAAGAATTGTGCGCGGTTTTGTAAAATCCTGAGCGGGCAAGATGGAAAAATATTGCCCGCTGAGCAACCAATCAGATTGCAGCATTCAGAGTCACATTGCCCGCTCACGGAGCTGCCATGTAATAATGGTGAATATTCCCCAAGACGAATATACAACACGGGAACCTGCTTTTGGGCACTGCATTTTGTTGAATTACTAAAATTTCCGCATCGGAAACAATCGCGAAACGTGAATTTACGCCTGCTATTTTGTTTCAAAATTATCCCGAGTTTTGTAGATGGCTATTGCTCATTAGTATATACCACACCAGTGAATATCACTTTTCGCGCGCTGTGATTGGCTACTCAAACAGTGAATACGATTTCACATTCACCTCCGAGCAAAGCAACGATCATCTCGCGCGAGTTTTTGTCCATTTTACAGAAAATAAAATAACTATTTGGTCAATTTTTTTTACGAGATAGGGACCCAATCAAATTGCATGATCTATGTAGGTTCCCGTGTTGTATATACTATAAATGTCTATTATAATCCATCAAATATTTTCTCTCTCGCGTGATTGGTTGAATGCGTCACGTGGCCCGATATTTTCTCTCCGCGAGCTGGAAATATCATCGAATACACCCTCTGTGAGCGTATAATATTTGAAGGATGATAACAACAATAATCTACATTGTGGCGTCGAAATATGTCCTGATATTTGTTCTTGGACATTATCTGATCCTCGAAGCTCATAGTTTCCCTCGAGCTTCGCTCTCGGGAGCTGTTCTCTTCTCGGAACAGATAATGCCCGCGGACGAAATATCAGGGCATATTTCGACACCACAAATAGGTTGTTGTATTTATAAAATCTATTGTTAGTAACCGGAAGCAGTTGAGCTGAAGCAAGTGCGCGAGCAGCAAAATATTTTCGCGCCAAGAGATTGTTGTCGCGCGCTCGCTTCAGCTGCTTTCGAATACTAAAATATATTGTATTAGTCATTGAGCGCTTTCCATTCAACCCCCCCCCCCCAAAAAAAACGCTCAGAAATCAGATAGAACGGTTAAATTTCCGGTTCGAAGTTTCGGAAATTGTGGACCACCACGCGAGGTGGACCTCTTTTTCCAGAAATTCCGTTTCGTTCCATTCAAAATTCCCTCTTTGGCTGCATTACACTTGCAAACAAGAGTAACATGGCGGCGGTAGACCCAGCCAGTGATCTTTACCAGTGCAGTAGTTGCCTTTATATTTCGGATAACTTGGAGATTTTCCTAAACTACACTTGCAATAGCACGATTACAGCTATCTTCAATGTTGCGTCTTCTAACTCAAAGGCTAACAAAGCTGCATCGATCCAGCCATTTTGCCAGTTTTGAGAAACTAATAACCGGGTGGTTTGTGCGAATGGAACGTGCATTTTCACGACCGGTTTTTCTAATTCGGAAAATACCATTCCGTTCCACATTCGAAATTTTCGAACTTCTAACCGTTTTTTTTTTTGGTTGAATGGAAAGCAGCCATTATCATCGCACACCGCGCTCTACACGATTCTCTCTCTTATGCTCTCTTGATACTACTTATAAACAGCATTGCACAAGAAATTACTAAGCAGAATGAGTATACTCGAAACTTTCAAAACTTTCTTCAGAATATGAATGTATTAGGAGTAATATTGTGTTATTAATATCCCTAAACAGCTAGGACACAATCTGAATCTTGGGTGTTGGTTAGTAGTCTGAATAATATACCAAACGAACCACACTTCACGTTGCTCCATTTTAAATGGTCTTCCCTTGCTCTATAAGGGAAACCTTCGTTTCTTGTTGACAGTTTTCATTCTCCTCTTTCAAAGGGCTAGGCTTTCTGCAGCATGGCATCCCATAGTAATCTTCAGCCGCCTCGGCCTCCTCAATAGTCTGATGCATGTTGGCAAAGAGTGTCTCTGGGATTCCATAGTTTGCGATACCAGCCACCAAAGCAAGAACACCGAAGATAGTCACTGGTAGACTCATGCCTACACCAGGAAGGTGACCCTGTTGGAAAGGAGAGACATTTCACTGACGTTTCAAAACATTAATTTCATCGACGACTTTATAATGACTTCTTCAAACAGACTTTCACATAAGGAAAAAGATATACCTTAAGGCTACTATTTATTGCGGCAACTAATATTTGCGATTTTTGCGATTTTTCGCAAATCGCAAAGATTAGTTGCCGCAGTAATTTCTACTTGCAAAATTTACCCTGTTTTGCAGTTTAAGCAATAAAGAAACGGTTATTGTTTTGTTGTAAATGTGGCACGTTTTGTTGTTTAATACTACCATTTGCAAGCTACCGTTAAGCGTGAACCTTTTTCCGCGTTCGTTTATATGATTTAGCGCGTAGCGCGAAGGAAAATCTAGCTGAAAAGTAGTACTCCTTAGGCTTAACTTGTCTTTACTCAGGACTGATATTTATTTGCCATTTTTTCCTTTGCAAAATCGCAAAATTAAAACACTCGCGAAATACGCAGTTTCCTAAATCGCAAAATTTAAGTGTCGCAATAAATAGTAGCCTTAAGGTATCTACAGTATACATTAAATTCCTGAATTTATTCTCTCGCACTGTATGCGATCGCGATAGTGCAGTGAGCCGTTTGGAACTGTTGTATAATAGATAGCCGAACTAACACATGGGACAACTGATTTGTGTTAACATGTTGTCATTACATAGTGTTTAAATAGACCATTAGAGCGGTTTTCAGTTGAGTGTAGTAAAACCAAGCAATTACCCACAGCCAGTCAATCATAGGAGCGAGTAATCACAGGTACTAACTCATAAATGGCTTCCCTGTGAGCCAATGACAAACCAAAGCAAAACCAAAACCAATTTGCGTTTGGTTTTACTTTGGATTCTGATTGGTTGGTTTACATTCTCAGCCAATAGGAGAGCTTAGTAAACGCAAAACCAAAACACTTCCGACGGCTCAATTGAAATCCGCTCTAAAATCGATTCAGTGTACACCAAGTAAAAAGATGAGTTAAAGAGGTTTCTCTTTCCAATATGCTAATTATATGATGTCACAGGAGGCCAACAAAAGGACATTTCTTTCTCATTGTGAATGAAAATTGGTAAATATAGAAATATGACATGGATGTGTAGGAAAAAAATATATTCAATTCAACAAATAAAAGATGGTTCTCCTCGTTCTATAACAAAAGTGTTAATGCACGCTCGAGGTCTTGAAAAACTGCGGATGCACGAGCGGAACTCTTTACTATTTTGACATACATAAACGATCTCCCAAATTGCATAAAATTCTCGGATACACAAATGTATGCCGATGATACAAATATCACTGTGGCTAGTGAGTCAAGTTACGAAATAGAATTAAAAATGAATATTGATTTGGAAAACATCTATGAGTGGTTGAAGTCAAATAGACTTACCCTAAACACAACCAAAACAGAATTTATATTAATGTGGTCTCATCAGAGACTCTCGCAGATAGCCTGTCCATCGCTTCAAATCGGAAATGAAACCTTTCCAAGAATTTCGACCGCGAAAACGGTCGGTGTTTACATTGACCAAACACTATCCTGGTCGAAGCACGTAAGAGGTTTTGTCCAAAAGAATCTCTTCTGCAATTGGAGCACTTAAACGTGTCCGATCTTTTGTCCCCCTAACGACTTTGCAGACGTACTATGTACACCTGTGAGCTTAATACAGTCAAAATTTGACTGAAGTAGCACAGACTGGGAAGGGATTGGAAAGGACAACACAGGAAAGCTGCAAAAACTACAAAACCGAGCGGCCAGGATTATAACAAACTCCCCGTTTGATGCAAGTTCAGCCCCTTTGCTTGAACAATTAGGATGGGACAAGCTATCTGTACGAAGGCATAAGCAAATGGTAATTGAAATGTTTAACGTTTACAACAACCTAGCGCCTGCTGATCTCCTTCAAAAATCTTCAAAAATACTGACAAATTATAATTTACAGGGCGGTTCCTCTAAATTTCAGTTGCCCCTTCCAAACACAAATCATGGAAAGAAGCAGTTAAGTTACAAAGGAGCTTATGTTTGGAACTCACTGCCTAAAAATTTACGAGACAGCAAATCGTTGGAATCGTTTAAGAATGGCCTAAACAAATTAACTCCCTGTTTCTTTGACGTACTGTAGATATCTCGACACTATATTTTTATTCATTCACTTGTAAGTTATATTTTATGCACGGCTTTTATGTAAACCAGTCTCTGACTGAAAAACTACCGTGACTAAATCAAGATTATACTTACTTACTAATGATCAATGGCTTTTAATTTAGCCTATCAGAGCGCGTGTTTTAACTTGGTCATGTATAACGTAATGTACGTAATGCTGTAGATCAAAGCAGTTATAATATAAGTTACAGGAGCATTCTAAGAACGCGCGATTTCATTGGCTGCTCAGCAGGTTGATCGAATTTTATATTAATATATAACAAACAGAAGATGGTTCTCCTATGTCGTTAACAAAATAATGCACTTTCGAGGTCTTGAAAAGTTGCTCGAGCGTGCATTATTTTGTTTTTAAAATAACCCAAAGAAAACGCGCGGTTTGATTGGTTGAAAGCCGTGTTTGTATGAGGCTATGTAACAGTGGCAACGACGTCATAAATTGTAGTTTTTTCTTTTTTTTGCATTAAAAAGGCGAAAATAACTGAAAATTACCCTAAATTAAAAACACATGTAACTAGTTTTCTAAAGGACGGTTATTCAGAAGCACCTACGGAGAAAAAGAGCTAAACTGGACAGCATTTTCACAAGATTGAGCCGGTTGGAGCTCAAGTAAACTCTACGAAATACGCAAAAAAATAGCCCATTTCCGCGACATGCTTTACTTGTCAAGCACAAATCATACATTTCTGCCGTCGGAATGTAATCATAAAGGCAGAAATGTTTATTTTGACGGCACGTGAGTAGCACGTGAGGATGAAGCAGTGTGTCAAGGGAGTGACTATATATAGTGTAATATAGCATATGAAAAGCACTCTAGCCAGCTCCCAGTAGAACGCTTATTCAACGTTTGTGGATTATTTTAGGGCGATCAAAGTATTTATTTAAATGTTCAGAGCTAGATGGTACCATAATCTTTATAGGCTCTTAACCTCCAAGAGCATTGCTGCAGCAAGGGTTGGAGAACACGTTCCAGAATGTTTCCCACAGGGTTTCCTGGTTTTCGTGTCCGGCTCAGCATGACGTATTGTAATTTAGGAAGTAGGAGACAGAATATAGAATGTCTGATTGTTAAATATTTGCAGTGGGCACTGCATGAGGGGCGCTGGCGACAAATCCAAAATAAACAGGAGTTCTCCTGAACTGGTTGAGTGTTTTGATACGAAATGAAGGCAAAAATATTTCAACACGAGGCTCAGTGCTAAATTAAATGTAATCTTTTCTCTGTGTAAACAATAAATTTAATTTAGGACGGAGCCTCGTATTGAAACATTTGTACGTGAGAAGTAAAACATATCGCGGAAGTGGGCTATTGTAATAAACTATATGTACTAGAACCATTCAGAAAATGTACAAAGTGCTCAGCAATAATTAAGTAAACAAAGTCAGAGCGGGAAGGTCAATAGACCCTTTCAACTTGCCTATCTGTTGGCCCCATTTCAGACCACGTGACTTTTCCCTCGAGTAATGTCTTTTTGTTTTACAGTATCCCAAGAGGAAATGTACCAGTTTCTATAATTTGAAAACAAAGCACTGAATCCTCTGGAGAACTGTCACGTGGTCTGAAATGGGGCAACAAACAGGCAAGCTGAAACGGTCTATTGTTGTTTATTCAATTTTTTTTCAAATGCCGGTGACAAAAAGTACAGAAACCGGAACTTTATTAAGCGATCATGTGTCGCATTGAATCAGTAGACGATTTTCGTTGCGTCAGTCTAGCCCAATATGAATCAATACTTCGAGCTTTTCCTATTATTTAGGATTTTTATCTATTAAAACGTTAGTTTTTTTAGCATAAAATCACACTAGTACTTTCTCTCTCCTCGTGTTCCATGCCGATTTGCAGGCAGAAGAAACACGGCCAAAATAACAAGCGAATATGATTGACATTTTACAATGTATGGATAATTTCGCGTTTGATATCTACGAAAAGATTTTTAAAATCATTTTGCGCTCGATCTTGCGTCTATTTTATAAAAGAAATAGAAAACGTTTTCCGTGTTTACCAGCGACCTTCGGTCTCGGGTTTACACAACAACTTGAGAATTCTCCCAAACTTCCCCTCGTGTTTGCATCAGGCTATGTAAACACAGTAAACGTTTTCTATTTCTTAAATAGAAAACGGATAACCATATTGTATTTGTTAAATAAACTGGTATTTACCATCATTGCCATATAAGGAGCCAGTATTGCACCAAAACGAGCAGCTGTGGAGCCTGTCCCAAGAGCAGTGTTCCTAGAAATATTGATGAATATATGTGAAATATTTATGGTAGATTTAGGAGAAAATCGGATAGTCTGAACTGTTTGTAACTTTGTATGGGTGTTTTTGTGCATATGCAGAGCCCACAAAAAGATTTTCATGATATCATAAAATTAATTAACGGTATTTCAAACCACAGAAATACAGTTGACCCCAAACCAATTTTCAGATACAAACCAACAACTTCGCAAAATACAAATTCGCAAAATTACAACTTCGTTTGCAAAATACAGTAAGTTCGATCGATTCTAGATCGAGTCTGGCTAATATAATCTAGAGAAAGTATGGCTCAGTTCTCTGTATGTGCTAACGAAAACTTCCAGACGCCAGACCTGAGTGACAATTATCGAGAATTTCCTAGAATTCCCAAGTTCGATTTTTGAGAGACCTAGAAATTTCCGGGAATTTCCGGGAACTAATTTGAACTAATGAAATAAATAATAATCATGTATCGAGAATTTCCGGAAATGGTGTGAGCTATTAATTCCGGGTGTTTGCTTAATGGTTAACGTTAACAAATCGGATCGCGGAGTACTTTTGGTGCGTGCATTGTGTAGTACCACAACGTATCAAAATTTGCAGAGAATTTCCAGTTCGCTTCTGCTCGTGCGAACGTCTGCTCAAAAAGCAAACAAATGAGGATTTTACAACCATTTCATGACAACAGAAAGTTTTATAGGTAGGTCAACTAATCTGTTAAGTGTTATTTTACAAATTTCTAAAGGGTATTTTGAGCATAAATTAAAATAATTCCTTACCGGAGAAATCTCCTCTATCAGTACCTAGTTACCCTAGGTGAAATCAAGATCTGCCGGACTTATGACGACGACTGGGGCAGCAGAGTTTCAACTGTATTTTTTTGTTTAATCAGGAATTTTAGACATGTGGATCTCGGGAATTCTCGAAAATGCCCAGGATTTTCATCTGTTTTTCGTTTTTGTTTAATCAAGAATTTTATAAATGTGCATTCCGGTAATTCTCGAGAATTCCAGAGTTATCTCGTCCTCGGATACCCAGGAGCCGCAGTTTGTGGGCGACTCACTGCCCCTGGGTATCCGAGGATGGGATATCCATTGTGTCAATTAATATCTATTTCAGCTAGCATAATATTCATTATTCGAGAGAGAACTGAAAATCACCAAACAATACCAGCAGTGAAACACAGCGAGGACAATACATTATAAATGACTGCACTTCAAATGTATGCGAAACTATACCGACCTCAGCACCGTCGGGAACAGCTCGGAGGTGACAAGATATATAGTAGCCCAGGCCAAGTTCACGAAGGCGTATCCACAAATGGCGAGTGCTGATTTCACCAGTGGATGGTCTGGTAAATATAAAGAAAACATGTTTCAAGATTTAATATATCTCATTCTATTTAAATTACGAATGATATATCTTTATTTTGTCACTTTGAGGCCGGTTGTCCGGTGAAGGCAGTAGTAATACTTAAATTGAAGTTTGCAAAAGTGACTTTATAAATAAATATAAAAAAAACACAATAATTACCATCTGGAATAGCCAGAATAAGTAAGCATGACGAACCACCAAGAAGCCAAAGTGAAGCGTTAGAAATCCGCCGACCGATTCTATTAAAAACAAAGAGCATAATATTTATATATAATTAAATAAACATTCACGCGTGGGTTACAGTCCGTAATCACATCTTTCCGCTTACGACGAGATTCGTTAGCTGCTCACTCCTGAACACGCCGCAGTTATGATCACCATTATTTTATCTCTCACGTAATTATTGGAATATCGTCACGTGACCTGGTAGCCACTTCCCAGGCGATAACTCCGGCACGTGTCATTTGAAAGAAATAACAGTGTGCTATGTTTTACTTTAAAGAAGGGTATTACAAACTCGGAAATCCCATCCCATAATAGAGTATTTGCGTCACGACGTCACGTACTACGTGTACAACTACCAGAACCCTTTGCGCGGATCATGTTCTTCTTCTAATTTGGAGCATTGACTTGGAATACTCATAGGAGTTGATAAATTTGAATAAGAAACATAATTTGAAAAGGATTCTGGTAGTCGTAGTAAAATGATGACATAATACAAATGTTCTCTTACCCGCATCAGTAGTATTACATATAATAGCACTACATACAACAGAACTGCATATGAAACCATCAACCTATCTAACGACTCATTATAGCAGGCCAGCTACTATTTACTAATTGGTAAAGTCAAAGATTATGTTCATACTTCTTATGCATAATCCACAGGATAGGATTTCCAGTCATAGCAGTTAAATCCATGAGAGCAGTATTTAGATAGATGTTCCCGGCAAGACTTGTCACGAACAAAAACAAGGCATAGTACACCAACGCAACCACAAACCTAAAGCAGCAAGAAAAGAACGTCTAATAAAGCACACAACTTGAACACTCAAGACTTGTCCAGACAGGGTTAAACGTACCAGTTGTAACATAACAAAATGATCCATTTTCTCAGTTTAGGGGTTCGGAATAAGTCCATTGGAGTGTGTTTCCTCTGGTTTTGTTCCCTAATAATCTGGTCCCTTCTAATGTCCTCGACCATGGCCCTCAATACCTCTGGATCTACGGGACTGTTGGTTTTCCCGCCAAATTTCATAAGAACTGTGGTCGCTTCATCTAGATGGCCGTGCGCTACAAGCCAACGAGGTGATTTAGGGAGTAGTATAGCCGGAGTCAGATAAATACCACTTTTTCTTGTACAAGAAAACTCAAAAAGTTGAATGTTATGGACGCCTTGTTTTCTTGCACAAGGGGCGTCATAAAGCGAATTCAGAAATCCACTTCATGACGCCCCTTGTGCAAGAAAAAAGGCGTCCATACCATTACAACTTTTTAAGTTTTTCTTGCACAACAAAAGTTGTATTTATCTGACTCCGGCTATACTACTAGGGGTAACTAAGGGTCATTCAAAGTGTCACTAGACATTCTTGTACATAAAAATCCAAACTTGAGTATCTGTTAGAGACATGATTATTATACTGTATATCGATATCTTTCACTATGGATAATATATCGTACCTCCCTCTAGAAATCTTGACTAAGATCGTAGAGCATGCAGGTCCTACGTCATTCTCAAGCATTGCAAGGACATCAAAACGCCTAAACGGTGCTGCATCTCTCGCGCGCTACAAAGACGTAGACCGAGAGTTCCGTATACAAGTACTATGTTTCGGTTTGGGTTCTACTCATAATGATGCCGATAGAGACAAATTGGCTAGGACTTTCGGCATTTCCGCAAGCCACGTCGACGACAGCCTTCCTCTCATCTACGCCAGCGATCATGGCAACCTTAATATTGTTAAGTGGCTCGTCAAGCACTTACGTTTCAATAAAATGGATAGATACACCAATCATACTCTATGCGCTGCCTTAAGGTACGGTCACCTTGGTATTGCTAAGTGGCTCATTAAGCACTTCCAGTTCACCAAAGAGGGCTATGCCGTCATGTTTGCTATGATAGAGGCCGGCGCGTATGGGCATCTTAATAGCATCAAGTGGCTCATTCAACGTTTTCAGATAACCATAGAGTGTGAATACATTCATCGTGCTCTACTATGCGCCTGTAGCAACGATCAGTTTCATACCGCTAAATGGCTCGTTAAGTGGATCATTAAGAACTCCCCTCTCACCATAGAGGAAGAAAATGCCCTACTAGATTACTATGTGAATGCCTATAATGCCAGATAGGAATCCGATTGAATCCAACTGCACCTAAGAATCTAAAACTTGAAGTATATGTTAAAGGAATGAATATTATACTGTATATTACCACTAAATGGTATTAGTATATATTCTTTATTCCACAATACTAGCTTACGTTGTTATCTTAGTACGCATTAACACCATACAGATCGAACATGTCGAAGAAGAACTCAAATGTAGACGCCACAATGATTGAGGTAGTAACTTGTGATTGGTTGATGAGAGGGAAGGACACGAAATGCCAAAAGAGGATTTCGAAGACAACGAAGTTCTGTTCCCAGCACAACTACCAAATCTCAAAAGGCTGTGCCCCACTCATACCATGCTCGAAGTGCGGTAAAGGATGTCGTACTGATTACGAGCTTTGCTCAGGATGCGACCGTCTCGCCATCAAGATGAAGTGTCCCGGTGTCTATATAAAACGCGCTAAGAAGTCCAGCAAGACGCTAGAGGATCCAAGAAAGGAGGAACCAAACGTGGTGGAACCGGAGGAGCCTGCTGAGGTAGCATTGTCCACGGAACCAGAGGAAGGTCTCGGAGAGTCTCTCACCCATGCGCTCAACAAGGTGTTGGCTGCCTTGAGGAGCGAGAAGGACGATTAGGAATAGCCACGAAAAAAAAAAAAAAAAAAAAAAAAGGAATGAAGAAAGTCGTTGTGACCCTCTTCATTCCTTTTTTTTTTTTTTTTTTTTTTTCTATTAAACGTATAAACATCTATAGTTGTATCATGGATGAGCTAGTCAGATTGTTTGGTCCTGGAATTCGTAGAAGCCTGAATATCAAACCACAAGTGGAACGTATTAACACCAATGAAACATGTTCTGATTGTCTCTGTCCCCTGGAAGTACAAGGAACGGAATTCGTATGTCCCACCTGTGGTCTTGTTTCCGAGATTGAACCGTGTGAAGAAACTAAGATCGACATTATTACTACTCGACTGCGTATAGTAGGTCCGGACGGATCTCAGTATCAAAGTGATCTAGACCACGCAAAACCAAAGCAAAGTGATGACACGGAACTGCAACGACGAATGCTCCTACAAGAACTACGAGCATACAACACTATTTACAAACAAAGTTGTGACCTATCGTTCCCCACGAACACTTTAGGAATCGTAGCCGACGCATTTATCCAAGTAATGAAAGTTCATCCCAAGCGTAGCGATGCTAAGAGACATATTCTAGCTGCTCTACTCTACCATGCATGCATACAATGTGGATTCATCCGATCTAAAGGTGAGGTTGCTCGCTTCATGCAACTAAGCAACAAAGGCATCCATAGAGGAGAGGTCTTTATACGTTCTCTGTGTGACGACAATGAGATCGATGTAGACTTGGATGCCGAGCGCATAGTTCCTCACATTGCAACGACTTTCCTACAGCTCGATCCTCAAGGAGTACTTATAGACGCTCAACGAATAGTCCACGAGGTTGTTACTATGGCAATAGAAAACAATGTAGGCAGATCGGTAATTAAGACGAAAGTTGTTGGAGGAAGTTACGAGGTGCTACGTCGTTTAGGCTCGTCTATGTCTCTTAACGAAGTCATTGGGCGATGTGACGTATTTGGAAATTCAGTCAAGCGTTTTGTCAAGAAGTTGTCTTCTTACCATTCCCACTTCGAACCAATCTACACTAGGCATGGGCTAACTAGCAGTAGGACTTAGCGAAGTGGAAGTGAGAGCCATGTTCATTTCTTTCATAGGAAACGTCGATTCTTACATTCCAAGTTTTTCTCGCATTTCCTTTTGCACTTCTTGCTTGAGTTCGGCTCGAACCCGATCCGCGCTTTTTTCACCTATGGAAGCCTTGCGACGAATTTCAGACCTCATGATCTCATACTTATTCGCTTCGTTCAGGATGAGACTGTATTCGGAGTCGGATATGTTTTCATCACGTAGTGCCTTCGATACTAGATCGCGAATCGTATTGATTTTCGCCTTTGCCAACATAGTTGTCCTTTCATGCTTAGAAACCTTCATTCCTAACTTCTTAGCTCCAAGGGTTGTAGATGCTGAAATTAATCCACATAGTCCACCAATAACTCCAAGTGGTAGACCAATCACTATTCCAACCCCAGTCAACGCTGCGCCCAATCCAGATCCAGATAAGATCACAGATAGACCTCCAGTTACCACTGCGATGCCATGAACTATTCCTTGAGAACGTGCATATTTCTTGCGCACACCTTCGTAGTGCCTTTCTTGAACTTCTATGTCCGAAAGCGTGTCTCGGATCGTTTGCAGTCTGAAGTTCTTTCCAGTGTCACTAGCAATCTGTGGATAGATACTTGGTGCTGAGGGAAACGGTTGAATCGAATCGCCTTCCATTGTACGTTATACATATAACTTACTCAAGCTTCAACACGTATCGTATCGGTTGACCACGGAAGTCTATCACGTTACCTTTCTCATCACGAATCGTAAGGCTAAGACTATTTCGCATTGTCCCTATAGCTTGTAGGACTTGGGGATTCGTTATAGTATAGGTTATCCTTGAAAACCAAAGACCTCGGACCTCTATGCTAGCCAAGACTTTCGATCGTTTTCCCTCTAGAAGTGAGAAACCGGAATCCACCACGTCGCAACGGACATACACTGTGTGGATATCTTTGATCTTAATGCGGTAAGTACCAACTTTTAGCAGGAACTCGTTATTCTCTTCTTCTCCACCTTCGACACCTAATAGTGTGTAGAGACTTTTATTGAAATTGATTGGTTTTTTAACTATTATAGCTTTGTCCTCCCTAAGGGGGGTATCGCTCTTAAATTCCACGATACCAGCACTACTTGCAGGCTTTAAGGCCTTCTTGGCTTTCCTAAAGTTGTAAGACCCTGCAGCAATGTCGTGTGGGAACACAATACTACCGCCATTCCACCAGAAAGAGCCCACCTCCGTTAGGTTCCACCAAGTGCTCTCGAAAGTGACCTCGACTAGTGAAATGTTCCGTATAAGAATAGGATCGTCGAAGTAGACCGTATGGTCGGATGATGTGGTGATGACATTAAGGATCGTCATTATATGTTGAAGGTATAACTATATATACGTATAGCTTCAACATGAGGAGGTCCGGAGGTCTTTTCAGTTACCATTACGGAGGGAAAGACGAAGAGGAAGAGTTCCCAACACCGAATGCTAATATACGGTCAAAGGCTGAGAATCAAGCTAGGAGAGAGAATCAAGCTCGGATAGATAGAGAAGATGTGAAAAGTAGAGAGGTTGCAACATTGAATGCAGATCTATTAGCAAAGTTCAAGAAGAAATACCCACATGCAGATCTTCACAAGTTCTATGTCTCTACGGAAGTGAACGGTCCAGGCAAATATTCGACGAGTATTTGGTTTCGAGATGGAGATTCTAGCTATGTCGTTTACGGCGATGATGTCTCAAAGTTATCTGCAGTCACTCAAAGCCGCATCGACAATGCATTGCAGGGAATGGTTGGTGGTTTCCCATCTACGTTGATACTAGACATGAGTGCGAAATATCCCATTACAGCAGTTCCTTCTACTAAACCGGCACAAGATATTGATCTCACTAATCTATTGCTATATGTCACAGCAAAGCAGAATTTCAAAGCTGGCGTTCCAAATATATTCAAGGAGATCGTTGTAAAGCATACGACAAAAAAGGAGTCCCAGCATTGGTTGGCTGGTCCAGATTTCCACTACTGGCCTCAACAACTTAATTTTGCAACGTGGTGTGCAACTTCCGGATGTGGAGTGTCGTTGTTTGACCCCACTTTCAAAACGTATCCACCAGTCGTTCAAGGGTTCCTACGATTCCACGTATATTTCACGATACGAAGAATTCTACGTGAACTTGGTGGTACTCATGGAGTTCCTTTACCTGGTGAATCTCATTTCAAGCAAAGGGATAACCTCTATAACAAATCAGCTCTTGAGAAATTGTGCATCGAATTCGGTATATCTCGAACACCAGACTTTCGGTGGAATGGCTTAGGAGACGTCTACGTAAACTCTCATGGAAAAATGGTGAACTATACGGAGAAGTATGCACATAATACTTCGTTCTCTGCAAAGTGGCCTGGTGGTGACTTTAAGTTTCCTGAGGAGAGTCGTACGGAGTATCAGTTTTCTTTAGCGTACATTGGCAATAACAACGGTAAACAATACAATTGGTTTACGCCACCAATCGGAAAAGGTTTGACAGATGTTGGATTGGGTAGGTTGAATAGATCTGTCGAGGCTTTTGGATATTGCATACTTGGTGCACAAGCAGATCTGAACGAATCCATCGTAGGTAACCATAACGTCCAAGAAAAGTTTAAGAGCTTAGTCGAGAACGCCATTCTCGTAAACGACTTAAAGAAAAGTTATGATAACTATCTTCTTGCTATAAAGAGGACGCATAAGAGGCTCGATCTAGCAATAGCTGTAGGCGTGCGATTATTGCCAAGCGATCTATCGTACTATCTTGGTAAGAAAGATGGCTATAGGAATCCAATCCCGAAAGCCACGAAAGCTATGAGGCTAGGCATTAACACCATCAATGCAGAAGTCGAAGGACGCCCACTTCTTACTATGGAAGGATCATCAGATAAGAAATCGTTGCCGCATCTCGAGACGCACAAGAAACGAGTTCCTGTACTAAAGGCTGTCACGCACAAGAAACAAGATCGTGCCCCACAACATGAGATTAATCTCGCAGTGACATCCATTGCCGCAGCTGGAATTGCATGGATGTTGTTTCGTTAACGTCGTTTGTATTGCTCTATCGTGATCACCACTATTGCTACTATGAATAACCAAACGTTCTGTGCTAGTACTCCCAGAGCTTTACCAGCCATAGTAAATATGAAACTCGCAATCGATCCAATCATTCCAGGTAGGATCTGTCCAAGTTTCTTTCCCATTTCTTTCAACAACCCCCCAGTCGTTTGCAATCCCTTCTTTACTGCATCTGCTGCTTTATCAATACCAGTCTTTATTGGTTTCGGTACGGATTTCGACAACAGGGAAACTATCGTACTAATGATAGCGCCAATAGAAGTTACTACTGCAAGAACGGTCATTCCATGCTTTCTGAAAATGTATTTGATCCTTTCACGTAGCGACATACGTTCTAGTATGGCTTCTTCTTGACGTTCGAGTAATTCTATTTCGTTATAGATGTGTACTTTCTCTTCCTTAGCCGCTTCCTTCTGGTCCTCAGTTGACGTTGAGTCTAGATATGGGCTTCTCTTTACTTCCAAGTACGTGAAGATAGATCCTACCTAGTTCCTTATTGGCATCCCATATTCCAGTTATCTCAAGGACTCCTCCACGAATCCCTACATCCGCATAGTGTTTCCATACAGTATAGAATAGCATTCGTTTCGTTTCATCCGATGTGCCTGTTTTGAAGACTACGCGGCGATCGCTAAATTTCGGATGTTTGATTCTATCCTCATCCAACAATTCACTAAGCTCTCCATCTGTCAATGACGTTTCCTGATACTTTGGTCGAGCACCTTCTTCATCGTAATTGCGTCTAGTTTTCAGGTTGAGTGATTCACTCGGATCCACATTCGTAGAGTCTGACGCCAATTTCCGTGCTTCTTCATTGACAGTATCATCGTTGTCGTAGTCTCTTCCTCTTTCAGCTTCGTCAGTTCTTTCATCATACCTACCCTCAGAGGCCATGTTAAACATATCTACATATATAGTTATATTCAACATGATCTCATCAATATTGGATCCCACACAAGTACGAAGAGAGCCTCATGCACTCAAGGCTCCACGAGACTTGTATAGGAAAACTTTCACTCGATCATCTGCCAATCCAGGTGAGACTCTATACGTAGAAGTCCCAAAGCTAGCAGAAGATGTAGTACTAGTACCTGGTAGCTTAGCGCTATTGGGCGACATCGTACTATCTGGTGGACATGCGAATAACAGAGTCGTTTCGAACGTTGGACGCTGCTTGGTCATGCGTAGAATCTGTAGGATGGGAGCTGAAACAGTAGAAGACCTTGTCAGGCCAGACCTCCTACAAACATACTCCGATGTATACCTATCTACGCAGGAGAGAGAGTCTAGAATACAACAAGGCATTCAATCAGAGAACTTGAATAAGCTACGATCGAAAGCTGGTGACGCAAATACTTCATCTGCTGCAGACAACGCGCTCCTAACTGCATGTGGTTCCAAGTATAGGATTCCATTAGATGTTGACATTCTGACACAACATGGAGTTCTATATCCACATGCCTTAGAAAGTATCATTACATTCGAGTTGACTCTAGCGCCTGCCAACGAGGTTGTAATTGGATCGGATACTACGAAGATAGGTACGTACCAACTTACCAACATCCAACTAGAATACGAAGCAATCAGGAACGAAACGCTGGCTAGTAATGCACTTCACAAATATGAAATAGGTACTGCATTCCTATACAACTACGCTGTTCACTTCAAAACAGTAGATATCGCTAAAACATCTGATACTTTGATATCTCAAAACGTCAATGTTCCACGACGATCCTTTGCTGGACTACTTCTACTATTCATAGATCCACCTACCATTGGCACGCGAGATAGTGAAGCATTCTCGAATCCCGATATATCGAAGGTAGAAGTAGATGTCAACGGGATTCCCAACAGACTCTTTCCAAGCGGCATGCTTCCCCTAGATTTCTGGGAGGCTGCAAGAGGTTGGTTTGGTACACCCAATACTTCCATGACTCCAAAGAAGTTCTTTGAAAATAGATTCGCTATCCTAATCGATTGTCGCACAGCAAAGGATTCCACCGTTCATGGTGATGGCTTGGCACAAACCGGCAGTGGAAAGGACATCGACATTCGCATACATAGGACTGCTAAGGGAAGTGGAAATGTGAAAATGCACATCTATGTCCTTGCGGATGCTCAGGTCACGATATTGAACAGATCTCTGCAGAGTATATTATACTGATGGATTCTCTCGTAGAGCACGTACCATTCAACGCACTCATAGTCGGTCCAACGAATTGTGGGAAGACTGCATTTCTCATAGAACAACTTCGTGGATCATTTCGTGGTAAGTTCGATTACATAGTACTGATTTGTCCTACGTATGCCCACAACAAAACTTATCGTGGATTCGCAAATCGAGATCCTCATTTCTTCGTCATATCGCCACCACAAGATGCCATCGATGCTACTTTGAGTATTTGCGCAACATTTTGGTCAGGTACCAATACTCTATTGATTCTCGATGATTGCGCCGCATCGAAGGACGTCAAGAAACGAACTGACAAGCTAGTGGACTTAGCCTTTTCTGCACGACATATAGGGATTTCCGTTTGGGTGCTGTCCCAACAATTAACGAGCATATGTAAGCCCTTCCGTGAGAACGTAGCTATCGTAGTAGCATTCCATACAGCATCGGCCGTAGATGGTAAAAAGATATTTGAGGATTATGGAGGCTCACAAGAATGTAAAGAGTTACGAACGATACTTGGATCCCATAAGTTCGCTCGCATGTGCTTCTGTCTACGCCATCCTTTCGAGGTAGTGTTAGAGCTCCCAGCATCTATAACATATTATGACTGATAAGGAAATACTCGAGATATTCGGTGAGGACGTAACAGGCCCACCACCAACCGATCTAGACATTACGTCAGACAATCGCGAATCACTTTCGATCTTAGCCGCAACAGGCGTAACGAAAGAATACTTAGGTAAAAACTTTTCCCTAGGAGACATCTCTAGACTTCCTGAGAAAGAGGTAGACAAGTTGTATAGGAGGTATCAGGCCGTCCTAGCTCAGCAAGTAACGAAAGGCTTAGTCGACGGTGTGACACGTCTAGCTACCCGCCTAGTTGCCTACCTAGTACCAATAGATTCTCAAGAAGCACTGATCAAGGACCTACAAGAAGACCCTCTAGTCCGCAATGAAATCAGTGCTGCGACTGGTCTACTATCGCTCAAAGCAGGTCGCCTTGTAGCTCTAGCTAGCGTCCTATTCCACATATCTGGTCACGTAGTCATTCCTGGTACAACTGTTGAACCTCCACATATACCTACTATATCGAATCAAGATGGAAGATCAGATAACTGCGAATCCTCCGACGACTGTACCAACTAAAAAAGGAAAAAATCCAAAGCGTGTTGCAGCAGGAAAATTAGCTTGGGAGAAGGTCACTGCCCGTGCAAAAGAAGCTCAAAAGATGGAGATAGAACGTGAAAATGAACCATCCAAAGAAACTAACGTAGAGAAAGGTCGGTTCGAAAACCTGACTATTCTCGCAGTCATTGGTACTGGCGCTACATTGTTTGGCACGTACTTTGCGTACAAGAAGTATGTAGATGGCAACACGCGAGCTGCCACCGTTAGCACGATACAACCTGCAGCTCCGGCAAAGCCAACGGCACTAGACATGGAGTAACACTTAAAGACTCGAGATCATAGTAGTATATATCTAGATGGAGAAGGAATTGACGAAGACGGCAACCGATGCAGTCAAAATCGTTGGACTCGCTGCTGGTATTGGGTGGATCGTAAAAAAGACTACCAAGGAATCTATGCTTAGCGATCCTTCTTCTTCCCTAGTGAATTACGCAAAGTGGACTGCCGTGATAGTTGGTAGCTTATACGCAAAGGAATATCTTGAGAAACAACTTGAGAAAGAAAAAGAAAAGACCAAACCGTAATGGCGGCAGCAATTGGAATGGCCATCCTCGGGGCTATATTGAATGCAACGGCATTTACTGGTGGTGGCATACTAGCTAGAATGATTGGAAAGGGTGATATGGATGCAGAACGAGAGAGACACAATAGGGCCATCGAAAAACTAGCAAGCGAAACGAAAGCCTATAGAATCGAACGTCAAAGACGATACGACCATGCACAAGAGCAGGAAGGTCTTGAACGTGACGCATACAACGCTCAAAGAGATACCAACGAAGCCTTAGTGCGATCCGATAAGTTACGTAAAGAGCTAAAACGGCTCAAAGAGATGAAAGAACCCCGCTTATCTGACTACTACAAACCCTCAAACAATCAGAAGACTGGTGAGTTGCTCTACGTTGGTGGTGGAATGCTAGGCGTTGGATACGCTATTAGTAAATGGATATAGATACTACTACCCCTAAGCTACCCCTAAGCTACTACTAAGCTACCCCTAAGCTACCCCATAAGCTACCCCTAAGCTACCCCTAAGCTACCCCTAAGCTACCCCTAAGCTACCCCTAAGCTACCCCTAAGCTACTACTAGCTACCCCTAAGCTACTACTAAGCTACTACTAGGTTACTACTAGGTTACTACTAAAAAAAAAAAAAAAAAAAAGAAAGGAAGAATGAAGAGGGTCACGCAACGACTTTCTTTATTCTTCCTTTTTTTTTTTTTTTATCTGTTGAAGGTTGGGACGTATAGATGTATGATGGATTCTAAACTTGCGAATATCTTCTATGGTCCTATGGGCTATTGGAAAGGTCACTCTGCAATTGGCAAGCTATCGGTAGCAGCGAAAGCATCAGAAGACGTGGCTAGGAGTTGGTTGGAAAAGCAATCTATGTGGCAAATATATCTACCACCACCAAAACACATTCCACGACCGCATTGGACTGTATCGAAACCAAATGAAGTCCACCAAGCTGATTTGATATTTCTACCACACGATCGTCCTGGACGTGGAAGGAAACTATATAAGTATGCATTAGTGGTAATCGATGTAGCTTCTCGATACAAAGAAGCCGAACCTTTGGCATCTAAAGATAGTGGTGAAGTTTCTGCGGCATTCGAACGAATCTATAAACGTAGTCCACTAGAATGGCCAAAGACCTTGCAAGTAGATCCTGGTAGAGAATTCATGGGACGTATGTCTGAAACGCTAGAACTACATGGTACGAAAGTTCAACGAGGTGAGGCTGGTAATCATAGAGCGCAAGGCTTCGTCGAACGAGCAAATAGAACTCTAGCCGAGAGATTGTTTGGGTATCAGTATGCACAAGAGATGGTACTTACTTCGGAAGGATCAGATGAACGTAGTAGAGAATGGGTAGTTCGTTTACCAATGGTTATCAAAGCCATGAACAGTGAGGTGACTCGGTTGACTGGTAAAGAGCCTTCGAATTCTGTAGTGGCGCAACAAGTAGATCTGAAGACTCCTACGTATTCGCGCACCGTTGGATTGAGAGAAGAGCGTCTACCATTCGACGTTCTAGTTCGATATCTTTATGCACCAGGAGAATTGGAAGGAGGTGAAAAACGTAGAGCTACTGATCCCGTGTGGAGTTTACAGATATACACCATTTCGCGAAGCGTAGTATCTTCGGGACAGCCTGTGCTTTACTACCTTGCGAAGGAGAAGGCTGCACCCAAACGTGGATTCGTTCGTGAAGAGCTACAAGTTGTTCCTAGGGATACAGAACTACCACCAAAAGGAATTCTGTTTGTACCCAAGCGCTAGACAGCGTACTCTATTGGCTCGGTGTGGATTCCATCGGGAAGAACACGTCTTTTGTCGTAGTAAGCCGATAGCCCAAGCTTCCGTTGTTTGTAGGTTGCTATACCTTCTGGCGATAGTCGGAAGCCTCGGTTTTCCGCCATGTCGATACTACCCTGGAGGGCTGCTTTGAATCGATCCCACGAAATGTCATTGTGACGCCTAGACATACCTTTAGCGGAATACTTCTTGCTGCCACCCGTATCGACGTAGTAGGCTTTCGAGCATAGGGCAATGGCGCGCTGTCCTTCGAATTCGAGTTTGAAGAGTCCTGGCGTACGACTACTCCATTCGTCCCAAGCTAGCCATTCCTTCCTATTGGCTTCGAAATCCTCACGTAGTTCCGGTCGTACAACTTCATCTATGCTGTTTCCAGAGATGGCAATGTAGGCGCTGTCTGTGTCCATCTGTATGTACTCGAAGTCCTTGCGATCGATGTACTTGTCGAGGAAGTCGTAGTAGAACTCAAGCATACGCAGCTTTGCGAGCTGGTACACAGCGATACCTACTTGGAAAGGGCGTTTGATTCGGATCTGGTCCTTTCGGCTCTCGAGTTCATATGCATCACCAATCTCTTCCAGGTCTTCGAACCAAACACTTCGCAATGCCTTGTCCACAACCTTCTCATCTTTTGTATAGGTGACCTTTGTTTGGCGTCCCAAGTCTTCGAGCAACTTTCCATAGGCGCTGTTTCCTAGTAGCTTGAACACATCTGCCAGCAAAGCCTCACCTTTATCTTCATCTCCCATACGACGTGCCTCAGTGACTTGGTCCACGAACCATCCGAAGATTTCTTTGGGTTCGTAGTCTATCGTGCGGTAGACAGCAGTGATCACTGCGCCATGATCTACATACCAAAGTAGAAGAGGAGCATAGAGTAGCAACTTCTTTCCAGAGAGACTCCCAACTAGCTTTGTTTCCTCGCTGAGCTTTCTACCTGTCTTCTCAAGGTAGGCCAACATTTCTGGAGGGATTGCTTCTTTGGGGATTTTCTTGTTGTAGAAGAAGGGGAGCATCTCCTCAAATTCCTTCCACAATTTCTTTGGTATCTCGATGTCTACTTCTGCATATCCAAACCACGTTCCACCAAGTAGACATTCAACGAATCCTTCAGTGGCTGGACCTGGATCGTCATAGTGCACAACCTTTTCTTTTCCACAAGGCATTTCGAATTCCATGGTAGAAAGATATAGGGCGTTGGCATCGTATCCAAGAATCTTACGACAAATCTTAGTTCCTCCCTGATGACTACGAATCTTAGTCACTCCTGATTCGTGGAGTCTGGTGAACACTATGCTTGGACCTCCCACGACAGCGTCTTTCAGCATGCGGTAGGCTTCCTTACTTGGAGCGTACATCTCAGCTCCCCTTTCTACACTACCTCGAAGCAGGAACTGTAGTGAGACTCCTGGAATGGACACTGCATCTTTCAGCATGTCTACTCCTTTCTCGTGATAGAAATCTCGCATCTTTTCGAGTGCCTCTAAGAATGGAACTACATCTAGGTTGTTGTAGTATCGTAGCCAGTCTGCAAAGGTTTCCATTCCTTTGTCGAGAAAGGTGCGCTTGCAGTCTTCGAACTCTGACATAGATAGTAGATGTTCTCTTTTCAACTTCGAACCCCACTCTTGATAATCTGGTAATCCAACGTGATCCAACTTGTCTGGAGAATCGAACCACTCATATGGGAAGAAACTCTTTTGCGATTCACATCCATAGGCAGCGACCCAACGTTCATAAGAAGTTCCCGGTCCAAGGTAGTTGATCACATCAAGGAAACGGAAATCTGGGGTCAATAGGAACATAGTGGAATTGGCTTTCTTTGCTACCAGAATCTTTGAACAGGTGTCGGCAATGATTCCTACGAAGTGCTCCCTGATCAGATTAAGATCGTACCTGCCAGAGTTGAATCCCACTACTGGAACTTGGCTGATCCATTCGTCGATCTTAGCTTGTTGTTTCTTTGGTAGGGTGTCAAAAGAGAATTCAGGTGTCTTGGGGCAGAACTGTTCCACAACGACTTCTTGGATTGTCTCTGCTCTTTGCTGGAGTTCTTCGACGAAGGCTTCGATGAGTTCTTTTGGATTGCGTCGACAGATGTGGGTTGGCTTTCGATTGTACGTGTCGGCAATTGATACTGATATTGGGACATGGACGTTTTCGATGGTCAGGTGGTCTGTTGGTTGTCTTCCTTTTGTCGTGTCGAGATAGGCTTCGAAATCGTAAACTATGAAGTGTGGGTAGACAGTTTGTGTTGGTGTGGGGACCGGTTTGTTTTTCTTCTTTGTGGAGCAGCCCCAAGCTTCCACTACTGTATAACCAGCTCCTTGTAGCTTTGCCGTTCTTTCGTAGGTCTTGAGATAGAGCCTCCTTTCCCTAGGGAAGCATTTCGGGCAGCCATGGAAATAGCATCCATGAAATTGAAAGATGGTTTTCGAAATAGGTTCGTAGCCGTCGACCGGCGCTCCTTCTATCCAATGCTCTCCACCATGCCCACAAGCTGCATGATGAATGTGTTGTCCAATCCTTTTGGTTTCGCGTTCCAACCAGCATAAAGCGACTTTGCTGGCTGTGCTCTCTGGCCAGAAGGCTTTTTCGTATGCCGACTGAGGTACTGTGATTACTTTTCCAGGGCAAACAATCTTCGTTTCTCCACGACTGCAACGATCTGCATGACGTTGAAGGTTCGAGGCTTTCGTGAACCGTTGCTTACAATCGTTGCATACGTAGACACTCCCTATCTTGTCGATGTTCTTGATGTAGAAGGCATGTCCTTCGTATATCCCAATCGTCATCGTACGCTTGTAGTGAGCTGCATGTCGCATCAGATGCCAAGCGCCATCCTCCGTAGGTTCGTACACCCGAATACCGATTCCAAAGTGCAACTCGACTTCCTCCAGCTGGTCTAAGGAAGTTCTGGGAACGTCTTGTGTGAGCGCTGTCAGGCGATAGAAGTCCTGGGCAAGTTTTCGAGCTTTGACGCAACACCTATCTACTCTTGCTCCTTCATGCATGGCAAGGCAGCGCCAAAGACATAGATTGTCGCCATATCGATCAAGGGCAAGTATTCCTCTCTTATAGCGAAGCCATTGGGGTAGTGGACCTGTTCCCAACAAAAGCTGACGATCGATCACAACTTTGACATCCACGTAGATCCAACGCACAAAGGCCCATTGGGTATTTGGTCGATTGATGTTGTCGGGATTCAAACGAGCTGTCTCCATACTATTGATCCACTCTTCTCCATCTTCTAGGATGTTCACCCATGGAGAGCCTGGGACAGTCTTGGAGAATAGCATCACAGTCCGTCATTGACATTGCGAATGCGATAGGTGTAGCTGTAGCGCAGGTAGAAGCTGGTGGTTACCTTTGCAACTAACTTTTCCATGATCCTAGGAGTCAAGTCTCCTGCCACACCTTGGAAGAAGCGCCATCGGATAGTACGGCGACCTATCTCCACTCCCTCGAGCATTCCATCTCTCTCCTCTAGAATGGCACCTGCCTCTCGAGCTAGACTACGTGGAAGTGGTTCACTACGTGGTCTCACCATTCTTCCTTCGATACAACTATATATTAGGATAGCTTTAACAGATACTCCAAATTTAGATTTCTAGGTGTAAGGCTGTTGCAGAGCGATCGATGTCGATATAACTATATGTAATCATATCTCTAATAGGATTATCAAGTTGGATTTTATGTACAAGAATGTCTAGTGACACTTTGAATGACCCTTAGTTACCCCTAGTAGTATAGCCGGAGTCAGATAAATACAACTTTTTGTTGTGCAAGAAAAACTTAAAAAGTTGTAATGGTATGGACGCCTTTTTTCTTGCACAAGGGGCGTCATGAAGTGGATTTCTGAATTCGCTTTATGACGCCCCTTGTGCAAGAAAACAAGGCGTCCATAACATTCAACTTTTTGAGTTTTCTTGTACAAGAAAAAGTTGTATTTATCTGACTCCGGCTATACTACTTAGGGACCAATCTGTTGAGATATTGATCAGACATTCTAAGCTAGTTTATACTGACGACGTGAACTGTGTTGGTAACATCCTACCTTTTGGCAGTTGTTGTTATGCAAGCTTACCGAGTACAATCTTAGAGAAAGAAAGGAGGGAATAGTGAATATAAAATACAGAAATCAACAAATCATTATTATATTTTGAATACTAACACTTAAAAACATAAAACAGATTTAAGTGCAAATCTCAAATATTGTTTCTTTAAATGCTGACCTGTGGAAATAACGCTGCCGTGGAAACAATTCTGTTGAAACATTAAGTTCTATTAAGCTGAACAACACCTTACCAAATGATACACACCTATAGAAGAGACAAACGACAAAGCTAGGGACGGTGGAGGCAATGATGAGCATTCTCCAGTCGCGAATGAAATAGGCCATTACAATGAAAATAAATCCACCAGCTTTCCAGTAAAATTCGTTGAGATTTCCGCCCAGTGTCCTCCAGGTTGGTCCAACTATTTCCAAGCCGTAGACAAAACCTGATAGCATTGAACCTGTCAGACTAGCGCCAACACAGAATCTAAGAAAACCGAAGAGAGGAATGGAGTGTGCAAACGATGACCCGAGACTTGCCACAGCCTGAAAAAAATCCAGAATTTAGATATTAAAAGCAAGATTTCAAAATAATCAAGTACGCATGTGCGACATTGACACATGTGCCTGGCACCGATCATTTATTACTTTGTTGGAGGGGTTAGGGAGGGTCTTTCATTTCGTTAATTTCTCGGGGAACATTTCTATGGGGTTGTGGATTGGTCATTTCTAGTTTGTTGTCTGTAGACAGACACTGCCCAGTAGATAGACAGATAAATAGATATGGATTGATGGATGGATAGATATACAGTCAATGCCAAAAAGGTTGTCCAGCAGAACATAATATAATACTATAATATCCATTGTTTTGGGTTATTGTCTAGACCAAGACAATAGGCCAAAACAATGGATATTAAAGTATTATATTATGTTCTGCTGGACAACCTTTTTGGCATTGACTGTATATATAAATAGATATATGTAGGTAGATAAACTTCGAACTTACAGAGGTAATATTTCTAAAATCTCAACCTGGCGACAATATGGAGAAACCAAAAGTAAACTATGAAATCGAAGACAATAATTTGTCTCTAGAATTGGAGTTATCCGGGTTTACTGTAAGAGTGTGAAGTAAATCATGAACATGGAACTACCTTTGAGTTCGATTTAGCTAGAAGTTCGAGTTATTTGAGTCAACAGGAGACAGTCTAATGTATACGTGTCGCTGAATTAAGGTTACCGTATACCTTCGCGGCATGTTTTCTTTAAAAAAAATATTTGTTTAATTCTTTTGAAATTGAGGATTGATCTTGATCTTTCCAAAAACATTTTTTTTAAACACGCAAAAGTTTGCGAGATATTAGAAAAAAACGTAATTTGAAGGAAAGTAAATAAATCGCTTAGGCGTGATAAATCCCTCTGATCCCATTACGTGCCACAGGCACCCCGCTGAATTTTTGCGGGAAACTACATCCGGAGCTTCAGACTAGCCGTGACTAGTGAGTTCAGTGATTTTATAGCGTTTAATTTACCGGTATATCGATCGTGGATATGTCCAGAAGAGAAAAGAATAATCCTTGGATAAAAGGCAAAAAAAGAAGACAGGCCCCAAGACGATTCAAGAGAATGAGCTCGAGAAGGAGCAAAGTTTCAATACGGAGAAGAAAGTGATGCTTGCGGAAAGCGACAAAGGCTCGTGGTTCGAACAGCCTTCACGTTCGACGTCTCCCACTTCGAGTTCTATTAGTACTGCTCCAACTCAGACGGAAAGCTGCTCAGCTAGTAGGCTTAAACTTTTCCAGGTACAAGAAAAGAGACGGAAGATTCAGAGAGTAGCAGCGAATCCGCATCCGACTCCAATTCTAATATCTTGGGTGACTCGCAGTTTCCAACCTGGGCCGTGGTCAATCCAGGAGTTCTAAATCGTGAACTTGAGCGAAGTTCAGCCTATCGATTTTGCGGAACTGAAGGAATCATTGCAGCTAACATAGCAGGTTTAGGATCAACATCAACGTTCGGAGTACGAGGTTGCCTGCCACTCGCTTTTCTCTTCGCTCTTGTTTGCGGCGTTGCCTTTCGACGTGATTTAGTTTTCGATATCCGGCCCTCTCCCTTCTTGGAACAACTCGTTGATTTACCTTTCTTTTTCCACTTTTGCGCATTATCTCTAGTTTTGGCCATAACACAACGCTCTTTTGAATATTTGTAACACGACACTAGTATGTATGTTTCTTATGCAATTTGAGCCACGTTTTAATTTCCCGCAAATTTCTGAGCTTGATTCATAAGCTCCGGGGATCCTTACATATAATTGGCTGGTTGGTTTAGGTGTCGTTGACGTTTGCTTTGATGAGGTGTGATGTGTTTCCTAACCTTCAGAAGCCAAAAACGCCGATAGATTTTTATGCGTATTCACTGTCTTTGGATGAATTTATAGGGTATGTAGACTTGTCAGATTTTGATGAAACTTGGCCTAGTGTTAGAGGAGCTAAATATGAACCAAAGCGTGTGAGCGTTTAGCGATATTTTAATTATTTTTCTTATAAGAGTATTTGCCGTGATGAAACACAGAAACTATTTCGATTGAAACTTTGAAGATGAATTGCATTTGAACAAAGTAAAATATAAAAAAACGCTCACACACTTTGACAGGCCATCATGTGCTGATTGACATTATGCAGCCGAATCGTCCGTAGGCGCGAACGCGGAGGGACATAAATTCACTTCTGTGAGACTCGTCTTTTTTGCGTTTGTTGCCTTAGCATTTACCGAAAATGTAAGATTTGTGCAAAAAAAAACATTTCAGCGCATTCTACATTATATAATCGTTCCAGTGATATATAGGTTTCTATACTTTCCTTTAAATTGATGCGCGTGCGATTTTATTTGCGAGAGACACCCGCGAAGGTATACGGTAACCTTAAATGGAACTGTTGCACGCATATTATCATTCTTAAGTTAGAATTTCAAGAACGCTTTCATCACCTGGCTACTTTTTTAAATCGCAGCTGCATTGAAGGATTGCTTACCATAACACCAAAGCAGATAAACATACACCTTTTCCTTCCGAACGCGTCAGACAGAATTCCTGTCACAAACGATCCAACCAGCATTCCTAAGAAGAAACAGGTCTGAAGTGTGGCACCAATAGGAGCGCGGTCACAAATCAGGTCCCACTGCAATAAAACGTTAAAACATATATTAGGAAGGAATAATGTATGTCGGTTTATCAGAGTCTTTACCTCAGAATTCAACTAAGTATTGTTTTATGGTGCTATACTTATACATGAAATCAGGGTTGCACTATTGGTAAAATGAACAATTAAATATTGTTTCAATCTATGGAGCGTTTTGCTTGGCTAATAAAGAATGTTTTTGCTAGAGTATTAAACAACGTACACCTCCGAGCGTGTTATATTGTTTGATTTCTTTTGAACTGCTTATTTGAAGGCAATATAACGCGGAATATAATACTTTGAATTTGGAGTTGAAACATGAGTACTAATTCATTGTCAGGTGATTGAGAGCATAATTTATTCTCGACGGATGTGCTGAACAACACAAGTCAAACAAAGGCTAAAGTCAATTAACGGGGAGATCTTGACCGTGTTTTGTCGACAGCTCCGATGCGACAAGAAGGCCAAATAATACAGCATCTCAAGTGACCCCAACTTTGATCGACTTTCATGTCGAAAGACAGGAAAGACTGGCGCTGACATCTCTAAGTAGAATCCAAGCTATGGAGCTTTCTTCCGGCTTCAATCAATCGCCGTAAAGCCCTCAACACGAGTCCAACGAAGGTTGATTTGACGACACAGCTCTCGCCTTGCTGTTACTGGGGCCTCGAGGACAACATTCAACAAGCTTGCTAAATCAGTCAATGATTAGGCTGTCGGTTTTCCACAGATTTCCGCCATTCATTTTGTCAGAGCTATACTTGATCTGTCCCGGCAAATAGTGAAGCCGGTTTCAGTATACAAAAAAAAACACAAGCGGCTAGCTTGCACTGATGGTATCTGATGTCTTGCCTTCAGCCTGCTTAGCTTTTATAGTATCTACAGCTCAAGCAGCAACAATCCATGAGGATATTATTTTTTCTAAAAGATTACAAGTGAACTGCCATATGAATTTATTTGGAAGGGCAAAGACAAGGTGAAACGTGGGCTAAAAATGCTAGACGTGCAATCCATGATTATGACGCAAAGAATTATGTGCTAAAAGAAGAAAGTATACAGAAAGTTACACAAGACCATGAAAAATATATTGAACGTTTATTTGCAGAAGGTGGGGGTCACGTTTTTGCTGCAATAGTTTACGTCACGGTCATGCGCAGTGTGCACAAATACAGGTCCCTACAGAGACTGTATGCTTCAATATAGGAGTTTTTAAAGTGCACCTAACCCCATTTGCAATTTTTATACATATGAATCTTTGAAAGGTTTTGAGTACTTCTGTTAATACATTTTTTGCTTACATAGAATACTCTATGTTCTAGGCTTATTTGAAATGGTGATAATTTGACCTTTCCTGACCCATGACTGCGTAAGAAAAAGACTGGGTCGATTCTTGATCTTACGTCATATAATTCATTCCACTTTGCAATAATTTGAATAAATATTTAGCATTTTGTCTAAAATAACTGTTTTCTTTACTAACAACCCACAGACTGTGTATATTCTCTATATATCGATGTTGCTGTGATAGAAAGGCGCTATGGAGAATAATGCATTAATGAGGTGACGTATGATCAAGAATCGACCCAGGCTTTTTCTTACGCGGTCATGGGTCAGGAAAGGTCAAATTTTCACCATTTCAAACAAGCCTAGAACATAGAATATTCTCTGTAAGCCAAAAATTTCTTCGCAGAAGTACTCAAAACCTTTCAAAGTTTCATATGTATAAAAATTGCAAAAGGGGTTAGGTGCACTTTAAACCTTAACACCTCGTTTGATCGTTTGTGAGATCTCCCTCATACTAATAGTACTAACTCTAGTCTAATTAGTATTCTTGTACCCGATACAGAATCCTATAACTAGCTCAATTAATATTCTATATCAGATTTACCGAATACTAATTGGCATAGTTCCATTCAGTATCTGATACTGCTGTATGGGGATTTACAGTGGTATCCATGTGACCCAAATGTTACGTTTGGATTGGTTAACACCCTTATCAATTATTCATGAATTTTACATAACTAAATGAATTTTAAATAACTAAGATGGTACATAACTAAATGGCTTAGGATTCTTTGTTTGTTGAATACATTTTGTATAACATCTTTACTGCCAATAACCACATAAACAAGGTATACTTTCATTGTTTCAACCCACAATGTTTTATTTTTTAAGATGGCCAACGGATCGTCAAAGCAGTCTATTACAGGAATGCATTTATTGCAGTATTACCTCAGAGACGGTGCTTGTGAAGGGTCCATCAAAGCTGTAAGATGTACAGTTATCACAGCACGTGTTAGGAGGACACGTGGTGTTGGTGACGTCACAGTGGAACTGAGGGGTGCCCAGGGCAAAGATGAGAAGTCCAAATTGAAGTGACAAGGGAATAATGGACAGCCCATAAAATCCGTTATAGAGAATGCACTGATATCGACCAAACGATTTGACATGCTGGAACACATCGTCGAACTCACTGAGGCGATCTTCAGGAGATGGCCTGTTCATTGTTGTGACGTAACTGCATGTGTAATAAAAACAGGTCTATTGATGGGATGATAATCAATCTTAAGACATCTTACATGTACGTACCTCTCAATGCATCCACAATGTGGTTTTCAACTTTTAACTTTTTCGGAACCTCTCGCTGATCTTTCATATATAACAATAATGATGATGATGATGGTGGTCGATGATGATGGTGGTCGATGATGATGGTGGTCGATGATGATGGTGGTCGATGATGATGGTGGTCGATGATGATGGTGGTCGATGATGATGATGGTCGATGATGATGGTGGTCGATGATGATGGTGGTGACGACGGTGACGACGGTGACGGTGGTGGTGGTGATAATAATAAAGACTTTATTTATGGAGGGAAACACATAATAGTGCAGAACACTAATAAACTTGTGACTCTCTCCTACTTAGAGCTAAATCTACATTGTATTTACAAAAAAATGGCGAAAATATCAATACTAGAAAACTACATTATGAATGCAAGATATAAAATATAAAAGATTAAAAAACTGTAATAATGGAATCAGAGAAAATGTTATGAATTACAACAAATTTAAAAACTACGGATAAAAATGAGCTAAACAAATTTGGTCCTTTCAGTTCTCGGAGAGCACTCTTAATATTTACAGGCAAGCTATTCCAAAGCTGAACAGCCGAAACATTAAATGACCTACCACCTTCGGTGGAACGATTAAGCTTAGGACAGACAAAATTACAGCTAGAATAACGAGTGTTCCTTGAGTGTACATCGGAGTTCAGTAGTAAGGAGTCCATTAAATATTACAGCTAGAATAACGAGTGTTCATTGAGTGTACATCGGAGTTCAGTAGTAAGGAGTCCATAAAATATATATTACAGCTAGAATAACGAGTGTTCCTTGAGTGTACATCGGAGTTCAGTAGTAAGGAGTCCATTAAATATTACAGCTAGAATAACAAGTGTTCCTTGAGTGTACATCGGAGTTCAGTAGTAAGGAGTCCATTAAATATTTAGGAACAGTGTGCTGAGTTCGCTTAAAAACAATCGAGCATTTCGTGATCCTTTAGTTTCAGTATAAAATGGCAACCAGTGTCACTTATTGAAAAGAAGAACCGATGTCAATCTTGGCTCGGCAACTAATATAACTCTGGCTGCCCTCTTCTGAAGTCGAATAATTCTTAATAAACTGTCTTTACAATACGTATGCCAAACAACACTAACATATTGCATGACAGGCCTTATCATAGAAATATAATATAAAATTATTTGGTCCAAAGGCAAACATGACTTGATCTTATTAAGTACTTCAATTCTCTGAGAAAGCTTTTTACATAAGTGTATCGAAGTGACTTGCGAAGGTCAGCTCACAGTCAACTTCCAAGCCGAGTAACCACGCAGAATCTACTTGCTCTAGCGCTTCGTCACTAGATATAACTAAGGACAGGGCTGCCGTTCGTCGATTAGACGCTTTCCAGTGACCAGCAGAAACTTCGACTTTGACTTGAGTGGAAGTTTATTGCCATTCGCCCAGTCTTCAACGTACCTCCAAGCACTCTTTAACGTATTCTGCAAATTATCAATGGCGCCTACATCATTAGAATAAGACAACACTGTATCACTGATCTGCAGAAAGGTCCATCTGCACATTTGCGGATTGAATATGAGATGGCAAGTCATTGATAAAAATCACGAACAACAGTGGTTCAAGGATACTACTCTGAGGCACGCCATGCGGAACATTCAAATAGTCCTGGCTGCCAATGGAAACAAACTGTTGTCTCTCGCTCAAGTAGGAATGAAACCAATTCTGGCACTCTCACATATCCAATAGGCCTTAAGCTTTGCCATCAGAATCCCATGAATGATCCACCATGTCAAATGCTTTGCGATAGTCAATCAGCACTAACCCACTGACTCGATTATTGTCCAGATTGAATAAGATCTGATCAACAATTCTGATAACGGCGATCAGTCTGTGCCGTGGTATCTGCGGAAGCCAAACTGACGAGCATAGAACAGGTTATTGTCGCAATAAGGTATTTATAAAGGCGGATATGAACATCTCGCTCCAAGACCTGGCAAGAGAGTACTGGCAAGATGGAGATTAAGGACGATAGTTGTTAACGTCATCGCGCTACCCTGCGTTACCTTGGCCGTTTTCCGTCTCTTGGGGAAAACCGCTGACCTGAGAGAAATGTTCATGAGCTTGGTAACAGATGGGGCGATAATAGTGGCAGCAATCTTCAACATCCTTGCACTAAGCTTGTCCACTCCCATAGCCTTATTAGAGTTTAGGCTCCGTACGTTTTCAACAATGAAGCCCTTAATTATTCACGGGTGGAATGGAAAACTTTACTTCGGGATCTTTACTCGAGAGAACAAAGTTCTCAAGCTTTGAGATATCAAACGGTACTTGCGGCAACAGGGACTAAACAAGGACTTTATTCTTTCTTAAATCTAACCCTGGCCTGATTTTGGTTTTGAGTTTCAAAAGTAATAAGTGATCGATTTGGTTTGCCGACTGAGACTTTCTATTGGCTGTTTTGCAATTTAAAGTGTAAATGCAGTGTAATTGCAGTGTAAATGCGAGGCAAATAATATTGACTTTGATTACAACTTTCTAAACAAATGTCTACGTTCGAAATATTATTCGCCCCATAGCTTTTCTGAATTAAGTAAAACCTGAAGTGATCTTAATTCTTCCTTTACTAATAATGTTCCATAATAATATCAGGAGTCTTAAGAAAAACTTTGAGGACCTCCAAAATCAGGTGTTAATTAAATGAACTTGGGGCCATCCCTTCATGTAGGACGACACGAATTGCTACCAAATTGTATTGTATTGTATTGTATTGTGTTGCGTTCTATTGTTGTATTGAATTGTATTGTGTTGTATTCTATTGTATTTTTGGTAAAAATTCGTGTCGTCCTACATAAAGGGATTGCCGAACTTGGCATTTCTTTTAGCGTGATTGGCGTAACGGAAACCATGATTTGTAAATCAGATTCTTTTGAATGCCGTCCACAGTTGCCAGGCTATTGTTTTGAATTTTAAGGTGTTGGTTTAAGTACACAACAACACGACCACTTTCTTACTAATAAAACAAATCCATTTCATACGTTGAAATACATACAATATTTAATAAGCAATCAGACCTAAAATACTACCATTACAATATTTTTATTCTCTATCATAAAATCAATATATAAAATCAATTAATACTCTCATAAAATCAATACTCTCGATATATATCATTAGCTAAATTTATATTATCCTTGTATTCTCAAGTGTTTTACATTCTGTTCCTTTTTCTATACATATGTATACAAATAGTATCCATTTATATGCTTTTTTCTCTCCCTTTCATACTGTTTTAACTTGAGGAGAGCTTATTAATAGACAAGTGGTCAACACGAAAGCTTTGCTACTTTGTCCTCTACGCACACATTATATTATGAAACCTTCCCCCTTAATTATTACTTATTTCAAAACTAGACGTGTGATATAAAACAAATGTGAAATGCATGTATGGGTCATATGTAGAGTCAAAAAACGCAGCGAATCAGATTTCTTTAAAACTTATGCTAATGGTGGTACATGACAATTATACTCTTTCTATTTGCTATTTTCCTGCTGTTTTATTGATGTTTATACACGTATACACCTATTTCAAAATGGTTGTCCAGATCAAACAACAAGCAACATTCCCAGCCCGAACAGGATTGTGGTCATAACTCCCCAGGGACAATTCAAAACAACGTTTCATGATCTGGGCATTCAGTCCATCGCCGGAAAACAATGGCTATACTTGTAAAATACACGTGTAAAAGTGTTATTGTGTTGGCTCCAGGGCCGGGTTGTTCGAAGCAAGGTTAACTTTAATTAGCCCTACGTTAGCGCTAAATCTGTAATTGCAATCTGTACAGTTTAACCCTGGGTTAGCGCTTAACCTTGCTTCGAACAACCGGGCCCAGGTGTACAAAATGGGTAAACTACAGTGTAGTTCGAAAAATCGATCCGCAGTAGTCCATTGTAAATATTCGTCATAAAGTTTTGACCCCAAAAATAAATGAATTCAGCAGACTTTCAGCAACAACTACAACCATTTCGGTCTTGGTATTCCGTTTTCCAGGACAACCCTTTTTATAGTTTCTTGGTGTATACATGTATGTATTACGATATTACGATTTTGGTATCAGTCGGTATTGTCATCATATATCGATAATCATTCTTAAATAATAATATATTAACATATAAATTATTGATACTCTCGCTACCATTAACTAATTAAAACATTAATATCGATTAAAACAATTTCGATAACATTGATCATAGTATAAGCTATAGGGACTCACTTTAGTTCATTTTAATAGGATTTTACGATTTAGCGGAAACATTTGCTTAGGTGGGCTCCTGGTAAAGAACAAACAATAGGCCATGAAAGAGGCATGTAAATCGGAAAACTGAAAATGTTAGTTTTGATTACTTTTCCTGATTCTTCTTGCTCACTTTATTTTCCAAAGCGTTACCCAATAACTCAATGGACCTTATCGACAGAACTCGAGAGTGTAGTGTTATTTCCTTTGAGCAACTATAAACTAGCTCAACAAAGCAATGGCTCTAGACAACATTATCACGTTTTTATTCGACCAATTGCGAGAGTCGGTTATCAATAAATGAACATCGATAAGCTTAGAATACCGTTCAAAATATCGAGTTTTCCCATAAAAGTTATTGTCAATGAGCTAACGAATTAAAGTACTTACTTATCTTTAGTCGCAATGTTCCTGTTTGTAACTCCTTTCGTATCCACAACAGTTTCCCGAACGCATCCTATTTACAAATCACGTAAACATTAACGGGCGAGTTGATTATTTATCGTTAACTCAGAGTCTCCTCCGTTCTTCACCGTTCTCCACCGAACGACTCAGGCCATTGTCCTGTCGTCTGCTTTGTATTGGTTTTATTTCACCTCAATATACTTTTTTTTACAATATATTATTATTTTCTTGTAATGGTAGGATTGCCTAGTATTGTGTTTGTGAATCTGTTTATTTGTTAAGTAAAAGTCATCAAAATATGGTGGCAATATATTTTTATGTAGATCAAACATTAATGAACTGATTTGAAAAATATTTATTTGATGAACATCTAAAAGTTTTAGATTTTGAAAAAGTAGAAATGATGATGCTATTCTAAGCTTATCAATAATGTTCATTCATTGACAACTGACTATCAATTTTAATTGGATCGAATAAAAACGTGATAATTTTGTCTGAGATTATGGTCTTCTTTCGCTTTCAATTTGGTACTTTCAATAACGTCACATCTGATTTGGTTCATCCGGGACTTCAACTTTTCAGCTGAAGGATGCCTGTTCTATGAACTTCGTCCTGAATATAGTATTGCTATAATCGCAATAAATATTATTTCAGATCCTTTCGTTATTTTGGGCTATTTTGTTTGAAATTAAAGGGTGTAGTATACACATTATACCAGTGAGTAGTTGATTTGCCAATATGTACAAGGTACATATATAGTTTGTTATCCGTCTGGTTGTGCCTTGCTATCATCTGCTAGGTGGCCATGCCAGATGGCAACATTTTAATCTCTAGTTTAGGTCTTTTAGAATCTCGTTTTCATGAAGAAATGATTGATGGAAAATGCTCTTAGTCCGCCTTATAAAGTAGCCAATGAAGGCAAAGTAATACTGGCAGTGAGCGTAGCGTTTTGGTACATGTGATCGGTATTAATCAATTAGGTGCTTTGTTTGCACGTTAGCCAGTCACTACTGATCTCCATCAGGAGCCAATTACCAGTCTCCATTTCATAGAAGAAGAATATATGTTTACTGCTTTGAGAATAAGGCATAGACAAAACAATAAGAGCTATTGTTTTTCAAACAATGGATCGGGTATTCTGTACTCATATTGTTTAGTACAACCACAGAATACCCCACACATCATTTGAATAACAATGACTCCTATTGTTATCATCTGTTGCAAAGAAGGTTTTCCCGGTCAAAACGACATTCCCAGGCCGAAATGGATTGTGGTTATAGCTGTCCAGTTGTGCGAAACGCCAGATAAACTACAGTGCAATTCGGAAAATCGCTTCGCAGGAGACCATTAATGTTCGTCTTAAAGTTTTGACACCGAAAACTTTCAGCTACAGCCACAATCCATCACGGTCTGGGAATGTCGCTTCTCGTTTGTCGTCTTACGCCGGGAGAACCTTTTTTGAAATAGATGTAAGCCTCGTTCTTCAAAGAGTTCCGACAGTGATGCGGGGTATTACGATTCAATATTAAACTGTTCATTTTTCATCAGGTTAGCTGGATTATTGAATCAATCTTCATTGCATAGTTCAGGGTGCACTGCCGTACGAGTTTTCGCAATGGATTTTTCAAAAGATTTTAATAAAGTTAAACACAATCTTTTAGCAGATAAACTTATAACACCGCCTCCCGGTTAGCTCAGTGGTTAAGCTCCGGTCTGTTGAGCGGGAGGTCGCAGGGCGGTTCAAACCCTGGTCGGACCAACACTCAGGGTCTTAAAATAACTGAGCCAGAAGGTGCTGCCTTTGTGAAACAATCCCGTTCTCGAACTGCAAACGGTTAGACCTTCGCGTCTTCCCGGATAAGGACGTACAATCGTTGGTCCCACGTCTGCCTCAAGTTTATCAGTCTTACCAGACTGGTACGAGTTACCGACGTTAAATAAAGTTGCTTTGTGTTACTTTACTTTGCTTTACTTTAAATCTTTGCCGCTTAACCCTTTTATTGTTAATTGCTATATTAGCTTTCTGAAAGAAAGAAAACAACGCGCGACTCAGTTACTTTTAGAGGAACTTTACTGTGATTGGAAACGTGTAAATATGGGAACAACTCAGGCCAGTGGCAGTGGATCTTCTCTTTTTAGTATATTTATTAACGATTTAGATATAACCTGTGAAAGATCAATATTAACTAAATATGTCGGCGACGACTCCACTATCCTTGTAAGGATACTGTACATAGCGGATTCTATGGGTTAATTTCAAGACTATATATAGGCTCATGTCAATGGAATAATGTCACGTAACATGTCAAAGTACGAGGAACCTATTTTTATGAAGGCATCGTCAACGGACACTTTTTCTTGTCCTTTTCTTTATCTCTCAGAATTTTAGGAGTAATTAACATTTCAATTGAATTGTAGATTTTATGACCATGTGGGTATACTAAGCTTAATGAAGAAAATAAGTGTTTGTCTCTCGGGCAAGAAGGCTATAGTCAGAAAGAAATTGACCATCATGTTTAAAGCAATTGTACTCCCTAAAATTACCTATGCTACTTCTCCACCTGATCTGACTAGCTACTATTCAGGCATTGTTAACGCGTTGACATAAACGTAGATATATTTCCTCTCCTGTAAGTATATTAGCTCCCTTTTAGAAACCACTGATCGCTCTATATGTAAAAAGATTAAAAGAACAGACCAGTTCGCGGTTAATTATGGCATTTTGAAAGGGGTGCAAACACTGCGCGAAATACAGTATTTGTATTTTTCCCGCGAGCTTTGACTCATTATTACAGACAAATGTATGGAAAACTAAAAACACGATTGCACGCTTCCCCGCACAGCTACATCCCTCCAATTTTGATCAGTTAATCATTTACCTGGTATCTTAAGTTTGCAGACAGTGAATATTTCAGAAATTCGATTGCCTGCCTCCCCCCTATTTGACCCTCTGACGACAAACCTGGAGTTCGTTAAAAGGTAATGAATCTAGGATATAACTCATGAGTTCCAAATTACGGCCGGTTGATGTCAGCTAATTGCTATACGGATAATTGTTCTTTATAAAATATTTTAATTACTGGAAAGCCACAATCTATAAAATTATACCTCATGTAAAGGATCATTATAAAACGAATTGAGTTGAATCGACTAGTAGACTGAGCACACACTTGGGTTACGCCGTTGATGGATCATCAAGATTCAATTCAATTAACTTGCAGTTTCTAAACACAAATATGAGAGTTTACTCTCAACCGAAAAAAAACCAGCATTATTCTGTAAGTCGGCCGAAATGATGATGCACCGACAGTCGGTCGATTGCTCAACGACACTCTATCGATAGTTACCGACATTCAACGTATATGCACTTCAAAGGTTGTAGAGGCCACAATTAATGATTTCGTTCCAAAGTAACCTTGTAAACTTAACATAGCGCATCTTTATTGTCGCACGTCCCAGCAATGTGCCGGCTCTGCATAATACTACGATTGGAGTGCGCAGAGTATATATTAGAATTAGAAACGAGCCCTAAAGTAAAACTTTGATGCTTATTAATACATCGGGAAAGTGGCGACCCCAATATTTGCAAATGTCATTTTTTAATTATTATTTTAAGCCGAATACTGGGAGCCGTTGCCGCGGGCTAATGTTTAAGTATCGGCGAACTCATTGGGATAGCTCGGCCTATACATGTGTATTAGTCGCGAACTTCAGTTCTTAACCCATTTATACGAATCGTTTGCGGCTTAGATAAGCGGCGCGGCTAACTTCCTCCCGTATAAATGGCCCTAATCCAGATTCAATGCGAAATCTCCCCTTCAGATAAAAAAAAATGTTACCCTGTTCCAGACCAAAACGGTGCGATATATGCAGATTATTACTTCAAAGCAATTGCGATGTACGGGTTTTTATTCACGAGTTGTGAAGTTGGAGAAAACGAACGAGCAAATCTTCGAGCGAATCTTCGGGCTGATCAAAACCAGGATGCGGCTAACACACAGATCAAATTGGAATTTAGAGAGTCAGGTCAAAACAATGGATTTCGAATGGGACCTAATTTTGTCAGGGGAGGTGGTGGGTGACGGGTAATACCCCTACCCCTTTTTTCGAGGGTGATTTTCTCGCATTGTAAAATAGGGATCCCTGATTTTAATGCAGACACACGTTCTGCTCTGCCTGTAGAAACTAGAAATATAGTTACTTCTTCAATAACAATTTTTTTCAAGAAGATATTTGTGGTCAAAAATCTAGATTTTGCCAAAATAGGTGTTGGGTTCCGGGTACAACCCCCTTCCATCAAAATTGGGTCCCGCCAGAGTACCATTGTTTTGACCTCTTCCCTTAGCGTGTTGGTTTTGGAACAACTTTAGAATACTGGCTACACACATACAATTGTATGGTGTATATAGAGATGGATACGTGACTACATGGCTACGTGGCTGAGTACCTGGCTACGTAGCTACATGGCTAGCTACGTGCTTGACTACATGGCTATGTGGCTACATGGTTACATGGGTACGTATACGTGCTTGCATGGATACATGATTACGTGCTTCTCAGGAGCGTTAAGGCATGGGTCTCCACTAGATGGCCGCCGCAAATTAAGAGGGGGTGGTCTATCTCTTTGTGCTTGTGAGATATAATCTTGACAGATTTGATAAAGTCACAACCTTAACACATTTTTGTGACAGTTTCCATGGAACCGTGTAATGTGACCTTTGAACTTTAATTTTAAGGAAAATTGGGAAAAGCCTCTTGGAGGTCGGCAAACGTTGTTGATATAGCAGATATTTTCATGCAAACGAATCAAGGTTAGTGCACACTTTGGTGCTCCAATTTGAAAAGTTGGTTATTATTGGAATGTTTGTTAATTCGGTGGAAACTTGAGCATATCAAATTTCACATTTGCCTTAAATTGCCTTCCCCTTAAAATAGCTAACTTTTCAAATTGGAGCAGGAACGTGTGGACTAACTTTGATTCACTTGCATGAAAATATCCACTATATTAACAACTTTTACCGACCTCCAGTAGGCTTTTCCCAATTTTTCTTAAAATTAGAGTTCAAAGGTCACATTACACGTTTCCATGGAAACTGCCAGAACAAGGTATTAAGGTTGTGACTTTATGGAATCTGTAAAAGTCCCGAGACTATTTCTAACAAGCGCGAAGAGATAGACCACCCCCTCTTGATTTGCGGCGGCCATCATGCAGTATTTAAATAGCTTGAGACCCATGCCTTAACGCCCCTGAGCTTGGCTACATGGCTAGATGTTTCTGTGAATTAATCCAAACCTTTACCCTACATTAAAAAATCTAACCGTCAACAATGGGTACTGACCAATTTAGGGTTCTTTAGGGCTAATCACTAAAGAACAGAGAAATATAATGCTTCTTAAATCTTTTAAAAATTAATCCAAACCCTTACTCCACATAAAAAAAACTGGTCTGTGCTGTTGTATGTTTTCATAGGTTGTCCCAAATAAGGATCATTTTAATTTTGTTGACAACTACGATCAGCTCTTTTATATTCCGTATCAATCCTTTTTCTTCTCATAAATTCTTCAGATTTAGCATTATTTTGTTTTGTAATCTCCGCATCAGACGTTTCGTGTTTGTGTGTTCTTCGACAGCAGTAGCAGTACGTATTAAAGATACTAGGATTCAACTGGTGTACAATTATGAACCAAGCTCTGCAATTTGTACAGAAGAAACATAATGAACATCATCTATGTGACCAATGTATATAATAATAGGTTGTCCCTGTGTGTCATCCGGATGAATGATATTGACATCTGCAAAATTCTCATTTGATTCTATTATGTGAATTGTTGGTAAATCGAGAGAGTCGGCAACAGCTTGTATAATCATGGCATCACACCATGTACCATGTCTTGCCATATCATTGAGATAATGTAGCGAAGAATGGTCAATATTACTTTCAATCTTTGTGGTACTCAATACCAATACTACGCACAAGAGCATGAAAAGTAGAAACACCATGCAACTGATGTGCAATAGCTCTGAAAAAAACAATCCCCTTCACCGCCTACATCTATAGCTCTCAGTCCGGCACGTTCAGCTAATCTAGATAGTAACAATGATGAATAGGGACTAATTTCAGAACAACCATTTGAGGGCCCTGGAATTGAGTTCTACATCACCAGATATTAATATATTTTTAACTGAAGCACTAAATCGCTGTCCCTCTTTATATTCTACCTTTACCATTTCTAAGATGGTATAACATATTGCTCTTTTCTTATGTTTTGAAGTTCTCGTTCGACTAACACATTCACTGAAATTGCTATGTACATGTACATTCGATCTAAATTGAATCGTCCTAAAATGTCTCAGGTTAGCTCGGGGAATACATGCAACGTCTAATCAGTACACGCTCAAGAACAAATGCTCGATTAGAATCACATAATAGACTTTTAATAAGCATTGATATGTTTGAGAAACTTTGTTTCTAACTGATATGATCTAATACACTTTCTAATAGACCTTGACGTTTTAAACAGGCTAATACTATTTTTCTCACTGGTATTCTTGAAGGTTCTCTATCACGATTTCTGACTTCAGACAGACAATCTTGATTTGTGCCTCTTAAGATTGGTCAGCATTACATGAAAACAGATAAGTGCCTTTACTAGATAACAACACAGTGCTCAGCTGTTCTCGTTCGGCTATCAAACTATTTGATATTTCAGTGATATTTACCGTATCATTTGTCAAACTGGTCACTATTCCTTTCACATTATTGTTATTCTGCTTTTTCTTTGGCTTTTGTTTGGCTATTGTATATGGCTTCGTTTAGCTTTGCTTTGCTCACTTTCCAAAGTCATGGCTTTAATTTCATTCTCCAGTGAGCGGGGGCGATATCGATGTTAGTTAACATCTCCTTGTCGTTCAATTGAATTTTAAGCTTATATTCGCCCTGACGAGTAAAGAGTGCAACACGTTCGATCCCTGAGCCTAGGGATGTATTATGAACGTGCCATGAGACTCTAGGAGCTTTGTCGCGATAACAGTTGTACATTATCATATCTATCTCTGTTGCATCCAAAACTGCCAACACTGAACACTCAATGCTATTCTGTTCTGCTGATCTAAGCGAAACGCGCTTAATTTTCGGTCTTCTCTCGTAAATACGACGACGAACGAATGTTTGTTTTTTGACAATATAGTTGTAGCGGTCAGTTAATTATAAGTCATTTCGGAATATATATTTACCTTTAACAACATGACCAAATCCTTTCGAAAGCATAAGCATCAAAGCGTCTTCAACGATAACAGTTTGTTCACAGTTAAACTCGAAACCTTGGGCGCGTACCATAAACCCCCCGGGGAAGGGGCGGGGGGACTCCCATATAAAAGGGGAAGGGATGCTCGTCGGACATTTTCGATTTGACCCCTAAGAGGTACTAAAACGGGCGTGGCTCAAGCTTATTTTGACCCCTAAAAGATAATAAAAATGTAAATTGATAACAGCTTTTTTGTTCAATTGACACCCGACCCCTAAAAGGTACCGCTTTACATAGAACTGTCTGTGTTTGATGGTGGATACCCTAAGTGGTACCAAACTCCTGATTTCGACCCCTAAAAGGTACGACGAGCATCCATGTACCCCTCACATAAGGGAGTCACCCCCGGGGCCATAAACGTCCGTAGCCTGCTATGCAGACGTATTTTTTCACTCTCATCAATTCGAAGAAAAAAGTAACGTCTGCTTACCCGAGAGCTTAATTAGTTTCCAATATGCAAGCAGACGTCAGCACGTTTGTTTTGTTTTTCTTCCCAATCAAAGCCATTGTTAGAATTTTAGTGAATGGGCTGTTATCGCAGTTCGGCCATCTTGGATAAAACAATAGTTTTGGCCCCGGTAGCCTCGTACTGGTTGGTTTCAGAACGCGTTTACCAGACGAAAACAAAGGTTTTTATTCTCCTGGGACTCAACATGGCCGCCGTGCGATAAAAGCCCATGGCATCTAGCGATTTGGGCCTCACGAAATACATCTAAAGTCTAAATTCTGCTTCCATATCCTACTCTGGCTTTTATAAGACTTATAAGTTAAGAGCATATAAGCTTCGATGAAAGGGCGGAGCAATTATAGAATACCCGGCCGCTATTTGGGTCATTAATAATTCATTTTCTCAAATTTTCATACAAACCTTCTAAAAACCTAACCCAGAAATAAAAACAAAACCTAACCATTTTCGACTCCAAATCATTCATAGAACGACCCTACATACACCTGCACCGATAATGGAGAATTTAGCATAGTTTAGCACAGTTTTCAAGTCATCTTTCGAAGTGGCGGGGTATTCTATAATCTAGCCGAAAGGGCTTGCTTGCATTTTGGAAGAACAAGAAAGTAATTTAGCGATGAATAAGCACCGACCTGTGATATTTTCCCGGGATATTTTATAAGCAACTGACTGCATTCACGCTTCGTTTCTGCCAACCACAGAATACAACAAATGTGGCGTGACTGGCCTGTGTGACGTCACAGTAAGTTTCGCTACATAGTGGCCCGAGTGAAAGCCCAGACGGGCTCTTGATTTATTTATGTCACTTCTAATGTAAATTTCCAGGTAAGGTTTAGTTGTCTAAAAGGTTAAACTTCTTCCAGGGTAAAATCTACCACTTGAGTTCGCGGGAAACTTTTCCCAAACAATCTCTCCAGAAAAGTGCCCGATAAATATGCTCACTTGTATGAAAAGCACAACAATTGAAGATGTTTAGCGGGTATTAAAGTTAGAAAGTATATTTCTGACCTTGTTGAATCCATCTGTAGTTTCTAGAGTTAAAAAAACTTCATGGAGAAATATAGTTGGAAATTACAAAACTCGTGGGAAACTTCAGGTTTCTTGCCCTCTTGACGAATTTTCAAGCACAAGTGTTCACGGGAAGGCCTTCCAATCCTCCTTGATCGGTAGATACTTAAGTGGAATTATGTGGCGTAAAAGTGAACCTTGAATGTTGACTTGCGACGGAGATCGAGTCCAAAATCTAGCTCTCTATGCTAAATTTAAGGTACACCTCCGCCAGCGAAAAGCGAAGCGATCAGAAAGCACACAAGACAGAGTATTTATTTCAGCAATTCGATCCAATTTCTTTCATGTGGAACTGAATAGAATCGTCTGTGATTATTGGGGATTTAGACACCTCGACCCTTAAAAACACAGCTTGTTTTGGTTTTGGTTTACAAGGGTACTTTTTCCTGAAATATTCAAGGACTTTTTAGATCGTTTGTTATTCATGTCCTTGAGTCTTAATTGATACCTAATACCCGATAATCTATGAAGTAATCTATGATCGAAGTATCACCTGTTGAAGCCAACGAGCATTAAAATCTACATACGAATGTCGTCTCATTATAACGTCTATTCTAGTCTATTCAATCAACCGTATAGAAAGCAGCAGTGAACTCGGTGAATTAAGCGTCTGCCCAATAAGTGTTTACAGAAGCATGACAAGTTATTGGCTAAAGTGAACAAGTTGCCTATGCCTTTACCTATGTTTACGATAGCGGTTCGCACAGACTAAACCGAAAATCATTCTAAACACTATGCAAAGTGTTATAAATCAGTGTATATATAGTGTAGTTGCTACCATTCACTAAAACATTGACTAAAATGATAACATTGATAACATTGACTCTTGAACCGATCATAATAAACGCAAGAGACTCTCGATCATTATAGTTAATCATTTCCTTCGTTAATTTTTCCGACTCACTCACCTTGTAACAAAGGGTTAACCAGTAAGTCAGTGAAGTTAATAGTATTCCAGAAAGTGTTATTCTCTGTGAGCAACTCAGCTATAGCATGTGTTATCCGTCCTTTCGATTCAATGCCCATGCTACTTAGCAATGTTGAAGTCAGTCTGACATTGAATCTGGATTAATTTTCAGGGTTGGCGTAACAACAATGAATAGACCATTTTCTCAGGTATGCGCACGCAATATTGGCCCGCCAAATCGCTTTTTGAACAATAGCCGCCGATCTTTTAACGATAGCCGATAATTTGAATAACAAAGGCTGACACATCAGAACGAGTCTAACAAAAGCTAACAAAACTCACGGCCCGCCAAAAAATACTTCACGTAGGCGGCTTGGATTTAGTATTGGTTGAAATAATAGGGAGGGTTATAGGAAACCACTACGTGATTGCCCACGTGAAGTATTTACCGGCCCGTCAAGCCTGTTGCGTGCGCATACTTGAGAAAATGGTCTATTGTAGCCAAAGGTCATACCATAGTTAATAGAGTGGAATGGTTATGAAACTCAGGGACTTTCTTTGTTATACATGTATGTCTTTGTTAGCTTTTTTCAACCACTACCGTGCACAAAACACAATAGAAATTCCAACATGTTAATCAATCAGCCAATAGAAACGCGTGAGTTCAGTCGTACAGGGAACGCTAATGAACTACTGTATGTCCGTGCACAATCTTTTGTCTAACCCCCTTCCAACATAAATCGCGCGGCCAACTCGTGGTCAAGGTAAAGGCTAACTTTCTAGTTTTTAGAAAGCTAATCCTGATTTGTGAAACATGGAGAAAGGAACCTTTATAACGAAACTCCCCTAAAAACGACTCGGAATGATAGTGTACTGAATACAACATACACGAGACAATCTCTATTTAAATATGCTTTATAGTTTGTATTAATACAATTATTCAGAATTTAAACATTTTAAACAATGCCAGGACATATATAGTTCCTTCCTGGAGTCAGTTAATAATAATAATAATAATACACACCTTATTAACCTCGTTCGCTCGGTTCGTTCCTTATAATAAGTTATGGATCGAGGTTTCCCCCTCTTTGATGGAGGAAACTAGGACCATAACTTACGGCACGGCCCGGGCAAATTTTTTTTTTGGGCCCCAGTTCAGATCAATGAGCAACTTTACCATGAGGCCTTGCGCGCCCAATCCAAGATGGCGGACAAAGATGGCGGACTTGGGGAAAGGAAATTGTTCTCGGGGTGGTGCTAGTAAAATTTTGACAACAGCGTTGACGTAATTCAAGAGACCACGTGATGTTGCCATAATAAAGGGAGGAGTGGGTCAGTAACAAATAATACGCAGTGGGTGGCTGGCGGCAACTTTGTAGTTCATGTTTCATTTTCGCGGAAGATTACGAATTCGGCAGCGGCTTTTGCGCGGATCGTGGGATTTTCAGTATTCTTTAATACTATTAAACCTGGATTTTTCTAACCGCTGGAGCCGAATAAGGGTTTGAAAAATCTCGACAACTCTTGTTTCCTGAACGGTGATCATGAAAGTAAGTGCAATTCAGTACTTGCTCGTAAGCGTTTATACCTTTGAGACATTTTTCCGTAGTTTCCGGACATATATTCGAAATTTAGCTGCAAGTTGATGAAAGGTGAGAATCTTAAGTTTCCTTATTAAAAGTTGTAAGACCTTGTAATCTTTAATTACTTATTATTCTTTTCCCGATTGTGCAAAGCGATTATTCTCTTCAGAGGGATCAATAGGATCTTCTCAATATGAAAGGTAATAAATACCCTAATTAAGTGCTGACACAAAGTGAATGTTAAAAAACGAATTTCCCTACGTAAGGAAAAAAGGAACACAGTATATTTTATAAACATTTTGTCGTAATTTCATAAGAATTTTTTTTTTTATTTGTATATTAAATATAATTAATATAATTTTAAAAAGTATAGCACCCCCCCTCCCCCCCCCCCCCCCTTAGTCCTTAGAATTTTTTTTACTTTTCCAATACTTTATGCAGAGTTATATAAAAAAAAACAAATTCATATATATGTACTATGTATACATTGTTACATTTGTACCTGGTAGAGAAAGAGTAACCTGGGTATTTTGATTGTAATTTTGGGTGACTTTAACAATTGCACTTTAAAATCATAACCCTACCCTATCCCTTCCTAGGTATGCTGATTTGTTTCAGTTAACCCCTTTCCTTAGTTGAAGTCTCATATTTCTTTACTGAGTAACAATATAATTACAATAAATATAATAAAATGTACTTACTTTAATTATTAACCAACACAGGCTTGAACCCATTATTTTGTGCCAGCCAACAAGAGGATGTAGTCATGACCTCATGACTTCCTTCATAAATAAGCTACCCCTTGGAGCTTTTGAACTTTTCTAGTTGTGATATTGGAATTTGAAGTACATGTAAAACTAGGTAAATTAGGTGGATTAAAGAAATAAAAAACCCTAGCTGTAATACTGTAAAATTGTAATTGTCAGAAAACATATTAACTATTAAAACACAGTATTTTTCAAGTGTTAGTAGTAGGCCAGTCATGCATGTATGTTGCCCATTTATATATAATATTATAATATATTGAGCACACACTTACATGCATTTTAAATTTAAAAGTTGTGTTAAATAATAATGATCAATTATATACTCTGATAACACTATTATTTATTAAAGCTTAATTGACTAATTAATCAGAAGGTTGTGCACTAGCTGTTTATTGTAGAAAAAACCTTTAAACACAGCCAACATTTTTTGTAAATGTGAGTGTTTCATAAGCGAATAAAAATGCATGTACAAGCATAATTCTGAGCTAGCTTTTATATAAAAATTAGTGTGCGAGTATATATATAATGTTATGTAAATGGCAATAATTACAAATAATTGGTATAGCCTTAATTCATACTGCTTCTAAACACTTGAAAAATACTGTGTTAGGTTTTCTGATAAAACAATTGTGACAAAATTGGAACCCAAGAATTACAGGGTTCTTTTTATTCCTTTAGGCTGTATTCATAATATGTATACCTGACAGGGGGAGGGGGGCAGGTGATTTTTAAGGGGATCCCAATTTGTTTTAACAGGCTTTAGAAGGGGGAATCTTAAAAATTATTTATGAAAGGTTGGGTGGATTAATGTAAAAAAAAAAAATGTTTGTCAAACAAAGACCTACGTATATACACTTAAAATGGTAGGTTGCACAGAATGGCTAATTAATGCACTATAAAGTAGAGCTAGCTTAAGAAATGCAGGAGAATGCACTTGCAATAATCTAAAGTCTAAAAACCTTCCCGGTCCCCCCCCCCCCCCCCCAGAACACTTTTTCTTAAGGTTGCATGCAGCTAGGAATGCCTGATGTAAGGAATTAATGATAATGTTTTATATCAATTAAAGGACAAATATATATTCTTGTGTAGTTTTGGAATACCATGCAGCAACAAATACTTTTTACAGACACCAAAGTAGTGGTAGTTAATAACAGTTGATTTTATGGTTTATTCTTAGCTTTTCTACATATTGTAGTATTAAACAGAGTTTCACGGCCCGAAATGACAGTTCTGTAAAATTATGCTCGTTAAATAATGCTAGTTTGCATATGGAAATGGCCTGGGGGCGGCGGTGTATTAAATTTTTGAAAAGATGGAGGGGGGTTGCTAAAATTATTTAAATCTGAAGCAGTTTATTCTGGGGCGAGTAATAAAAATATGACGTAATCTGAATAAATAACCTGCCCCCCTGTGGTATAGTCATAATCAATGCAGCTTTTAATTTACTTCCAATATCACAACTGAAAAGTTCAAAAGCTCCATGGGATAGCTAATATTTATAAAGGAAGGCATGAAATCATGTACATTCTCTTGTTGGTCAGGCACAAATAATGGGTTCAAGCCTGCATGTTTGGATAATAAAGAAGTACATTTTTTTGTATTTATTACAAATATTGTTACTGTAAAGAAATACTAGACTTCAACTCTAAGGAAAGGGGTGGAAATGAAACAAATCAGTATAACCAGGTTATATGTTTATAAAGACTACCCTTTCCTTGCATAACCCTACTTTCCCTCCCCCACCCTCATAAAGAATACCAAAACCATACACAAAATATATTCATAACTCTGTAAAATTCACAAGTACCCCCACCTCCTATAGTTTGATTGAAAATGACAACCCAAAAAAATAAAGATTGTTGGATAACCCATAATTTCCCTGAAGACACACTTCAGGGGCAGATTCAGACTTCGGAAGAATGGTAGAATCCCCAAAAGGAACAAAGTATATTTTATAAAAAATATTGTCGTGATATCATAATAAAATATATTATTTTTAATTTGTAAATTATATTATAATAAAAAGTCCTTTGTTTTGCACTCCCCCCCCCCCCCCCCCCCCCCCCCAATTAGTTCGCCCATCCGTATTTACTTTGCCAATGCATTGTGCAGAGTTATAAAACAACATTCATATATATGTATGTATTTGTTACATTTGTACCAGGTCAGAGAAAGGTACTACTAATTTATAATTTAAATTCCCTTTATTAATTGAGCTACTTGCGGTCCCGAAAACATTTTTTTAGCGCGCGAAAACGTCTCGCCAAGTTCGCGTAAATCATAAAGTCGTGAAACGCGAACACGAAAGAGTAATGCGCTTTTGATCGTTGTGCCTTGCATAAGGAAATTTGTTTATTTTACATTAGCACTTAGGGTATTTATTACCTTTCATATTTGAGAAGATCCCCTTGTCATCTCTCTGTATATACCGAGATATAAATAATCGCTTCGCACAACCAACAAAATTATAAAAACATAGCCTAATGTTTTTGTATCGGGAAAAGTACTTAAAGTTTACAAGGTCTTATAATTTTTAATTAGGAAACTTAAAATTCTAAACTTTTCGATTGATGACATGTCCGGAAACTACGCAAAAATGTCTGAACAAGTACTGAATTGCACTGTTCATGAAACAAGAGTTGTCGAGATTTTTCAAACCCTTATCCGGCTCCAGCGGTTAGAACAATCCAGGTTTAATAGTATTAAAGAATACTGAAAATCCCACGATCCGCGCAAAAGCCGCTGCCGAATTCGTAATCTTCCGCGAAAATGAAACTTGCCGCCAGCCACCCACTGCGTATTATTTGTTACTGACCCACTCCTCCCTTTATTATGGCAACATCACGTGGTCTCTTGAATTACGTCAACGCTGTTGTCAAAATTTTACTAGCACCAACCCCGAGAACAATTTCCTTTCCCCAAGTCCGCCATCTTTGTCCGCCATCTTGGATTGGGCGCGCAAGGCCTCATGGTAAAGTTGCTCATTGATCTGAACTGGGGCCCAAAAAAAAAAATTTGCACGGCCCGGGGGGATACTTACATGAAAAATGGGTATGTATGTGAGGCCAAGAGGCTCAAACCCTGACCCTGATTGATCCAAAATCCGAGCTCCAAAACCCTGATTGCCCCCTTTTGGGGGAAAAAGACCCTGATTGCCCCTTCTTTAAATAAAAACAAATAAGCCCTGTGAAATACAAAAAATACTGAACCCCGACCCTGACTGCACCCAAATTAAACTCAAATCCTGACCCTGATCTGTCCAAATCAGGTCAAAATCCTGACCCACTCCCGCGGCATATACATAATACGTCACAAACAGGAGTAACCCCGCCCCACGGCGAGCGAACGAGGTTAATAATATGTTTAGTATATGGCTTCTTCATTGAATGGCGTGAATATCCACACCGGAAGTTTTACCAATCATACGGATCGCGAAATTACTTAGCTGTATAATAATAATGATGATGATTTAATCGCCTCTCATCTAATCTACTTAAACGTCATGTAACTATATACGAAGACAGGAGCCCAAATACCATGTGCGTCCACCTGTCATATATTCGTGATGCAGCGTTATCTGGACCATAGAGAGATTTAACAATACCCCACCAATTTTTAGAGCTTATTAAAGGAACTTGCAATCTTCCATTCAACTTAGGGTGCGTCCGATTGACCGTATTCCGGAATAGGAATAGATGGAATAGTCTCATTTTGTACTGTAAGCTATAAATGCTTGCTTGATATATGATATTCAGGATACAATTAGTATTTCAGTGGCTAAAAAATCCCGATATAAGCGATTTGTAGTGATCATTCTGTTTATTCTTATTCCGGAATACGGTCAATCGAACGCACCCTAAGTATAGAAATTTAATTTATTTGAACGAATAAAAGCTGTTGTATAATTTCTTTGTTGTCTGTATTTTTCCCAAGAAGACGCTGACCTATCTTTAGAGTGAATTTAAGCAGCCGGTTTCTTTTTCTTATAGCTCTTCTGAAATGAAACAATTGACTCCCCCAATCAACCTTCACTAGAGCGTCGCACAATTCAGCTTCATTAACATTACTAAAGTCCCAAACAGTGCGCCTGTAGCACTTTTGTTTTGAGAAAGCTATACTCATTCTCGCGAAAATCAAAGAATGATCGCAGTTAGCCAGGGAACTCAGAGTCCCTGAATGAACGAAGTACCCAGGACAATTTGTAATAATGAGATCTAACAGAGTTGCATTATTTTGCGTAATACGCGACGGTTCACTGATCACTTAGTGAAATAGATTATTACATTCCATCCAGCGATACAAAAGACAACCAAAATCACTGCATTCAGATGGCTTTGAAGAATCGTAATGTGAATTGAAATCGCCAACAAGAATGACAAGAGTATCAGGCTTCATGTATATTTTATCCAAACAAATTTGTAAATTTTCTAAAAACTTAGTATTGGTCTCGAGATCGGTACCAGGTGGTCTGTAGCAAAATTCCACAAATCAAATTATGAGAACTTAATTTGAGTTCGACCCACAACAATTCAAAATCACTTGACTCGAGATCGTTCCTCCGTTTAAGCGTTGATGCGACAAAAACAGCCACACTTGCAGCACGCCTACCATCGGATCTGTCAAAAAATATCGAACTTTTGATTTATACGATGGAAGCGATCTCTTCAAACTTAGTCAGCCGCGTTCAGACTATACGGACATTCAAGTGACCAAATTCAAGGTACAATTTCGATTAGGTCCCGGATTTACTCCACATCTGAGCATACTAAAAAGAAAAGCACTAACAATACCAAAGAATATAAACAACTCACTAATATAAATAGAAATGAACATGAAAAAGTAACTCATGAAACAACGGGAATTTGGCCATTAAATAAACCGATTGCTGCCCTTTAGATCAGTATATACTAACCCCCATCTATATAGAACCAAGGAAAGTACAAAACACCAAACACCTGCTGCTGCTCCAGACTTGAAATAAGAAACGAAACAAAAGATTTTACATAGGTCAACAATTAACGGTATTTGAAATAAAAAATAATAATAGAAAAAGTTCAAAAGCCATCCTAACAAAGTACTAAGTCAGCTAGTAGTAGTGAGATATTAGGCTAAGGGCCTCTAATTAACTCACACTAAATTAAAACGATCATAGTCCATCATATTCCTAACTCTAAGAACCTTATCGTACAATGATTTTACCGTCAGTAGACCAGGCAGATTTTACACAACTTGCATCAGTACGTGCGAATTTAAACAGCTTCAAGTTGAGTTGCGTCAGGTCTTCATTAATAAAGAACTCACTTCCCTTTAGTTTCTTTCTAGATTTGCAGACCTCCGTCTTGGATGTATAATTGGTGAATTTCACGATTATACATGTAGCCCTAAATCTTGTTTTTCCTGCTTCCCCCAAGATTACCAACACGGTGTGCCCGGTCAATCTCTTCCACAGATAAGTGTACCCCCAGTTTCTCGTTACAAAACCCTACGATTAAATCAGCACAGTTTTCCCTCTCCGTCTCTTCAATACCAACAAATCGCAGATTATATTTTCTCGAGTACTGCTCGTTGTCATTGGCTTTCGCTACAGCAAACTTCGCATCTTTCTGTGCAACAAATAGTTGTGATTCCAAATCGTCCACTCTCTCCTCCAGTTCGGTTACTCGTTGTGGAAGCGAATTCACTGTGACCAACTTTTCATTCAAAGGCGCAACAGCATTTGTCACTGCCGTGTCCACAGTTTCCTTAATAAATTGCTGGAACAAATCCTCCTTCAAGACCTCCGTAAAAATAATCGCCTTCTTTATGATAGCCTGGAAAAATGAGAATTCGAAGTACTTATGAAGCTCTTCTCCAATAGAGTTGCTCGACTGGCTTGACCTCGTGGCGGGAGGCATCTTTCAATTCACTGTCAATTCGCAACGAGTATTCGAAAATACCACTGCAAAAACTCAAAGGAAGCTCAATTACGGTAAACCACAAGGGTAAAATCGATTTAAAGCATTTTAAAAGGACTTGGCTCGCCCTAAGCGAAATATCTTAAAATTTCTACACTGAGCTCAAGCACAAGTACACCGTCATGACCGCTTCCCGATGAGCCTTCTCTTCTTCTTGATCATGTATGGGAGATCAGTGGACGGTCCGGGTAATGGGATCCTGACTGTACAGAAGATCATTATTGTCAGTTAATTCCCGCTGCCCACCGTTAATTAGATTTGTTTCCATAATAATGCGGTACATAAACATGGGCTCCTGACATAAACCATAACTGAAACCCGCGTTAACGTGTTAGCAGGACACAGAGTTTAAATCAAACTTGTAGAGGAACAAATTTCCGATATCCTAATAAACTATCTATAGATAGGTTTGACTAACGTTTTACTATATTTGCCATTATAACCAAGGATATCGCCCTCGCTTCTGCCTGCCATTTTCAGTTTCCAACATAAACCGAAAGCCATTTCAGTTAAATAAGTATACATGGTATAAACTATTTCAGTATTCAAACTTGTCACGAGTCACGAGTTTTATTTTGACATAATTTTATTAAAGGTCAGGGATTAGGAGTGTTTGTTATTTTCGGCAATTTGGGGCTTTCACATGCACAATGTTTTGAGTAGGGTGAATCACCAAACAACGTAACACTTTATGCATGCAACGTTGGGTTGCAAGGTTGCTGGATATGGGTGTTCTGTGTGTAATTGCCGGTATGTTGCGCGCAATGTTGCAGATTGTGTCCACCTTTACCAGCCTAGTCCCAAGGTCTTCTGGCAGGTATTTTGTCTGAGTGGGTTCGTGGGATCCCTGCGGTTTGTACTGGATTGTGACGTCACCCCTCAATGTTGCTGGAAGTTGGTAAGCCGTGACGTCACAAACCAGTACAACCACAGGGATCCCATTAACCCACTCAGACGAAATACCAACCAGAAGGCCTTGGGACTAGGCTACACCTTTACAAAGGTTGTGGTAAATTTACGAATTCACTTTTATTTGGAACCTTCAATTGATCCCATTGTAATCGTATTCATTGAAGTCAATATAATAAGTATTAAATGACAGTAAGGGATATTTTAAAGTGACGTATCTAAGCTGTACTCCTCAGTAGAGGACGTTACTCTCTCCTCCTCTTGGCGAATGCGCTGTTGTATTCTGTGTAAAAGATAAAGGAATATCATGACTGGATAAGCCTTTGTTATCGTGCCCAGCTTCCGTGAAAGCAGCAAGAGAAACGTTTTCTGTTTTCTTATTACGACTTTCCATCTCGTCTTCAAAAGCACGTGGCTTCCTGCGGCAACACGGCATCCCATAATCATCTTTAGCTGCCTCTGCCTCTTCAATAGTCTGATGCATGTTGGTAAAGAGAGTCTCTGGGATCCAGTAGGTTACGATACCAGCCACCAAAGCTAGAACACCGAAGATAGTCATTGGTAGACTCATGTCTACACCGGGAAGATAACCCTGTATTGTAGAAAAGCAAATTGCCAGACTGCAAGAGACCTTAACATTGATCTCAGGGTTAATGTTTGTGACCCAGTAGATCATTTTCGAGTTCTCACTTGTGTGGGAACTGGTGCAAAAATAAGGCATGAGAACGAGGCGAAGTTCTAAGTCAAAGCATTGAAATAGAGTACTAAAGCGATGACGTCATAAATAATAAATGTTCGGTTTAACAACACTTGACCACAGATTCAGAAAGAATAAGAGAGAAGAACTTTACACACCGCAAATGAGCCGAGATATGGGTATTGGAATGTCAAATATTCTTTAACAAATCATTATATTTTTGTTTTGGTTTGAAGGCTTGTAACCAACACGAAATGATTTGTCACGAATATTTGGCATTCCAATACCAATATTTCAGCCGCTACCCAACGTATACACTTCATTTTTGTGTGTAAACATCTTTCATAATTTCAAATGAAAATGTGTGACGTCACAACTTTACCGCACTATAGTTTATTGTTCAGTCGACTTTTCAAATGTTATTCCCTTCATGGTCGCCACTTTTTCGCGCAAATCAAGTAATTACACATTGCACTTCGCGATCGCCTATAGCTCTCATGCTGTATTTTCTTACCAGTCGCTAATCAGAAATCGGCTATATATCGATCTAGAATACCAAAGGCTGAGGCATATACAACTTTATTACACATTTGGGGTTGATATCCGTGTGATAAAGCCGTGAATAAAAACCATATCAGTGAAGTGATACGATATCACTTCACTGTACTATTGCTTTTAGAAATAAATTTTGTTATGCTCGCGGATTCGCTCGTTCGCGATATGATACGAAAACCTCGTGAATAAAAACTATATCAAGCTCTTAACATGCATGTATAACATGTATAGAAATAAATGGAACCAACTAATCGATCGCTACACCGGACATTGATAATTGTATTGACATTTGTAGATGTCTTAAGGTTCTGACATCTTAAAAGTCGTTTCTAATACGATGTGCGTTTATTTTGCCGACTGGTTCCAGCACTGACAAGAGTTTGCTTATTAATGCAAATGTTGCAAAGTTACTCACCATCATTACCATATATGGAGCAAGAATTGCTCCAATGCGGCCACCAGTTGCACACGTACCAATAGAAGTGCCTCTGCGAAAATAAGAGAAAAGAAACGAGATCGTCTGTAAAATTCTGCCTGAGTTTGATAAAAAGCTCTCTTTTTGTCTTTGTGTACCACACATTCAAATAACCTTGTAATAAACCACACTCCTAGCCTCAATGCTTTATAGTCTTATTTATTGACAATACACAGTGGTAACTGAACTTCAGTCATATTATAATTAAACACGAGTTAAAGTAACATTTGGAATTCTATATACAGATGAAAAATTTGGTTGCCAATGCAAAGTGACCCTTGAGAGCCATGACTGAACCTCAGCAGCTGGTAGTCTAGTTTAGGGATATGTTGTATTCCTACATCTCAGTGTAAAATTGACGCGAGCCTCTTTCGTATATATTCTATCTTGTAGTAGCAAGACATGTTTATTATTTATTATTTTTGTATGTTATTAGATTTTTTGTGTTATTAGATCTCTCAGGAAAGAAGGACTTAAGCAGCCACCGAAAAAGATGGCGGTTTCTCATTTTACTCACAATCCTTTGCGCACGAAAATATTTAAATCCGTTATAAATTCGCTGTAGAGAGGTTTTAAATCTTATAAAACAAGCCACTGCAAGTGATGTTACCAATACACTGGCATGAAAAAATAACACAAGGAGATGTCTACGTGTATTTTACTGTGTTAGGTTCGCAAAGGATTGTGGTCAAATGTACAGCCGTCATCTTTCTAGGTACGGTGAATTAAATCATTTATTCAACTCACTCGAACTGCCTAAGATGACGTCATTTTACGCTCTTAGATTACCTGCATGTGGTGCTGCTCGAATCACAACTGACCACTATACAATGTTTTCTAGAACACTGTTATTATAAGATATAAAGTGCACTTATAAAATACACAACGTACACGATCTTCTTGGAAAAAGTGTGACAGGAAATGATATCATAAGGTAATTGATATTAATCAACACCGGTAAAGATCCAAATATAGCTATAGTGACAAAATCCACTCGTGTACACGGCATTATAGTCAGAGACCTAACGTTACTACTTTAGCTTTTAATTAGAATACTTGTTCTTATTAGCTTTTACTTATTGTTTAGATACTATACTTACATGTTAAAGAATGCCAATCAGGATTAATGCTTTGCGAGCCCGTGTTTACATTTGAACAATAGAAAACCGTTACAATCGCCATTTTCGTACAGTAAGAAAATGGCGATTGTAACGGTTTTCTATTGTTCGAGCTCGCAAAGCATTAATCCTGATTGGCATTCTTTAACGTATAGACGTATATGAGGTATATTATTATATTAATTATTAGATAGGTCAAACTGTCCAGCTTTTTGAGTCGTTTTGTATACCTCGTAAGATTTATAACGTTCAGTATGTATAAATTTGATTGGACGAATAAAGAATAATAATTTTTATTATACTCTTTGCTTTCGTCATCGCTGCCATGTTTGATGTAAACAAAAATATTCCTCGTAACGTTTCTTGTTATATATCAACCAACGTGGCCGCCTTGTCCGATCGTTACCCAATTAAATAACATTATATACATATTTTTATTTTCTGGATAGATCACATGTGACTACATTTTCAGTCGATATGCATTTCATAATTCTTACCGTACAACTGTCGGGAATAACTCCGATGCGATGAGGTATAGGGTTGTATACGCGCAAACTGTAAATCCCTGTCCTGCTATAGCGAGGGCTGATTTGATCATTGGCTGAGCTGTAAATATTTAATAAATGGGAAAATTAAACCATAACAATCGCGACAGTTCAATGACGATATATATATACAGCAAAGTGCAAAAACCTTGAACCCCCGCACTTCAACTTTATAACTATATCGGGTGCATTATGGGTAGGATTAAGTTCATTAAAATGTAACTACAGCCGATATTCGCTCGCGTTTCCAAATCGTCATAGCGAAGACTTGTGTAGTTCATTTAAAGTTCAAGAATGTATCTAGAATACAACACTTTTACTAGGAACAGGCAGGAAAGCTTAAAGTAAAGTAAATGCATTCTCTATTTACTGTTTGGTCAGATATTTTTCCTGATTTTATAAATTAATGTTTACGTTAGCAGAACGTATCCCGGACGGAACTATCATGCCGAACTCGGCGAAGCAGGAATTCAACGCTATTTTTGTTTCGCGGAGAATTGAAGAGATTGAAATAGCTTAAAGGTTTACACAAATTCATAAATTTATTGACAACAAATTCATAAAACATTTAATTATTTTGATTAAGAAATGGGTAGAAATCTACGTACCCTATATCATTGCCATATTTTATGGTAACTAAACGATTCTAAAATATTCTAACAAACTCTCTTAGTTATTCCTCTTGAAATTCTCTTATTCAGTTTTATTCAAGGTTCGGCGGGATCATGTTTTTATGGTATTAATTTTTTTAGTAAATGCTTTTATGAAAAGTAGGTTCGATAATTCTTGGTTTCGCATCGCTGACTGTTATTATTATTGTTGCACATTTTATATTTCTTTCATTCTTAAAATTTATTTTCTATACTATTTAAAATCTCATAATTCTGTCAACTGAACTGCTGAATAGCTTCGTCAAAACCAAAAAACGTTAGCAGCTATGAACCCATATAACAATATCACTTTATTGTGAATCCTAGGTTCCTAATTTCGTACATAACGAGCCGCGACAAACGTTTGAATATTTAATTTTCGAAGTTTCATTTTGTAATTATATTGCAGCTCCAAACAACAGCCGTTTTTCTCAGTTTGTGAATTTCGTCTCATTGTGTCAGCTAAAAATAAACATTACACACAGTAGTTAAAGAAAACGATTCGGCAATGGTCAAACTGTAAGAGGTTTTCTTACGTTACACTATAAAGTGTTTAGTTTGCTTGTCGAAACGTTTTTAACTATAACTATAAGCCAGGCTCTTGTGCAGTCTGTGCAGTCAGCTCTGTACATATGAATCCTTTCATTCTGATCTTTAATTTAAGACGTTATATCAGTCTAATTATAACACTGATCAGTTCAGTCTTCACAAAGGTAGAAGACAGAGAACGGAATAACTGCGCTGATATCCAGCTGAATTTTTTCATCGCTCTGGTTGTGGTTTAGAAAAAAATGTAGGATATGTCAAAGTTTCAAACGAATTGCCTATTGGCCCTGAACCCACAGATCAGGTGTAATCATGTCTCCTCTTCATGGGTTATCTCGATATTTTAGGTCAAGTCATCAGATGATCTCGGCTCCTAACAGCTTCAAAAATAGCTCTGAATTCACGCTTCGGCATTATCATATATACAGCTTTTTATATTAATGGTGCCCGGATATAGGACAAGAAACGTTAGTTCATTCCAGGAGGAAATGCATTATGGTCACTAATTTTTGTTCAAATGAAACAACAGCATTCAACATTGTTCATACTAATGAGGTCTTCGGACTCTAGGATTTAGACTGAACACTTAGTGGGCCAATCAGGACGCACCATTTATATCGTAGACAGATTTCCATATAATAAACATTGTTACTGTAAATGTTAGATGTAGCTAGACTGATACTTTACCATCCGGGACAATCAAGATGAGCAAGCACGAGGTGCCACCAAGCAGCATTAAACCTGCGTTGCAAATCCGACGGCCAATCCTGAAATTAAGCCGAAAACCCTTGAATATTATTACCAACTACATGTGCGAGTACGTGGTAGCCATTACAGCATTGGGCACACACATAACGACATTTAGAACCGTTGACAGGGGAGGTTGGATGGGTTAACTAAACGAACGCCTCCCCCTCCCCCCCCCCCCCCCCCCCATATTTGACTCTTTCCCGTCATTGTTAAAGTGCATATGAGCCCAATTTCTTTATCATTAATATCGATTCTATAGGAAAATTACGTGCCTGACGAGGTAATTCCACGTTAAATTGCACAACAAAACCGATATCGTCCGAGTCGTGAAGCTTAACAGCTTTACCATATTCCATATAAACATTAGAAGTTTAATTAAAGAAGCATTCAGTATATTACATGAATACCTTTCAACTATCAACACTTCCTTTTCTGCAATATGTCCCTCGCTCAGAAACCTGGTTACCACACCACCGAAGACCTATTTAGCTAAGCTGGTTATAATTTTATAACCAAATTTGGGATTAAATGCCAGAAATGTTACAAAATTTGCAAGCTTAATAACTTTTCGTGCGAAACAAACACAAAAGTACAATTTATTTTTTTATTTTTTCGACATTTTACTTGCACTTTACCATCATCATCAATGTAGATTCTAGTAAATCAACCAATTCCTTGACCTTATGTCATCCAATAGTTTTTTCCCACTAATTTCTAAACCTACTAGAGTCACCTCCTACTCTACCACTTTAATCGACAATATTTTTACCATGAAAAATTTAGTGGAGTAAGGTGGACGGCAGATATTTCTGACCACCTACCTGTTTTTCAATTAACCAATCTTACTTTATTAACTACATCTCACAAGCCATTAAATATACGTGAATGCCAAATAAACACACAATATTCAAAAATTCCGTTCAAAATTAATTAAAACTAACTGGGACTTTATCCAATCTTCTTCTCCTAACAACTCCTATAACTCATTTCTTGATTACATTACCCCCATTTATGAGCAATGCCTCCCATTAAGATACCAATTTGTTCAATTGGATGAGACTAAATCTCAACAACAACTTATCAAATGTTATCAGTAAAAAATCCTCTCAAAAGTCCATCTATTTTTATTTATTTTTATTTTCTATGCATATGTGTAAATATTGCTACGTATATTAGAGTTCTTAATTATCACTGACCCTTGCCATGCACATGTTAGCCTCTGGTTTCGGCTTTTCATTTAGGGCTGTAACATTATGTGATGTAAAAAATGGAGATTGAGATTGATTGAGGAATTGCCGAGTCAGGCATGTGATTTTTCTTGAATCGCATAGTCCGGTGAATTACTTGATAATTAGTATTTTTGTTGATATTTTGCTAAGTTATAAATAGCATGCATAGTCTACAGTGGTGATTCCACTCTGAATCACCACTCCGTCTCAGCCAATCAGCGTCTGATTTCGCAAACGCACTCGTGCGATTCAGCTGTGACGATACGATTCTATAGGAAAATCTCTTGCCTGACGAGGTAATTCCACGTTAAATTGCACGATATCGGTTTTTCGAGTGCAATTTAACGTGGAATTACCGAGTCAGGCATGCGATTTTCCTTGAATCGCATAGTCCGATGAATTACTTGAAGATTTAGTACTTTTGTTGATATTTTGCTAAGTTATAAATAGCGCGCGTAGCTACAGTGGTGATTCCACTCTGAATCACCACTCCGTCTCAGCCAATCAGCGTCTGATTTCGCAAATGCACCGTGCGATTCAGCTGTGACGATACGATTCTACTTGAAGTTAATAGGCCAATAGTAAAATATGTTTTGATTTCGGTATTGCGTCTACTAGTTATGAAAGTTTATATTTCGAATACGGTAATTATGTAATGTCCAACTTACTGTAAGGCCGACTTACTGTTATTTCATTTTCACTGTGAATAAAACTATCTCAGTTTGAGTTACTACCAAACATTTGGTAATGTTATTTCAGTTATATTGTCTCCAAATATAACATTGATGTGTATAAAAGGTAATTTGTCTCTTTCAGCATGGTTTTTGTTTAATAAACGAAGCCTCCTATGGCATATAACTTTATAACTCACATGGTAGGAATTTGTATTCTTGGAATAAAAATAAGTACAACCGATACAGTTTTAGAGAACTTGCACAAATTAGAATGTTCCTAAACTTTGAGGGTTTACAAAACTAATTGTTCAATATCAAGATACTCCGTTGAGTGAGATCGTCCCGTGAGAAAGCCAGGAATGACTAGCCTGTTTTTATGGTTCTCCCCAGAACAAATTACTTGTATGTATGTTGATTACATCCTATCTCAATCTCAAATTTTTGAATGTCGCAAACATAAGTATTCAATTTCATTCATCAGCATATTTGCATTGAGAATTATGCAGATTATATATGGCAACCATTTTTCGAAAGGGTGATTTGGGTTAGGTTTTCTCCTCACCTTTTCAGTAGAAGCCATACAATTCCTTCCATGATGAGAGGTGTGATATGCATCAGGGAAGCGTTCAAATACATATCTCCAGCCAAACGTGCGACAGACAGATATATTGCAAAATCAATCAGAGCAACAACGAACCTGAAAAGGATTCAAGGAAACCAGATCTGAAGAACGATTATAGCTGTCACTAATTCAGCATAGTTTCAAACCTTTCTGAACTCAATATTTAGTGAGTACTTTAACGAAACTAATTAACGTTTGTTTTCCATGTACTTTGCCAAGGTGATGAACGCTGTGGTTTTGAAAGCGAAAGGGAATGCAAAGTCTTCAAAGTGCTATAAGATCCTTAATTCAATAAAACCGGTGTTCATTCCCTACTTTGAGTCACACACTTTCGTACTCTGTTTCTTACAATGTAGTCCTGTCTCCCGCTATAGTGCGCATGACTGTAATACAATATAGTGTCACGAAAGTACACTACATCCCTCCCTTCCTCTAACATAGAAACGGCATATGTTCAAACACAAAACTTAAACGGAATGTCACTGTTATTTCAGAATTATCACTGTAGATAACGTTCATGTCGCATAATCATCCAAATATTTTGGGGATCTTCTAGCTATTTCTGATCTGCGAAGTGTAGGTTGTGATGCGTGCCCATCTTCAGTCTCTTCGTCCATTTGGTACTGTTCTTCACCTGTCTGAATGTTGGATGGAAACACTTCTTCTTCTTCCCTTGGAATGAGTTGCACACCAGATGGTTACTTCTTAAAAAATGACGCGTTTCTGGTGACAGCTGCATTTTAGGCTGTGACCTGATGCTTTCTTTCTTCTCACTTATCTCGTATGGTTCAGGTTTGAATGGTGTGGACATCTTGTCTCGTTTTGGCTGTTTGGTCAACACTTTGTCCCCAACATTGAGGTCAGATTCTTTAGCATGATTTTGCTTGTCTGCATATTCTTTCATCTCCTCTTTCTTCTTGGTATCCCTTTCTCTGAGTTCTGGAGTTGCCTGGTCCCACTGTACTTTGAGTTTTATTCCATTCAATAACTTGGAAGGTGATTTTCTTGTTGTGCTGTGTGGAGTTGCTCTATACTATCGAAAAAAGGTGAATAATTCATGCCTCCATGCCAGTTCTTGCCTTCTACAATGGCTGTCCTGGCTGCTTTCTCTAGTGTCCGCATCATGCGATCAGTCTCTCTGCTTCGCCATTTGCCTTAGGCCATACTGGAGTTATTCTGCGGTGTCTGAACCCTAGATGAGTAGCAAACATCTGAAAGTTTTCGCTATTGGACGGTGGGTCGTTATCCGCAGTTCTAATCAACTCTGGGATCCCTTGTCTGGCAAATATGCTATCTAGATGCATGGGTATCACTGCCTTCGCTGACGTTGATCTCAGGAATTCAACCTCTGGGTTTCTGCAGAGATCATCGATCACGACTAATAGGTAATCCCCATTTGGAAAGAGACCACAGCAGTCCATGGATATCTCTTGCTAAGGGCCTTGAGGTAGAGGGGACATTTGCAGCGGCTTGTGCGTTGGCTTAGGACCATGGTTTGCTGCTTGACATGGTAGGCACTCTTTAACTATTTCTTCAACCATTTTGTCTATGCCTGGGAACCAGATTGATTCTCGCAGTAAACGTTTCGTCTTGACCATTCCTTGGTGTCCACTATGGGCCAGTGTAATTAAATCTCTCTCACCTGTAGTTTCTCTGGAATTATCAGGCGGAAACCTCTCCGAATTACACCATTTGCTACTGTCTGGTCTGATCTGCTTGTATTGCCTGACGTCCATTTTTACTTCGTGTCATCTCCGAGTCGTTATCACCTTGCTAACTTCTGTAGGGTTTTGTCATCTGCCGTTTCATCCTTGATTTCTTGAAGGGTAATTGCAGTGGTAGAGAATTTGTGGTCAAAAAGTTCACATAGGCATCAACTCGTGATAAATGATGGTGAGGCTTGGACTGTTTGACTGTTTGTCTTGTATGGTTGTAGACGTACATGTAGTTGTAGTCTCTCGAGTCTTGCAGTTGCTTTAAATTACAGGTCGGTTGAAGATCGTCTCCAACGGCTTGTGGTCAGTTATTACTTTGAAGGATTTAGCTCCATAGAGGTATAGGTGGAAGTGTTCGATTCTCCAAACTACTAGACAAGTGCCTCTCTCTCTCTGTTTGGCTATAGCGACTCTCGCAATCAATGAGGGAACGACTTGCATATGCTATGATATTTCTTCCTCCATCAGCTGTTAATAGTGTGAGTATTGCCCCTTAAGCCCAGTAGGCTCACATCTACAATGAGTTCTGTTTCGAATGACTGGTTGAAGTATTGCACGACTTCCTGATTTGCCATGCTGGTCTTGAGATATTAATTGACATGCATATTGCTGTTCTGGACCCCATGTCCATTTGGCATCCTTGTGTGTGAGTTGACGAATTGGAGTAGTAATAGACACAATGTCTTTGATGAAGCGTGCCAGGTATTTGGCCATACCAAGAAAACTGCGTGCTTCAGTTGCATTATTGGTGAGCTGGCATTGATGAGTGATGAAACGTTCTTATCATCTGCGCTGATGCCTTCTGTGGAAAAGTGATGACCAAAGAAGTCAATGGATGACTTGTTGAACAAGCACTTGTCCAGGGTTCGTAGTTATATTGTTATATCTCATTCTCTGGAGAACAGCTATTAGGGCATCGTCATGATCAGCTTGTCGCTTGCCAAATACTATTATGTCATCAAAGATGTTTCTTGCGCCATCGATTCCTTGTAGTATTTCTTCTACAGCCTTCTGAAAAACCTCTGCTGCTGAGTTAATTCCAAAACTTAACTACTTGTATCGAAACAAGGCAACCTGGGTGGCAAAGGTAGTATAATATGCATCGGGAGTTGATATCTAGCTCAAGTTGATGGTATCCTTCAGGTCAATTTTACTGAAGACTGTGGATCCATTTAAATCGGCAATATCAGATCTTCTATTGTTAGCATCGGGTGGCGTTCACGCTCTATGGCCTCATTCGAAGCTCTCGTGCTTGTCTACCTTGGGTGTTGATAGACTGTTTACTATGTGTAGCAGCTCAAGGTCAGTGGCTGTTTCATAGCCTATCAGGTTTCCATCTGATCCATCTACAACACAGAATTTAGTGAACTTTGATACACTGGTTACGGCTGACCTGATGTTGGCCTTGAACTTCTTGAGGTAATCAATTTTGTGGCCACAAAACTTGTTCTGTCCTTGTAGAATTCACACTTCGCATACCTTGTAGCACTTGATCCATGCATAGCGCGCTGTGAAGTGGCTGGGACTGATGTTATACCAATACTAAAGGTTATATTGGACTGAATTCGAAACAATGGCTGTTGCCCATGCACTCTCTCCACTTTAGTCAGTTTTGTGAGTACATCTATATCCACTATAGCTATAGGTCTTTGGCCGCTGTCTCTACTTTGATTGCCTATATGGAACTTGTCTTGCTTTTGAAAACATTCTAGTTCAGTCCTTCAATGCTATTTTAGCTTAAGTGTATTGAGTAGGCCTAAATGATCTACGAAGATTTATGCATACTCATTCAGGTTCTTTAGCTTCTCTGCATGGTGGTTGGGTTTACACTAGCTTACCCAAAAACTACGAGTTCCTTTTTACATGATATCTGTAGTTACATGTTTTTACAAAAACATACTTTCGACTACTAACGATTTGTACTGAAAATCATTTTATGTAATGCAAGCAAACTACCTTTATTAAATTCTTACCAGTTATAGCACAATACAATGATCCATTTTCGTATTTTCGGTGTCCGAAATACGTCGAGTGGTGTATACCTCTTCCTGTTTTTTTCTTTTGTGATTTGTTCCCCTTCTGATATCCTCAATCATGGATCTCAATACCATTGGATCTAATGGATCGTCGTCCTTTCCTCGTATCTCATGAGGACCTTGTGTGCTTCATCTAGAAGTCCTTGGTTACGAGGAAACGAGGTGATTCAGGAATCACTCTGTGGAGGAAAACGTGTTATTTGTTATTTGTCGATCACTCAATTACATGTGACATATTCTTTGTCACGTATCTGGCATTGATCAGAACTCATCACCTTTGTGCACTAACATCTTTGCGCAATACATTATTTTATTTAGCTCTCAATTGTATACGATTCAATCACTGTCGACGAAGTCATTAGGAGTATGCCATTAGACTGGCTGATTGCGTAGAACATTCAATGACAAGAAATATAGAGAACTAAGAAAACTAAGTTGTGAAACTTTCAAAGCAGTATAAACAGTTTATTTACAGCTCGCTCTACCCTTCTAAACTGTGCATGCATGCACGCATGCATGCACGCATGCATGCCACTGCATACATGAAACTTGCATGCATAACATGCATGCATCATGCATGCAAATTGGCACAATTGCATGCATGCATGTCTTAAGTGAAAATTTCATGCAGCAAATTATTCCTGTCAATTGCATGCATTATAGACTGCATGTATGCTATATTTAAGGCAGACTAATTTATATACAAATTGTTTGCTTATTTGCATGCATGCTAACATTTGCATGCATGCTAATATTTGCATGCATGATAATTGCATGCATGCTTATTTGCTTGCATGCTACTATTTGCATGCATGCTTATTTGCTTGCATGCTAATATTTGCATGCATGATTATTGCATACATTACAGACGTATTACATTCAATAGTGAATTTGCATGCATTTATACTCAGTAAATATGCACAACTTATAAATTGAGGCAATACATTTTGATAAATCATATGGACCCAATTTATTTACCTGCTAAAATTAATGTGAAGATGCACTGCAGTTATTACTAAATAAACTTTAAATTATCCCCTGAATTCGCCCAATTACAATATACACAATTTGAATGTGCCAAATTCAGAGATTTTATTATACTAATCTGAATTACTCAGACTGAATCACAATCACAGACAGCAAATGTGGAATTTGTAAAAGTCTTATAATGTTACAAAAAATACAGAACGGTAGTTGTGGAACTGATCAATAATAATAATAAAAAACTAATGTAAATTACCAGACTACTTCATATTAAGGAAATCATTTGGAAGTGTAAATAATTACTAGCTGCAACTGAATTAATTTGTTTCTAAATTGTATAAGGAATTTAGATGTTAAAAATGCAGCATAATAAATTGAAAGAGTAACAATATGTAGAAACCCAGTTGTCACGATTATTATAATCAATAATTTCTATAGAATATCACAGCATTAATTGTACAATATCGCAGCATTAATTGTACAAATTATCAATGTTTAAAATATTCCAATCACTAAAACTATAATTAATTATGAAGTCACTAAATATGTGGGAAATTACTTCAAATATAAAATATAATTGAACAATATCAACATGAACACTAAAATTATATCTAAGGAGACTTGATGTCAAGGATATTTAATAATCCACACTTTCCAAGGACTGTTTTCTACACTGACCTCAAAATTCTACGCAACTAATGGACCCAATGCTATAAGACCCAATTCTCTGACTTGTTTACATGAGAAATCATTCATCATGCTGCTCTAATGGTCTTCTGGAGACACAAATGAGGCTGTTTTACTGTCAACAACAGTCAAGAAGTTTTGATAAAAAATTCATAGACTTTTCAAAGTTAAATAAAAACCTAATCTGCCTGAGATTAATTGGTCCAGCAAATTAAACTTTTGATTTCATTCAAGAACTAAACAAAATTATGATATATAAATTGAACATTAATGTCATAAATTACCTTGTAAATGTTCTGCTGTTTTAGAAATTGCTATGATAAGGCAGTGGCAGCAAAGTTGAATTCTTTAATCTATTGTACAGATTTAAGTCCAATTGATAGTTCTTGACAGCCATTTTGAAAGGTAACCAAGCCTTTGATGGGTTGAGAAATCTTTTAAGTTAGACTCGTATCTAGTTATAAAGCATGTCATAATTCAAATGTATCCATATTCATAAAAAAGAGGGTTCGACTATCAGTGCTGACCCTGGGTCAACTCCATCCCCCATGCGAGGCTGAGGCTTGGTTAATTACCTTTCAAGAACTTCAAATTGGACTAAATGTACTCCATAAAAAAATATATCTTACAATCAAATAATTATAAGGCAGTATTCATTAATTATGGCTTGGGCGGGGGGGGAGTGGTCGGTGCTTTTTTAGGGGGGTCATCAAAGATTTTACCTACTCCTTGGGGGGTCATGAAAGTGTTGACATACCTGTCATGTAAAATGAAATTGCTGTTGTAATGCTAAGCCAATGTTTAGTCTCCAGAATGCAGGAAACCAGTGTTTTCGAGAGCAGTAAAATCTCAAAAATTTTGGCTCTGGTCTTTGGTGGCCCTCACAACATTTAAAGAACGTATTCTTCATTGTTTCCTTTATACGCAGGATGGTATTCTCTAAGCTCATTATCAAAGGCACATCCCCATAGGAGAGATAATGCATTGGCGTTCAGGAAATTAGCTTAATACCAATGTTGAGCTCTTTTTCATTTGTTAGGAACTACAAAACAATGCAATATGATGCACTAGAATGCAAAATATAATGTACAAATTAACAGTAGAATTTCAAGTTCCCATCCGGGAAGGATGGTGAGGTAGAGATTTTCAGAAGAGTACATGTATTATATGTGTTTTCTACTAAACAAAGGAAAATACCATAAATCTAAAAACATTAATAGTAAATTTAATAGATTACATGTATATGCAGTTTGCATTCTTTTTTGCACATCCATCTTTTTTGTCGGGGGGGGTTAATAAAGTTTTGAGCAATTGTATAGGGGGGGGTCATCTAAGTTTTAATTCATTCATAGGGGGGTCATAAAAGTTTTAACAAGAGAAGCAGATGAAATGCCGACCCCCTAAGCCATAAATAATGAACACTCCCTAATTATAATAATTCACACCAACATAAATCAGTGCCAGTGGACCTGCAGTGCGATTACTAGCTTATTCTGAGGATTTCATTAATTTCATAACGACAGAGTCATTTGTGGCATGCCTGCCTTGGCGCGTTTCTATGGCCACTTGCCCAATAATTCTGTTAACGTCTCCCAATGCATACGTCCTTGGGTAAATGCCCCTGAGTAATTCTGAAAGAAAATGCAAACTGTTATCAGTTACTAAATATTACTGGAAATTAGCATCATGTTACAGTTATAAAGGCTTTTTTATCTCAACGTTTTGATAAATCCAGACTATTAAGATTTAATTTATAATTAACACCTAGTCGAATCAAAGAAATTGCCAACGAGCGCCACACAGAATGCATGTGCAATGCCTGTTAATTGTTTGACTAGCTGAAAGTTTCATTTAATGCTAAAACGCTGTGGCAGTTACAATGTAAACAAAGATTCCCATATTAACCGTCAATGCAGAAAAAAAGCTGTTATCAAATATAAATATATACTAATTTTAAGTGTACCTTAAAATAGCACAAATCAAATATATTTTCAAGATGCCCTGACTGGTGATCGATCACTCACATTCACAAGTTTAGTATTCCTGACTTTATTAAATTGATGACTTCCAGTTCCCATTTTCAAAGTGTTGATACACGCTATTCCCCCCCCCCCCCCCCCCCCGGAAAAAATCAAAGCGGAAAAAATTTAATAAAAAGAAATTGCTAGTCAGCACGAGGCATTCCCAAACCGCCACCAGAGACGTGTTCAGCCTCGCTTTCGAGTGCCACAGGCAACCCATCCATGAGATTGAGTGACACGAGGAAAACAAAATGGCGGATGTGGCTCGTCAGGCTCGTATGGATTCGTATGGGTTCGTTTTCGTTGAAGGACTTGCGTTCTGTAAGTATTAATCTTTAACTTATATTTGCTATTCGATCGTCACAAATTGCGCTTAATTCGATCGCTATTCGGTTTATCTGGATTGACTATTTAACAATTAGACTGCAAATTCGAGGTTTCTATTGACTGCTGAAGCTCTCTAGACTCTAGTCTTGCCTAGGTTAATTGCATTGCCTTTTTTTTGGCAGATAATTGGTGAGGGGATGAGTTCTGAGTCAACTATCACAGTCGACAGAAACCAAGAGCAAGCAAGTCTAATAATTTTTTGTGTTAGTATAACCAAGCCACTGTTATATCAACTTAGCAATCAAGAAGGGTCAGTAAAAACTTGAAATATGCAGTTTTCTAAGTGCTTTTTGTCTGCAGCACGCACGGTCAACTAGCAATCGATAAACATCATATTAAACCCAATAGATAGCAGCTGGGTGATGCTAAATATATAGTTATAAATCTCTATTTAATTTGTTACTTACCATGGATCAGGTTTATCCTGTGTTGGTCGAACTTGGGGCGAATGATTGAATCATCACTCCCCTTTGTTTTGCCTGATAAGGTGCAGTGGCGCCTTTCTTCCACTGTAAATAGGCCCGTAGCAAGTACACGGCTTGCCTTTTTGACAGTACCCACATTAGCTGCCTTTGACTTGAGATGGTGAGGGACATCATCCAATGTGGCCAGCTGGTCAGGTTTTGATGTAGGTGGAGTTTTAATTACCAACTCTGCTGGTAGTACTGAAAATGTTGGTGATGCTGTCAATACTGAAGACTTAGGTGTCACTGATGTTTCTGTTAAAGGCCTTGGTGACTGCATGGATGGTAAAGCTGGCATTGATCGTGCATTTGCAGTCAGCTGGTTACCACGTACATGTAGCTGTTCCTGAATGTTGAAAACAAAACCATCAGTTATTCGACAATGTTCATAGCTTTAAGAAAATAAATCTGGGAACTCCAAGTTACTTTTCTTTATATTATATGAAGCACTGAACTAGAGACTTGAAGTTTAACACTAATTTTTACAGGTTATTAAATACTTTTATTTTAAGTCCACCTATTAATACATTGTACACTAACATGGCAATCTCAATGTTTAAGCTTTGAATAAATGGTCCTGACTAAATAAGTTATGAAAAGGGAATCATAAATTCAAAAAAGGTTTCTGAATTGTTGTTTAATGTATCAACATTAACAGCCATACATGTACACGTAATATGATGCACAATTACCTGTGCAAATACATGTAGACTGCAGTTCCTTTATTTTTCCATGTTTTGATCACATACGAGTTTCCACTAATTTTGACATACATGTAGTCAGCAGTCTTTGCTCTTTTGCTAATGCTCAATCACTTGTATGAGACACATTATTTTTAACAGTCAGCTGTCGATTATTTTGTATGTAGCATTCTTTGTGTGCATTAATCTTACCAGTTTATTATATTTCAGTGTTGCAATCTCTCCTTGCAATGTACTCAAACCTACATATGAACATGTTGTAATACAAAGAAATGAAATGTGTCAATTTAATTGGTAACATTTAAAAAAAACATTGTTGTCAGGCTAATCAAAATAACTATAACTATATAATGATACCAACAACAACAGGTACACAAATTAAAATAATGGTTGTTAATTTACTGCAGATTCTGAGGTTCCAGCACTTAATGGTGTCTCATTTCGTGTTCTGATTGCAACAAGTGATCGATCACTCACATTTCCAGACACAAATTGGCATGACTTGCTAAGAACAATGTAGATCGACACTCATTTTGCCACGCTTTCTGTTTCTTTCGTTTGATCTCTTTAATCAAGATTCAAGTACAATTGTAAGTAGAATACCGTCTTAATGTAATATTGTGGCCAAACAATTTCATCAAGTTCAATGAGGTGAAAGTAGTAAACTTTAAAGTGTTAGACTTCAAATCATGTTTTGTTTACTTGCGCGAGCACCATAATGTACAAAGACAAGCTGCCAACTGATGGCAAATTGGATAGCAACATGTCAATAGAAATTCTACTTAGTGTCCAGTCAACCATTGCAATGAACACAAAATCAGACAACCGTTAAATTCTCAACCTGAATCCACAGTGTTTTTTTACAGGAATGTCTTCCATTCAAGGAAAATTATGGCTTTATTAAAAATAAGTTGGATAAAGTGTATTACTGACAGCAGTTTTCAATAGCACGCAGACTGAGAACTCAAATGTCGACCAACATTTTGTGCTTTTCACTGCTGTCAATCATAACTATGACAGCCACTGAATATTTAATTTCCTGTGGGAACAAAGAGTTTCACAAGGTCTGTCGTTTGTAAATATTCAGTGGCTGTCATAGTTATGATTGATGGCAGCCAAAAAAAAAAAAAAAAGGGTTGATATTTGAGTTCTCAGTCCACATATTATTACCCTGGGGTCCAGAGGTTAAAGGTTTTTCCTTTTGTTGGTAAATAGAGTTGGCGAGCGCCGAAGGCGTGAGGATCCTCAAGTACGGCCAGGTCTGTTTGAACTTAATTTATTCATCCAAAATATGGAGACCGTCATAGCCATTGCCTAATGCTCATAACAATCTGTAATTGGATAATACCCATCACGTGTCCAAAACTGCCCACATTCCTCCTTTGCTATTATTGGTTAATTACTTTAAGCATGAGCTTGATGTTCGAAATGGCGTGCAGTGATGGTTGCGTCAGCAGCACACCCAAACTAAAATTGAAAACTTTTCACCAAATCTTCCCCTTTCTCAGCAGTTTTCTTTATCATTACTATGTGCCAGAAATACGTGTCTACAAAGCTTAGAGGTTACATTGAACTTTAGGATCTTTGGTTTCGAGACTTTGTGAAAGGTAGTGTAATTTGAATTGGTGTTTCAACTTTTTTCACTGGTCTTTCAATTTTCAAATATAACTTGCACTGCTCTTAGCCAATCAGAATAGATCTATAGATCGTTTGCACTCAATCCCCAGAGATTCAAACGACAAAGGGCATGGCGGCCATGTTGGTATACAGAACAAAAGAAGCAAAGAAGAATCTATTGTTAACTGCATGTACACCAACATGGCGGCTATTATGTCACGTGCAAAGGGTCTATATTTTTTTTTGCTGATGCATTATTCTTCATGAAAACGAGATTCAAACGGATCTGGCCCAGGGGTTGAATTTTTGCCTTCCACGTGGCCCGCCGAATTTACCAACAAAAGGCTGAACATTTAACCACTGGAACCCAGGGTAGCGTATTATTGAAAACTACTGTAAAAAATTGCCATTGAAATTGATGATCATTTCCCTTTCAGGGTAAATTATACATGCATGTCATACAGTACATGTATGTTTGTTAAAGAATATGATCACTGCAACATTTATTATAATATTAATCATTGATTAATTGTATCTCACCTTGACGAAGTATTTCCATTTCCTGGAAGGTTCGCTCTAGGGCTTTTTTATTTTTCCTACATTGCTACAATGAGAAAGAACAACAACTGAGAATTAGCTTTAATTACCTCAGCTTTGAGATCTTGCAGGACTGCATGTAATTTTGGCTTTCAGGGAATTTTTATTTTTAACGGTATTTTTTTGGCTCATTTATCCCAGTTTCTGGGAAACTACCCACCCACCCCTCCCTTGGATATGCATCATGTTATTAATGATTACCCATTGAAGGTTGGGGTGAAGTGTGGGGGAGGGGTGGGGGAGGGGCGGGAGTTTCCCGGAAACTGGTATTGATCCATTTTTTCTAAGTAGGTATATTTTATTTTCTAATTACATAATTATTTTTCTAACAAGCGAAGTTTTATAATCAGGTATTTTTTGGGATTAAATTACAAGGGGGCCAGAGGCCTCCTCATTAATTATTCGTGAATTTTACAAGTTAAATTACACATACCTGGCAACAGCTGCTCTCTTTCACTCGAGGTTCATCTTCACCATATTTAATAGCAGGAGTCAGCAGTTCATCCATTGTATGGGTACCTGTTGCTACAACATCTTCACTCACAGACTTTGATGGCAATGAATGAACATGGGACCGAGCCCAGTTGGGAATACTTTGTTCCTCACTGAGCTCAGCTTGCATCTGCTGTCTTTGTATGTCATGCTGCTGCTTTTTATCGTCTCTTGCTACTTGGTCAGCAGACCTTTTTTTTTGTACATCTTGTTTCTTCCCATCATTTTTTAGCTTTCGGGGCTGACTCACTTTAGGCTTTTTTGGAGGGTTCATCTTCTGAAGCTTTTTGCCTTTACAGGTAGAGGTGGGAGGCTTTATCAGTTCATGCTTGGACGGATTGTTGTTTGTGGACTGCTCATCATATTTGTTTTCTGCAGCTTTTTTGGAAACTATGAAGGTTAAAATAACAAATCAGAGATGATTCTGTATGTTTCATAATACAATGATTTATGCTCAAGATATTGAGAAGCTGTGGATACATAAGCACAATGCGAGAATGAATTAAGTTATAAGAAAATCAAACATGATCTTCATGTTAACTCTTATAGTCAATGAAGGTGTGAATTATGGGGAATTCCTTACAACATTTACATGTAATCAACTTACATGTAGCTGCATGTATGCCAAAAATAAAAAAATAAGACAATCCTAAATATGAATGACTGTATAATAATCAAATGTACCTGCAACAACAACAATTGTTGCTTTATAAGGCCTTCCTCCACTTATGGCAAGAACACTTTCCCCTGGAACAAATTCTGGGTCTCCACCATCAACTTTGGACACTTTGTGTCTGGCCATTGCATCAAAAGTGTCTTCACCATCCCACTCAATGATACACCATGCTACAAAAATATTATATAAAGGAATAATTTAAAAAAAGTCAGTTTAATTCTTTTTGCCTTTAACTTAATAATCTTTACTAATTATAAAGCTATTAGTTTGAGTAGTGATTTCACCTCAATATCATGATTTTGGTGGCTCTTCTGATGGCTACATTGTACTAGGCAAACATGTCAGAAAATAAAGGGGGTGTAAAGGAAACCCTTGCTGTTGGAACAAGTTGCCATTAAATTGTTGGCAATATAATGGTCTGAGTTGCAATTATGTTGCCAAAAACTGTAAAATATATATTTTAGCTTTTTGGAAAAAGTGGACATGAGTGACTCAGCCATTTGGCCATCTTGGATCTGACCACGTATTTTGGTGGTCCAGGTATTACACAACAAAAGCTACTAAGTGTATTTTGACAATAGGGACTGCTGTGATCATATCCACGATGGCGGTGCCCGTGCCCAAAATGCATCGTACTCTTTGTCCAATTTTATTTTAAAAAGAAATATATTTTCCAATATTTTCAACTTAGGGACCATTCATTTTTTAGAAGGGGGGGAGGGCCGGAGGAATCCCTATAAGCAGTAATGTAAAATCTTTCAGCCCCCCCTATTTTTTTGCATAGAAAAAGTGACCCTCCCCTCGGTAGTTGGTGATTTTTTTTTTGACCCCCCCCCCCTCCCCATCCCTTATGAACTTCCCCTCAACAAGTAAATCCACTGCTGAATGCATGGTAACCCAAATAAAGTATATATTTCTTGGACATGGGCACAAGCACACCTCTATCAACTACAATGTAGAATAACGTGACTTCCAATGGCCGACTCTTCTACCGTAACGGTTTACTCCATCATTTGCTGCTGCTTCTGGAGGCTGGTCCTCTTTCTCCTCATCTCCATTTTCATCTGAATCATCTTCATCTGAGTCACTTGTTTCACCAAATTCAAGCAGTACGTCATCTTCACTATAGTCACTTTCAGAACCCTCACTGTTCCCATCTTCTGGCTGCAAGTCAGAGTCTTGCACTACTGACGTCTCACGAGCATTTGTTATAATTCTTTCGCATATGCCTTTGCTTATGTGAGCTGACAGAACATTAAGTTTTTCCAATTTCGACATCTTTCTCTTTGGCAAGCCGTGGTGAATTATATACTTGTCAAGCTCACAAACCTTGAGCTTTTTTAGCTCTCCTGATTGATGGGAGGTATTTTACAGCATCATATGTTCCAAGGCCTAATGATGTGACAAATTTATCACAACATGTGACTCAGCTCACTTGCATGAGGTCTGAAGTAAATAAGCTCCAGGACGAATTAGTAGCCTTTGATCAAAGTCTTTTTGATAAGAGCCGGGTAGACGGCTTTTCTCTGGAAAGTCAGTTCACCACGACTTCAATGCTGCTACCATAAAAAAGCTTAATGAAATAGATCAAGAAATTTCAACATTAATGGCTCAAATTGCTGAAAAGCTAAATGAGCTGAGAAGCACATTCAAGGGCTTGGTGAGCAAGCCAGCAACATCAAAATATCGAAAGAGAAAGCAAAATAAAAGGAAAGCTAACCAACGGAAGAAATCAAGGTTTGAAAATGCAAAGGCAAGAGTGCTCCAAAAAGTAGTACCAAGGCTGTACAAAGGAGAAGAGGAAGCTATTGTTACGGATATGCGTGTAGAGGCAAAATATATTGTCATAGAAGCAGTGGAGAGTTTGTCAGAAAGAGAGACCAAGGTATTGCGAGAAACACTCAAAGCAGATGAACGATTCACTGAGGATGCAAAAGCTCGTATTTCCGATTTCCTACCAGCAGGTGTATTAACCTCATGTTATGACAGTGACAGTGACAGTCACAGCAATGGTGACAGTAACAGTGACATTCACAGTAATGGTGGCAGTGACAGTGACACAGCATAAATATAGTTGTTTTCTTAAAACTGTAGTTTGTTTCAGCTGCAGCTAGTTACTGTTGCATTAGTTACAAGGTATTTTGACTCCTAAGTACATTGTGTAAAATCCTCTTGAGAGGAAATTTATGGCAGCCGCAAACAACCACTGGACTTTGAGAGTAGTATTTTGAGTACAAAATGATACATTAAAGCTATGAGCTAGAGGGCAGACGTGTCTGTTTACAGGTGCCAACCAGTTAACAGGGCTCGAAATTGCGCCCGATACAGGCGTAAATACGCCTAGATTTTTACATTTTACGCCTAACGTTTTCCACTTAGGCGTAAAATTATGCCTAAATTTTGGAGAATTACGCCTAAAATGTTTAAGCTGGGCGTAAAATTACGCCTCCTTTTTTTTCTTAATTTCGAGCCCTGGTTAAACGTTTTATGTCAGCTAAATACTGGTAGAGCAAGTTAGTAAAAATGTCTTGACCCCCCCTCTATGTAGTGTGAAAAATACGATGACCCCCCCTTTTTGACTGAGTAAATATTTAATGGCCCCCCCCTGGATTCCTCCGGCCCTCCCCCCCTTCTAAAAAATGAATGGTCCCTTAGACAATGTTGTCAACAATATAACGGCAACTTGTTTCAACAGCCTGCAGGATTTCCTTTAAAATCGTATGGGAATCCAATGTCAAATATATTTTTTCAAAAAAGTAATTTCCTGGAGATTTACACGTTTTGGGTTCTAAGTAAATTTGAAAAATGTAAACTAATGAGCCAGAGCCTTCAAGCTAAAATCTCTGGGTTTGTTAATGTTCACTAGCAAAAATCCGGTTGGTTACTGGCATATTCTATACATTCATTGTATCACTTTATTGAAGTAAAAGAACATATTTTATATAAGTTACAATTAAGAATTATGCTCTTGTAAATAGGCCACGTTTGTTCGAAGCTTTCAGACACGAAGTTGCACCTTGAAGGAAGATCGACTCGCAGAAATTTGCCAGGGAATTTTTTTTCACTCGCAAATAAAAAGTTGAGGGTTAACATACATTGTACATGCATTTACAATCGAAACTTACACTTGAGTTTCGGGGTGTATAAATATGTTCGAGGGAAAATGTTGACATTAAATTCCTACGCAATTATTATACACGTATTGTAGATGTCATGGAATTACCATGCATGTGTATTAACATTTCTCATGGTAAAATACACAGAGATGGCTCTGGTAGTAGTACATCAATGTTGAGTTAATTTTCAAGCAGGTATATAGCGAAAATAAAAGCAATAAGAAAAGTAGACCCTTAATTGTGGGACCGTGTATTTATTATTTAGTCAAATTAGACAGAATAAGAATCCCAGTCGATGAGGAGGCAAATCGACTGGCGATTTACAAACGTCAGGTCGCGGGGAATCGAGCTTCGCCTGGCCACGCCGCCTCCAAATATTCAGCGACAAACTTCGGTCACTTGGGATAAACCGAAATCAACTCTCGGGTTAATAACCTATTGTAATATACTACTTCAAACCCTTTAGGATATTTAACATCGCGCTAACACCTATACAATCTAACAATTAAACTAGTGCACATTCCAAATCGTTAGAAAATATATTCATTTTTCGGGTAAGTACTCAGATCAATTTAGCCAATTATCGTAAAAAGTCTTACAATTTCGAACAATAATATTGTGCATCAAAGTAACATACATGAATACATACACACATATTCAAATACTTACACATTGTTTCTGAAGATTCTTTCAAGCTACCTCCATTATCTGTGCTCAGCGAGTCTGTTTCTTGAAAACAATCTTGAAGCAATCTGGGCAGTTTCACCGGCCGCTTGCCGTGCCGTTTACTTTTCTTAGCCGGCGAAGGCGAAAGGCAACTGTCTTCCGACAACTCATTCCCCGAGGGGCAATAAACAGACTCTTCTTCAGAAGAACAACTATACATGTTCTGAACACTTTTACGGAAATTGGCCATTGTTAGTGACCAATATAAACTCGAGTTTTCTATAACCAAAAGTTAAAAGCGATCAAGCACGGACCACGAGGTGAAGGTGATTTGGAAATATGATCGAAGGATTAGGCCGCCTTGTGATTCAAAACTTGAAACCGGGCACCTGATTGGATCAGAAAATTGAAATGTGATCATTCACTTCACGTGCGTTTGGAGTCGACTGTCGACGCCGCGCTGCGCGGGACTCCGTTTATACTCCCAAGATGCCTCCAAAGTCGAAGAAGTATAAGTTGTGGAAAGATAATCCAAGCGAACCGATACCAAGGAGAACTCTTGCACGAATAAAAAAGCGAAGTCAGGAGTGTTGAGCCATATTGTTTAACAGAATTTGACGAGAGATCGATAAGAGGGAAGAGGTTTGAAATTGCCGCGGGTGTTTCGGGTGATTCGTCAAGTCTGCAAGATCATGATGAACAATACAACGATGTCGAATCAAACACAGCAAACGACGAAGAAAGTGCAACTCTTTACAGTCTAACCAGTATAAATGCAAGTACTGACGACGACAGCAGCTATGAAACCTCTAGTCTTGATTGTGAAAGTGATATAGTCGAGCCTTTCCATATGCCGGAAGACGATGAATACGGGGACAATGAAATAAACATGTATAATCGCGAACCTGCAGAAAGCGATAACTCTGAATCAGAAGATGAGCTAGATGATTGTCAAGGTACCTCTACTTCATGCCCTCTGTACCCTGGAGCGTTAATAACAGTCGAAAACAGTATTTTGAGCATAATGAAGTATGCGTTACGGCATAAGACCACATACTCAGCATTGTCGGATCTTCTGGAGTTAATTTCTTTACACCTTCCCTGTGGGAGCAGTCAAGAACATTTACAATCCTTATATTTTCTTAAGAAGGCATTCGCATCGCGTAACGATCAATCTGATATGGTTACAGTTCATGAATATTGTCAAAAATGTATAGCACCCTGGCAAAGCAATGAAGAGACATGCTGTCGTTTTTGCGGGAATCAAAGATTGAAGAGAACAAAGAATTACTTTTTGTCACTGGACATAGGAGCCCAGTTGAAAGATATGTTTAAAGGTATTTAAAGTCGGCATGCTTTAAGTCAGACGTTAAACTTCTACATTATTCTGAATTTCAATTGCATTTATTGATCGTACGGTTGCCTCGCTGGCATTTTCAGGAAAATGTTCGTGCACACCGCGGCAAAACGGTATGCTCCGCTGGCCGAAAGAACGAAGGCTCTGCTATCAAATACAAATTACCGAGGGCTTTAACTTTTTTAGCAAATAATTTTATAACTTAGTAAACTCACAATGAATTAACAAATTAAGAAAACTTCAACCTGTTAAAGTCTTAGGCTTATCTTTTAAGTAGTTTTCTTATTTTTTTTCGCAAAACATTTCACATAAATACCCATACGTACTTAAAAGTAAAGGGAACAGGTGTGATTATCTGTGTTTTCTTTTAGTTTCGGAGGGGAACTGGGTGGACGCGCGCATGCTGGGCTCATCTAAGGTGCATGCACATGACGTTTTGCCGTGGCATGGTCTGCATGACAGGAGGCAGAACCCAGGACATGACAAAGATTTTGACATTTTAAAAAGCTGGTCAAAATGTCTTTATGCATGCATTTCATTACAACTGAAAATATCACAACAGTTTAGATAAAATGTGAAGAAAAAAATTAAATTAAAAAAATTATGTGAACCGGTAAATATTGTGTAGCATGTATTCCCGCTCCCCTACCATTGGAATATGTTTCAGCTAAGTTTGGTCACTTGTACCTTAACCCTGATCAATTTAAAATGTAATGTAGAAACATATTTGAAAAGGTTTTGTGACTTAGATGATGCAATATAGTGACTTGCTTGGTCTGGCTTTATTACTGAATGGGAGTTCATTAAAAGCTATTAAAAAAATTACTGTATATAACTTTTTTACAGCAACTCTGGTTCCACTAATTTTCTGACTCACAATCTGATTTGTTAATTTGTATTGTCAATATTTGAACAGAGTTGCACAATATAATAGTCTTATTTATCAAAACCACTGGTTTGTATACAGTGTATGTGTATGTAATTGTTTGCTGCATTTTTGGCCATTGAACAATTTGAACAATTGAACATTGAACAATTTGAGATGTACTGGTACTGGTACATGTAAATACAGGGGTTGAACAACCTCAGTGGGGTAGGGAGGGCCGACAGCTGCTTCCCTCTGCCCAGTCCCAGATTGACAGAAGTCATCAATGAAAAGTTCCCAGAATTCATCATTTTGCCACCACGTACACCCTCCCTCCCTCTTCAGGACCTCCCTTTGCCCCTGGACCTCTCACTGTAACAGCTCCGACAATGCATTTACTGTAATAACTTCCTCAAAAATGTAGCAATAAAGCCAAACCAAACAGTCACATTTATCACAGCATCTACATGTAAGTCACAACATATTTTCGTAATTAAGGCCTGCTAATTTACCTAATATTTTCTAAATTAAAATTAAAACTCATCAAGGAATTACAAGTAGCCCTTAAGTGTGCAATGATCAGGAATATATATTCTACACCAGGATACACTGAGCACAGTGTGACACCACCAACAGCCTGTACATTAAGATTTGTACATGAGTATGTTAAGCTGCTCTAAATAATTTTATAGTTATATTTGTCAATGTGCCCTTGATAGCAACTGTACTTTTATTTTTATTTTCTTATCAAAGAACCTGCATTTAAAGATGACCTTGAATATGGCTTTGAGGCAAGAGAGCGCTCTAGATTGTCTCTTAGCTGTGCTGAACGGAAGTGGTTTGACATCATGGATGGTGATTTGTACAGAGATCTATTAAAACCTGGAGGTTTTCTCACCTGCAATAACAATCTTTCATTAACTTTCAACACTGATGGGGTTCATGTTTTCAAGGCCTCCAGAGATGAGATATGGCCTCTTCTTGTAATTGTGAATGAGGTTCACCCATCAGTAAGGTAATTACTTTTAATCTATTACATGCACAGAACTGCAGTATACAATTGCTGTTTGACTGTGAAAGTTTCAAGTCATGTTTGGAAAATTGCATTCAGCTGACCATCAATCAAACACTTGTCTCATACAAAGCTTTCAAATGCATCGGTTAACCATCTAGCCTCAATTAAATCTACTGGCACTGCCCCTATGTATAATATGTTGCAGGTAAATTTTCATTTCAGGTAATTTTTAAAATTACCTCTAGGTTTTTGTGTATGTATTTTTTTTCTATAGATCTACAGCTGTAGGTAATTTTTACCTAGTAGGTAATATTTTTAATTCATTTACATGTAGCTTTTTTTACCTTAATTGTAGTCACTGTGCCGAGCTGACGAGGTGCCCGAGTTGGAGCCGTCACCATCTGCCAATGCTTTCTAGAACAATTTGTTTCACATTTTATTTAATGTTCAATGGGGTACTGGGTTTGTGTTATCAATTTCTGCACAGTTTTAGTGAAATTCCAAACTATAAGTATTACAAGGTTTTGCTGCCCATATGCAAATTTGGACTAGACCATGGGGAACTATATGTATGATATGATAGTATCATAATAAAGTAAATGAGTATCATGGTACTTCACATCAATCACCTCAGTGGCACAGTGGTTATATAAGGCTCTGACCAACATACTGTATCTGATGGTTGCTGGTTCAAGTACCAGCAAGGACAGCCAGTGAAAGCAAAATAAATATGATAATTAGTAAAGTTGATTATATGGGTACAATGTTGATTACAGATGTTAGTACAAATGTAGCACTGCAATAAGACAGGGAGAAGGGTAGGGGAAGGAAGTGATAAGGGGGTAGGAAAACAGGGGGAGAAGACTTCTTGATTATCAATATTAAAACTTATAATGTATGTACATTGTATTTCAGGTTCAGCACCAAAAGGATGGTACTTGCTGGTATCTGGTTTGGGCCCACAAAACCATCTATGCCTGCATTCCTTTCCCCCTTTAGGAAGCAGATTAATGAGCTCAAGAGAACAGGTAGAGTGGACTGTATAGGCTTAATTCACATACATTGTACACACAGTTATATTTTGATCTTTAAATATTGTCCAGTATTATTATTATTAGCAAAATCATTAATAATTCATGAAGGAAAACCCAAAGAAATCAATGTGTGATGAGTGTAAATCTGATAAAGCATGGCTACTTATTCTGTATCTACAATGTATTACATAGACATCTGTATTCCTGATTAGTAGACCCTTCCGGGGTCAGCTAGAAGACTATATAGACACAAAAAGAAAGTTATTTACCTGTAACAATAATATTCACCGAAGTGGAGATGAATAGTGGTGGATATTTACCAGGCCCCTTCGGCGAGTGTCCACCACTATTCAACAACACTGAGGTGAATAACTGTTTTAATATATACCACACTGCAGGTGAATAGCCAGCACCAAATAGTTATTATATTTTCTGTCAAATAGACAAAAACTTGTGTGAGGTTATCGCTGCTTTGCTCGGAGGTGAATATGGAACCATATATTCACTGCTTGAGTAGCCAACCAGAGTGCGTGAAAAGTGATATTTACTGGTGTGGTATATAGTAATAAATATTATTATTATCTACTGTCCAGATATGAGCTACATTATTAGGCCTCGTTCATAATGGCCAGCACCTAATTTGCATAAATTGGAAGATTAATGAGTACAGATAAACTATTGCTACCACATGAAAGATCGTACCTAAATTAGTAATTGACAACAGTTTGAAAGCAATGTTTCAAATTGCTGTCGAGTTATTGGCATTTTAAATGTAGAAAATACCTGAAAGCGAGGCTGGAAAGGCCTACATGTACATGGTTTTTCTCATACAAATCTTTCTAATTTCAAATCGCTGTAACTTTACAGCCTTTTATGGTACAACACTCAAATTCTACAGAATCACCAATGTTGCTAATATTGCTCATTCGCATGGCAAGGATATTGTTTTTCATACATTCAACATGTGGCTAAGTTGTTAAAATATAGAGACCATGCCCTTATGAATGAGGTGTATGTATTATAACCAAACAGGACATGTTGTTTAACTGCTAGCTGAAGTCTTGTGGGAACCTGTAGGCCTTAATGTGCTAGTGTGGAATCAGCTAATGTATTATCAGAAAATTATTATAAATTAAATAAATATAAAATACTAATTATGTTTGTAGTATTCAACAAATACATGTACAGCATTGACACTCTCAAAGTAAATAAAGAAAAATTATGTTCTGTAATATTTATTATCATAACTCTGACACTTAATGACTTGTACAAGGACTCATCGTGTGTGCAAGTTAAGCATAATTAGGTGGATGTTTAGTTTTTAATTACCCATAACTTCTCCATTAAATAACGTGGCAGGGGGTATGGGGGGCATCAACTTCCTGAAAATGTTTGAAAATAAGGATTTTTAAAGCTCGATCATTACATGTACATGTAGTTCAATTAAAGTTTGTTTTCTTAATGCTAGTTTCCTGTTTACTATTAAACTGAAAGTAAATTATACAAATGTAAATGTAGTTGTATACATGTACAAGTACAATATACAGCACCACTTGAACTACAATAGCTGTGATAGTGACCTCAGCAGTGAATGTGTTATATAGGTTAAATGTCCTCAATGATGCATGTTAACCCTGAAGCAAAGTTCTTTATTCCAAAACACTAACATTTAAAGATAAATGTTTGACTTTTTTAAATGGTTAAAGAATTAATGTGAATTATAAAGGGTAACTCAGATAAACCACCTATTTGTTTTGTGAATTCATGTACAGTGTGTATTTTAATTTCAGGATTTGATGTTCATTCTAATGGGCAAAACTTTATTTGCAAAGCTGTGTGTCTAATTGGTACTGCAGATTTACCTGGCAAATCAGCAGTTCAAGGATTTACACAGTTCAATGGGAAGCATGGTTGCTCATTCTGTGAGGAAGAAGGACAGGTTGTGCCTGTTGGTAGAGGACACTCAAGAATATATGCTTTCAACCCTGGCCCACCTCAAAACTTGAGAACAAAGGAGCGTGTGTTTCATCAAGGCCAAACTGCTCAAGAATCAGGATCTCCAGTAAGAAAGCATTTTTAATACTTAAAAAAATTGTAGTCAGTTAATTGTAATTGTTTTATCTCTAGCTGGTGAGTTACATGTAGGTTCACAAAATCAAAACAAAAAGAAATGACCCTTGTATGTATCTTAAAATGCTCCCTTTAAGTCATGTAAAGGAGCCTCGGAAGGAACCCGGGCCACCATTGAGCAACTGATTCACCATATTCCTCGAAATGAAGATTACAAAGCATTTTTCTCTTCCACTTAAATAAACATGCTGTAGATGACTGACAGGCATTGAGCTGAGGCAATGAAACTGTATTTACAGTTTTGAACATGACTGCTAGCCCAGCTTTGGGGGAGTCTGTTATGAAGGGAGCACAAAGAAGTTGGCTGTGCCATGGGTTATTCATGTACATGTATGTACATATGTAGCTTAGTTCTGCATGCTGGTACAGTGTATGTAGCATTTTCTTTTTCATGCAGACTCCTTTACATGACTTAAAGGGAGCATTATAATGTACAATTGCCCTTCACAGATGGTGCTGGTTAATTTCACTTTTTTAAGTTTACAATATATACAAAATGTTCTTGACCCTAAATGACCAGCTAGCGATGACTGAACACACACAATAATATACTTTTTAAATATATTTTAGCAGTCAAAATACTGTTTCTAAAGTCACATTCCTGCAAAATTTCCTGTCCTGCTTTATGACCAGCTTTGTGGTTTTATCTTGTCAGTTTTTTAGTGTTGACATGAGAAAATGAAAATACAAAAGCTCTGTTGTGGTGTTCTTTTTTGGTGGACAAATGTTATGATCCATATTATATGCAATGATTGCAATGCTGTATTAATAATTAAGAGTAATACTGTAAATGTACATGAAACAGCTTGTGCAAATTATAACTTAGCAGTAACCTCTTACATTTTGTTTTGACAGGTATGTGGTGTCAAACTTGTTTCACAGTTGTGTTTAATGGATGGTTTTGATCTAATCAATGGAATGCCATTAGACTATATGCATGGTGTGTTGCTTGGAATTGAAAGATGCTTTTCTCCCTTTGGTTTGACAAGAAATATAAAAAGGAACTGTTCTACATTGGGGACAAGATTTGCATGATTGATGATCGACTTGCTAAATGTCAGCCCCCTGATTTTATTTCAAGATTGCCACGCAGCCTCATGAAAGATAGAAAGTATTGGAAAGGTAACTTAACTGCCAATAATGTTACTAACAGTACAAGATTACAGCAGCATTACAATGTACACATACTTATACAGTGTACATGTAAATTCTAATAGTTGATGGCAAGTCAATTGCCTAATTTTAATTTTACTAAAAGTACAGGTATTAGCTTTGTTTTCTGTGCATTAAAATATTGTGAGGTTGGTGTTTGACTAATAAGCAACTCCCTCTTGTTAAATATGGCAGTAAATTAAGAACAGATCTATTTTGAACTGCTTTAATTCTAAAGTGGGCAAATTTGCACAGTACTGAGAAAGATGATAATATTCTCTTTCCTTCATGTATTTAATTGCTAGTCACTCGTTTACATATATTTTGTTTTGCTTTCCCATCCATTTAAACAAGGACTCACACTATATTAAAGGGTCTAAACCTGAGGTTGAAGACATCTTCATTGTCAATCAGCCTTTATCATGTGAACATCTCTGTTCAAAGCTCTACAACATGTACTGCTCTGCTTGAGTGATCTCTCACCTTTGGTATCATGCAGAATAATTCACTTGAATCTCTAAATACACTAAAGAGTTTATAAATGGTTCTAAAATTCAATTGACAGGCATCACAGAGTGAGCAACTTGGCTTCCTGCTGTTTACTTTTACTCAGCTTATTTTACTTTTGCCTTCAGCAATTTAGTATTGTTACAGGAGAAGACTGATTACTTGCTTTCATGCTTGATCACTGTTTTGAATTTGAAATTGAAATTTAGAATCCCAAAGGACGAGAAGGGGGAGGGTCTTTACCCTTTTATATGGCACAGGTCCTTTAAAACAAAAAAATAACACTGACTTTTTCTGTGCTTGCTTTATAATGTTGCATGACCTTGCATGCCCATGCAAAACTAATGTTGATTGATAAAAGTAGATGTTTCTTTGTTAATTTGTTTAGCCTCTGAAGTTCGGTCATGGTTATTATACTACTCATTACCAGTGCTCAAAGGAATCCTACCTGATGACTTCTACTGTCATTATGCATTACTGGCAACCTCCATTTACCTTCTACTACAGCATCCTGTAACACAAGCTGACCTGACATTTGCCGATCAACAACTAGAAGAGTTTTATGCACTAATGGAAGTAAACTATGGTATGTCTTTATAAACAAATGCATGTAATCTATAGCTGAAATTTAAATTTCTGGGTTAACTGTTATACACTGTATTTCACATTCCCAAATCCAGCTTGTTATTTATTGTTGCACCAATGAATAATCCTTCATTTTACTGTATGATCACATTACAAAACCCATACATTTATAGAATACTGAAACCACTGTGGTGGACTGTCGTGTGATCTAAATTCAGTTACAGTGTACATGTAACTCAGTTTAGATACATGTGCATGTATTATATTGGACTAAATACCTACATGTAGCTGCCAGTCAGCTAATCAGATTCCAGGAAATGCATTTTAGTCATGATCAATTAGTAGTATACATTGTAGTTTACTAACAATAGACTGTTATGGTTTTAAATTTATTTGAAGTTTATATTAAAACATAATTGTGGCTAATATACATTTTAACCTGGTCTCATTAATGCTTGATTTTCTACTGGCCAAGCTAATTTTAATTAATTTTGTCATGAACTTAATTGTTTAAAGTGCGTATGAAGTAAAAAAATTGACCCAGTTTTTATTTTATCATTAAATTTGAGTCTTCCATTGGCCATTTTCTGCTATTAAAAATAAATTTGGAAAGCACAAACATAATAGAATTTTTTGTGTTGAAGTCAGGCATAATTGCTAAAATAGTGTGACAATTGTTATGCCGTTAAAGAGATGCTAATTACATGCGTGATGTCAGTTGGTGTGCACATTTATATTCACAAAAGTAAAAATATGGTCAATGGACAGATGGCAAGGCCCCTCTAGTAAGACATAATTAGAATGAAAATGAGACAAAACGCAGTGTATTTTGTCATATTTACGGAGACGAACATCGATGTCCACAACAACTGACGTCATGCATGTGATTAGCATATCTTTAACAGCATAAAAAATGTCACATATTTTTTGGCAATTACAGTATGCCTGACTTTGACATTTAAAAAATGTTGCATGTTCCAAATATATTTTTAATTGCACAAAATGGGCAATGGAAGACTAAATTTTAATATGATAAAATAAAAACGGTGTCAAATGTTTCACTTCATAGGTACTTTAAGTTGTCTTTTCTACTGTAGGCAAAGCAGCCTGCACAGTTAACATCCACAACACCTGCAAGCACATCACATCCAGTGTAAGACTTGCTGGGCCATTATGGGCATTCTCATGTTTTGGAACAGAGGGATGGAATGGGACCATGATGAAGTTAATACATGGGACACATCATGTTGCTATTCAGGTATTAAACAACTAAAACTTAGGCTGCTCAGTCTGCTACAGTGTTCGAAACTAACTTCTTTATGAACTACATGTACATTAATTGTACTGTTAGTAGTCCCTGGTCTAGTGATTGACAAAATCTACACTGCTGTAAAAGAAAAATATGATTTCAATGTACAAAATCAATCGATACAAGAGCAAAATCTACTAGCCCAAGGGCTAGTGTGTGTCAAGATTCACTAGCCCAACATGAACATTTGGTACATCACTGTAGTCCAGGGACTACCGCTTAAGTGTCGAGCACTGTGCTAGTTACATTGTATGGTGCATTTTTATAGTAAATATTTTAACTGTCAGGTAAAACGCACAGATTAATTATTGCTGTTCTAATTATGGTAAATATGTTTGGTAGGTTGTTGCTGCTGTTAAAGCAATCAGAATGGTAACAATTATGGAGCAAGGTGATAGAACTGAAAGCTTGTCAGCCATTTGTTCTTTCATGCAGAACCTTGATGGGCCAAAAAGGTTAGTATCAAAAGCAAATGTTTTATATTTATTTGTACAATGTACAAGCATGTACATGTTGATCTGTTGGCCTGTATTATATAATACAGAAAAGTATATGAACACTTTTATTATTTTGTGAGTTTGCAAAAGGAATTCATGGGCTTTCAAAGGAAATGCCCATAGTTATCTTATTTGTACATGTACATTGTATACTGTTAATTGTTGAGAGCTGACTATACAAAAAAAAAATTAAACACATTTGCTAACATTTTTGCAATAGACTGACTATGCACTATGACATCAGTTAACTACGAGTACCAGAATCCTTTTCAAATTATTTTTCGTATACAGATTTTGAAATAGTCTTGTGAGAATACAGCAGTACCAAACATTTGTCCTAAATTAGAGCAACAAAAGATACAGCACAATAAATTCTGGTAGAGCCTACTGTAGTAGTCACCAACATTAAGTGCATTGGTCTATTCTTTTTGGTGATTTTAGTAAGTTGAGAGATTAGTAACTTGCACTGATAAACCATGAGGTACAGTGGCTACAAAGCAGCATTACAATAGATACAAATAATTACATATAATTATGTGTGTGTGTGTAGTGTGTGTGTATGTATATTTATATACATACCGTTTATATACGTACACTGTACAGTCAATTGCAGAAATGTTGTCCACTCAGATAACCACATACCGTAAAATCCTGGTTATAAGCCCCCCCCCCCCCCCCCAGTTATAAGCCCATCATGTTTATGCCGTTTATGACTTATGTTTATGAATTACTATGTGGTAATTGATGTCGAGTGAAAAATGAGCTAATATATAATTGGACACAAAGACATTGCTAAAAATCAGACAATGTGGTTACTTGCTATTGTTGTTATTATTTTGTATTTATTTACTATCATTGGTTGGTAAAGTAAACCGAAAACATTTTTCAAAAAATCATTTCCTCTGAATCTCAAACACTTTTTTTCCTGCCAGTTTTAAGCCCGCCAGATATAAGCCCCTCGGTAATAAGCCCAGCAAAAACCCTTATGAATGAGTATAAGCCCAAGGCTTATAACCGGGATTTTACACTGTATACTAATAACTTAAAATGAGATCATAAACTATCTAATGAGATTAATCAATTCATACATTCATGCTATTACTGTATTTGCAAGCAGACTAGACCGTATTAATCCTTTGCGATATCAGACAGCTGTATTTGCAGAGTTTGTAGGATTAATTATTTATACAAGGATGTACCTGTACATACATGTATACTTCATGGGATAGTAATGTTAACCTTTTTTCTGCCATATTTCTCTGGAGTCATATTTCCAGTGGCAAAAAAAATAACTGTATGTAGTGATAAATGCTTTTCAGACACATGATAAGAGTACAAACAAGTCTTCCTTATCTTTTTTTTTACGATAATTATCATAAACAATCCAGCAATCCAGCGAATACAGATGGAGTAGGCTTTTGGCATTTTCGATTCATGTGCACTAGCTCACCTTGCGATAAACTTGCGATAAACTAATAGTGCAGTACTATTTTATTTATTTATTTCTTACATTGTAAATCATTGGAACATACATGTATAATTTGGACACATCCATATGGAACATTTAAGAACAAACATTTTTTTCAGTTTGGTCCGGCTTCCTTTAAGGCTTCCATCTATCATAAAAAAAACATCTACAAAACGTTAATTAGCACAATTGAATGGAAAACTAACATTTCGTGTACGAATGTATGTGATCAGCTGTTAAGTCAGTTCAATTTGCTGTCCTTTTAGGGCCAATCATGTACCACTTTTTAAAGGTTGCTACTCAGTTGGTTCCCTGGTGAAGACAAGGCTCAATTTGCATCAGTTGGCTTTGTTAAATGAAGTTGTGCATGGAGCCGCAGTTGATGTTCTAGAAGCCTATCGATTCAAGAAAATCAGTTACAGGAAGCAAGTATTTTACAGCCAGTCTTGTACAAAGGTAAAGAAAAGAAACAGTTACACAGTATCATACACTGAGAGAGGAGGAACACAGAAGATTGGTGTTATTGTGTATTACCTGAAAGTTGCTGTGGTTGACCATGTCGATCCCTATTACATGGCAGCAGTTCAGGAACTGCATCCTAATCCACTTGAAAGCATCATGGCTGGGATAGATGTTTCAACAAACAACACGAATCTTGGAGGTTATCTCAAGCCATACACGTATTTAAGGTTTGATAACAACAACAATCTTTATTATTATTAACACTGACAGTGCACGTAGGTCTAATCATACAATTATCGTTATTTAACTATGTAATATATAATTGTAGCCTTTTAAACAGGCTCATTTGGTGTGTGTAGTTTTGATTCATTTAGCCATTGTTCACCACAGGATCCCAAGACAAAGAAACCACACGAGAGAAAGTGCACTGAGGCCATTTATCATAAATTAACTGAATCATAACAAATTCATATTTTGTTTGCCCACATTAATTAATATATGTTTTTTTATTATTTTCTCTTTTTAATCCGATTAGGGATGAACCTTACAACTATATTTCTATAAGAGATATTGGGGAGAAGAAAGTTGCTACAAACTGTCTCCCATCAGATGTTATTTACATTTGTAGACCACCGAACTGTTGGGAAATGGACTGAAGTAAAACAACAAAAGGTAAATGGATTAAGTTAATGTGTTTTAATTCTGATGTAATAATTTTAAAACATTAATAGCTGTTGGGAAATGGACTGAAGTAAAACAACTAAAGGTAAATGGATTAAGTTAATGTGTTTTAATTCTGATGTAATAATTTTGAAACATAAATATTATAGCCCACATTTTAAGTCATTTAAACTACATGTATTTATTTATGGAATAGCATTTTAAGTTAATTATGAAAGTCAACTATCAGGACTTTAAATTTACACAAGTACTAATGTACTAGCATTATAATCATTATTAATATAAACATTAATTAAATAAAGCAATCTGACTATTTGCAGGTGCCTTGTTAAATGTGTGTGAACTGCCTCAGTAGTCATACTATTTTGCATGAATTCGTTATGCACGATCCTCTTATCCTGCATGTATGCACTTCTGCCATGCAAATTGCATGCATGCACTATTAATGTCATGCAAATTGCATGCATGCACTGTTAATGTCATGCAAATTGCATGCATGCACTGTTAATGTCATGCAAATTGCATGCATGCACTGTTAATGTCATGCAAATTGCATGCATGCACTGCTGAGTTCATGCAAATTGCATGCATGCACTTTGCTGTATGTATGCAAAATGCATGCAAGTTTGCATGCAGAAACCAATGCATGCATGAGTGCATGCATGATAATAACTTTGCATGCATGCATCATGCATGCGGCTTGCATGCAACATGCATGCACAGTTTAGAAGGGAAGAATGTGAAACACTGTGGAATCAATTTTGAAAATTGAGGGAGCCAGAGAGGGGCAGTAGTTAAGCGCTTCGCCTCTCACACCAGTCTCTGGCCGGCCCAGGTTCGATTCCTGGACGCGGCGCGCCATATGTGAGTTGAGTTTGTTGGTATCTCGTCATTGCTCCGAAGATTTTTCTCCGGCTCCTCCGGTTTTCCTCCCTTCACAAAACACAATACGATAAGTTCCAATCTGTAGATTAGCCGTGTTCTGGATTTGATCAGCCCTCTAGCCCTTATGGTTGTTTCAGTTGCCGTTAGAAATTCAGATTTTGTAATTGTAATGCAACACATTGCAATACAGGTTTATTATGGCAGGTTCAAATTAGACTACTTACTTGAAGAACGGGAAGAGCAAAAATGTAGGCACCGTTGAGACAACAATGAGTATTCTCCAGTCTCGAATCCAATATGCTAGGAGAATAGACATAAATCCCGAGCCTTCCCAGTACAAATTAGAAAGATTTCCTGCCAATGTCCTCCAGCTTGGACCAACAATCTCAATAGTTAGAACATACAGGGACAGCGCTACACCAGTCACACCAAATCCAACACAGAATTGAAGAAAGCCGAAAAGGGGCGCAGATCGTGCAAAAGGTGACCCAAGACTGAAGCTGGCCTGTGAATGTTTAAAAATAGATAAGTTCCATGGTAAATTTCAATCTAGTCGCGTGGAGGTCAAATAATTCGAAGGAGACATTAAAATAAAATCAAGAACAAAAATTCTCCAAAACGTCCATTGCTTTCTATATATTATCTATCTGATCTAAGAAGAGTATACTGCTTGTTGATTATTTTAAATGCTACTAATTAGTTCTGTGCACTAGATTGTAATTCGATTAAGACGTTAAGCGAAAAGATGTAAAGCTAGCACAAAACTAATTACGTTTGTCGCTAAAACGCCTCAACAATTAAAGGCGATTAAATAGTATGACGCTGATACACTAAAATACGTATTACCATGATGATTGAGCATGCAAAAATACACGTTTTCCTTCCAAATGTGTCAGAGAGGATTCCCGACAGAAGTGAGCTAACCAGCGCTCCACCGAAAAAACAGGACTGGATTGTAGCACCCAGGGACGCGCGGTCACAGATTAGATGCCACTAGAAAGAATGAGACTCTCATGTTAAAGATTGTATGTCTGGTCGAGTTGATCAACCATTTAAATTTAATCAAGAATGTGAAAACAAAAGTACAGCGGGACTTTACTATACTTAGGAATATGAATATGGGATACATAACATCTTTTTCGAGATCGACGCTTTTCTTTTGTGCTGAATGGAAAGTGGTCACATTAATCAATCTTGAGATCGAACGTTCTCAGAGTTTTGAATAAAACGAATCATCACTCCTCTCACAACGTTACTTACCTCGGAGACGGTGCTTGTGAATGGACCGTCAAAGATGTAAGCCGTACAGTTATCACAGCACGTGTTAGGAGGACACGTGGTATTGGTGACGTCACAGTGGAACTGAGGGATTCCCATGGCAAAAAGAAGAAGTCCAAACTGAAGCATTATGGGAATAACTAAACAGTTAATTCCCAGGTAAAGCACTTTTTGATATCGACCAAACGAGTTGACTTGCTGGAAGACGTCATCAAACTCAATGCCGAGAGAGTCTTTGTCTGCAGATGACTTCTCCATCTTATAGCAACAGATGAATTGATGAACGACGGCGACTGAATAACTGTGAAAATGATTATATATAAATCAGCAATTAAACTCACTTTCAATAAATATAACTCAATTAGGTGCATAAGGCCCTTTCGTGAAGCAGAAAAATTGGAAACAGCAGGTAATAGACCCATTGCATAATTGGCGTCCAATTTGTTTAGGAATATTTAGTCTCACATTCACGTAAAAACACTTTTGTGTGGCAACGTGAACACGAGGCGAACTAAAAGTCTTCAGGACAATACTTATTTAAAATTAGATGCCATTTATGCAATGGCTCTTTGAATCAACTTTAGAGCTAAATGATAGTATACTACTCCCACATAGAAGGTAAACGGTTATATTTTTATTTATGCCGATATAAAGTCTCAATTTTGAACGGAACAAGGAGCTGTATACAGCCTGAACTCGGGCCGTATGACATTCCAACATGTACATGCTTTAGCGTGTGCCAGAAGTTGAAATTTTAATGGAGCATATTAAATATTGACTGACACTGTTGTGTTAAAGTCGATGGTTGTCTGTCACTATGCGACTGACGGCGAAATGTTGCGAAATGATGTGGGTGGGATGGGAATGAAGTCGATTTTGTTTTGTGAAAGTTAGGCTGTGTAAATAATAATATTTATTTACTTATATAGCGCAATTTCCAAATAATTATCCAATAGTGCTTTACAGCTAATTAATGGCGCCTTACAACTAAGCTCTTGCAGGATATGAATTAAACTATTGAGTAACCACTACAAGGAATAAAAATGTACTGTAAAAAATATATAGCTACTATTAAAGTCTAAACTTACAATGATGGAAGACACTGAGAAATGTATTACATATGTACATATTCGTATGTCCCTGAAGCCATTTTTAATTACAGTAATCTTTTCTAAAAAAGATCTTTAAAAGATTTTGATCTGCTGTACAAATCTGAATACTGAGGCTGAAAGCCTTATTTCTGTGGAAGCGAATTCCACAGGAAAGGCGCCGCCAACTGCAGGAAAATGCCCTGAACCCGTAAGTACGTAAGTTATGTGATGCAGATCGAAGATTACGTACAGGGACATGAAAATCAATGAAAATCAACAAACAACAAATAAAAAAATCATCTGAACAACAATTGGCGTTCAGAAGTCACTGACCGTTCATAAAGGCAATGCCTTAGCGAACTCGAACCATCGTACATTTAGACTTTATTTTAACTCGTCAAATCCACCAAACTAAAATCGCTTACTATTATGCCTCCATTGGTTATTCCATTGTTTGGCAATGCGCATATCTACTGCGTATGTTAGTGAAATCTAAAATCATAGGTACAAACAGAAGTCCATAGCTACAAGTTTCCAACTCCCACTCTAGGTATTGGCCCATCAGGTTACAGAGTAGTATATTTATAGAACCTTTTCCCACCATCTCGCAGCCAATCATATTCTTCGACAGCGAGTTCCTTTGTTTGTAATATTGTACAGCTAATTATATATGCAAACAAAAATTGCCGGACAAATTAAAGCTTAAGCGATGCTTCTTGCTAGTGTAGAAACTTCTGATGACATTTATAACACTGAAGAATTGGTGAGCACCACATGTTCAAGAGAGACCAGAAGTCCATAACCAGAACACACATGATTTCCTTTGTAGCCTTTTATTTTCCCGTTTCATCTGTATAAGACAATTCCAGCATGGGACATGGTGGGACATTTGCATATTTTGAGATATCGGGAGTGGGGCATTTGTAACCTTATATAGGCCCGGGTATCATTATGGATGTGCCCGGGTGTGGGGCATTTTCCTTACTTCTTTGGCTCCACTATGGGGCATTTGGGCACGAATAACCGTAAAAACGGCGGGGTTGGGTGTAACATAAAACGTAAAAGTAGTATATCAAATGCCGGTTCTGGCCCACATTCCTGAAATTCCTAAAATTCCTACTATCAATTAGTAAAATTGTTGCATTTTTTTTTTTTCATCTAATGGACTATCCTCACTTCGTTCGGCCCTTCACTTCGTTCGGGGTCCATTAGATGAAAAAAAATAAAAAAATGCAACAATTTTACAAATTGGTAGTAGGAATTTTATGAATTTCAGGAATGTGGTCCAAAACACGGCATTTCGTATTCTACTATAGTTTATTTTATTGTATTTATACATTATATTAAGAGACCGGTTTCTACCGCTTTTTCCCGGATTGGAGCAGTTTTGTTGTACTATTTTTTGTTGTGTTTTTTTACATTTTAACACCCTATTAGAGAAACATGTTTATAAGGTATTATTTACTACTATAGTTCATTTATTGTATTTATACACCATATTTAAGGATTATAGTTATAAGGTATTATTATATCAAGGCTCGAACACTTGGTTTATAGTGAATTTATTACATTTCGACACCCTATTAGAGGAACGATATTATACAGTATATCTGTCCTATTACATTTATTACATTTATTACATTTTTAACACCTATTAGAGGAATGATTAGTATACAGTATATCCATCCATGGTACTAACATATATTCTTTACTTCACGATATTAACATATACTGTTATCTTAGTACGTATTAATACCACACCGATTAGACAAATGCGTATGATTGAAGAACCTCAACGTAAACGTTACAACTAATATACCAATTAGACATATAGTATATATAGGTATATTACACGATGATTGATAGTTGCACGATGATTGAGACAAGAACTTGTGATTGGTTGATGCGAGGAAAGACCACGAAATGTATAAATAGATGTTCAAAGACGTCAGAGTATTGCTCTCAACATAACTTCCAGATAGGAAGAGGATGTGCCATATTCGTTTCATGTTTAACGTGTGGTCGAGGCTGTCGTACTATTCACGAACTTTGTGCAAGATGTGGCGCACCTCGACTCCGTCTCATTCGTAATAAGAAGAACCTCAATAAGAAAATAGCTAAGGAGGCTAAATGTCTAAAGGTGGTGGAATCAGAGAAAGATCCAAATGTGACGGAATCGGAGAATCACGAGAAAGATCCAAATGTGGCGGACATTCACAATCTCGATAAGGAATTGGGTGACCTCTCAATTGGTGAGAAAGATCTAAATGTGGTAGAATCGGAGAAAGAGTAGAAATCACGATACAAAAAAGAAAAAAGAATGAAGAGAAATTGTTATGCGATCTCTCTTCATTTTTTTCTTTTTTTTTTAACAAACAATTGGACAATTGACAGGCATATGGTATACAACTAGTATGGATGACCTTATTAGATTACTTGGTTCAGAAATTTGTGCAAGCCTACATATCAAACCACGGTTGCATATTAACACTGGTGAAACATGTTCCGAATGTCTATGCCCGATGGAAATGCAAGGAACGGAATTCATATGTCCCACCTGTGGTCTTGTTTCCGAGACTGAATCATGTGAAGAAACAACTATCGATCTTACTACTCGGTTACGTATAGTAGGGCAGGATAGCTTTCGATATCAACATGATCTAGACCGCACAAGCCTTCATAGTGTTTTTCTTGAATTTCGATATCCGAAAGCGTATCTCGGATTGTTTTCAGTCGAAAATTATTTCCAGTGCCACTAGCAAGCGATGGATAGATAGTTGGTGCTGATGGAAGAAGGGGTTGAATTGAATCGCCGTCCATCGTATGTATACGTATGATTTACTCAAGCTTCAATACGTATCGTATAGTTCGACCACGGAAGTCTATAATATTTCCTTCCTTATCGCGAATTGTCAGGTGTAGATAGTTTCGTGATGTACCTAGAGCTCGCATGGATTGGGGATTCTTTATAGAGTATGTGTTTTTTGTAAGCCAAGAGCCTCGGGTCTCTACGCTAGCTAAGACGTTTGATCGATTTCCATCTATAAGTGAGAAGTCAGAATCCACCACATCACAATAGACATATATTGTGTAGTTATTATCAATCTTAATTATGTAATTACCAGGGTCTAGTAGCAACTCATTATCCTTTTCTTTTCCACCAAAGATACCCAATAGTCTGTATAAACTTTTATTAACCTTGATTGGTTTCTTAACGTGTATGGTGCTATAATTAAATTCGTGATTGGTCTCGAAGCTCACGCGACTGGCAGAGATTGCGAGGTTAAAGGCACCTATGATTCCATTATAATTGTAGTACCCTACAGCAACGTCCTTTGGGAACATTATCCCATCGTCGATGTCCCACCTGAATGAGCCCTTCTCTGCTAGGTTAATTATGCCAACTGTTCTCAAGTGTGATTTTGAGTAGCGAAATATTATTGATAAGAATGGGATTATCGAAGTAGACAGTATGGTCAGACGATGTGGTGGTGACATTTAAGATAACCATTATATATTAAAGGTATAAACTATACGTACGTATAGCTTCAATAGTTACGATGCCTCTCGTTGTGCCAGACAAAGATGATTGGTATGATGGTCTATCTGCCAAGGACAAGGCGGAGATTGCCAGGGGTGGACCAAGACTGTCGAAATCTGAGCAGACCGCTCTAATTACCGATGAAAATAAAAAGGTCGTAACATTGAATGCCGATCTATTAGCGAAGTTTAAGAAAAGATATCCACATGCAGATTTTCGCCAGTTCTATGTATCCACGAGCATACATAATTCAGGCAAATATTCGACGAGTATTTGGTTTCGAGATGGGAATCATAGCTATGCGGTCTATGGTGATGATGTCTCCAAGCCACGTGCTACCATTCAAAAACGCATCGATAACGCATTGTGGGATGTGCATGATGGTTTTCCACATACATTAACACTAGATAAAAGTGTGAAATATCCTATTACGGCGGTCCCACCTACTGAAAAAGCACAAGATATCGATTTAACTAATCTATGGATATATGTCACACCTACGAAAAAGTTCGAAGCAGGCGTTCCGAACATATTCAAAGAGACTGTCGTAAAGCATATGACAGCGAAGGAGTCCCATCATTGGTTATCAGGTCCAGATTTCAAATATTGGCCTCAACGATTGAATTTTGCAACGTGGTGTGCAACTTCTGGATGTGGAGTGTCATTGTTTGATCCTATTTTCAAAACGTATCCACCCATCATTAAAGGGTTCCTACGATTTCACGTTTATTTCACAATACGAAGAATTCTATATGAACTTGGTGGACCTCTACCTGGTGACTCTTCTTTCAAGCAAATTGATAACCTCTATAGCAAATCAGCTCTTGAGACTTTGTGCATCGAGTTTGGTTTATCTCGAACACCAGACTTCAGATGGCGTGGAGGTCGTAATAAAGGATTAGGTGACATATTCGTTTACTTCCCCAGGTACGGCGATAAGAATGAGTATGAGTTAAGGTCGAGTGCCCCAGACATGTACACATGGACACAAAAGGACCCATTCTATATATTCAAAGATGAGGGCGGCAAGTTAGCCAATTCCAATATGATTCACTTTATTAGGGGTGACGAGACTAATGGAAAACAATACAATTGGTTTACACCACCAATCGGTAAGGGATTAACGGATGCTGGATTAGGTAGATTGAATCGATCTGTCGAAGCTTTCGCGTATTGCATTCTAGGTGCTCAAGTTAATATGCTTACACCAATCATTGGTAGTTATGGCACCAAACTAGAGTTCAAAGTTTTGCTTGAAGCCACGATTATTGAAAACGACTTAGTGAAAGGCGTAAAAAACTATCAGGTTGCAATAGATGGTACGAATAAGAAGTTAGATTTGGCAATAGCTATAGGAGTATGGCTATTACCAAGCAATCTATTGTTCGATACTCAAAAGATTAGTGGCTACAATAACGCGTTCAAGATAGCTACGAAAGATATGATATTGGGATCAAACTCAATCAACGATGAGCAAACTAAACTCCCACCACCAGATATGGAAGGACAGATACGAAAGAAACAATTACCACATAGTACGTATCAACAAGTTCCATATAGCGTAAAGAAACAAGTTCCACATAGCGTAAAGCAACGAGTTCCACAACATGAGATCAATCTAGCGATTAAGTATCTATTGCAGGAGCTGGAATTGCGTGGGCGTTATTTCGTTAACGACGTTTATATTGCTCTATTGTGATCACCACTATTGCTACGATGAATAACCAAACGGTCTCTACTAATACTCCTAGAGCTTTACCGGCCATAGTAAATATGAAATTCGCAATTGATCCAATCATTCCAGGTAGTATCTGTCTAAGTTTCTTTCCAATTTCCTTTAATAATAAATCACCCATCGTTTTTAATCCCTTCTTTACTGTATCTCCCACTTTGTCGATACCATCTTTTACTGGTTTCGGTACGGATTTCGATAACTGGGAAACTTAAATACGCTAACGATAGCACCAATAGCAGTTACCATCGCAAGAACGGTCATTCCATACTTTCTGAAAATGTATTTAACCCTTTCACGTAGCGATATACGTTCTAGTATGGCTTCTTCTCGACGTTCAAGTAATTCTCTTGCCTTATGGATGGATACTAATTCTGTCTTAGCTTTTTCTTTCTGAGCGTCGGTCGATTCGGAGTCTTCGAGAATAGATTCGTTATTTGCTTCCCGATCAGCGAGTTGTCGTTCTGCAAATATTACTTCATTGGCGGCCGCTTCATTATTTGGACCTAAAGCAGCTTTGAGAGCTTTCCTCATCTGCACACGTAATTTCATATCTTTCTCATCACCGACAAATAGACGTGTAAAGGGTGCTTTGCTTCCAAGTTCGCGAACGTTGAGTTGTCCGTCTATTAAGGAGATTTCGATATTATATCGAACACCAGCATCCGGATATTGCCCTTTTACTATGTTAACTAGCATTTCTTTTGCTGAATCTGATATGGTTTGTTCGAATGTGAATCCTCGAAGTGGGTCATCACCATGCAAATCATCTAAGGTAATTGTCTCACTACCCCCAGCTTCATCTTGATTGCCACTCAATAAGTAAGCCATGTATCTTTCATTTGCTTCTCGTTCTCGTTGATCTTCTTCATCTCGTTGTCGTCGGTTTTCTTCATCTCGTTGTTGTTCTTCGTATCTGTCGGTACTATCCTCAGGTCTCACATCGACGTCGACCCTATCTTCCATATTGAACATAACTATATATCTTGGTATATTCAACATGATATCGACGAAGTTAATTCCTACAGAAGCACTAAGAGTGCCACTCTCACTCAAAGCTCAACGAACCTTATATATAAAAACTTTCACTCCATCATCTGCCAATCCAGGTGAGACTCTCTATGTGGAAGTACCAACACTAGGAGAAGATATCGTATTAGTACCTGGTAGTTTAGCATTATTGGGTGATATCGTATTGTCTGAGGCCCATCCCAATAATCGAGTTGTTGCAAATGTTGGACGTTGCTTAATTATACATCGAGTTTGTAAGATGGGAGCTGAAATAGTAGAAGACATTGCTCGATCGGATCTATTACAAACATATTCCGATATCTATCTATCTACGCAGGAGAGAGAATCGAGAGTACAACAAGGTATTCAATCAGATAACACAAATAAGCTACGATCTAAGGCCGGTGATGCAGGTGTTTCAGATGTTGGTGAGAATGCATTGTTGGCTGCATATGGTTCCAAATATAGAATTCCGTTAGACGTTGATATTCTGACACAACATGGAGTTCTATATCCACATGCATTAGAAGACACTATTTCATTCGAATTAACTCTAGCTCGCGCTATCGATATAATCGTTGGATCAGATTCAACAAAGATAGGTACGTACAAGCTTACCAACATCCAGTTAGAATACGAAGCAATCAAGAATGAAACACTAGCTAGGAATGCATTTCACGCATATGAAAAAGGTACTGCATTCCTATACGATCACGCAGTTCACTTCAAGTTAGTACCTATCGCTAAGGCATCAGATACTTTGATATATCAGAATATAAATGTTCCACGACGATCATTTGCTGGATTACTTTTTCTATTCGTAGATCCTCCCACCGCCGGTTCACGAGATAGTGAAGCATTCGTAAATCCTGATATTTCGAAGATAGAGATAGACGTAAATGGAGTTCCAAATAGATTCTTTCCAGGAGGTATGTTAACACCAGATTTTTGGGAGTCCGCAAAAGGATGGTTTGCCACATCCAATACCTCTATGACTCCTACCAAATTTTACAATAACAGATTTGCCATCCTAGTCGATTGTCGTACAGCAAAAGATTCCTCTGCTCATGGCGATGGAATGGCACAAACTGGTGGTGGAAAAGATATCGATATTCGTATACATAGAACTGCGGGCAAAATCGTTAGCACTGTAAACATGCATATCTACGTCCTTGCGGATGCTCAGCTTAAGATATTGAACAGATCTTTACATAGTATAACATACTGATGGATTCCCTCGTATTTTATGGATGGATTCCCTCCCATTTAATACACTCATAGTAGGTCCAACGAATTGTGGAAAGACTGCATTTCTCATAGAACAACTTCGTGGACCATTTCGTGGTAAGTTCGATTATATAGTATTAATTTGTCCTACGTATGCCCACAACAAAACATATCATGGATTTGCTAATCGAGATCCCCACTTTTATGTTATATCTCCACCTCAGAATGCTATCGATACCACATTAAATATTTGTGCAACCTTTTGGTCAGGTACCAATACATTATTGATTCTTGATGATTGTGCCGCATCAAAAGATGTAAAACGAAGAACTGACAAACTAGTAGATTTAGCATTCTCTGCTCGACATATAGGACTATCTATTTGGGTACTATCCCAACAATTAACGAGTATATGTAAACCTTTTCGTGAGAACGTAGCTATCGTAATTGCATTTCATACGGCATCTGAGTTATAGATGGTAAAAAGATATTTGAAGATTACGGAGGCTCACAAGAATGTAATGAGTTACGAACGATACTTCGATCTCATAAGTTTGCTCGCATATGTTTCTGTTTGCGACATCCTTTTGCAGTAGTGTTAGAGCTACCCGCACCTATAACATATTATCATGGATGAATACACCAAAGAACTGGATGGATACGTCAGAAAACTGAAAGATGAGTGCGCAATTACTTGTCCTACAACCAAATTGGAATTTTCAACTGAATTGGAGGATATCGAAGAATGTCGGGAAGAACTTAAGACCTTAGCTGTATTGGGTAAAACGAAAGAATGTCTAGGACAGAATTTCTCCCTAACAGATATAACTAAACTATCTGAGAAGGACGTAAAACGTTTATATAGTAGATACCAGGCTGTAGTAGCAAATCAAATAACAGTACACTTAGTAGATGGTGTACTACGTCAAGTTACTCGCGCAGTCTCATACGTAGCTACGCTCTCACACGTAGCTACACTAGACAACCAACAAGCACTGTTTAAGGATCTACAAGAAAACCAATTAGCCCGCCATCAGATATCTATGGCGGCTGGTCGATTAGCACTTAAACACGGTCGATTTGTAGCTCTAGCTAGTGTTTTGTTCAATGTAGCTGATCACATAGTCATTCCTGGTACTCCTATTGAACCTTCAAGATGGAAGAACAGACGGATCAGATAACTGCGAATCCACCGAAAACAACACCAACTAAAGTAAAAGATCCAAAGAGGGTTGCTGCTGGGAAAGCATTAGCACTAAGTAATAAACTTGCTAGAGAGGCTCAAAAGAGAGAGATTTCGCGTGAAAGTGAATTATCTAAAGAAACCGACGTAGATGAAAGTTGGACTAGAAACATATCTATACTAATACTACTATCGCAGTTATTGGTACGGGTGCCGCATTGGTTGGCGCATACTATCAATACAGAAGATATAGAGACGACACTTCTAAGAACATTAGTCCTATACGACCCGCGAGTCCGTTAAAGACTACGGTACCAGATATGGAGTAACAATTAAAGACTAGAGATATACGATATATATTAGGATGGATAAAGAATTGACGAAAATAGCAACCGATGCTGCTATGATAACGGGAATCGCTACTGGTATTGGTTGGATCGTAAAAAAGGTTACCAAGGAATCTATGCTTAGTGATCCTTCTACTTCTATTATAAATTACGTGAAGTGGACTGCAGTAATAGCTGGTAGCATATATGCAAAACAATATCTCGAGAAACAAAAGGCCAAACCATAATGGCTGCAGCTGGCGCAATGATGCTCTTCACGGCGATTGTAAACGCAGCGGCATTCACTGGTGGTGGAGTGCTTGCTAGGATGTTTGGTGGAAAAGATGAAACTGCTAATATAGAACGAGAGAGACATGATAGGGCAATGGAAAAATTCGATGCTGCTAGGGAGGCATATATCGAAGAACGTCAAAAATTGTCCGATTCGACGCGCAAACATGAAGTCGCCGAACGCGATGCTCATAATAATCAACTCGATATCAACCGAGCTTTCGTGCGCTCCCATAAGTTACGTCAGGCACTGAAACGACTCGAAGCAATGAAAGAACCTCGTTTATCCGACTACTATCAACCCTCAAGCAATCAGAAGACTGGTGAGTTGATTTTCGTTGGTGGTGGAACGCTAGCTGCTGGATATGCTATTAGTCGATATGCTTTTTAAAAAACGAGAATTTTTACGATTGACGAGATACTAAGAAAAAAAAGAATAAGAACTAGTTGGTTAGATGAGTTCTTATTCTTTTTTTCCCCTGCTTGTTGAAGGTTAGAATACATAGATATATAATGGATGCTAAACTTGCGAATATCTTCTATGGTCCTATGGGCTACTGGAAAGGTCATGCTGCAATTGGTAAGCTATCGGTGGCTGCAAACGTATCAGAAGACATAACTAAGAGTTGGTTGGAGAAACAAGCACTATGGCAAATATACTTACCACCACCACGTTATATACCACGACCACATTGGACTGTATCGAAACCAAATGAGGTTCATCAAGCTGATTTGATATTTCTACCTCATGATAGACCTGGACGTGGAAGGAAACTATATAAGTATGCTTTAGTGGTAATCGACGTTGCTTCTCGATATAAAGAATCTGAACCATTAGCATCGAAAGATAGTGGCGAAGTGTCTGCAGCTTTTAAACGAATATATAAGCGTAGTCCATTAGAATGGCCAAAAACATTACAAGTAGATCCTGGTAGAGAATTCATGGGACGTATGTCTGAAACGTTAGAACTACATGGTACTAAAGTCCAACGAGGTGAAGCCGGTCATCATAGGGCACAAAGTTTTGTTGAACGAGCAAATAGAACGATAGCTGAAAGATTATTTGGATATCAATATGCAAAAGAGATGGTACTTACATCTGAAGGATCGGATGCGCGTAGTAGAGAATGGGTATTGAGGCTTCCTGATGTTATCAAGGCTATGAACAATGAAGTTACTCGACTAACAGGTAAGGAGCCTTCAAATTCTATAGAGGCACAACAAGTAAACGTAAAGACTCCTACATATTCTCGAATTATTGGATTGAAAGAAAAGCGACTACCATTCGATGTTTTAGTTCGATATCTATACTCACCGGGAGAATTGGAAGGTGGAGTAAAACGAGCAACTGATCCTGTATGGAGTTTACATACATATTATATTTCTCGAAATGTCGTATCATTAAATCAACCTGTTCTATACTATTTAGGAAAAGAGGCATCAAAGCGAGGGTTCGTTCGTGAAGAGATACAAGTGGTACCACTAGATACAGAACTACCACCAAAAGGTATTCTGTTCGTACCTAATAGATCTAAGATAGAAGCAAATCGTAAATGAAGTCGTCTAAGTATTCATCATATGTAATGACGTTTTTACGATCGTATGATAGTGTATTGACTACGTTCGATAGTATATTGCTAATAAAACCATCTAATTCTTCATCCTCTGGAAAAACGTCTCCATGACCGTAGGCTATTGTATCTATTCCGTTTGCTGAAATCCATCTCTTACTATCGAATGGTGATAGAGATACTTTGTTCATATGTATACCATACATCTTATGACCTTCACTTCGAAGCATATTAATTCCATGTTTGAATACTTTCTTATCCATCAAGCACTCTTTATATTGATCATGACGAATACGATGTTTCACTACTGCCTCCTTGATACCTTTAGCTTTACGAATCTCATCACCACCTACTTTTAATATAGAATAGAGCTTAGATCGTAGTCCAACATATTCGACTATAGGAATACCTCCACGTTCGTCTTTCATTTTACCAAGTACTTTCTTGTTGTTGATACTATACAGCGGATGGTCTTTGCTGTAGTTACTAGTATCATATAGATGTTTACAAATTGCCATATCTGCATAGATGTCTTCAGTTTTAATGTGTAGTAGTAGGCTATCGGTATCGGTATAAAGTAGATTACAGCGTTGTCCATATTGCTTCTTGATCTCATTGTAGTAGAAGTCATACATCAGATGCTTTGATAGATCTAGAATTGACATTCCAACATATATGGGGCGGTTTAGCAATAGCTTACTTTTGTAGTTATGTACCGCGGCAAGATCACCATCGAAAATTGTGGATCGAGCATAACTAGGTTTATTCAATAGACGTTGTAGCTTGTTTCCTTCTGATGCACGCACTAATTGGATATCTACACGCTTACGTAGATTCTCCATTGTTTTTCCAAATACGCTATTGTTCATCAATTTGTATAGATCCTGCTTGAAGATGCTCTTCGCTTGTTTTCGTAACTCTGTATTCATTTGTATATATGGTTCCATCCATGGTGATTGGTCGAATCGTAGTGCCTTATGGATCTTTTTCAAACGCATACCAAGAGATAGATACAATTGTAGGTTACGGTAGTGGAGCACATATCGTTCTTTGTTATATAGATTAGGTACAAGTTTTTCTACTTTCAAAGATCCATTACCTTTATATAGTTCCTCAAATAGATTGGTCTGATACTCTGAGAACAAATCTTTATTCACCTGAATTCTCTCGGGAGCTAGTGGATAGTCGTTGTGTGTATCGTGAAGTTCTCGAGGATATTCGAGATCAGCTTCAAGGATATAACCCTTATCTGAATCCATTGCGTGATTGGTTATTTGTTCTTCTGTTGGTGTATACCACTCAAATCCTCCTGTTGGTAGATATTGACTCATTGCCCAACCATATAGATTATTAGCATCAAGATATAGTATGTAGCTATATGGCTTATTGGGATCGCAATCGGGTATACTTTGGTTATTTGCTTTGGCATAACGCTGTGATACCATGAATACCACCGCGTAGACCTTTCTCAATGAATAAATACATGTCATAGTCAGTTAATAGTTCAAGTTCCACTCCTGTTTTCTTTAATAAAGCGTCCCATGAAAGTCCTGGACTCGTATAATAATGTGCGGGATCTAATCCATAGTTTTGCATACATGTTGTACGAAAATCCTCGAACACATCTGCTAGAAGAAGTACATCAGTTTGTAGATAAAGATCATGATAATCACCCAATGTCTTACAATCAAATACGTTCCAAACTTTTATTGCGCGTTCGTAATCTTCATCGGATATATACTCTAGAGTTAGTTTACTATAGAACGCATCTTTCGGTGGTAGAGAAGTCTCTGCAAATCTATCCCACGAATCCATGTACTCATATGGATATACTCCTTTACGAGTTAATAGATTGGCTTTCTCTTGATTAGATGTATATTTTACAATTTGTTGGAATGTGTCTGATGCTGATCCTTTTACCAACTTATCGAGAGAGAATGGTAAGAATTGAAAGCTATCAATGAATCTTAGGTTACCAAGTGAGAATGAAATATATTTCTCCATATTATTTGGAATACAAGAGATCTTACCTGATGTCTTGGATATGGATTGCATTAGTAGGTGAGAATCATATCCACGAAGATTATGGAATACGATTGGGATGGTAGGAAAAGTACGTAATTTTAGATTACAGGTATTGTGCGCGGCACCTCGAAACTCGCCTGTGATGTGGCAATGATCGCGTACTCTATCTTTACCAACCAAGGGCTTCTGACAGATATGACAAATCGTTGCGTTATTGTAAGCCTCGTAGTTTTTCCATGACATACGTAGTGGTTTAGCCTTTTGGGCTTTGATCTTCACCTCTTCCTCTTGTATGCATTGTAGAAAACGTTCTATAGTATCCATGCCTCTATATACCTTATTATAGGAAATTAACAATGCACTTTATTAACGCGATTTTACAAAATTCGCGTTAATTTAATGTATCTTAATTAATGTCGATGTAAATTTAATGCACGCTATTTTACAACATTGTTATTTTAAAGCACCTTTATTTCATTTCAAAACCTTATTAGTTCATGACTCCTCTATTGGCTCTTCAGAGTCACTATTGCGGTTTGGTTTCCGTCAATCAAACGAGTGAGCAGCTCTTGGTGATTTCACCGTGAGGCTTTGAAAGATCTTTTGAATTGATAGGGTCTAGTTAGGCTTCAAACCCAAATTTTCGGCTTTAAAAAAAACTTAGAAACATCCGTGCACTTGTCTTGGAAGGTTTTATTGACGGAAGCCAAAACGCAGTTTGGCGTTCAGAAATGTAAAGTGCGAGTTTGCAGAATTATGAAAATCGCAGTAAATAAAGCAAGATGCTTATCGAAAAATTCGCGTTAATTTAATGCATGTAAACCTAACTTTTGAAAAATTCGCGTTAATTTAGTGTAACGTAAATTTTCTTCGCGTTGTCAACGTGCATTGTTAATTTCCTATAATAAGGTAGTACTGGTGGTTCGCTATGACCATCGGAACGTACAACTATATAACAAAATCCACAGGGAATATGTTCTTCTGTTTTAAGTGTGTTGCTCTTCTTTGGGTCTTGGGCAGGTCCTTCGATCTTAGTGGTCAAAGCCTCAAGGTCTGCATAGATAATATAGGGTACTTTGAGCTGTTTGTGGATATTCTGAAATAAAACTTTGTTGTTCTTATTGGTAGGCATTTCAATGTGTATGGCCCTGTCATTGATACCATTACACTCTGGAATGTGTTTCGTAAGAAGAGCTTCATTGGAATATCCATGTAGACATCGTTCACAGAAGTGCTGCTTATGATCGTGTTTTGTTTGATCGAATAGTAGTTTGTTGAAGTCCTTTATCCAGCAATAGTGTTGTTTACCGCTCTTTGGGTCTTCTATTAGTAATAGATGTATGTACTTCGAGAAAGTCTTCTTTGATATATGATATATGATAAAGCACTTTTCCTTTGGGTCCCATCCATATACATTAATATAAATGTTGTTTTGCTTCTCTAGAAGTGGTATTTGTGAGATTGGTGTTGGTGAGTCCACCCCATTGGATTTCACCATATCTATTTGATACTTCGATGTCCTTTGAGGATGCTTATTAACTGGAAACATTGCTGCACATATCGACCAAAGTGCACAGTGATCATCTTTGTTGTTTACGTTGATCACAGCTTTCTTATTCGCTATTTCTTCAGGTAGTGGTAAATATGAACCTCCACGTAGTGGTTGATATTTAGCAACGTTTAACCATAGAATATTGACTCTATCTATGACCCAATTTGATCCACGACTGATCCACTTCTCAATTTGGTTGTATATCTGAGCATGTGCTTCTACTATTACCCCACGGATACCACCATCAGGTTTATCAAGTACGAAAGTTATGTTTAAAGCTAATTGGGCCTTAAAGGTATTATGGTCTTTGAGCTCTTCCTTAAACTTTTCGGTAGTTTGTTTACGTACACTGGCAAGTAAAACAGCTGGATCCGCTCCTAGAGGATTATCATCGGGAACATCCATCTTCCATCCGAGTAAATAATTCTTTAAAGGACGTGCTCGGACAAATGTTAGTATATGCTCAGCCATGATATAATACCTTATTAACAACACTCCTCTAATAGGTCGTTGAAATGTAATAAATTCACTATAAACCAAATGTTCGAATAAATGTTAATATGTGCTAATCATTGATGTAATACCTTATAACTACACTACTTTAATAAAACGTATAAATACAATAAATGAACTATAGTAGTAAATAATACCTTATAAACATGTTTCTCTAATAGGGTGTTAAAATGTAAAAAATACAACAAAAAATAGTACAACAAAACTGCTCCAATCCGGAAAAAAGCGGTAGAAACCGGTCTCTTAATATAATGTATAAATACAATAAAATAAACTATAGTTGAATACGAAATGCCGTGTTTTGGACCACATTCCTGAAATTCATAAAATTCCTACTACCAATTAGTAAAATTGTTGCATTTTTTTTTTTTTTCATCTAATGGACCCCGAACGAAGTGAGGGCCGAACGAAGTGAGGATAGTCCATTAGATGAAAAAAAAAAAAATGCAACAATTTTACTAATTGGTAGTAGGAATTTTAGGAATTTCAGGAATGTGGGCCAGAACCGGCATTTGATATACTACTGTAAAAGTAACGCCATTTCCTTACTTCTACTCTAAATTTGACGAGATGTTGGCGGGTTGGTAACAAAATAAGACTACATTTTTCGGGACAGTTGGTTCTGTATTCTGACGTTGTTGTGACGTCATAAGAGATGCCTCCTTTTTTGGTGAAAATTAACCTTTAAAACACTTTCAAAAATATTCATTTGGCGAAAATTTGAACTTTCTACGATAAATATATTCAAAGTTATGGATGATTTACTGTTTTTATGACGTCATTGTTAGTGACGTCATACTTCAAGCTTAAATCAGATTGCCGACTATAAAAATATTATTAAAGAGAATACTTGTGAATGACTTGTGAATGGCTTGTGAGTGTTAGCCAAATGCATTTCATTGAGAAAATTCTGTCTATTTTCTGAGGGTACACAAATATATTTATGACGTCTTAATGACGTATACAAAAAATTGGGGCTTCAATTCTAAGCTGTTATACTCAAAATATCAAAATTCTAAAAAGAATACGTTGTTATTACTAAAGAGCTCTATTATTGTGCAAAATATGATGCACCAGTATTTCAAACTGTAAAAGTTAAAACAAGCGATATTTTCATAAATTTTTGGTGGGAAAATTACCAAAATTCTAACTTTAATAACTTTCGTTTATTTCAACCGTTCGAACGGGTTTTCGATTATTTCATTCTCATGAACAAGAGATTTTAAAAAGATATAATAAAACGTTTTTAGAGGCAATAAAAATGTATAAGAAACCTATTAGAAAAGGATCTGACGTCATTGTGACGTCATAATGATGGCTATGTTAGCTTAATTTATCAGACTATGTTTTGTTTACACTCCTTTATACACCTACCAAAATTCATTCTTCTATGTCGAAAACTTTTAAATTTTTAGAAAACCCGTCATTTTTTCGATCATTTGTGCCCGGCGTCCCCACCGTCCGTGGGGAATTAAAAAAAAGGCTAATGCCTGGGAGTTGTCCCGGGGGGGGGGGGGGGCATTGCTGGGATTTACTGATGCATTACAGCGACGTGAACAAAGTTTTGCCATTAATTTTGGATCATAAACGCAGATTTAGGTTATTAGTATAAGTATTAAGGTGGCCCGCGGCTATTTATTTTGGCAACGGGGGTCTTTTTAAATCGCGTTTTTGAACAGCTAAACATTATCCGATTTCTGAGATTTTTTGTGAACTTTTAATAAAGAATCCTCGAATTTTATAAAAAGTACAATTATAAAGTGATTAACAAAGAATTGCTGAAGATATCAGCGATTTTCGAAAACGTTGTTTTTTAGGAAAGAGCGTATATTTCAAAACCCAAAAGATGGATTTGTTCCATTTTACTTTCAACGAGTGCCCAACCTCCAAGGTTTGTGACAGGCACGTTTCAGGTTAATCGGCACCATACATGTTTCTCAACAAACGGCTGATCAATTTTAACCTTAAAATGTTATGCTCATGTATCTGGTTCAACTTCCGAAGAAATATTACAGTAATAAGTAAATCGTACATACCATATGGAAGTTCAATACCACTTGAAACTTCTGTGCCAAAGGCAAGAAGATCGAAAAACTGCAACTAACGTTATGCGGCGAACGAAGTAATATAGGTTATTGCTGAATATTTGCGAAAATCGAGAAATTTTGTATTCTTTCGGCGTCAAAAAAATTCACTCGTTTGTTTTTCTTAAGTTCCTAATATGACTTACAATAGCATATTTTAAAGTACCTTACCGAGTTTCAGCGCGCTTTGACCTTACGCTTTTGAGAAATAAAGGCTGTAAACTTCAGCTTGTGCGAGACTTCTAAAATCTTGGAAAACCCCTCATGATCGCTAAATTATTCAATGTGTTTGTTTTGAATTTCCGCATGGGCACTTCTGGTTATGGACGTCTGGTTATGGACTTCTGCTACAGATATGTGTGTTGGGTGTATTGGTGGTTTTCATCGTCATGACATTGGTTTGCATTGGCAAAATCAAATAAAACATATTGGTCCTTGTAGAACTATCAAAAATACACTTATAACATTAGATTATTTCGTAACGGATCTGTGGGCCAATGAATGTACGACAATTTTACAGTACTTTGTATGCGGCTGCCACGCAAAGACACTTCACCATAGCGTGTGAACATTTTAAACAGCTTTGGCCTTGATATAGAGGCAAATTCTTTCGTAAAATCCACAAACGTAGCACATAGCCGGAGGTTTTGATCACTGGCTCCATATATAATTCGTCTCCTGGGTCAGCGGTCGTGATGGCGGCCGGTGCAATAATTTCTTTCTCTGTGATTTTAGCGATTTTAGTTTGTTATTCAACATGTTGTGGCAGTATCTACTAAGAAAATCGCTCCAGTAATACATTTTCGTTCTATTTATCTGAAGAAAGCGCTTTCAGAAGCATTACTGGTGATGCTTTCAGCAGAAATTTAGCATTGCCCAAGATACTTCGTGGCAGCCATTTTGAATATCAGGGCCAAGATCTCAGAAGAGTTGAAATTAGGAATGCCGAGCCTATTAGAAGCCAGTTATATCACAGAGTGGGTTCCACAACAACTATCTTGTACTGCGAAGGAAATTCCTGAGAAGTCGAGTCGTGTATTTCCAAAATGGAACGGCTACTTTCAACCCAACGACCATTAAACTCGAACTGAGTGGCGATGTGCATCCGCTACCTGGACCTAGTGCTATAAAATGCCCCTCGTGCACCAAAACAGTAAGCCAACGGCATTACCGATTCATGTGCAGCGAGTGTAACGATATTTATCATGCCAAATGCACGAAGCTAAACATTACTACCCGTCTACAAACAAACACTGAAGACTTATCAATGGAACTGTGACTGCTGTGTATTACAGACTTTCCCTTTCTAAGAGGTAATGGATATCACTGGTATATGTTTGGAACTGGAACACTCTGCTGAGATAGTGAATCAGACACTTCAAGAGAGTTTATCAGAGCCTTGGATTATTGAGGAAAGGAAGAGAAATTACAGTGATTTTCTACTTATTCATTTGACTGTAAACAGCATTCAGAATATTAAGTTTGATGACTTAAAACTGCTTAACAACGATCTCAAGTCACATGTGATTTTTCTATCAGAGACAAAGATTGATGCCTCCTACCAGAGTGATCAGTTTAACCTCGAAGGATATCATATTTACCCCAAGGATAGAGTAAAGGGAGGTGGTGGACTTATGGCATATTTTTCATCAATGCTGATATCAAAACAAGCCAAACTCCCAAGGAAATTTAGGTTTCTGGAGGTTCTTGCTGTCAAGGCTAAAATTAATAATAATGTGCTATTTGTTGGGATATACAGACCCCCAAACGCAGTTGGAACAAATTACTATCTCGGATTAGAGGAGGAATTTAATTCAGTGTGTATGTGGGCAAATATGGAGTGTAAAACGGTAATAATAACTGGGGATCTGAACCTGTACAGAATACGACCAAAAGTTAAAGAAGGAAAGATTCTCGTTGACCTAGAGGATGTGTATGGTTTGGAGTGTTTGATCGATCAACCGACTAGAGTTACATGTACATCAGCTATTATACTGATTGTTATTCTCACAAATAAGCCAGAGCTGTTCCGGAAAAGTGGGGCATTTAATCCCGAAATAAGTGATCACCACTTGGTTTATGGTTTGATGAATGAAAAGGTCCACCAACACCAAAGGAAAGTTAGAACTTTCAGAAGTACAAAGAACCTGGACATTGAAGAATTTAACAATGACTTAAGGTCTGGCCCATATGGGATGTAATGGACACTTTTGACACACTGGATGAGAAATATGAGTATTGGGAGTCTCTGTTTAACACTATTGCTGAGAAGCACATGCCAACAAAGAGAATGAGATTTAGAGACAAGGATGTGCCGTATATGACACCTGAATAGAAAAGTGCCATCAAACTGAAAAGGATTTATGCTAAGAAATATGCTCACCAAAGAATACAAGAGAATTGGGATCTGAAGAGGAAATGGAGAAATATAGCAACCAAATGCAGAAGAAAAGCCATCAAACAGTACTGGTTGCAAAAGGCGGAAGACTTAAAAGCCAAGCCAAGTGATTTCTTTAAGACTTTCAAACCTTTTCTCGGCAGCAAAAGCAATGGTCAAAATGGAACAGATATAAACATTAGGATGGAGAATGGGGAGATTGAGAGAGTACAGGAGAAAGTGGCTAACATTCTAGTGAATTATTTTTCAACAATGGCTGATGGGATAGGGGGCACAAATGCCACTAGTCTAACAGAAGAAGACCTATCTAATCATCCAAGTCTCAGGAACATAGAGCTTGCACATGAAGGTACACCAGATGAATTTTGCTTTACACAGCTTAGCAGCAAACAAGTACAGTTTAAGTGCTCGAAGGCATTAATGCTAGGAAGACCTCAGGCTGGGATTCAATAACACCAAAAATGCTTAGACTTGCAGCTAGTGGAGTTGCAGACTCGTTAACTAAGCTGAATAATAATAGCATACGGAAAGGCGAGTGGCCAGAGCTTGGAAAAAGGTGAATGGAGTCCTGTGTTCAAAAAGGATGATGATTGTATGAAAAGAACTATCGTCCGGTAACCTTACTTAGCACCGTGAATAAAGTTTACGAGCAACTGATGAGCATGCAAGTTAATGGGCGTTTTAAATCTGAGCTTGACTCCTGCATATCTGCATATAGAAAAAAGGTATAGCTGTGAAACAACACTACTTAGACTTACAGAAGAATGGAAGCTTGCTGCGGACAAAAGAGATTAATATGTAGGGATACTATCAACATATATGAGTAAGGCTTTTGATTCCCTGCACCCAGCACTCATGATTAACAAACTGAAAACCTACGGTTTCTCGGAAAATGCCCTAACTTTATTGAAATCATATTTTGCGAATAGGCAAAACAGAGTGAAGTTGGGACCAATAGTAAGTAATTGGAAGGATGCTGTCAGAGGCTGTCCACAGGGATCATCGTTTGGGCCTCTTCTCTGGAATATATATCTTTCAGAACGATATGGCATATTTAATCAGAAATGTAAGCTAGCCTATCCATGTACGCCGATGACCACCAACTCTATGTTGCTGGCAGTTCTGCTGACACTGTAGAAAGAGCACTCAACGAGGAGGGACAACTCATATCCAGATGGTATAGTGACAATCTACTAAAAGAAAATCACGATAAGTATAATGTTATGCTAATTGGCAATAGGAAAAATAATAACAATCCATGCAGTTATTAATGTCAATATCGATGGTGTGAATATCAAGTCATCACTGGAACTGAAGGGAAGCTGTTAGGGGTTTATTAGACAGCAATTTAAACTTTAGTTCACACATAAGTAACATTTGTAAGAAGGCTATAGTATGAAGGTTGGCGTCTTAGTGCATCTAAGAAACCTAATTCCTAAGCAAGCCAAGCTCCAATTGTACAAGTCAGCAGTGCTTCCACATTTAACTTACTGCCATACAGTCTGGCATTTCTGTAAATCTTCGGATAGTAGAAAACTAGAATGAATTCAGAAACGTGCGTTACGAGCAGTGCTAAACAACAAGAGCGCCACCTACGAGGAGCTACTGAATGAGGCAAAGCTACCAAATCTGTTAAATAGAAGATTACAAGACATTTTAAGAAGTACAATTTACGCAATGTGGATTTTCCTATTCCTAGATTTAACACTATCAAATACGGAAAGCACACAATAAGATATCTTGGTCCCTATCTATGGGGAAAGTTAAATACTGCAACGAAAACTAAACCTAGCCTTCAATCTTTCAGGAGGACAGTTAGGTCACTAGATATAATAAGAATGCTGGACAATTCATGTCGGTGTATAACATGCTCATCATGAGTTAGAATGGACGGTATTATCCTTGTTTAATAGTTAGTATTTTATAACTAGTAATTAACGAATAGTCTATTATATATTGTAAGTACACTTACTATATTTATAAGAGTTATGTCGGATCATGATATATCTTATTAGTATATATATTATTTTATAGTCTGTATATATATTTTTAATACGATTTGTATATATATATATAATTATATTTTTTAATAGTTTTTTTTTATATTTTCTTCAAACATGTAGTTAGCATTTAACAAATAACCTAATACTTATTGTAAGTTATGATTACCACACTTATAATTATAGGAGCTACTTGATTATGATACATGCTATTAGCATATATTAACTTTTTATTATTATTATAATGTTATTCACAATTTATAATGTTATTCACAATTTTACAATTAAGTTATAGTGTCCCCAATTAGCTGTAACTAGCTAAATACCTTGACACTTAAATAAAGTTATACTACTACTACTACTACTACTACTACGCAAAGACGAGAATGGTGACCCCTATTTTTATTGCATTTTAGAGAGATCTTGCTTGTAGTAACAACTGGGCAAATTTCAGCTTCTTTTTCAATGGAATACTTAAGGTGGCTCGCCTAGGCCTGGATTTTCCAGGGACGCACCATACCCACTTTGAACGGCTGATATTCCACTGTCAGAGCACGGTCGGGCTAGGCACTTCACCCATTTACAAGAAATATAATAAACTTTACAAAAATGTAGGTTTGTTTGACATCGGTGTTACCATAGCAACGCAGCGTTGACGTCATGTATTTTACATATCATCAATTTTCTGGAAATCTAGACCTAACATTTAAAACGACCTAGTGTCCGCTTGTAGTCTAAATGTAGGCCTTCAAGACTGCAAAGGTTAAAAAAATTGTATGAGCGCGTTTGCGAAACAAATGGGTTGAATATTCTGTTCTTAGTACAATAGTCACGCTGCCAGTTGTTAACGTTGTTATAATATAACTTATAATTTATTTACAAAAGGTTTGATAATATCACTAATACAAAATCTCCGGTTTTTAATTAAAATTTAGAAAATGTGGTCTAGACGTCACGGGCACTTTTTCCCGATCTTGTTACTAAAAACACACTTATTCAACATTATCATCCTCAATGGTTTAACTAATTTGCATGTCATTGTACTAAGAACATAATTTGCACGAGCGTTCCGGCAGTAGCGAAACGTAGCAAGCGTGCATGGTAAACTTGTTAGTTCAAAAGCACACAAATATGTAGAATCTAGACAAAAGAGAAATTTCGGAAAGACACAAGCTATCAACAAAATGATACAGCTATTTTGAGTAAAATGAGAATACTTATGACATTACTTATGATTCCATAAACCGAAACCGAAACCGAAATCGAATATTGAATGAAAATATTCAACCCAATTTGCAGTCTTGAAGGCCTACATCTAGACTAGAAGGGACACTAGGTCGTTTAAAGAGTTTATGTCTAGATTCCGAGAAAATAGATGATATGTAAAATACATGACGTCAACGCTGTATTGCTATGGTAACACCGATGTCAAACATACCTACATTTTTGTAAAGTTTATTCTATTTCTAGTAAATGGGTGATGTGGCTAGCCCGACCGTGCTCTGACAGTGGAGTATCAGCCGTTCAAAGTGGGTATGGGGCGTCCCTGGAAAATCCAGGCCTAGGCGAGCCACCTTAAGGTATTCCTTTGAAAAAGAAGCTGAATTTTTTTTTTTTAAACTTTGCCCAGTTGTTACTACAAGCAAGGTCTTCTAAAATGCAATAAAGATAGGGGGTAACCATTCTCGTCTTTGCGTGAAAGCCTGGGTCGATTCTTGATCTTACGTCATCCAACTCATTCGACTTTGCAATAATTTGAATAAATATTTAGCGCGCATTTTGTCTAAAATAACTGTTTTCTTTACCAACAACTCACAGACTGTGTGTATTCTCTATATATCGATGTTGTTGTGATGGAAAGGCGCCATGGAGAATAATGCATTAATGAGGTGACGTAAGATCAATAATCGACCCAGGCTTTTTCTTGCGCGGTCATGGGTCAGGAAAGGTCAAATTTTCACCATTTCAAACAAGCCTAAAACATAGAGTATTCTCTGTAAGCCAAAAATTTCTTCGCAGAAGTACTCAAAACCTTTCAAAGATTCATATGTATAAAAATTGCAAAAGGGGTTAGTTGCACTTTAACGCCTATAACTATGATTTTAAATCATTTCATCTCGAAAAATCCTAAAGATAGCTCCTACATACCTCAGCAAAACGTGTTTCTGTAGTCCTCTTTACTGGTCTTGCACAGTGCTCGTACCAGTTTAGTAGCCCCGCAGTTGTTTTAAGCGGCGTCACGCGTTCTCATCCAACAAACGCCTGCTGGGCGCGCGGAGACGTACATTCCTTTCTCTATGTTTGGTCAATCAGAATTAGCTTTCCAAAAACTGGAAAGTTGACCTGTCCACGAGATTGCTTAAAAAAATTCCTCGATAATGAGTAGTGTTTAAATTATCCTACTCACCGTTTCTATGGGGGTTTCAAAATCAGAGAGGTATTTCAAATGTCGAGGGAGAATACGGTGACGAGGATATTAAGGGGGGGGGGGGGGGGGGGTACAATTTCCAAAATTAGTTGCAATTGGGGGGTACATTTTTTGTAATTTCAAAATATGGGGGGTACAGTGTTAGGTTTTCATGCAACACAGTACTTTTGATTTGAGCTTCTGAGCATAACTTGAACGATCTTCAGATTTTCAATATAGAACCAGGAGCCCATCCAACAGCAAAAACAGATGATGTAGCTATTTTTAGCTTTGTTTCCCGCGAGAAGAAACAAAGGCCGTCACTTTTAACCAATCAGGATGCACTGAAGAATTGTAATTAACACGGTTCAAACTGCTAAAAATACTACGACGTAATATTTAAACGATCAGTCCCTAAACAGCTTCCACTAGTATTAATTATTACATGCATGCTTGTTTTATACTGACATTTGTGCAGTATTCAATGACGGGGAGGGTCTTGAATTCAGCAGGGAATTAAGAGCTGGGGGTAAAGTGTGAATAATATTTTGAAATTTCAAGTATCAAGAGCTTATATTCTCAGTCTAAATAATGTTACTTGGAATGCGTATTTATGCACTAGTCAATTGAAACTACGGCCCTCGACCCTCGGGACATAACGGGGAATGTAACATTTATACAGTCTGTTACATTTTGACAGTTGGGGACAGTTGGCTGTTAAAATACCCGCCCCTATGGCCCCGGCATGTGCTTCAGAATTTTCAATTGGGAGGAGGCATTGATCACGACATGAATAGTTCATGTCGAAATCGAATTGCTACGGAAATAGAGAGCAAAAAAATCGGGAAAATACAGTATTTGAAGCATTAATAAACCAAGCGTTTAGGACTAAAAATAGCGATGGGTAAAAAAGGGATGATATCAAAGGTTTCCAGCGACTGTGTCCCTTCCGCCATGTTTGATACACGTTGTTGATGTTTGCGCCCAGTCCTGCTCTGTCGTGGCTGGCGTTATAACCACCGTTTATGTCCTGATATGTCCCCGGGATTGGAGGGCCGGGGTTTCAATTAAAGGTTGCTTTTGTAAGCATTTCGGTCAAAATATATGCGCGCATTGGAATTTTCTAGAGTAATTAAATGTCTATTGAAAATGAAAAGTTGACAAAATTGGCGTTTGTTCTCGTTGAAGTGCGTATTGAAAATAATTTAAATGACATATTTTTGAATTGGCGTTATTGTTGGAGTGAGTTTGTTGCTGCATTATCATATGACAGAGTTTCACCGATTACGTGATCCTTTAAACGAGGGAGAAGAAAGTGAGCGATGCCTGAATGCAATTCCGAAGAAAACTTATGATTGTAAAATGGGAATTGGCATTTTAGGAAATGGGTCCACGAGAGAGCGAACAAATATGCAGCTGTGGAATCTGGTGTGAAAGCACATATATTATTGCGACATCCTGAGCGCAGTACGGTTGCTTGAAACCCCTTTGGAAGAAATGAGTGATATTTCCCTAAACTTCTGGCGGTGCAAATTCATCAGTGAAGTAAGAATTAAGATGGGTCAGCTGTATCCTCAAAAAAGCTTGTATCAGATAGTCTGCTGTTTTAAACGCAAGTTCGAGATAGACGGCCGCGGAGATATGAACTCGATGCATGGTCAGAGTATTAATAGGTACGAATGCGGCTGGTACAAAACGCAGGTCCCAGGTCCAAGTCACACGTTTACGACTCCATGATTTTGCCATCCTCCAATATTTGGGGAATTTGTCGTTCTAAAATGTTTGATTTTCTAGTGATTCTCAATAGAAAATTGTCGATTGGAGTCGTAAACGTGTGACCTGTGACCTGGACCTGTGACCTGCGTTTTATTCGGTTCTTTTGATTTACTCAATTCAATTTATTTGTTTCTCGTGGATGTTAATTTTTTCCTCAGTTTCTGTGTTTATTATTACGAGTATTACTTTAATTTGTTTTTATTTCAAAGTCCTAGACTGAGAAGTGGTGTTGACAGTATTCTGCGGGGGTTTAAAAGTACGGCACGTGGTACAAATCCAGCCCTGGGATTGGTGGTTATCAGTTATCAGTATTTAATCGTATCTTTGAAAAAATCATGTATGCCAGACTAATTAAATTCATTGATAAACACGACATATTATTTTCTGCGCAGTATGGATTTAGAAAGCACTTTTCCACTCAGCATGCCATTATTGATATCGTTGATAAGATTCATAAAAATATGGACAACAAAGAATTTACCTGTGGTATTTTTATTGACTTGAAGAAAGCGTTTGACACGGTTGATCATTCTATTTTACTTAAAAAACTTTATCACTATGGCATACGAGGTATTGTTTTTGATTGGTTCACATCTTACTTAAGAAACCGATCTCAGACAACTGCTATTGGCATCAATGTCTCCAAGAAAGAAACTTGTTCTTTTGGAGTCCCAGAGGTTCTGTCCTTGGTCCCTTACTTTTTCTGTTATACGTCAATGATATCTGTATGTCCTCCGATAAACTCAATTTTTATTTATTTGCAGATGATACCAGTATTCTTTATTCACACACAAATATCCATGTCTTAGAGCAAATTGTGAACAACGAACTGAAAAAATTATGCCGCTGGCTAGAGGCTAACAAGCTAACGTTAAATGTTCGTAAATCTAATTTTGTCATTTTTCATCCTAATCAAAAAACTCTTGACTATATCCCACAGTTAAACGTTTTTGATCCAGCGTCAAAACGAATGATGCCTCTAGAAAGGAAAAGCACAGTAAAGTATTTAGGCATGTTCATTGATTCCAACTTATCTTGGAAATCACATATTCAATATGTTTCGCTTATTCTTCAGAAACGTGCTGTGCGTCTGATGAATTTTGCTAAATATAGAGACCATGCAATCTCTCTTTTTGTTGAATCAGGCATACTTCCAATTAATTTCCTTTACTTTCATAATATTGCTTGCACTATGCACGATGCTATAAATGGTAAATCACCTATTAATATTTCTTCATTGTTTACCAGAATAAGTGATGTTCATAATTATAATACTAGATCAAGAGCACGCGACAATCTTTATCAGTCTCGTTCAAGGTTAAATATTCACGCAAAGTCATTCTGTTCAATTGGAGTGAAGGTCTGGAATTGTATTCCATCCTCAATACGCTCTGTCAAAAAACAGATCTTTATAAAAAAATGCAAAAGTTTACTTATTGATGTTCTTTCGTCTTGTGATGATTATGTTGATATGGCCCAGATTATGCAGCATGTAGCAAATCCATAACTTTTCCATCTTTGGCTCTTCTCCTCTCCTTTAATTTAACTTCCTGTCTTATTTATGACTAGGAAATTGCCTGAGTCTTTAAATCTTGTAAATTATAGTATATTTATATTGTTGGCTTTTTTTAAGTAGTACTTATTTAGCAGTCAGTTCTGCTTATAAGTTGTTTGTGTAATTTAAGATCTGTTTCCGTTCTTCTTTTGCTTGAAAATTATTAATACGATCGTCACATGTACATTTGCTAACCCCCCACCTCGAATAGCATTTGCTAAATGTGGGTGGGTTAGATTCTTTGTAAAATAATTTGTAAATTGAAATAAAAGTGAAGTGAAAAGTGAAAGTGAAGTGAAGTGAAGTTTCCATAAAGAATGACCAGTACTTAGAGAATCATGTAGGAGTGCTTGTACTACTTAACATTCGCAAGTTTAAATTATTCTTATTCTTATCAAAAATACATACAAAGCGTTTTTCAACACAAATAACATGAGTTTCGCCGGAAACAATACTTGACACAATATGAGATCTAACCTGACCGGTTCCCGTATGACAATCGAGAAAGGAATGCAGGCCCCCACCAGCCACATAATACATGTGAAATACATATACAGTGTATATATGAATACATAATATATATATATATATATATATATTTAAAATACAGGGTGGAAAGAGAGGTGCATTAATTGCCTAACCCACACATTGAGCGGTAATATTGAACTTGTTTACATTGTTGAAATATGTTGAAGGATATTGAAAGCATGTTTTAAAATTAAACGAAGTCAAGCTCTGTCCAGGCCATGACGAACTGTTTCAAGATCGGTTTTAACAAATATTGTACCGATGTTTAATAACTAGTTCGTTCCAAATAATTATTGAGAAACCAAATGAAACCCAAGAGGTGTAGACTCGAGGGTTTTATTGTTTTCGAAATATTTGGAACTCCTGTAGAAAGACAAACAACGAGCGTTTGAAATGTTTTCTCATGCGAATGGTAAAACCGAAAATTTATATATGCTTATTTTCCAATATCATTACCGTTTGAGTGCTGCTTATAATATAAATTATGGGATCATACTAAAAACGCGCGATTTCATCGGATGCGCAGCACTTGATTTAAGGGTTATAGAGACTATCGGAAAATACAGACATGCGCTGACTGTAGATGGATGAAAAATTATGCATTATTGGTGTCAGGAATGCTTTATTCCCCAATAAAGCAAAGTGATTAGGGGGCAAAGAATGTGATTTAAAGTGGTATGCTGTAGTGCTATGTGTGCACGCCCTACGAGGGAAAGAGAAAAAATATCTGACTACTAGTGCTACGCGGCAAACATGATTTGATTCATATCATACCTACATATACATATATAATCGCCGTGACCCCATAAAACGCACCAATACCCACGATTGCTCTCATCTGACTTGATAGCTCAGTTGGTAGAGCGCCAGACATGCAACCCGGAGGTCGTTGGGTTCGAGTCCCACTTGGGTCAGAGATTTTTTCTCTTTCTCTCGTAGGGCGTGCACACATAGCACTACAGCATACCACTTTAAATCACATTCTTTATACCTACTAGTGCTACGCGGCAAACATGATTTCATATCATACCTACATGTGATTAGGGGGCAGTTGACCCCGCTCTGCCCAGTCCCAGAAGAGAGATTGACAGAAGTCATGAACGAAAATGTCCCAGAATTCAACATCCCCCCCCCCCCCCCACAACACACACACACAATTTTAAGTACCTTCCTACGCTCCGGACCCCCGAGGAGCTTGTGGCTATGGCGCTCATGCAACTGTAGTCAGAATAAACTGATCACTGATGAGCAGTAGAAATTAGGCACAGCCAGGCGGCAAAACAAAACGAGATAAAAGCAGAAACTCTTCTAATGTTGACAACTCTGATAATTAACACCAGACATAGCTAAACTAAACAATTTTGAGATTGTTTAATTACCTTTCTCGGCAAAGCGGCATTTCGGGAGAATAATTATTAATATTTTGAAATAAGGAAGTAAAGAAAAAATCAAGTAAAGTTTAAACAAAGTTGCTGACAAAAGAAGTGATATCGAAGTAGGCAGTGCAGTTAATGATTGTTTCAAATCCGGTCGCACGACTTCCAAGATGGGCGTTATTGATTCAACAGTTTCATTTGAATTCTATGTCTTTTTAGTTCAGGAAGATGTAACGGAAATGCTGGCGCTTTGAGTATAGACGTTGTTATGACGCATTGTGAATTATATTCGTTTGAAAGGAACAGTCCAGAAACTGACGAAATGTATTTTAGCCACATACGAGATATCATCTCTTATTTTTCCTCGCTCAAGTAGCCATCGAAATCGCGCAATCTGATTGGATACTCAACGGTCCAGTATTTTCCCATTAGGGAGCTACTGCTTTTTGTTGTTTACGATCATACGTAATATTTTTTGCCTCAAATTCTTTGGAAACGTTAATATAAATTTAATAGAGCAAAACGAGTAGGACAATTAAGTAATGATTCATGTAATAACCGGAGCAAGATCTATTGTTCCACGGCAATGAATTGAATATGATTGCATTAATCCCAAATAGAAAATGGTTCAATTATATACTAAACATATCTCTTGCCTATGAATTTTAATTTGAGAACATTAATACCACTGAAATCACACGTTGTGTATGATTACAAAACAAATTCAGCCAATAGAAAGACACTAAAACAACCTATTATAGAGATATTATAAAATACTTCAATGTTCCCCAAATAGACGTTCTTTCTCTCTATTTAACATAGTTACAGATTGTCCGCTTCAATCATTTGCTTTAAAAATTTTTGAGAAATCAGAGTTCTTTCATAATTTTAGGAGATTTATTTGTGTATAACCAATCCTGAGATCAAGTTTCAACAATAGAAAAATTCAACACGTGCATTCCTGGCCGTTGAGTGCTCCTGATCTTACGCGAACAATTACTTAAAGCTATTATAGCAACGGTGAATTTTATTTTCCAGCTGAGGAAGAGAATATTCTACGAAATTATTAGAAAAGAGGCACCGCCACTGAGGCGGCAAAACTGAACTAGATAAAAGCAGTCTGTGGCCAATGTTGACAACTCTGATAATTAGCACCAGACATAGCTAAACTATACAAGCAAAACAATTTTAAGATTCTCAACCTTTCCACAAATCGGCATTTCATGTGAATAATTATTATTTTCAAATAACAAAATAAAACAAGTAAAGAAGACCGAAATACATAAAAAATGGCAAAACTAATTGATCATAAAGAAGCAATATCGAAGAAGGTAGTGCAGGCATGCAAAAACCAATCGCTTTCAGAGACGATTTGAAGACATCGAAACAAGTATCCGATAAATTGTTAAAACAAAACAGTGATTTTCATATGAACTGACGAACCTCCCGCACACGTGGGATGGTTAAAATCAAAGCAAATATGTATAAATGACTTACAAACTGTGTCTAGCATAGAATTCAAAGAGGATAATGCGTATTATTTCAGACAATCATCGAGGAAGAAGACTAACTGTTTGTGGACAAATGAAAGCCACCAATAGAACATTGACTACAACATTAATACATGTATAAACTTGCTAACAGGCTCTATAGATTCCTCTTACTATATTCATTAGACGAAAACATAGGCGAGGCAATATAGTCAGTTTTAGAATTTTCTGACCTTGCCAAAGAGGGAGGATCCACCAGATCAGCCACTGATAGGTACTGAGCAAAATAACAATGAGCAATATTACTACAACTCTGTCCATGAACACCAATCGTTTACCTTACCTGAAAAGTAGGAAACGATCGCGATTCTTCCAGGAATATTCAATAGCTCACCACATGTACACCAGGCTTGATTACAGCTAGGACTGATCTTTATGAGACTGATATTCTCGACTGACTGATATTCTGTGTTGTAGTCAGCTAGTTACATTGTCCAACCGTCATACAGTGCCAACTGATAATATTAATAAATGCTACATCGAAGCCAATAAAATAATTATATCATAAAACGAGGTAAATTGATTTTAGCGGAGGAGAAACATATATTTCAACCTTGTCCAGTTGAGTGCCGATATTATACTGAAACAGAATCTGGCGAACTAGAGGAATAATCACGCGACTTTTCAAAACTGCCTGACCTTTCAAGTGGCGCATTTCGATTTTCACGTGTCAGACAAACAAGTTATTCTAAACTTCAAAATTCGGTACCGCGACCAGTTTTTGCAAACACTAACTACTGGAGATAACCTTCCGGTAAAACAGAGACCTTATCGCACGTCACCAGCGTGTCAAATAAAAACACTGTATAACCAAAACGTGGCTCAGCGCTCCGTATTAAATAAAAGTCCTACTCCGGGTCGTAACTCGCCGTAATCGTGGGCAACTTTGGGGATTTAATAGGCGATCTTAGGAAAAGTGGCCATATATTTCATGTCGTGACCTTAGGCGATCTTAGGCGACTTTAGGACCCGGCGTAGGCCTAATAAAGCCCCTGCATGGTCGTCATGAAGGGCCGGTTGCTTATAAACTTTAAAGTGCATATGAGCCCCGAGAGTTTTTGTATACCAATGATTCTTTGAATGTTGTGGAGTACTTCTGTGAATTTTTTTTTTCTCTAGACAGAATAGTGAATTGTCTCCACGTCTTCAAAGTCGCTCAAAAGTGACCTTTCCTGACCCAACGCCGCGTAAGCAAGGGTCATGGGTCGTTAGTAAGGGTCATGAGTCGTAAGTAAGGGTCATGGGTCAAGTCCTTAGATTACGTCACAACTGGAGCTCTACTTCGCAAGACGTTCAGGAAATGCGACTAATTTGGATTAAAACTGTTCTTTTGAGTCCCAATTAATGAACCTGCGAAAAAAAACTAATTGAATTAATCAATTATAAACCCAGTAAAGGGCATTAATTCTTGGTATGACGTACTTTACGCCGCGCAATCAAGGGACATGGGTCGAGTGTTGGGTCTTTTGAGCGACTTTGAAGAAGCGTAGAACATTCACGATTTTGTCTAGAGAAAAACTTCAATCTTTCACAGAAGTACTCAACGCCGTTCAGAGATTCATCGGTATACAAAAACTCTCAGGGCTCAAATGCACTTTAACGCTGGGCCTAACTGCTAACTTCAGAGTTCAGTCCGGTTAAACTCTCTAATTTAATGTCGGATGTTAGCAGTGAAATAACTATTAATGTTAATTCTAAGACAAATCCTAACCCTAACCACAAACCTAACCCTAACCATCGGACGAGTTCACGGGTAAATAACGGGTTCTCACTCATCTATCTAGAGCTAGGGTTGAAAGGTAAACAAGAAGATAAAGTAAACGAATTTTTTTTGAGCGCTCTTACTCGGGCTCGAACTCGTAATCCTTTGCGTGTACTGCAGTGAGGTGCAGACATCATGACTAGTAAACTAAGCCGGTCTACCGCCGTTCGGAATGTGACATTTTTTTATCTTTATACTTGACTGGTTTTAAAGTGTCATTCCACTACGACGAAATTCGACTATTTTATTTTCTACTTTTTTCGTCTTTCAAAACGACACACAGTGTCGAAAATATCCAAATCAGTAAAAAAATATTACCAAACGACCAAATGAAACTGCATTTTGCAGAGAGTTTATCATCGAAATCACGTCCGCCATTACTGAAGTGTGTTCCAAATACTTCGCGATTTTCGCCCGGCGGTTTGTTGTCGTGACGTCATTTTCTCAACGCGTCGCTCTTTTAAATGCATATTTCCATTCAAAACTTCGTTCTTTCCTTTCCTTTTTGGAAAAAAAATTGTATAAACAGGAACTTTACTTAGTTATAATTTCGTGCGAAAGTTTCTGTGAAACGTAACCGCGCATGTTGTTGTGTTGAGGAAATGACGTCACGTCCCTGGAAATTAGCTCTGTCACAGGAACAGGTTCGAGTAATAATGGCAGACATAAAAACTCAAGATTCGGACCCCCAAAATTAAGACTTCCAGTCGTCATATCAAAAACCGGTGTAGAGAGGGAAACTCTACTTTACAAATACGCAAAAATATCATTATCGCAAAATTTTATCGTAGTGGCATAAGAATTAACGATTATCATTACTTCAAGCGTGTATTCCAATTAAGGATAGTTCATCGGGCACAATCAGGCGACAATACTTAGTCACGTGACACGAGCTAGGATTTAAATTTCTGCTCCAGCGCACTTGCCAAATAACAATGAAAACTGCCTCAAACTGGTCTATGCCCTGAAAATATTCCTGATATTGTGGTTTAAAAATTGTTATCGACAAAAATGTAAACACAGGATTTTAAAGAACAGATGTTACGCTGCAATTTCCACTAATTTGGGGGTAAATTAAGTGAAATCTTCTGCCATCAAATAAAGGCTGAAGTTTTGGTTATTTCACGTAGAAAACGTATGGAAAGCGTTCTCATTTGCTATTCATTACTTATTTTCTCACTAAGTCTAAAATCAGTAAAAATTGTAAAAACGGGAAAAGATTATTTGATAACTTAAGGCTGTTATCGAGCGTTCTTTTATCGAAATCCGTTGAATATTTCTGCCAGTAAAGTTGAAAAGTCTTTCTAGCAGTTAAAATATACGTAAACTTGCAATCGATCGACCTTTCGAAACTCCCGGGAGACCGGCGAGCTCCGCCTACTGTGTTAAACAGAAGATACTGAAACAAAGGCGCGGCAGTGAAAAGCTAATTAGTCAATTGGCTTTTGAATTTTACTAAACTGCAATAACAAATGCCAAGGAACTACATCAAAAACTAAACAAAGAGAAACTTTGCATTCGCATTTTATTCTCTATATCATTGTTAGCGTTGTAATTAGAATCTGATAAAAGGAAAATATTTTCACCGATCACGGACTTTATTTATTTATTACTCTTTCTACACCAGCGTTCTTTGTCTTACGCGGTTTGTAGCGTAGTGTAGCCTGCAGAATACAAATTATACTTTCTTCAGGAAAACTATCCCGACTCGAAATCATCCCGGATTCTTGAAAAATAATGATCCCGGATTCGTAAGCGTTTACACTAGAAGAAAATACCGGTCACTTATCAAACGATTTTGACCAGACATTTCGGCCCGTATTTTGTATTTATCGCGCTGAGTTATTGTTTTTGCTTGCCTGCACTGGTTCTGAAAATTCGTTAGAAAGCTTGAGACTATACAAATTCGGGATACACCGTTAAACACTAGAAAACTCTATCGGAACAACGATCACGTTCCCACCGCTTACAATCCCGGCTTCGTTTTATCCCGGATTCATCTAAAAGTATCTGAACTCGCTGGGATAAGTACAAACGGGGTTACGAATCCGGGATAATGATACAGGATTCACGACGAACATTGGCGAATATACCGTCTCGCACACTTTCGCTATTCAAATGGTCGTCTTCACTCGTAGAACAGAGCGGCACTGTGTTTAGTTCAATCCAAAACGTTTGTAAAGTGAATATGAAAAACTCACAGAGCAGCGTAAAAAGCAAATGTAGAAACGAATTTTTAAAATCTTGAGCTTTAAAAAGATACTTTTCTCGTACTTCTGTCTGCTCTAGAAGTCGACGTCTAGTCTATAGTTGCGTCAGTTTATCGGCTCAGATTCGCGAGCCGCGCTCGCTACAAGAAGTCAAACTACCAAGTTGCTGTACTAATTCTCGAGAAGTGTGAAGGAGAGAAGGCACTATTTCTTGGAACTCAAAATTACTTAAATTGAAAACTAGCGTAGCCTTTAAAACAAACTCAATCGAGCGTCCTGGCACATTTTTCTAGTGCGGACTTTCACGGGAATGTGCTTCTCAAAGTTTGTGACACTTTTCATATATCGATATAACAAGATTCTTATCAACTAGTCGTTAAAGTGCATATAAGCCCTGGCTAATTATATTTCTTACGAAGAGACTAGAGGCCATAGACAAAGGATTCCGGAATAAAAAGTTGATTTGATTTATTTGTCATGGTGTATTGGCCGTTCAAAGTTGCCCAAAAACGTGTCTTGGGTTGCCTGTGGACGAAAATCAAGCGCGCTAGAGTGCTTTTCAAAATTGGCACTGGGTCTAGTTTGACGTCATCAACAGAACACGCTCGATGCGCTATTGCATGTCTTTTTTTTTAAAGGCCTTGCCGAATAAAGCTCTCCAAAACGTTTAGCGCGATATTATCATCTTTCTCGGTTATCTATTCAATTATTTTGCAAATAAGCCAACGTTATAAAGCCGCGAAGAGACGAGTTCTGTTCATGACGTCACGTTTTATTCTCGTCCCAGTCCCCGAAGGTGCGCGGAAATTATTCTACATTTGGAAGTTTAGTCGCTAAAAAAATATTGAAAACATATTTATTTAGAAATCTTGGATTTTTTCTCTCTACCTTTTAAGGTCTAAGCTTTCAAAAAAATGCATAATTAGCCAGGACTTATATGCACTATAATTGCGGAAAAGGAAAAATTACGTCTTTGTCCCATAACGGAGAGTGAACGACAGTAATTGACATGTGCTTAATGTGATGTGGGAGTATGGAATTCCCACACCGATTATCAAAAGCCAATCACAATCGTCTTATTGAATAATTAATTGTATTATTCCTAATTATGCCGACCTCGCTTAAACATAACACCCGTAAGTACATGTCGCCGAAAAACAATACCATTCTGTGCGATGTGTTAATTCAACGGGGAGATAAGTCGTGTTTGGTTGGCTAGAAATTCTGACGTCACTAAGAAGCCTGAGCAAAACCTCTTGAAAGTCAAATTGAGAGGTCTATATATGGTATATTACGTGTGAAACGCAAGTCGAACCGCCGTAGGTACTTTACCTGAGTCACAAGCATACATTGACTCCAAAAATACACATTTCCTAGCAACCAGACGAGGTTTTGCCTGGCTTTTTACTCGAAAGTTAAATTAAAACACGAAGAAGTACCACCTAGGAGAGGTTTTTCTTCGATTAGGTGAGTGCGCGTTTGCTGAACAGGATCGCGAACTACTAGTGAATACTTAGGGCATATTATAACGCCATTTAAGACATAAAACCAAATCCACTTGGCTGCAAGGCCTGAGTTAATCGAAGCCCGGCCGATTAGCGTTAATCCTGGATTAAATGTTAACGGCGGATTTCGGTTCTCCTGGTAAAAGGTGTATTATTTTATTCTTGAAGATTACTAACTTCTTATTAACCGAGAGCGAGGTGTTTACCGGAAAATATCAGACCGAGGTCTTGACAGTACGGACCGAGCAGAGGTTTGATATTTCCCGTAAAGACCGAGCAGGCGACGTTAATAAGATGTTTATTATATGACACTTTTTTAGTTGGAAAACAAAAATACAAAGCCGGAAGTTAATATTTTACATCCGGTTGGTGCGCGCGCGTCTCAATTGTAGTTTTCGCGCCCTTTTGAGTTTTGTTTCACGACCCAAACCACAAAATGAACACAGTCGTGGAAGGGTCTAATCTAGATCTAAGGCTCAAATCAACTTTGTTTCGAAGAATTCATTTGTATGATAAGAACAACATCTAATTTGAGAAGGCGACACTGTTTTGTTGTTGTTGATGAATTGAGACGGAATAAGTTATTCAAAAGAAACATGCGGACGAAAGGACGAAACTCATTGAGTCAGTCCAGTCATCGATAATTTCTCGGTTGAAAATTGAAAAAGTTCTGGCTTGTACAAAAAAAATAAAAATGAATTTTCATTTTCGACCTGTGGTCATGATTAGGGTTAGGGTCAACATTAGGGCTAGGGTTGATAGTGCAGCTCGTGCGGTGGATGGCGGGCGTTGCGGCCGGCGGGCGTTCTAGGCGGTGGATGTAGCAAGTGAAACTATTTGTTTCTTATTTTTCTATTGTCATCGCGTGCATGCGGCGGTCACAGAGGTTTTCTCCGTTCAGCTCAGAGAAAGGCTAGAGATTGAAAGAAGAGAAAGAAACCTCACTAGCTAGGCGGGCGGTAGTTGACTGATCGTATTTGAAGGCAGTGAAGGTCATATCATAAGCGGCGGAGTTGGAGCAAATCAACATCTGGGAAAATTATCTCTTCTGTTCTCAAAACAACCGGAGAAAACCTCCGCTCTGGGACCATGCCAGTCTTGAATGTTTGAGGCGGCCTTCACCTCCTCGGAAGCTGGAATAGTACTGGCTATCCAAACAATGCCTAATCCTGAAACAATACAAACTCTAACCCTAAAACGATGGAATTCTTTGTCAAATGGGGTCCAATAAAATGCAAGGTTTTGAGAGGTGAAGGCCTCCTGGAATGTTTACCCGCTGTTTACGACCAACTTAATGATTATGAAGCGAATATTTGCACATATCTCTTGTCGTTCACCTTTTCATTCTTCTTCACTCCTTCTCCGACTGATACTCACAATACATATGCAGATCGCGGCCGCGCGCGGTCTGGGTACCACATTAAAAAAGTTGTAGGCGTTCCTAGCTTCCTCTTTCTTTCGTGGCGTGCTTCGGTCGACCACAACTTTTTGCTAAAGTTATTTTCAGCGTACTTTACATCGAAATACATCCTTGTCTCACCGGAAATGGCCAAAAAGACAACAAAGGAAGTAAGGTTTTTGTATTTTGATCGTTTCCTTGCATTTTTGGAGCAGGATGGCTGTGTTTTTCCATCGATTTAACCGGATGTTTATCGACGGATTCAGTCACAAGAGATAAGGCATGAGTCATTGACCGTTTTTTGTATTGTCTTCTAGGACAACATAAGTGAGTCAGCCCCGAACCTATCGGCGGGAGTTGTACCACACGATCAACAGACCATCGAAAAGATGATTGCATACTCAGTCGCGAGATCTTTGCCGGCAGTGATGACGAATGTTTTCGCATCTGGCGGCCTAGTATAACGGCAGCCACTGCATCAAGTTCTGGGACTACCAGCCCAGAAACACCCGCTGTACCAGAGCCAGCGGCAGAGGAGCCTTCTGTGGGATCCACGAGAGGCGACCGGTTCTTCTCAATGGAGAAACCCGCGGATATTTCACAAGAACTTCTGGACTTAACTACCAAAGCCTTTGGTCAAGGACAAGTGGAAGGGGTTAATTGAGTCATACCCAGCAATTAAAGGTACTGACTGCTTCTTAGTCGATCCAACTACGGAGGCTGGAATGAAAGAATATAAGAATTACGGCGGAAACGATCGCAGTCCTTTCGGGGTCGGTCTAACTTCTCCGACAGAAAAAGGAAATGGTCCAACCCAAACAGACCAGGGTGCCCTGGAAACAAGTATACCAAGTCAAATACAGGGCCAAGAACATCGACAGATACCAGTCGATCTACCAGCAGTTGACTATTTACCAAACCTTTCCTCAAGCCTACCCTCAGTCCCTCACTCGGCCAGTGGCATTGTTGGTCGACTAAGACATTTCTTACCAAACTGGAAAATGTTAACAACGGACAAGTGGACATTGAACACAATATCGGGTTACAGAATCCCGTTTGTGAGACCCCACAACAGTGGCGGGCACGAGCAACTGTGGCCCGGAAGGGCCAACCGAAATGTCTCTTAATGGAGGCGATTCAGTCTCTGATATTAAAGGGAGCTGTCAAAGTGGTGGAACCACATCCGCAGCAATTCGTGTCAGCAATATTCTTAGTGGAAAAGGATCAAGGGACTTGGGAGTTTCGACCAGTCATCAACCTGAAGGCCTTGAACAGGTTTCTTGTGAAAGAAAAGTTCAAAATGGAGGGGATTTCTACGGCTCGGTCTCTCCTTCGCTTGAAAGACTGCATGATGAAACTCGATCTCAAGGATGCATACTATTCAATTCCAGTCCATGCGGAGTCCAGAAAGTACCTTCGGTCTGTTCGAAGGGACACTGTTCGAGTTTCAATGGTTACCCTTCGGTCTCACGACAGCTCCGCGTGTGTTCACAAAGGTTATGTGCCCGATAGTAGCACGGCTCCGTTCCAATTGACTGCGGACAGTGATCTACCTAGACGATCTATTGATCAATCACCAACAAGAACAGACGCTAAGGACAATATTCCAACGTGTCATGGATATGCTATCCAGTCTGGGAGTTATTGTGAAGCCGGAAAAGTGCTCACCGGCTCGAACCAATCAATTAGTGTTCCTGGGAGCAGTGCTAAATACGGTTCAGATGACTATTTCTCTGCCCGAGGAAAAGATCCTGAGGATTGTGAACTGTTGCCGCAAACTAATCAGGTCACAGGAGACGTCGTTGGGGGAGCTGTCAGGCTTGTTAGCCCGCATGAGCCACGCAGCCCAGACGGGTCTGTGGGCCTCACCTCTTCATCATCGCTCTCTGCAACGTCTTCAAGCGCATACAATTCACAACATAGGGTGAAAACGGAGAACAAAGATAGAACTTTCTCATACGTCGCGGAAAGAGCTGGAATGGTGGTTGTCTCCGACACTTCACACATTCAACAGGAAGGATCTCACCTCACCCCCGTTCGATCTCTCCATCAGGACCGATCCATCATTACAGGGTTGGGGGGCGACTTGCGACGGGACGGTGACAGGGGGACGTGGGGTGTCTTGGGGGCACAACAACACAAACTGTCTGGAACTGAAGGCAGCATTGCTGGCACTTCAATCTTTTCTAGGACAAATGACAACTGCCCCACGTCACATTCTCCTAGAAATGGACAACACCACAGCAGTGGCTTTCGTCAACAGGAGGGGAGGAACACGTTCCCCTTCATTGTCTCTTCTAGCACTGGAGATCTGGTCTCTTCTGTTGAGCAAAGGCGCTTGGGTAACGGCCTGGCACCTACCAGGTGTGTTGAATGTCAAAGCGGACACAGCGTCGAGAGAATTCAACACTCGCACCGAATGGACTCTCAACAGCCGGATCTTCAGATAAATTACTCGCCTATATTATGTCCCAGAGATCGATCTCTTTGCTTCGCGCCTCAACCATCAGGTGCCGAATCGAACTATGTGTCATGTAACCCGGACCCAGGGGCATTGGCAGTAGATGCCTTCCAGCAGGACTGGAGCCGCAGGAAGGGTTTCATTCACCCTCCAGTAGTACTCCTGTCTCGTGTACTTCAGAAGATACGGTCCGACAGAGCGACAGCGCTGTTGGTAGCCCCCGACTGGCCGAGCCAGTCCTGGTATCCAGAGATTCGCCTGATGCTGACAAAGGCCCCATTTCGACTTACCAAGGAGAAGTCACTTCTATATCTACCCTTCGAGCTAGGGACAGTGCACCACTTTGGCACTCGGTCAACCTGACTGTATGGCCGATATCGGGCGATCCTACAAAGCAGTGTGTTTCCCACCAGAAGTAATTAAGATACTTCTGGAATCATGGTCCAAATCAACTCAGAAACGCTACCAGGGACCTTAGAGGGCCTGGTCACAGTGGTGTCTCACCCGTGGTCTTTGTCCAGTCTCAGCCCCGGTAGAGAAGGTCCTGACCTTCCTATCTGAAATAGCTGTGCAGCGTGACCTAGAATATAAGACGACTGCGGTCTACAAATCAGCAATCTCACAAGCTCATGTCCCAGTTGGACAGTCTCCTTGGGGAACTCCCAGTCGTTTCACGTTTTATGAAGGGGATTTTTCGTTCTAAGCCCCCAACACCGCGCCTCGGCTCTACTTGGAATGTTAAGCCCTTATTGCTATACCTTTCGACCCTCGAGCCTATGAGTAGTTTAACCCTTAAAAAGCTCACGCTGAAGCTGGTCACCCTTTTAGCTCTGACATCAGCAGCCCGCGCTCATGGACTGGTTAAGCTAGATCTGAACTCAATGTCGAAGAAAACTAGCTCTTGGTAATTTCTTCTATTATCTCATGTGAAGACATCTAGACCGGGACATCATCCTCGGAGAATATATCTTCCAGCTTATAAAAATGACCAAAGCATTTGTGTAATTAAAGGCCCTGGAGGCATACCAAGCCACAACGGAAGCGGTGAGAAAATCATCTCAGCTACTAATTTCATATATTCGACGTTACGGGGCAATCACAAGCCAGACGCTTTCTAGATGGCTTAGAAAGACCATGCAGCTGGCAGGGATTGATCAACGCTTCACTAACGCTTCACCGGTCACTCAACCCGGAGTGCCCCCACCACTTCTGCTGCAGAAGCAGGCTTACCACTGGAAACCATACTTGAGGCGGCTGACTGGTCCTCAGCAGAGACATTCGAACAGTTTTATCATAGACCCTCTAACAAGGGGGACTTTGCTACGACAGTCCTGAATGTAGGGTCCATCTGAACATCTTATGTATGTATATATTTATGCATATAGTCGTTTGAGATTTACAACGACTTGTCAAGGCTAGGCCTGTTTATTGTTGGTTTTGTTTATTACAACCAGATGATTACAGGTTGTTACAGCTTGAATAGCTATAGAATCGTTAAAATGACAGATGGTGTTGTTAGAGTTCCAATTATATTTGGTTAAGTTACAAGTTCCTAACAGTAAATATGGTAACATTGTTGATTCTTTATGAAGTATCACCTTATACCAAGATTACTTATGTCAGTAACACTACGAAGTCTGCATATGTATTGTCAGGTAAGTAAACTGACCCTCCGGGGAGATGTAGTTCTTCGAACTCCTTTGTAGACTGCTACGATCAATACAGATCCCCAGCCAGAGGACATGCTGTACCTCCCCTCCCTGTTACTGTCATTCGTTACCTCCGCATCACTCTCTCAGAGGAAGCTAGGAATGCCTACAACTGTTTTAATGTGGTACCCAGACAGCGCGCGGCCGCGATCTGCATATGTATTGTGTGAGTATCAGTCTACAAAGGAGTTCGAAGAACTACATCTACCCGTCAGGTACGTAAACTGACCCTCCGGGTAAATATCATTTCTTATTTCATACTTGACACGGTTTTCTTTGTTATTCATGAGGCTTTATTTTCCATACATACCATTATAAATGCAAGGGATGTATGAGAAAAGTTCCCGGGATGTATCTGGATACATCCCGGGAACTTTTCTCATACATCCCTTGCATTTATAACGAGCAATTCAATACAATTCAACGATATTTTGTTGTTTCTAGCTTATACACTGAATTGCGCTTGCATTAAGGAATTTGTTTTATTATTTTCTCCAAGGAATTCATTCACCTTGGCTTCAGCCAAAATACTAAATATCCCTATAATGATTTATAACCTTTTCTCCGTCTTGTACTCGCCCAAAATCTACCTGAAAAGAGCTGCGAAAACCTCGTCAAGTATGAAATAAGACGGCCCTCGGGATGTATATGGCTTATTGCCTCCGTTCTCGGTATTTAACTCTTACTTGTAGTTGAAATTGAACGGACTTTTCAGAAGCCGCTCGAAATCAAGAATGCTGCTTCTAGAGCTGTCTACAAGTGCATTTCAAACACAATAGTACGCACTCATATGACATGAGATCAAAAGCTTAATAATTTTGCATGCGGGAATGAGTAAATGTGAAGGATCGCCTAAGATCTCATCTAGATAAAGCTGGTAAAGTGGAATCGAAATCAGTATTGTAGAATAAGTAGTGTCCATATGAAAACCTGCAGAAGATCGTCCGTTAATATCTTTGAGCCAAAGAGCAGAATTGAAATATCTTGAAGCGATTGTTGGTATTGAAGAAATCGTTTCCGTTCTGCGACCCACGTATTCAAAATATTTCCTTTATACTTCCTGGTTCATTCTGATTAAGTATTATTTTACGACTACCACTTTTCCTTTCCTACTACCTCAAGACCAAAACACCACGTGGGAGGTGTGTTGTGATTGGTTGTTTGTGAATTGATCTTGTGATGTTAATTGACACCTATCGTTAGCATGATGGTGAGAATCGTACCGCCCGCTACCAGACGTTTTCTCGCTTCTCTCCACGCCGCTCCGCGGCTCGCTGCTCAAGCATGTTAAGGCCTGGTTCATTTAACGGAAAATAGATTTACGTTAAAAACTGTTTTCTGACAGAAATAACAGTTTAAACAAAATCTAATTACACCATAATACTAATATCAACTTCCTTAAATTTGTTGAGTGGATGGTTGTCGTATCACGTGATCGATGACGTCATAATTATATAAAATTGTTTAAGTGAAATGCGGCTGCGACGATAACATATGAATGTAAACTAACCCTGCTAAAACATTACTACTCCTGTAGTGTTTTAGACCACGCTTAGAAAACATGCCTATTATGTAAAGATAAGGAGATATTAAGAGTACAAAAAGTCATGTGAATTTATTTGCATATTTTCGCCTTAATTACTCGTTAACGAAACATCGTAGTCATCTTTTCTAAGCTGATTTAAGTAAAAGGCTTCAACCTTAACTAAACATATCCACTCATCATTCTAGCTGTTTTAAACTCGGAGCCGTGTTTTTGTTTTACTGATTTCGTGTTCTAAGTCACGTGACAGACCACGTAACACGTTTTACTACACAGAATGGCGATATCTATTATCGTGAGAAACTTGGCGTACTTACCATATTCGACTGTGCTGAAATAAGGAAAACAGTTTTTACCCGAAATTTGACCGCTGAACCGGGCCTTAACATTCTTGAGTGATCACCACTTCGCGGCTCTCTAAGAAACGGAGAAAACCTTATGAACCAGGGTAGTTCTCGTGCCAAATCATGTGTTAATGTTGGGATAAAACTACTGTTAAAAATAAATCAGTTCACCGCATAAATTCGACGGTTGAACGGACACATATAAATAAGCACATATAACATATAAATAAATACTCTTGAAATCTCCTGGAGCTTTAATTTCTGCTTTTATATTATTATACTGCATTTGGCATTAAAATCAGAGGAAAATGTCAAATTAGACATTAGAGTATATGGCGGCCTGCCTTTTATCTCAAAATTAAAGCAGTTGATTGAAAACGCAGGAAGGGCAGTTTACCAACCCCGGCCGGGCCGTGATTACATATCTACATCCCTTCTGATTGTCCTGACCCCCAAGACATGGGAAAAATATGTTTAACTGGAATGGCATATCAGGAAATATATTCCAAATATATATTTCTTAATTAGCAGCCTAAAATAAACAAATACATACTTCAGATATATTTCTAATCACATCATTGCGGTCAAACACATTTTTCAGATGCCTGGGGGTCAGGCCAATCAGAAAATATATTTTAATCAACATCCCACAATTGTAAGTATTGATATTAGCATTATTCCACAAAAAGGAACCTACAGTATATACATACAGGGTGTCTCATAAGTTCCTGCCCCTACTTTGAACAGATGAAAAACGTACTTTCCAATCTGTCGGGATTATAAAAGTTTTAGTGTTTACTATTCAATGCCTCTATAGTTTGTGTTTGCAATTTCAGTAGCCTGCATGTCCTCCTTAATTTTTTATGGACGTCGTGGCATCGAATGCGACAGTTCCTGTAGTGACGTCAAGGGGATATTTCTCCATGCTTCGGAGAGTCACCTCTTTAGCTGTACCATGGTTTTCAGGATCGGATCTCTGTATGTAACCTCACCCATAATACTCCGGAGATTCTCGAGTGGGTTAAGATCTGGAGAATTAGCGGGCAATCAGTTTTTTCGATGAAATTCGGTAAGTTTCGTTGGCACCAGTTTTGGGTAGACTTTGCGGTATGGGCCGGTGCTCCATCTTGGTCGAAGGTCATGTTCTTGTTTGAGCTGAACAGCTTTCTCTTTACGCTAGCAATCAAAATGGGGTTGAGGCAGTAAGATTGTTTTTATGAAAATAGCCTTTAATTCATAGCTATAGCCCTGTTAAGCTTCTGCCTTGACACACCGGAAGCTTAGCTAGCGTAGCTGTTCCCAAAGGTTTTTTATAAGCATAATTTATTGACTAAAACTAATGCAACATTCTGTCTTCTGTTGGTAGTCATATAATTGTGAAAGAGAGCCGCCCTTGCACTGCGATGCGTGACTGAGTACGAATTACCTCTGGAAACGTGGCTGGTGGGTCTTGCCCCTTGGCCGTGTAGGTGAGCATTTGCGATAGCCGTTCAGAGTTAACACGAAATGTGATTGAACTTGCGGCACTAGCGCTTCACTTCAATGCGTTTTCAAATTAAAGCTCCAGGAGGTTTCAAGAGTATATGTCATTGAAAATGTCAAGAGAAGTACAAATTAGGCGGCCTGCCTTTTCCCTCAAAACAGTTATCAAAGTTATCAAAGCTAGCCATAAAACACGTTATCGAGACCGTTACATGCACAAGGAGAGCATATTTTTGTCTCTGGACTAGCGCTCAAAATGGGGTTGAGCCAGTAAGACTGTTGTTATGAAAACATCCTTCTTAGTTAGCCCTGCTAAGCCTCTGCCTTTAAACGCCGGAATCTTAGCAAGCGTAGTTGTTCCAAATGTTTTTAATACGCACAATGTATTGACTTAATCTAAAGCAAGATTATCTTAATGTTGTAGGCATTCTGAAAGAGAGCCCTTGCACGATGCGTTGCAGAGCACGCACTAGCACTGGAACGTCGCTCATGGGTCTTGCCCCTTTCAGAACATATGTTGTGCAGAACAGATCCCCGATATCGACAGGTGTACAGCCGAAAGATGTAAGATGTTAACACGAAATGTAATTGAACTTGCGGCACTAGCGCTTCACATCAACGCATTTTCAAATTATAGCTCCAGGAGGTTGGTTTCAAAAGTATATGTCAAGGAAAATGTCAAAATTAGGCATTCGATTATTTGGCGGCCTGCCTTTTCCCTCAAAACAGTTGATTGAAAACGCAGGAAGGGATGTTTGCCACCCCCCGTGATTGCGTTTCTGAGGTAATTTTAAAAGTGACAAATAAGCTATCTATCTACTTATCTATCTATGATTTCAAGTTCATAATATTATTACTGATCAAGATCGATGGCAGATTATCATTGATTCTCGAAACTAAATAATTCAACTTCGAATGCTTTAAGCCGGATAAAAACAAAACATTAATCTCTACAGCAATTTAGAATAGAAACATTAACTGATTTTATATGGAAACGATTAGGCAGCTCGATCAACAATCTTTTCAAAGACAAGAAGCAGTCGTCATCTAATCTCAATAGAAGTTCTCCGTTGGCCTCTGAAAGATCCAAAGAATTCGCCAGCCAGATGTTGTAGCCTGGAGGAATATTGAGAGCTTCTTAATCCTCGAGGGCTGACTTCAAAGCAACTGGCTCCATATCGTTACTGTTATCTGTAACAAAGCGACAAAGTACCCCAACTCGGTTGCAGTATTTCATCCACGTTCTTCGAAGCCCTTGTCTTCTATCCATTCATAACGGAGCTGAAATAATCGCGACTAGAAGAGTAAGGTGTCTTGGACGTCTCGTCGTTGATGTAGAAATATCAAATAGGAATTTCTTCTAAATCAGCTGGTATCGATGCATTATAATTGATTAGAAAACATTTTGAACTAATGAACAGGCGTAAAAAGTAGTTTTTTCGTGAAATTTATTGCAACTTTGGCTGCAATACAAAATATATTTCTGTAATTTACATTTTAAAGGTGCTCATTCAACCAAGATGCATTGCGAGCTCAAATTTCTCGAACCGCCATTTTCTGGGCCCCCGATAATGGCTCTGGAGAGCTTCTTGAAACAAATCCTATTCCATCGGTCTCGCAGGGGCATACCTGTTGATTACTTATAGGGGAAAATGTTCCTTATTTATTAGCTTTTGTGTTCAGTCATGCATATATTTCCGAATTTTCACCTGCCAGGGGAAGTATTGAACGTACTCTGTCTGGAGTCGCCTTTGGTTAGTGAAATTATTACTAGAGCCTGTACTGGAGTTAGCCGACTGTTTGATCGTAATTCCTACAGTTTATCCAAACCAGGGCCTTTCTACATTGGCTTGATCGGCTCGCAGACCTAAATGACAAGAAATTTAAAGGTCAGAAGAGCTGAGCCTTTTGCTTATCATTATCGGACATTTACAACATTTAAAGCAAATTGCTTTGACTGAAGACTCGAGTACGCGGTACACGCGCGGTACATGCACTGATTACAAATCTCGCAGTTTCTCTCTTAGTCTTATAGTCTTGGTTTTCGCTCAATGTACATGGACAACACTGAGACAATTAAAGTAAGTAAAAGTGAAATGTTGTGTTGATATCTGCATGAGCGGCTGTAAAGTGGAAACCTATTTTATAAATGTTTCTTTGCTGATGAATAAACTTCAAGTTCAATCAATTGCCGCTGGGCGCTCAGAAAACTGACTGATTGAGACTGATTGATTGTCATTTTTTTACCCAGCATATCCAATGTACGATTAACGGAAGTCAAGGGGCTTTTAAAATGACACAAACCGGCTGAAATTCAGGCTAACAAACAATAACATTATACGGATTCGATTCCTCAAATTTGATTTCAAATTTGCATATTGCATTGGCAGAACGCACGGACCTTGAACACAAATACAATGTGGCAAACAGTACTTCAACATTTCAAACCAGCATTTTGGCAGGGACAACCTAGCTCCTTTCTTTCGACTACACGTTCTTGCATGCACAAGCCTAGAAAAGAAAGAACTCTAAATGTATAACGCTATCGTAGAATTGATTAATTTCCTTGCCACAGGATCTGCATCGCTGGAACTTGGTCCAGAAGTTGGACAAGTTGGTTCGCTAGATCGAGCATGAGATCGATTGCTAGCATCACGTCGAGGAATTTTTATCGGAGAACCGTAGTAATTATATTCCGCTCATTCTATTATATTTCTTCAAGTATAAAGGCAACCGATCTCCCTGCTGACCTCGGCCATTCAGTTCAACTCATAAACTCTATTTATAAAAAGCCCGATATCACATTTTCTGATTGGCAGCTGTCCGATTTCAAGTAGTTTCCCGTATGAAAACAATAACAGTGACTCGCAATGCATCTTGGTTGAATGAGCCCCTTTAATCTTTCTATTATAAAGCGAGAAAACTAGTTAAACGGGGGAAATGTTTGGATAATAGACATGTCCAGAAAGTTTGTAAGCCCGGACTTACTAGCTTAAAGGCAGCTACGCCCATGTCAGTGGTTAAGTGTCAGTCTGTTGTGCAGGAGGTAGTGGGTTCAAATCCAGGTAAAGTTCACTTTGGGTCATGGATCAGGAACCCAGAGGACCGACCTTGTATGAATCTTTATTAATTGATGTGCCCATAACATGGAATTTGATACGACGGGTTTGATTGGGCATTTGGACATATACCCAGGATACCTGGGGCTTGACCTCTGGGGACGGCCACTGATACATGCATCCCGGTGGGGGTACTTACATGAAAAATGGGTATATATGTGAGGCCAAGAGGCTCAAACCCTGACCCTGTTTGACCCAATCCGAGCTCCAAAACCCTGATTGTCCCCTTTTTGGGGAAAAAAAACCCTGAATGCCCCTTCTTTAAATTGTTTTCAAAACAAGGTCGGATAGATATCCCGGCCGGTATACCGCGTACCGGGATTGCATGCAAAATACGGAACATTTCAAGTCGGGACGTGGCATTGGGTAAACAAATCAGCAGATGAAGTACATAGATAAGTACTGAAGTACGGGAACCTCAGTGCTTGCATGTGGGCAGGCGATCAAAATGCGGCAACAGAATGTCTTTTTTTGACATAGTAGCTAAAAAAAACATAACTGCCTAAAAAATACTGAACCCCGACCCTGACCGCACCCAAATTATACTCAAATCCTGACCCTGATCTGCCCAAATCAGGCCAAAACCCTGACCCTACCTGCCCAAACGGAGCTCAAAACCCTGACCCACCCGGGCGGCACATACATAATACGTCACAGACAGGAGTAACCCCCCCCCCCCCCCCCCGGGACATGCATAACACAGTAGCTGCCAGTAAATATGCAAAGCTACTGGTACAGTGCAAAACTGAATGCTAAATCGCTGGGAGGAAGTTCTAAGTAACATTGCATGTGTTATTTTAGACTTGTTGTTTAGGTTTTACTTGGCCTCTTGTATTCTTCCCTGAAAACCATGCCTTGAACCATGTGAACTGAAACTTGTTTGGTAAAGAGTAGTAAGTCTCATAACAGCAGAGCAGGACGGAATTAACCATTTGTGTTCACTATATTATCACTGGTCTTGTGTTGCCACATGTATATTGTCTCAAAAAACACATGTTAATGTTACAAACATGGCTGCAATTCAGTCCTTTCTGCTTTCCATGGCAGTTATCATCCCATGCAAGCACTCTAAAAAATAGGATTCTTTTTACATGACTAATATACATGTAATATTCTTATTACACTGTATATGGCTTCTCTAGGGACAAAGAATCACAATTCTTCAAAATAATTTATATATGTAACTCTTGTAAAAAGAATCTAAAATAGTTTATTATTCTCTCAAAGGCTAAAAAAGTGTAAAATACTTTTTTTAATCGAACCTGCAAAGTTGTACCAACTATTCCTTGTTGGAATTCCATATGGCCCGAGTAAAGGCTGGCACAGCCTCTTGTTACATCAGTTCTATAACTTTGAATAAATTTAGGCAGTATGATTGTTGCCCTGGAAATTAAACGAATTAACGTAGTTTCCAACAAATCAATTTCAGTTGCTTTAATTCTGTTATTGTGTGGCTGTATTTTAAATAAACTCTGAACGATAACTCGAAAATGGTTTTAAAGCTCTCCTTTTCGTTCTAATTTGTGCCACTAAATATGTATGTCACCTAAACAGAGGATTTCGGGGTTCGAACCCGGCCGCGTCCTTGGGCAGGGACGTTTATAAGCTGTTGGCCTTGTCTCCTTCTACTTCTAATCAGTATTTGAAGGGGACGTGAAATAACCTGTTGTACTACTCGAAAAAGAGAAGGGGATTGTCACCCGGTACAGCACCCTGGTCATTGCACTAACCACACACTCAACATTGTAAACTGCGTGACTGCCATTGGCGCCGAAATAGCATTCCGAAAAATTCACTGACACGATATGTCAGTAAAATGTAAAGCGCCATGAGACTGTGGTGATATGGCGCTATATAAATATGGCCTATTATTATTATTTCAAGTCGGTCGCCATTCATTATAATAATAAATATTATTATTATTTGTAATACTAACCGTGATAATTATATAAAAGCGATGCAAACTTTTCGATTTCTGCTGATATGACTTGTTTTACAACAACCGCCAATTTTCTCGCAATCTGATTGGCTAATTTTCATATGCAATATTTTAACAGACGCGCGGCCGGCTTTCGAAGCGGGCTTTGCAGAGATTTGTGAATTCAGGTTGTGTACACATCTGTTCCAAAAATCAAGAAAATGAGGATTTTAAAAGCATTTCATCACTGGGAAAAGTTAATCGGTGAGTCAAACTTCCTTGTGTGGTGCCATTTGTCAAAATTTGAGCTCTCTCTCGAGTCGAACAAAGCATTTTCGGCTAATTTGTGATCGACTTTGTGACAAGTTCGACCGATAACTGAGAAATGGTCTTGAATTAAATACATAGTCTTCTAGTTCGTGATTAAAATCTCTTATTCAGGATATTTACATAACGTTCTTAAGTAGAAACAAACAGTTTAGAGTAGCTTCGGTATTTTTCTAGAGTTCGGGAAAGCATAAAGACGTGTTTACGTTTTGGACTTTTCGACTCGAAAGGCAGTTTGTACACACTCATTTGAAGCTAAAAGTGTTTTGTTGTTGTAAAAAACAAATTGAAGTTAGTTTTTTATGTGTCTGTCCTAATATTGACAATGATTTTCGTCATAACATGGCCAAAATAGCTGTGGATCCACTCGGCAAAGACGCCTCGTGGATCCACAGCTATTTTGACCATGTTATGACGAAAATCATTGTCAATATTAGGACAGACACATAAAAAACTAACTTCAATTTGTTAAATAGAGATGATACAATTTATAAACATGAACGTCTAATTCATCACACAGATGTGCTGTAATATATACACGTTTTTCACTTGTTAATTTCTTAATGTTCTCTTCTGCTGTATTTGTTATCTAAAATGTATAATGGTCTAACATAACAATTTTGAAACATATTTCAGGCGAAGAACTCGTGTTTGACAGTTTTGTTAAAGGAATACACACACATGTATAGTATGTTATAATTATATAGTACTTAGATTAATTATACCAACGTGAATCGTGTTAAAAATAATTAAAACAATATTCGATCAATATAGAAATATCTGATGAATGAAATAATATATTTATGACCTGCTTCTATATATATTTGCATATGTTCAGAATTTAGTTATTATATCTATATTTCAAAAAAGGTATCTAAGGACGGTCTAATTCATCACACAGATGTGCTGTATACACGTTTTTGACTTGTTAATTTCTTAATGTTCTCTTCTGCTGTATTTGTTATCTAAAATGTATAATGGTCTAACATAACAATTTTGAAACATATTTCAGGCGAAGAACTCGTGTTTGACAGTTTTGTTAAAGGAATACACACACATGTATAGTATGTTATAATTATATAGTACTTAGATTAATTATACCAACGTGAATCGTCTTAAAAATAAATTAAAACAATATTCGATCAATATAGAAATATCTGATGAATGAAATAATATATTTATGACCTGCTTCTATATATATTTGCATATGTTCAGAATTTAGTTATTATATCTATATTTGAAAAAGGTATCTAAGGACGGTGCACTTAGCGCTACATATAATACACTTCACGATTTAGATAGCGGTTGCCGAAATAACAAAACAGTTTCTGAAAAGCAAACTAGTAAGCGTAATTTCTTTCGGAAGGTTTTGGATAACACGGGCTATCGGTTGGGATTAGCCACTTTTTCCGCTCTTTTCCGGTAGACGCGCGTACCATTCCTATATTATTTATTTATTTATTTATTTCTCCTTTTTTTTTCAAACCAGATGATTTGATGTAAATGGTGAATTATTATTTGATAAAAACAAATGAATGTCAACAAAACGCTGAAAAGATCAGTTACACTTTTTCGAATACAGATGTTCTCTATACAATAACTGAAGATCGATCGTTTTTACAATTTTAAGAACATATTCATATAAATATTTATAAAATAACCCATAGAAAATGCGCCCTCTGATTGGTTGAAAACCATGTTTCTATTTAAGAAATATATTCCATTCTATAGTGCGTCTGATTGACAACGTTGCTGCAATGACTGTATAAATACACACACACACACACACACACATATATATATATAGTTCCTTAAAAAAATGTCAAATACGAGTTATTCAACTAAAATCTGGTGCTTTGTAATGTATAATCATTATACATTGTAGATAACAAATATGGCAGAAGTGAACATTAAAAAAGGGTGCATGAACAGGACATATGTGCGATGAATTAGACTTTACTTTTTATAATTTTTATCAAGTCTCTATCAAGTCATATCAGCTGAAATCGAAAATTTGCGTTGCTTTTATATAATTAACACGTTTAATATTAGAAAAAAATATTTAAATGAATGAATGGTGATTGAATGGTGAAAGACTTGAAATCCCCTGATTGGTTCAAGTTCAAGTTCAATTTATTCACACTTGTTTATATTAGAATGTAAACGAGTTGTCATTTAGCCTTTTATTCCGGGGCAACAATCACAGTTATGTATATAACTGTATTCAAACTTAGAACTGTTTACGCAACGCTGCAGCCTTTTAAACCGTAAACCTGTCATGATGAGCCGTCGACTTGAGGTGAACTAAATATCATGAAGATTTATTTCCTTGTCTTCGCTGCGATAATTTCTATACAAGTTTGGTTTTTAATATACTATATAGATATAAACAAACATAGTTCTCCAAGATGTGAAAAATGTTTTGTAATTAATGCGTCGATACAAGCTGATTTAGAAGAAATTCCTCATTCTACGTCTGTTACGAGACGTCGAAGAAACCTTACTCTGCTAGTCGCGATTATTTCAGCTCCGCTACGAATGGATAGAAGACAAGGGCTTCGAAGAACGTGGATGAACGACTGCAACCGAGTTGAGGTACTTTGTCGCTTTTTTACAGATAACAGTAACGATATGGAGCCAGTTGCTTTGAAGTCAGCCCTCGAGGAAGAAAGCTCTCAATATAATGACATAGAGTTTATGCCAGTCCCTCCAGGCTACAACTTTGGATGGCGAATTCTTTGGATCTTTGAGTGGGCAACAGAGAACTATGATTTTGACTTTATCTTGAGGTTAGATGACGACTACTTCTTGTGTTTGAAAAGATTGTTGATCGAGCTGCCTAGTCGTTTGTATATACCAAGGTAAGAGAGCCAACTTCTAATTAAAGACCCTGTGTCCGAGCACATGGTGCTTTGCGCGCGCAAATGTTGTTGTTATGTGACTCTCGAATCTTTCGAAATCCATCCCTAGTTTGGGCCATCGTGTAATTATTCATAGGTATATATGCTTAACTGACTTTCTTTTATCTTAACTTTTGAATATATTCTTTTTAAAATGAAACTTTAGTTCGAATATTTCTTCGAATGGCGAGTAGAGGAATTCCGGAGAAAGGACCGAGACAGCGAGGCGAAGCGACTCGACAAATAATCCTTCAGCAGTCCACATTTTACTTTCTCTAGATCTACAAGAGAACACTTGTGGTTCAAAAGGACTACTACGTGAGTTTCCCGGGGATTTGCTGCACTAATGGACCGGCGGGCTTCATTGGAAATACAAAGCACAAAGCATGCAACCACTTCTGGCATCAAGATCATTCGTAATTATAATTTCGCATAGCTAAGCTCCACTGAGGTGTTACGACGTATCTGCCGTATATGTTTTGCATTTTTATTAGCAGAGAAAGCAATGTCCTTAACCTTTTTTTTCATCCTCCAGTAGGTCCAGAAAGTCTTTCTACCAAAACTACGATCGCGGGTCAAAGTCCAATCTGCCGAGTTCAGCTGTTACTTCGCTGTGAGTTTGACTCGAGTGCGAGTACGAGTCGACATTTCATTTTACACTCAAAATATATCATTCGCAAGGAAAGTAGAGATCTTCAAATACAGCTAAGCAATACTGTTTGCTTGTAGAGTTGTGAAAAGTCGCACTCGTAAACCTAATTAGAATCTAAAGACAGAACAACTGGCTTCCTGCCGAGTTACTGTTAAAATCATATTCGAAGCATCCGGAGAAAATTCGTGGGCTCGATTGGGTTTCTAATCCGGTAGAAATTATGAAATTCGTTATCCAAAGTATATGGGTACTTCTTTTATGAAACTTATAAACAATCGAGAGCATTTTAGTTCGCCTAAAAGCTGGCCTTTAATTTATGCGGCCGTTGATAAACAAACTAATCATAACATTGGCGCAAAGCACCATGGGCTCGGACACAGGGTCTTTAAGATAACTTATCAATAATAAATTGCTGTGGAGATTAATGTTTTACTTTTTATCACGACGAAATTCGCCCATTTCTTTGTGCATTTTTTTGTCTTCCAAAAGGACAAACAGTGGTGGAAATATCCAACTCAGTGAAAAATATTGCCAAACGACCAAATTAAACTAGTATGAATTTTGCGGAGATTTACTGTCAAAATACGACCGCCATTACTGAAGTGTGTTCCAAAATAGTTCGCGATTTTCATCCAGCGGTTTGCTGTCGTGACGTCATTTTCTCAACACGTCGCTCTTTTAAAGGCATATTTCTATTCAAAACTACGTTCTTTTCATTCCTTTATAGAAAAATAATAAGCTATATTGTACTTTACTTGTAAGTTCACGCGCAGGTCTGTGTAGAACTTAGCTCCGTATGTTGTTGTTGAGCAGAATGACGTCACTATCGCTGAAAATTAGCTCTGTCACCAAAATGGCGGACAAAAACACTCAAGATTCCGATCCAAAAAATAAGACCTACTGTTGTCATATCGAAAAAACGGTTTGGACAGGAAAACATATTGCAACTTTATCTTACAAATACGCAGGGGCACTTTAAAGCATTCGAAGCTGAATTCAGCATAAGGCTTATAGTATCAACAATCTGCTATCGATCTTGATAATAATATTATGAAATTGAAATAATTTCCTTCCCATGTTCTCCCATTGTTAAAATGATTGTAACGACAAAAGGCATGAATACGCTAATACCCGTAGGGCGGAAATAATTTGCTTTAACTTTTTTTTAGCTGTCGAGATTACTCCAGATTTGAAGAGAGCGTTTACCAAATTCCCTTTCACCTCCTTGATCATGATCGGCCAATCAATCAGCTGTGATATTACCAACATCGAGATGGATAGATATAAATTGATCGAAGGTTAATGCGTTAGAAACGCAGTCACAGGGGTTGGTAAACTGCCCTTTCTGCGTTTTCAATCAACTCTTTTGAATTTGAGGTAAAAGACAGGTCGCAAAATAATCAAATCTCTAATATGATATTCTATGTTTTTACTGCCAAATGCGGTATATAAAAGCCGAGATTAAAGCTACAGTAGGTTTCAATAGACCAGTTCGCGGGAATTTCCCACATTTTGAAAGGGGTGCAAACATGGCGCGAAATACAGTGCTTGTATGGGAATCGATGGGAATCCGATGCCAAATAAAATCCGTAAAATCGAATTTCTGAAATATTCTTCAAATACAACCTTAAGATACGAGGTAAAAGATTAATATATCGAAATTTGAGGGATGTAGCTGTGCTGTGAAGCGTGCAATCGCGTTTTCAGTTTTCCATACATTGTCTGTAAATATTCAAGCGGAATTTCTGACTCGTTTTTACAGACAATGTATGGAAAACTGAAAACGCGATTGCACGCTTCCCAGCACAGCTACATCCCTCAAATTTCAATGTGTTAATCTTTTACCTCGTATCTTAAGTTTGTATCTGAAGAATATTTCAGAAATTCGATTTTACGGATTTTATTTGGCATCGGATTCCCATCGATTCCCATACAAATACTGTATTTCGCGCCATGTTTACACCCCTTTCAAAATGTCGGAATTTACCGCGAACTGGTCTATAGTATATATATATATATCTGCCATGTTTTCACAAAAGGAGCCTTGGAAAAGGGCAAATGACAGTTTAAGACTTTTCTGGCCTTTCTATCCCAAAATTTACTTGTGTTAGATCTATCCCACGATTTATTTATTTGACAGCAAGAGGTTAGGGTAAGGGTTAGAAAAATTCCATTTTCTGGTATTTTTACTCAAAATACAGCAAAATCCCATGGATTAAACTCAATCTACATGAAGAGAACGTTGTATTACCGTATAGTGCATCGAAATCCATTAAAAGCTCCCCACCCCTCACCACCACCCCCCTCCCCCCCCAACATAAAACACCTAGAGATCAGTTATGGGAAAGAAAGGCCAGCGAAGATTTAAACTGTCATTTGCCCTTTCAAGAAAACGGCAAAAACACGAGTTACTGGCTTTTAAAGCTAAAGGCACACAAGATCTGCCATGTTTTTACAAAAGGAGCCTTGGAACCTATACATACATCTCTCAGTTCTTAAATACGGAATGATGAAGTTATCCACATTACGGGTTTCATACGAAGAAACTAGAAAAGCGGCCCATGACTGATAAAAAGAAAGCGGGAGTTTGACAGACCGGTGAAATTTGCGTAAAATTGATCGACTTTTGTCATATGGAATTTGTGTTCTTAATTCAGTGTTGAAGAAGCTCTACTATATACCATACAACCTTTGCATATTATATGATTTTTGTGTTTAAAATTGAGAAGCGTGAGATCGGAATACATATAGAAATACATCAGCTCACGCAAAAAGAACCTAATATGACTTAAAATAAGTGCATATAAGCCCTGGCTAAATATATTTCTTACGAAGAGACTAGAGGCCATAGACAAAGGATTCCGGAATAAAAAGTGGATTTGATTTATTTGTCATGGTGTATTGGCCGTTGAAAGTTGCCCAAAAACGTGTCTTGGGTTGCCTGTGGACGAAAATTAAGCGCGCTAGAGCGCTTTACAAAATTGCCACTGGGTCTAGTTTGACGTCATCAACAGAACACGCTCGATGCGCTATGGGCTATTAGTATAAACCAACCAGTGAACTATTACAAATCCTGCATTCTGATTGGCTGCCCTACTATAGGTCTATTTGTGATAGCCCATGGTAGAGAAAAAAACGCACGTATTTTCACGAAATAATAACATTTTTCAACTTCAATTTGTTTCTTTCTATTATTTTCTACTGTCCGACTAGTTAGTTTATACTAAAACAATTAGACCTCTCGCCCTCATGTGCTACGCCCTCATGTGCATTCGGGCTGCGGGTCTAATTGTTAATTATCGCACTTCGGCCATCTTGGATTGAAAGCGAGGCTTCCGGGAATGTCGGTTACGTAGCGCTTACTATTTGCTCTGTTGTTGGTCGCGAGTTTGGATGAAAAAGCTACTTCATCTCCACTTCTGTAATTCCAATTGTACAAATAATAGCCAGAAAATAAGATCTAGGGATTCTTTTCACATATTTGATTCCAATGAACAGCTCAGAAAGCGATGGAGTTTGAAAATACGCGGAGATGTCGACCCACACTTCAGACTTCGATAAATATCCAGAGGTAGAGTGAGGGAAAAAGAACAAGTAATACTTCTTCGGTTAAAGTGTCACAGGTTCCCTCAGACTCACAGCTAGCAGCGGTCTCTACAGGTAAAATAAGAAGAGAGAAACCTCACCTAGCAGGGCGAATGGAACATGTTAAGTTATAGTTCTCAATAAATATATATACACGTGCACCAGCCACCCTCTATTATTTTATTTTGATAATTTTTAATGCACATGGGACTATTTTCACGTTGATCGTTATTTTTCATTTTACTAATAAGACTTGTGTACTTTGCACACCACTAATAACAAATTGGCACAAATTTTGAAAGTGTCATGACCATCATATTAAAGTTTTAATGTGTGAATAATAATTTTTATGTAAAATATATTATATATCATGTATCTGTACTGATCGAATCAAAGGGAAATATTTTGGGAGGTTTTATTAGAATGGTCACGGGTGTTATGCAATGATATTTATCACTGTGAAATTTCTGGTATGAAATGAGGTTTATTTAATAGTTAATCTGGGATTTTCATGTGTGATTTTCTTTGTAATACCACGATCACCTCAGCTTTCTTTGTTTGTTCAGGGACATTTAAACTCTAAATTCCCTCATCAGCATGGATACTTGTTCTAATTTTCTCTCGTTGACATGCAAGAATGAAAATTAGAAGGGCATGCATGCTGATGAGGGTTATGGCAGGTCATTATAAAAATTAGTCCCTAGCAGAGTGCATGAATGCCTGTCAACCCTGTACCCTACTTATTTTATGGCTCAAGAAAGGTCTTCTCTTCATTCGTCAAACCCGTTTCTTCCATACATGTGAGATAATTATACTTAAAACTACAAACACGACATGATTAAACTCTATGCGTGCTCCTGGAATATTTAGTCAGCCACATATTACATTGTATTTTTACATTTTACTTGACATTTTATTTATTCTTCACAAAATCAACACACTTGCAGGGTCCAGTTCAACCAATGGTGCTCAATCAAGCAAAACAAAACTTAAAAAAAACTCAACTATGGTAACTTTAGTTTAGGCAGAGAAAAACTAAAGTCCTCTGAGATTAGTTTCATTAGTCAGTGATAATAGTATTACAAAGTAATAGCATGAAATTAGCTAGTGATTAAATTTCCCCTCGACCCTTGGGAGGATTTATGCAAATTCTCCCTAATCCCCCTCAGCCATAAATCCTCCCTCAGCTCTCGAAGGATATTTGATAACTAATTTACGTTATGCCATGCCATTACTTATAATAATAATATTTTGGAGTTTGGACTGATTTTACTTACCAGTAACCTGACTGTTAGGTCTATTCGATTTTATTAAACAGGGTTAAAAAAATCTGCTCTATCTGTGAATAAATTCAAATCAAGCTATCCTCCATAATTTATGTGGCTTGTCTTGGGAAAGAAATAATATTAATTATAATAAATTGATAAAAAGGATGTAAATGATGCTGGAGTACCCATCCAGCTAGCAGCTACATGTAGGTTATAAAAAAAACATAGTTGCATCATTGCAATGATTATGGCAGAAGAAAATATATTGTACAAAATGTTGTAATATACCAAAACAGACAACTGAGACAGTGTTGGGGTCTGGCAGTATTTATTAACATAATATAAATTATTATTACAATATATTTTAATATGTTACAATTTATTTACATGATTGAAATATAATATTAATAGTGATACAAAAGCTGGATGGTATATTGTTAGTATGGCTGCTCCCCTAAAGCACGAGGTAGTTGCAGGTTTACAAAATAGTTACTACCAAGACATACAAGGCCTAACCCATTGGCTATATCCAGCCTGATGATAATTTTACAGTATTGCTCAACTAAAAGTAGGCTGTACCCTCCCAGACTCCAACCTGATCAGCTGATTCTGAATATCTAGATTAATATTCACTTCAATTATAAATTATGGAAATTAAAATAATTGTACGAAGTTTGAAAACTAAAGTTAGGTGATTTAAAAACAATTGGGTAGTCATTGTTGCAATTTTTATTGCCATTATTAGCACTGTCATCAACATAAATATTGTTTTGCATTAATACCATCACCAGTACCATTTCCATTGTCACTATCATCATTGTACATGGTCAAATGACCCATATATCTCAGTTTCTCGACAGGTAATTTTGGTCAATTTCCAAGTAGCCATTTGTTGATAATGGCCCAACATTGCAAGTCAGTAATACTGTCATTATCATCATCTTAACATACACTACCTGGTATACATATGAAATATGTATCAGGAGCCATATTATGTATATATGATATAGTTACAGTACCAATGCAATGTTATCAGCCATCCATGCAAGTGAACCATTTTGGTTCATTGATAATGCATTTTCTCAAATCCTCATACAAACCTTCTAAAAACCTAACCCAAAATTTGCCAAAAATCCTAACCATTTCCAACCCAAATCATTCCCAGAATGAGTACACCCAAGCTATAAAATTATGAAGGATTTTTCACAGGTTTTCAAGTGATCATTTGAAGTGGCAGGGTATACTGCAGTGAGGTTTCTCTCTTGTTTTTTACGTGTAGAAAATGGACTTCTGCTATCTGTTAGTCTGGGGGAGCGTGTCACACTTATTTAAGCGAAGAAGTATTTTATAATCAGCTGTTTTTTTACTCACTGGATATTTTATCGATGTCTGAAGTATGGGTCGACATCTCCGCGTATTTTCAAACTCCATCGCTTTTAGAGCTGTTCATTGGAATCAAATATGTGAAAAGAATCCCTATATATAGATCTTCTTTTCTGACTATTATTTGTACAATTGGAATTACAGAAGTGGAGATGAAATAGCTTTTTCATCCAAACTCGCGACCAACAACAGAGCACATAGTAAGCGCTACGTAACCGACAACCCGGAAGCCTCGCTTTCAATCCAAGATGGCCGAAGTGCGATAATAGCGAATTGCATTAAAGGTCTAGCCGAATAAAGCTCTTCGAAACGTTTAGCGCGATATTATCATCTTTCTCGGTTATCTATATGCAATTATTTTGTAAATATGCGGCCAACGTTTTAAAGCCGCGAAGAGACGAGTTCTGTTGATGACGTCACGTTTTATTCTCGTCCCAGTCTCCGAAGGTGCGCGGAAATTATTCTACATTTGGACGTTTAGTCGCTAAAAAAATAATGAAAACATTTTTATTTAGAAATTTCGGATTTTTTTCTCTACCTTTTAAGGTCTAAGCTTAAAAAAAAGCATAATTGGCCAGGGCTTATATGCACTTTATTGTAAAAATTAATGATCAAAAGCGGCATGGTTGTATGAACAAATATGCTATGGCGCTGTTAGCTGCCATTTCTAGAAAAATAGCGATTCGAATGTGTGAACATCTCAGTTTCATACGTCTGATAGCCGGACCGAAATATTCCGCACCTAGTTTGGTCCAGGAGCCATACATTTTAATTATTACTCTGAATTTCTAACGGGACCTAGTTAGAGGAGTTAGACGACGGGTTATTTTTATTCACGGTCAAAAACCCTTTCTAATTGGAAACGAGTAATATAAAGGTGTTAATGTCGTGTTTATTTTGTATTAACTAAAGTTTTAAATCTCTTGCAGAATATACTGGGGATTTATTCATTGCTACAAAGAAGGCCAAATCAGAGTTGACGAGAGCTTCCTTTTGTTATCAGCCGATCTTGTCCACGAATTCCTTTCCAACAAGAGTTCTCTTCTATGCCATCCGTATGGCGACCAGACTGTCGCAATATGGCTCAACAACAGAACTGATATTGTACGATTTCACGACCAAAGAGTCTTCTATTTCCCAAGCTTTAAGTATCCTAGTTTTAAAACACGGAAGGATATTTGCCACAATTATTTGGGTGTACACGGAAGTTATGTCAATGAGAATTTGATCTACTGGCAAATTGCTAAGAACGAGAGCCGTTCTCAATATGATATCCCAGTCATTTCACAGTTTGGTAAAGTTTGTCGATTTCGACCTTACTTAGACTGGAGAGCGTTTGGTTTGCCTTATCGTGCGGAGCCGAGATCGTGCTCTCTACATGAACACTTCAACATTGGTGGGAGTAAAATGCATGTAGGACAAGGAGGCCTTTAGAACAGAATGTATAATCAGATGTACCTAGTACTTATGTGTAACTATATGACGGCAACGATAAAAAATACATAGAAAGGCTCAACCGGACTACTACCTGTACAAACATGACGGCGCGCAAGGCACGAAAGGGACCGACTTAGTCGGTCTACGCTATTAGCGCCTGTTATTCAAAACTACATTAAAAAACTTCACAAATGAAATTGAAAAGACAAAATGAACAATAAAATCCCACAGCCAAGGTACCTCGGTGAAGTCCAGGCGAACATTACTGCAAGATATTGAGTGAAAACTACTCTCGTGAATTTAGATACAGGGACTCTCTACATTGCGTACAACAAACTTAATAAGGTGTCCGTTATAACGATAGTTGACAAAAATCATCATCAATAACAGGACAGACACATAAAATAGACCTATCTCAATTGATCGGTCTTTCGAATATATATAATAATAACTTTATGAAAGTCTCAATCTTATAGCTTGGCACAATTGCCTTGCTAGTCGGGGAGACTATACAAACTATAATATCTAAGTTAGGAAAATATATAGTAACTTCTATAGTGAATAATAATTACAGTAATGAGAATGATGACTAATACTGTACAGGCTATAGCATATAAGTTAAGAAAGTCTATAATAACTCCTAGTTAATAATGGTTACAATAATAAGAATGATGACTTATAAATACGCTGATATTTAAAATCCGAGTGGATAAACTCTATATGCATCGACCCAAGTTCAACTGTTACAAAGTGTGCAGTTCGCGCATGTACTGGAGAAGGAGTCTAGATCGATCTTTCTGATTGTGGTCTTGAAACTTACTAAGGTAGGCAATGATTCGCCGAAGAAAAACATCTAAAACTAATCAGAGTTTAATCACTGATAGGGAAATAATTAATTAACTAACTAATTATCTGAGCATTTCACAAATAAGAATAGTCGAGTGCAATTCAGGATTAATTTTAACGAGTGAGCAATTTCACGAGAAAGCCATATTATTACTTGGTAATAATAATAATATAATAATAACGGATTAATCAGTGGCATTTCCACGAGGTGGCTCTTCATCCACTGATGGCCTACGATTTAACGTTCTTATCCGAGAAGACGTGAAGGTCTAGCCATTTGCAGCTCGTGAACGAAATTGTTTCACAAAGGCAGCACCATCTACTCAGTTATTTTAAGACCCTGAGTGTTGGTCCGGCCAGGGTTTGAACCCGCGACCTCCGGCACAACAGACCGGCGCTTAACCACTGAGCTAACCGGGAGGCGGGAGGCGGGAGGCGGGAGGCGAAACCGACTGGTATGTTACTAATCAGCTTTGCTATTGTCGTCATAATGTTATTAATACTAGTACGTATTTATACTTTTTGTCGCTTTGTCATTCAAAGGATTTTGCTTCAGTTTTACAACTTCTCCTGGCCGTATAATTAAATGTGGAAACTTAATATCTTTGTTATTTTTCCGCCGCGTCTCTGTCAATCGAATTCATGAGTTCTGGTTTGATTTTTTTCACATCTGAGGTATTACATGATTTGGCACTCCGTTATTACATGATTCGACACTGGTATTACACGCTCGGTTGGTGGCTATTAATTGGATAAAAACAGTTAAACTTCTCTCCCCCAATGCTTGATTGAAAGGATTTTCACAATTTTTTTCGCTGGAGACTGTTTATTTGCACTGATTGTGAGTCATTTTTTGCATATTTGCTTTGATTTTAAGCATCCCACATGGCCGAGAGGTTCGTTAGTTCATATCAAAATCGGTGAAAATAGCTGTTTCCGACCCGGAACGCGAATGTAAAGTCTATTACCGTGACTCAGCTCCTTTAATGAGCTATTCCAAAATCTGGTTTGACTTAATTGGTTTGTTTGCCACTGGGGAAAATTTTCAGAGGGATCCCATTTTAACTCGTCGATGCGCGAAGTGCAGAAACGAGATATTGAAATGATTGGGAAAATCATGGCACTCGCTTACTCGCTCACTCAATATGTTGTTAATAGACTACTGACTTATTACTCGGGCCAGGCCTTTGGCCGGCACGAGTCTTAAATCGCAAATGTTTTTTAATTTTATTTTCCAACGTTGAACTTTTTCGCCGTTAACCAATCAGATAGCACCTTCTTTGGAAGTTCTTTTCGCCACCGTACCAATCAGATTTCACTGTGCTGGTCACGTGGACAACATTTCCAGGTTTTTCAAGATGGCGGCGAGTGGAAGTTGTGACTTAGCAAAATCTTTAATATCAGCTGTTTTTTTGTGTAAACCAAAGGTTCCTTCAAGTGCAATACCAAGATTTTTGTCTTTTCTAAAGCTGAGAGGTGTTTCACGGGCTTTGGACGGGAATTTATCGCATATTATGCGACATGCTTTAAGATACACTCGTGACAGTCAGACTGACAGCTCTGCGATCAACACTATAATGCACTAGTCAATTGAAACTCCGGCCCCCCGACACATAGCGGGGAATGTAACATTTATACAGTGTTACATTTTGATCTTTTCCCCGCACATCGGGGACAGTTGACTGTTACAATACCCGCCCCTATAGCCCCGACATGTGCTTCAGAATTTTCATTTTGGAGGAGGCATTGAAAAATTGAATATACATAAGCTTATAAATCTGTTGTTCCATTATTTGAAAAAAATACATTGTCTGTAGCACATCACTAGCGGATCCAGGGGAGGGGTTTCGGGGGTTGCAACACCCACTTGATTCCTGTAAATCAATGTAAATTCATTTTTAAAATCTCTAGATTAAAAAAATATCCTTTTGCAAACCCCCCTTTCACAAAATCCTGGATCCGTCCCTGTACATGTTCTATTACTATACATGTTTTCCGCACTTTTACAGTCTTCACCATTGTCTTGTTTATCAGAAAACGTTGTACTGTCAACAAAAAAAACAATGCGACAAAGGAATATAAAGGAAATGTCATGCAGCTGCGTTTAAATATATTTTTTAAATCTGATATTTTGCCGTGACGCGCAAATACATGTAAGAAAGAGTGTGTAATAATAAACACTTCCCGATCTACTAATCGTGACTTAACTCAGTATAAACACCCAGGACTTGTTTAAATTAACTACGATTTTTGCGTGTCCCTAGCTTGCGCCATGCATATGTTTGATACACGTTGTTGATGCTCGGGCCCAGTCCCGCTCTGTCGTGACTGGCGTTACAACCACCGCTAAAATCCTCGCAAATTTTCAAATCGTTTCATTCCCCGTTCCACCGGAAAAATGCAGCGTTAAAGTGCCACTACGACGAAATTCGGCCATTTTCTTTTCTACTTTTTTGTCTTCCAAAACGACACACAGTGTCGAAAATATCCAAATCATTGAAAAATATTACCAAAGGACCAAATTAACCTATGAATTTTGCAGAGAGTTTACCGTCGAAATCACGTCCGCCATTACTGAAGTGTGTTCCAAATACTTCGAGATTTTCGACCAGCGGTTTGCTGTCGTGACGTCATCTTCTCAACGCGTCGCTCTTGTAAATGCGTATTTCCATTCAAAACTTCGTTCTTTCCTTTCCTTTTTGGAAAAAATAGTATAAACATGTACTTTACTTATAAGTTTGTTCGGAAGTTTGTGTGAACATAGCCCCGCATGTTGCTGTGTTGAGAAGATGACGTCACGCCAGCTGGAAATTAGCTCTGTACAGGCTCTGTCACGGAACGGATTGGGCTCAGTGCGGACATAAAACTCAAGATTCGGACCACAAAAACTAAGACTTCCCGTCGTCATATCGAAAAACGGTTTGCACAGGCAATAAATATAGCAACTTTACTTTACAAATACTTAAAAATATCACTATGAATCTCAAAATTTGATCGTAGGGGCACTTTAAATGTGTGTTATTCCCCGGCCATGTCCCCGTTAATGCCCCGCTATGTCCCGGGGGTCGGGGGGCCGGGGTTTCAATTGACTAGTGCATAAGTATAAAGACAACAACTTGTAAATGTAAGTAGCCGCTATTCTGAACATGATAACCTTTATACCAATTGACTGTCGTTGTGTTGTTATTTATTGTTATTAACCTCTCGAAAGTATAGTAGAAATGACCCGATTTCTCAGTTCTCTGACTGACAGGGGCCTTTTAAAAAATATGCACATGTATTTAAAGTTTATAAATTCGGGAACGAAAATCTAGCATGCAGTAAGTGAGTATAAACTGAGTATGTAATCCGAAATGAAGATTTTTTCAAACGAACGATAAATGACTCTGATGTGAAAATCGCATATTTATCTGTGGCGTGTTATTGACACTGGTAAAAACCAATCTTTCCTAAGAACAAGACCAAGGGACAGTTACCACCTAACACATGTACAATTATTCACTTTTTATTTTGTTCTATTTCTCGGGTCTATTTACATCTGGCCTGTACCTCTTTGTATTTGTTTATTATCTCTGGGTTCAGGCATTCTACAGTGTATTTAATGTTTTTTTTAGAACTGACAATGATATTATGTATAGAGTAGTGTATTCATCATTATTGCAAGTTTATAAAATAAACTAAATTTGGTCCAGAACTGAGAGCATACATGTACTTACGTGCAAGTGGCACTTTTTCTTTCCCTTCCCCTTTCTTGGTACCATTATACATGTATATCCATGCAAGCTAGATCTTGTTTCAGTGTTTTCCTTCTGAGGTGGTCCTGGCTTAAGATAACCCTAAGGTTACCTTAAGGACCTACCTTCTCATCATTGTATTTCTTATTATGCCTTATTACTCGTATACATTCCCATCATCTTATGAGAAAATAAATGTAATTGTTGTTCCTCAGTTCTTGGCGTCAGCATCGTCACTTTCACTCGGTCATGATCAGGAGTACGAGTACTTTTAAGAATTATTTGGGAATGAAAATTAATCTTGCTGCGACCCCAATGATAGAAAAAAAATAGTGGACATTGCATGTTTCTTTGTGGCCTGCCATTATAAGTTTCAGTCTCCTTCAAGATGTAGAAAATGAGCACTAAGCACAGTGGCAGCTCACTAATACTAGAAAATGGTGGTCTCTAGTTTACGACCGCAATCAAAAATATTGTATTGAGAATTTAGCCTGAATTTCAGCCGTCTCCACTTTGTTATTGAGAATTACAAATAGATGACTTTATTTCACATGTAGAACAACATTATCTAACTATTCACAATGACCAGCAACATTATGTGGAATTTGTTGTTCTTAAAAAATGGCTTGATTTCTCGTAGTCGTGCTGCATCTGATATAATTACAATGCATCAAATTTCAGTGACTCGATGTCGTGCAGACTACTCAAATAACCATTGCACTTCAATCAACAATACCCATACCAAGTTTTTTTATAATTCTAACGACCCTCAAGGAACAATAATATTGAAAAGAAATTGTGGCTGAAATGTACATGCACAGCATGTATGTATGTGTGTGTTGTGTGTGTATTATGGCTCTATCCCCCCCCCCCCCAACAACAACATACATACATACATGGGTTTTATTTGGATCGTGTACAAACGTTGTACATTGATTGTTTGTTCCAAATAACGTTAGTGTTACCATAATTTAAAAAGATAATTTTACAATAATTACCATAGCATACCATAACCCTAAACCCTAAACTAATCCCCCCCGGCATACGTGGGGCATTTGCACATTGACATTTGACAGACAAGAGCATCAGTAGAGAACCAATTCTCTGGCTACTCTAGCACAAACCATGTTGACATAAAATTGTGCTAGAACTCCATGCAGTACATGCTATAGATGGCCGAGTTAAGGCCACTCAGGGCCTCTTGTTCGATGTATATTGCGAACGGCTTGTTAGGATCCGATCGTGAATGGCGTCCACGTCCTGCCATGCAGAGTTTGCATTTCTTATCGTACGAGCCATAACGCTTCATAAGAGCTTCCTCTACACTTTTAAGGTATTGACTAGTTGCAGCAGGAAGTGCATAGAACCAAGTTTCTGCCGGTCCCTTCAAGTGGACAATCAGTTATACAAGCGCATTTTTCTCTTCGCTGTCTATCTGGCATATATTCAGATAAAGTGGTCTTTTTTTCAACCATAAAGGAAGACTCTCGTCTTCTCGGCCATGAAAGGAGTCAAGTTTAGTTCCGTCTAACACCTGTCGACGAACAAGTGGCAACAAGTGAGACGGTTTGCTCGGATGAGTTTTCAGGTGGCCAGTCTTCAAGGGCACCCAACGAGTACTTTTTGAAATTCGTTTGAAACCAGTTGTCTACAGCTTATCTAGCCATTTTAAGGCACCTACTATGTCTTTTGTCGTATTCTAGAAAGCTATTAGCTGTTCGGATTTTCTAAGTGGAAATCGCGTCAACCGAAAATACTATGGCAAAATATTCCCGGCCTACGAATTTGTTAGTAGTCTAGAAGATAACAAGAATTTTCTAGCCCAAGTAACTTCATGTTGCAAAGTTTTGTGGAGGTACGAATTTTTTAGGGACTCTTTTTTCCTGTTCTTACTCTATTGATCAGACGAATTGGGACGTACGAATATTTTAGGGGAAACCTTTTAGTCTCCCTTTTCTTCTATAATTTTCTAGGGATTTAAATTTTTTTTAGCCAGCCATGATTTCAGAAAACAATTTTCTAGGGACTATATTTTCAAATCCGAAAGTTTTAGGCTAACTTACTCTCCCGAACAGCTTTTTAACCGAAAACTTCGTTGGGTGCCCTTGAGTCTTGATAGCAAATAATTCGCTCTGTAGGTATTGGAATTATGCTGTAGTTTATTCTTTTCGCACAGCTATACATACAATGTATATAATCACAATCCATTTCGGTCTGGGAATGTCACTTGCTGGTTGCTAGGGACAACCTGTTTTGAAATAGCTGTACACGACACATTCTCTAACTTCCATGCCGCCAACGCAGACCTGCACAAGTTTGTTTTTCAGAAACTAGGCATCCATTGTATCTGTTATTTCGGCAACGAGCTATCTAAATCCTGAGGTTTTTGATATGTAGCGCTGAAGTACACCGTCCTTAGCTACCTTTTTAGAAAGATAGATATAATAACTAAATTCTGAACCGACATATGCAAATATATATAGAAGCAGGTCATATATATTTTATTTCATTCATCATATATTTCTATTGATCGAATATTGTTTTTGTTTGTAACACGATCCGTTAGTGTACTGATTAGCCTAAGTACTATATAAATGTAAAATACGAGTTACTCAACTAAAATCTGTTGCAAAATCGTTACGTTAGACCATTATACATTGTAGATAACAAATATGGGAGAAGAGAACATTAAAAATTAAAAATACCAAGTGAAAAACGTGACAATGCTATCAAGTCATATCATCTGCAGGTTGGCGCAGTGGTTAAACAGTCTCGCCTCTCACCGATGCGGTCCCGGGTTCGATTCCCGGCTCGGGCACCGTATGTGAGTTAGGTTTGTTGTTGATTCCTTATCTGCATTCGAGGGTTTTTCTCCGGGTTTTCCGGTTGTCCTCCCTCCGTAAAAATCAACCGTGAGTCGAGTGTAGTATGTCCAAAACAGTTAATGTAGTGGGGAGTGTGTGAGGAGTAAAAGCAGGCCCCCACCAGCTTTAAGCTGTAATACTCAGCCTGCTATAACAAATAAAATATTTATTTATTTATATCAGCTGAAATCGAAAAGTTCGCATCGCTTTTATATAATTGTCACGTTTAGTATTACAACTAATAATAATATTATTATTATAATAAATGGTGAATGACTTGAAGTTCCCTGATTGAGTGACATACATATTTAGTAGCACAAATTAAAACGAAAAGGAGAGCTTAAAAACCGATTTCAAGTTATCGTTTAGTATTTTTTTTTATACACCAAAAGAATTAAACTAAAACACGATTTATTGGAAACCACCTGAATTCGTTGGATTACCGTTGCAACAACCATAGTTATGTATCTTAATGTATTCATACTTAGAACTGGTTCGTTTGCATTTTTAAGTTCATTGACTTTGCCTTAAATTTACGCAACGTTGCAGCCTTTCAAACTGTACACCTGTCAGTGTCAGCCGTCGACTTGAAGTGAACTAAATATCATGAAGAGTTATTTCCTTGTCTTCGCTGCGATAATTTCTATACAAGTTTGGTTTTTAATATACTATATAGATATAAACAAACATAGTTCTCTAAGATGTGAAAAACGTTTTGTAATTAATGCGTCGATACAAGCTGATTTAGAAGAAATTCTTCATTCTACGTCTGTCACGAGACGTCGAAGAAACCTTACTCTGCTAGTCGCTATTTTTCAGCTCCGCTACGAATGGATAGAAGACAAGGGCTTCGAAGAACGTGGATGAACGACTGCAACCGTGTTGAGGTACTTTGTCGCTTTTTTACAGATAATAGTAACGATATGGAACCAGTTGCTTTGAAGTCAGCCCTCGAGGAAGAAAGCTCTCAATATAATGACATAGAGTTTATGCCAGTCCCTCCAGGCTACAACTTTGGATGGCGAATTCTTTGGATCTTTGAGTGGGTAACGGAGAACTATGATTTTGACTTTATCTTGAGGTTATAGATGACGACTACTTCTTGTGTTTGAAAAGATTGTTGATCGAGCTGCCTAGTCGTTTGTATATACCAAGGTAAAACAGCGAATTTATAATTAAGATATTTTTTTAATTCTAAATTGCTGTGGTGAAATAATGTTTTATTTTTTGATCACGATGAAATTCGACCATTTCGTTTTGTACATTTTTGTCTTCGAAAAAGACAAACATCTGAGAGTGGTGCAAATGAAAAATATTGTCATAGAAACGCATGCGTTTTAATCAACTGTTTTTATTTTGAGGTAAAAGGCAGAAATTAACGCTCCAGGAGGTTTCAATAGTGTATAATTATGTACTATATATGTATCCCCATATGTGTGTTTGTTTTTCTACAGTGCGCAAACAATCGCTTCGTTTAGTGCCTAACAGTTTTTCTTAGCGCCAAGTGGGACTTGAAATCAATAAACGTTAGAAACACAGGAAAGTTTAAGTTTTTCTGTAGACTTGCTACAAGTCGACCTCTTTTCCTCTGAGCCTCTTAGAACGAGCGCGATGCGCGAGTTGCAGCGAGCGGTTGTGAGGATTCGAATCTAATTAAATATTCTGGCGCGAAAGTTGTATTTATAAACAGTCGTGTCTCGCTTCGAAAGATTCTATTGGTCAGCTTTATTTACGTCACCGGTGGATATTTCCACCAGTGAATTGGGAGCGAAACAGGTAGCAAAAGTTCCTTAAACCAGAGAAGAGAAGGCGGGAAATGAAAATCTTGTTTTAAGAGAAGCGAAGGCGGGAAATTTAATCTCGTTTTAAGGGACTTTGAGAAAGTCTAGTTCTTATGGTGCAGCATTTATTTTTGTTTGGTTTTCTCTTTAAAAACCTATAATCAAAAATCAGATAATACAGTTGAACCACGCGCGTAACTGTGAAATAGCGAAATGTTTAGTTCCCTGGCTATTTCTAGCTATTTCCCTGGCTATTTCCCTGGCTATTTCACAACTTAAAATTGTGAAGTACAACCTACGAGGTAATGGCACTAGGCTGGTACAACCACGCTTTAAATACTTTTTATAGGGGTACGGTAGGGATAGTATTTTTACGTTAGGGGTTAGGGTAAATTATTGGGGTAATTGTCTATGGAGAGGGTGTTGGGCTTATTTTCCCTGGGAGGGGCGGGGGGTGGAGGGGGGGCTGCCATCGGGGTGTTTCCTTTCTTGTGGGAAGGGGTTGGTTGCAATGTGGGAGGGGATACTTTTCACATTATTATTAATAAAGGGGTGAAATACATTTTATTAGATTTTATTATAAATTTTAATAGAATGTTTATACACATATATATATTGTAATTTTTTTATTATTTTTAAGTTCACGTTCAAGTTTTAACGAGTTATATAGCTCCTGGTTGACACGTGGGTAAATAAAGTATTGTATTGTATTGTATTGTATTTCTCTTGTTGTGGCCTAATCGATACAATACACAAAAGAGGGGGGTTTAGTTATAACTTTGGCTTTCGAAATAATATTTCAAAATCAAGCAAGTGTTGTTCCCCTTACATTTCTGAGCAAAATCGGTTAAATAAATTCTGCATGAGATAAATGTTTGAAAATCACAATAATGGTAGAAATGCATTATGTACTTTGATTCGTTTCCTTAATAATTTATATTCAATTATAGGGGGTTTAGTCACCTATTTGGGACGCTTGAAAACTCTCAATCACAGTTTCTTCGGTAATGCGGCTTGGCAGAAATTTCTCATAAAATAACTGTCTACCTATAATCATTTTATTATCTGGAAACTACCGAAGTAGCAGTATTTTATAGACCCAATTTTACTGAGATACTTACCCAAACAATAGACCCTTCCACGGTTTTTTTAAACTTTTGATATATACGTACATAGCAGCAAAACCGTCGATACTGCTGAAAAGAGGACTTCGTAGTTAGTCAAAATTCCAATATACAGGCCCGCAAACTCGGAAAATTTCGGGAAATCAGTTACAGAGGTTTGTATGGATCGGAAATTTCGACTGTAAACTTTTCCGAGTTTGCGGGCCTATAACTTTCAAGATATAACTCTCAAATTTGGAATTTTGACTAACTTCGAGGTGCTCTTTTCAGCTGTATCGACGTTGTTGCTTTTATTACGTATATATCAAAAGTTAAACAAAACCGTGGAAGGATCTATTACGTGATTTTGTTTGCATGAATTCTAGCGCGGAAACATATAAATAAAATAGCAAGCAAAAGTGCCGTTTTGAACTTCCCGCGACCTCTTCCATATTAGGAAAATTCCATATTCCATATTTGGAAGAGCGGCAAGGAAATTCAAAATGGCGGTTTCTAGGTCCCAGACCTCTAAATTGACACTCGTTTTTTGATATGTTAATTTTGCTCAAACCGGTGAGCGACGGTTACCGGTCAGAGACTGTAAATGATTGATCGATATCAGAATATACCGTTCACTTTAGCCTCTAGTTCTACAATTCAGTACTTTTTAAAAGAGAATCTAACTCGATGTTTAGATGAGAAAGAACAGTGTAGCCTCCTCCGCAGGCACCTCTTATTAAAGGAGTATAGGACCGCGAGATAAAAAAAAAGTAAAAAAAAAGTAAATTGGGTTACCTGTGAGGCTAGTAACAGTGCATGGTGCCGCCGGAAACTCTCGGAGTAAGACATACTCAAGAACACATTTTTCGAGAAAAAAATGCAATTATTTGGATGTTCAAAAATTCATATCTTGATCACGTTCTACTCAACCGATTTCGTTCTCAGCAAAGTAAGGAAAAGAGCATTGATTTGATTTAGATCTAAGTTTTGAAATAATTTTGTTTTGCCGAAATCCCCTATAGTTTCCTTCTAGCTGATCATTTTCCTGCGGCACCACCGTGGCGCAGCAGCATTTTACTTCTTAAAGACGAGGCACCACTGCTGATAAAATGTTATACAAAACAAAAACCTTTACAATTTCATGGCTTTAGATTTTGTTCTAATTTGATGAAGATTTTCAAATTTCTAATTCCACTCCTGTCTTCTTCGTAGTCGTCAAAGGGTCGTCACGCAACGCAAGCGTTACTAAAGCGAAGGAAAACATTTCACATGGCCTATTAAAAATAGTTACCCAGTGGGTACGTGTGCCTACTGCTTTAGTAATACAAATGTAAAGCTGAGGGCCCCTCTGAGATTTTGGGTGGGGGTGCGCCACCTGGGTCTCAAAGCGGTGACCCTATTTCAGACCAAAATATAAGATCTCTGATTTTCCATACCGTTTTTCGGACCTGTACTGATCTCTGACATTACAAGCTAAATAACTTCCATGGTGGAGAAAATGGGGGATCTTGTGAAAAAAATATTGGAGAAAAGAGGGGGTCCCAAAATATTTTAAGGTACTCTAAAGGGATCTTGAAAATTAATTGGATACCAAACGGGGGTTGCTTTAAAAAGAAGATTTGCAGGCTAACAGGGGTCTTGAAATTGTTTTTATTAAGGGTCCGGTCATTATTTAAGGGGAGTACCGGGTTGGATAAAAATCGTACGGGGTATGAATTTTTTTACAGGAAAACCTACGGGGTATGGGATTTTTTAATCAACTATGTAACGGGATATGGAAAATTCAGGTCAAAACTCATACGGGGTCCCTAAAATTGTTGTTTCAAAATTTATAACATACAGGGTGCTATCAAGAGAGTTTAAGTAAGAGAAGGCATCTCGTAGTGTGTGGCGTGCAATGATAATGTACGTTGAATCAAATCTATTTTTAGTAACCTGAAGCAGCTGAAGCAAAGTGATCATTATAGCCTGCAATGCAGGCGTTTCATTTGGGAAACCGCAATATATTTGGACGAGGGAAGAATGGCGCGAGGACAAAAAGGAAGTAGGGGGAGGGGAGAAGAGGAGAAGGGAAGGGAACGCCTGCCCGCAACGCCTGTGATTTTGAAAAACGCCTCCTAATTAGGTGTGCATGTCTGATCTGTCAAAAATTACCAGTACAATTTTCCTCGCTGATTGTAGGCCTCAGGAAATGTACATTTCCTCCTAATTTAATGGGGTTATCAACCTCTAAATCATCAACGTAACTTCTGTGATATCAAGCGATTTTAATTAGTGTTTCAAAAGCAATTTGGCCGCCACCAAGATTTCAATTTAGTAAACAATCTGATGCGATGTAACCGCAGTGTTGGGTTTCGTTAACATCATTGTTTGCACATCATGAGATGGGAATATAACTCGAAAGAATCTGAAAACAGCACTTTACTTTCGAAATCAATTGAAAACTAGAAACAGGCACCATCGTAGTTCTTACATAGTTTTAATAGAAGTACTTGAAATAATTTTATTTGTGCGCTTGAATATGGTCGTTAACTGTTAGGCTGCGCCACGTTTGCCCAGAAAATGTCCGGGGAAAATGAATGTTTTCTCCAAAATCAGTCGGGCTAACATAAAAATCATAAACATAACTTCTGTATAATGTTAAGCAATTTGGATTGCCTGTCTGTAATTTGTATTGCAAATCTAGACTTCAATTCCATTTTAGAGGTGAAATAACGGCTTCGTCATCAGTTTCCTTCATACTGAACAAGGAGTTGAAAATCAATTTTTTTGCTAAAACCCGGGTGCTAAGACTTACGCGCCATTCTTCCAACCTAAAGATAAGTTGTTGCAAACCTTTAATATTTCTGTTCCAGCCTTAATTAGAGATTTAGCTTTAGAGCAGGAAAATTAACCCTTTGGTATTCAATTGGTTAATTGGTACAATTGGTACATCGATCTAGTCCTTGAAAGTACCTTTGGAAACCTTTCATTTGACCGGTTACACACACTCTGCGAAAGCTGTAGCAAATCAAGTTTGTAAATCTTAGGAAATTCATGGTAAAATAACAATATTACTCACCGCTCTAGCTCCCTCAACTCCAAATCGTTGTGACGAAATTGAAAAGACCAACTCGCGACCTCGTGAACATGTCAGCATTGGCATATAGTCGCTAAATGAAGATTCCAAGTAATGCACGAAAGCCAACGACACATTCAATTGCTCCCGAATAAAACTTCACGACCACTTATCGAAAATGTTAACAAACACCGACACTATCTTACGCACGTCATAGGACTCGATAACATAGTTTCTAGAGTGTCATCATTTGTTAGATCGGGTATATATATGTATGTATATATATATATATATATATATATATATATATATAGTTGAATAATGGTTTTGAGGTGAAGACAGAGAACTTCTTACTAAATAAATCCTTTAATTAAAAAACGTTTCGGCCGTTCGGCCTTCTTCAGTTAAAATTTGTTTTAAAAAGTTAAAAAGTTAAAATTTACAAAAGTGTAGGTAGTTTTATATACTAACTGAATGATAAGAATCTACATAATATGAATAAAGTTCGACACGTAGAGAACTCTTGGGATTAAACATAACAATAAGATATTTCTAATCTCTAAGGAGAAGTAAACTATTCTGAGAACGTGATTATGCATAATAAAAGTTAGACATGTAAAAGTCTACGTGTCGAACTTTATTCATATTATGTAGATTCTTATCATTCAGTTAGTATATAAAACTACCTACACTTTTGTAAATTTTAACTTTTTAACTTTTTAAAACAAATTTTAACTGAAGAAGGCCGAACGGCCGAAACATTTTTTAATTAAAGGATTAGTAAGAAGTTCTCTGTCTTCACCTCAAAACCATTATTCAACTCTAAATACCGAAGCAGAGTGTAGAATCAAGTATTTGATCCTTCTACTAGAAGCACGTCGTTGGATTAACTACCTTCATTTTATTCACATTATATATATATATATATTGGTGGGTTGCACTGGCGACCATGTTGGTTGGTAGGAACAAAAGAAACCACATTTGCTTCTTTTGTTCCTACCAACCAATATGGCCACTAAGCTTTTGTGATTGTATTCCCTTAGGAATGATTGCAACCCAAGAATACATGTATATATATCCAGCGAAGTGCAAAAACTTTGATCCCCCGCTCCTCAACTATATCAATATATCGGGTGCATTATGGGTAGGAGTAAGTTCATTAAAATGCAACTACAGCCGATATCCGCGCGCGTTTGCAAATCATCATAGCGAAGACTTGTGTAGTTGATTTAAAGTTCAAGAATTTATCTAGAATACAACACTATTACTCGGAACAGGCAGGAAAGTTTAAAGTAAAGTAAACGCACTCTCTATTTACTGTTTGGAAAAATATTTTTCCTGATTTTATATTATAAATTAATGTTTACGCGGTTAGAAGTGCGTAACACGGACGGAACTATCATGCCGAATTTCATCTGCGAAGCAAGAATTCAACGCTATTTTTTAAACTGTTTCGCGGAAAATTGAAGAGATTAAAATAAGTTTACGCAATTTCATAAATTTATTGACAACAAATTCATAAAACATTTAATTATTTTGATTAAGAAACGGTAGAAATTAATGTATCCCATATCATTGTCATATTTTATGGCCGGTATTAAACAATTCTAAACAATTCTAATAAACTCTTAGTTATTCCTCTTGAAATTCTCTTATCCAGTTTTATTTAAGGTTCGGAGGGATACTGTTTTTATGGTATATATTTTTTAGTAAATGCTTTTATAAAAGGTCGTTCGACAATTCTTGGATTCGCATCGCTGAATGTTCTTATTATTGTTGCACAGTTTTCTTTCATTCTTAAAATGTATTTTGTATGCTATTTAAATCTCATAATTGTGACGAAACTGTTTATTATAGCTTCGTAATTAAACCAAAAACGTTAGTAGCTGTGGTCCCATTTAACAACATTACTTTATTGTGAATCCTAGTTTCCTAATTTCGTAGATAACTAGCCGCGACAAACTTTTGAATATTTAATTTTGGCAGTTTCATTTTGTAATTTTATTGCAGCTCCAAACAACAGCAGTTTTTTTACAGGTTGTAAATTTCCTCTCATCGGGATCAGCTAAAAATAAACATTACACACGTACAGCAGTTAAGAAAACGATTTGATGTTCAAACTGTCAGAGGTTTCCTTACGTTACACTATAAATTGTTTATTTTGCTTTGTCGATACGTTGTCGATACTATAAGCCAGGCTCTTGTTCAGTCTGTGCATCCGGTCAGCTCCGGTCAGTACATATGAATCCTTTCATTCTGCTCTTTGAAACGTTATATCAGTCTAATGACACTTATCAGTTCAGTCTTCACAGAAGTAGAAGAACTGCGCTGATATCGAGCTGAATTTTTTCATCGCTCTCAGTTTAACCTAACCCTAACCCTAGAATCACTGACAACAAATGTAGAATGTCAAATTGATATTGGCCCTAAACCTACAGATCAGGTGTAATCATGTCTCCTCTTCATGGGTTATCTCGATATTTTAGATCATCAGAAGATCTCCTAACAGCTTCACAAATAGTTCTGAATTCACGCTTCGAACCTGAAACTTCGGCATGATCATTTCCCGTTCTCTTTCCGCCGACCAGGGATTATGTTCTGTTTTGCAAATATTCGATCTAACAGTAAATCTATAGAGTGCATTTAAATACTCAGGTTTATTTAAGCTGTCCTGCCTGTCCCGAGTAAAAATGTTGTATTCTAGCTAGATGAAATCTTGAACTTTAAATCAACTGCATAAATCTTCGCTATGACGATTTACAAACGCGCGCGGATATCGGCTGTAGTTGCATTTTAATGACTTTACTACTACCCATAATGCACCCGATATCGGTTACAGCTATTCCAATTAATGTTGTCTGGGAGATAGGGAATAGGTCATTAGGGAATAGGGTATTAGGGAATATGACATAGGGAATATTGCATTTTAAAAATGTCGGACGGCTGTTCGTATAACTCGTAACAATATTTCATTATAAGCCTTTTTTTACTTATAATACCCTAATGCCCTATTCCCTAATGACCTATTCCCTATCTCCCAGACAGCATTAATTGAAATAGCTGTATATAGTTGAGGTGTGGGGAGTCAAAATTTTTGCACTTCGCTGTATATATATATATATATATATATATATACAGCGAATTGCAAAAATTATGAGGTGTCCAACATATCAACATATCGGGTGCATTGTGGGAACGATTTCCCGTTACTGTCCCGCACAGAGACCGATGCGACAATAGCTACGTATACGTATTGTTAATGTACATCTAAGGGTTTTGGATGTAGTAACTAAAGGAAATTTTCCCAGTACTAAACAGCTTTTAAGTGTCGTATTTATTTTCAAAAGCATCATATCTATCCGGCAAGAATCCCCGCAGTTATGACCGCGTACGCGTAGTCATTGTCGCGGTTCGTGACTAGCGCGCTGGCTATTTGGAACGTCAAGCCCAGAGTACTAGACGAAGTAAATAAAATCTATTTTTCTATTAGCCTCATTATCTAAGGTGCCGACAATTTCAAGCCGTTCTTACGAAAACCTTCCAACCTTTACCTACAATATCGGGCCGTGTTCAACAAACAATAACATACAAAGGAGCTACTGTAATGTAAATTCAAGGCACGCACGAGTTTCTGGACTTACGATTACGAAGCAATTGTTTATAATCATTTTCAAAAGCCCATGTTTGTCATAAAATAGTAAGCAACGCGAAAAAGTCTTTTTTGAATTTTGAAATTCGTGATTCATTGGAAGATTTGATATTATATCGTTATATAATATAACGAAACATGTTTTGTAATTGTCACACAAGCTTGCTCGAACAGTTCGAATTTTTCGCTAATATGCTAATTTTTCGTTTGCAGTGTCGATGTTTTCATAGCTAATAAAACCTTGGAAAACACACTTTTACTTCTAAAATAACATTTGAACCTTCTCGGATGATAAAGTGGGAAACCTAGGCTTTATTTGCATGTACTTCCGTCTAGTAATCTCAGTTTTAGCCAGCGCGCTAGTCACGAACCGCGCGACAACTGATAATTATTTCATCTACGCGCTCATAACTGCGGAGATTATTGCCAGATAATGCTCAAATAAATACTACATTTAAAAGCTGTTTAGTACGTACCGGGAACATTTTGTTTAGTTACTGCGTCCAAACCCTTAGATAAACATTAACAGTACGTAGCCATTGACGCGTCGATCTATGTGCGGGACAGTAACGGGAAATCGTTCCCACAATGCACCCGATATGTTGATATGTCTGGACACCTCATAATTTTTGCAATTCGCTGTATATATATATATATATACACATATATATACAGCAATTTTCATAAATTCTGACCCCCCCCCCCCCAACTATATCGGGTGCATTGTGGGTAAATGACTGCCGATCGAGCCTCAGCAAAAGTACCAGTTTACGAGATGTAGAGATATCAGACCGGTAGCCCGACCAAATGTCTAACCGAGGCTTTTTTCTATATTAGATTTTAACAGATTCCCATATAATTAGATAATACATATATTTATTTTCTAACACAAACTCCTAAAATGTGAAATAACAAAACACGAGGAGAAATTTTAACCGGAGAAACTGCCTCAATTTACGCCATACGAACAGCTGGTTGTAATGGAACAAATATTAGAGAATCCTTCGTTATCATTGCAAGAAATAGTATGGAAGATAAACGCAGAATGCAACTGGCTCAGAGCCTGTATTACTAGTCTATAGAATACTTTGGCGATTTGGCGTGTTTGCCGTGGTTTCGATTTGAATTTATAAATGTCACGCAAAACACACGAATTTTCATTTTAAAAATATAACAACAACACATTTTACTTATTTTCGATCAGTAGCAGCATTCTATTAACTGATCTGCATTATTTGTATTCTGACGCAGCCAGTGCAAAGAAATATTTAGCACTGGAACCAAGCTGTGTTTACGAAAAACAATAGTCCTGGACTGATGTAATCTTGTGGGCTTCCAAAGGCATTGTCCTTATAATTAGTACCACTGAGTCACCTTTCATGTAAAACTATTTTGTTATTTTTAAAGCCTTTGGTATTCACACTTAGCTCTAGTATATAAGAGTACCTTGTAACTTGGCAGGTATTTTTAACCATTTAAAGTGCATATGAACCTTCGTGAAATTTTCATAGCTATGAAGCTCCGAAAAGTTTTGAGTACTTCTGCGAAGAAATCTTTGGTTTACAGAGAATACTCTATCTTCTACGCTTGTTTGAAATAGTGGAAACGTAACCTTTCCTGACTCATTTCCGCGTAAGTAAAAGCCTGGGTCGATTCCCGAGGTGACGTCATTTAATTAATTCGACTTTACAATAATTTGAATAAAAACTTACAATTTTCACTAATATGACTTTTTTTCCTTTACTAACAACTCGTAAACTGTATATTATCTAAAAATCGATGTTGATGTGATAGAAAGGTGCCATGGAGAATAATACATTAATGAGATGACGTCACCTCGGGAATCGACCTAGGCTTTTACTTACGCGGTCATGGATCAGGAAAGGTCACGTTTCCACGATTTCAAACAAGCGTAGAAGATAGAGTATTCTCTGTAAACCAAACATTTCTTCGCAGAAGTACTCAAAACGTTTCGGAGTTTCATTGCTATGAAAATTGCACGAAGGTTCATATGCACTTTAACTGATGAAGGCCGAAGGCCGAAACGTTTTAGTATTTTTTTTATAACAGTCCTGAGTTGCTCTCGTTCACATTTTTCTATTCAATTTATATATATATATATATACACTCGTTTTCAAAAACATATACACACTATTTTTGAAAAACATTGCTTTTGATTTATATATATATATATTTAAAATAAGATATGTACTTACAACTTAGTTAAGCCTTATTGTTTCTTTTTTTAATATAAATAGACTCAGCTTGTAAATTAGCTCACTTTTTAAACTTTTTAACTGATGAAGGCCGAAGGGCCGAAACGTTTTTAATATTTTTTTTATAAGGACCTGTGAGGAGTTGTGTGTTGTCTTTCTTTCTATATTCTACATATATATATATATATAATTATATATGCCTTTTGTTCTCCATTGTTTTAGCTGTCAAATTTGACAAGAATACAAAAGGTATATATATATATATATTTGCAGTGCAATGTTTTTGAAAACGGGTGTGTGTCTATATATATATATATCTTTCTCTCTATATTCTATATATTTATTCAAGACAACCACTAGGAATCCTTGGATCCTCCTACTGGAAGTTCATCGTTTGGTAACACCACAATTTTTATACTTCTCTCTCTATATATACATGTATATAGAAGCTGAAAGAGAAAATATATGCCCTGAGTGGGATTTGAACCCACGGCCTCGGCACTCTAGTCCGCTGTGTTTCCACTACACCATCAGGACCAACCAGCTAGCAACGCAACCGGTTGATGGTGTCATTGTGGAACGTAACCGTGGGTATTTTCGGCATATATATACTATACTTACTCGTATACAGTCAATCCCCAAAACGTTGTCCTGAAATATATATATATAATATGTATAAATGATAAATAATGCCAATAAAATATACATAACATTATGGGATGTCTTCAAAATGTGTTTTCAATCAGCCTGAATAATGGCACAAGAGGAATTACTTACAAGCAGGAGACACTTCTTGCATTCACAGTTCAGTTACTGGGCATATTGGGATCTTTTTATGTTAATACATGTACCTCAATGAAGACCTCAGCCCAGCTCAATAACAAAGGTGCATGTAATTTGCTTCCTGAAACATCATATTTGATCAATGTGTGGGTAGGCATTGTATCAGTTACTTCTTTGAAGCTCTCATATTATGGTATGTCACTATCTCTTGGGTTGAAGACTTTCAAGAGCTGTTTCACATTGTCTGGACTTGGATTTGAGTAACCTGTAAAGGAGAACAGAATAGAAATGTGAGAAAAAATTATAACCAACCAATAATACATTACATCTGACCATGGTCTAGTAGAGATTTTGACCTATACTAAAGAAAAAGATATAGAAGGGATAGCTATGTTCCTAGACTTTAAGAAAGCCTTCGATTCTATTGAATGGAATTATATTTACAAATCACTTGAAACTTTCAATTTTGGTCCGCAACTTAAAGAATGGGTAAAAGTCTTTTATACTCGACCATCGAGTTGCGTTTTAAACAATGGTTTTGCCTCAAACTTTTTTGAATTAACACGTGAGTTACGTCAAGGATGCCCACTGTCTGGTGCTTTGTTTACCATCTGTGTTGAAATTCTAGCGTGCGCAATACGGGATAGAGAAGAGATCAAGGGCATCCCGGTGGAGAAAAGTAGCATTGTATTATCACAATATGCTGATGATACCACTGTGTTTCTGAATGATGTTAACTCCGGTAATGCATTGTTTACACTTCTTGAGCGTTTCGAAAGGTGCTCTGGCTTAGCAATTAACAAAGAAAAAACTGAGGGTCTATGGCTGGGATCCTGGCAAAATAGATTAGATAAACCCTTCCCAATTCGCTGGTCACGTGATCCGATCTATTGTTTAGGCGTTCACTTTTCGTATGATGACAAGGCGTGTGAAAAGAAGAATTTTTGGGACAAATTGAACACCCTACATAAAACTTTAAATATCTGGAGGTCCAGAGATTTGACAACTTGGGGGAGAATTGTTATTGTGAAAACATTTGGTCTTTCTAAGCTTATATATAATAGCTCAGTATTAGTAGTTCCTCTAAAATTTGTTCAGGAAGTAAATAAGGAAATTCGTAATTTTGTGTGGAATAATAAGCCTCCTAAAGTAAAAACTTCTACTATGATCGGAGATTATAAGGCTGGAGGAATGCGATTGCCAGATTTCGCTTTAATCGAAAAAGCGATAAAAATTGCTTGGATTAAACGATTAAACTGAAACTAAAATGGTTTCGAGGCAATCTATTATTTAACTGTAATTTCGATACGAAGAAATTAGCCTTGGGAACACTAGATTTTTATGATAAAATCATTGAATACTGGCAGTGCTTTCGTCAAACCTGTCCTAGTACTAAAGAAGAGATCCTTGAACAAATAATTTGGAATAATCGCTTTATAATGAAAGAAAAGAAATCTTTGTATTTTTCGAATTGGAATAATGCTGGAATTTGTAAGATAGGCGACTTGATCGACGAGAATGGTAATTTTATGCAATTCGTTTCTCTGCAGAAAAGATTTAACAGTACATTTAACTTTTTGGAATATTTTAGCGTATTGAAAGCCATCCCTCATAAATGGAAAGTATTACTTCGGGAAAATTTCAGTAATAAGGAAACTCCCATTAGCTTAAATGATAACTTATTATATGGAAATACCCAAGAATTTGATAAAATAACATGTTCTCGGATAACTAAACTATTAGTGGAGGTAAATTATAAGCCACCTACCGCTGAAAAAAGGTTATTAAATTATGGAATTCTTGCTGAAAAACTACCATATCATTATATGCTTGCCATTAATGTTTGCCGAGAAACAAAGCTTAGAGTCTTCCAGTTTAAAATTATCCACAATCAGTCCTACCCACTAAATCTTCTCTCTATAGAATGAAAATAGTTCAAGATGATAAGTGTTTTATCTGCCATGAGTCACAAACAGTTGAACATCTATTTTGGAATTGCCGAGCTTCGGTTGCATTCTGGGAAGATTTCTTTGGATGGGCGAAACCAATCTTCGTATTCAAAGAAATGCTATCTTTATCAAATATTTTATTTGGTTATCAACCGCAAGTAAAAGGATTCAATACCTTTAACCAAATTATTATCATCGCCAAGCATTATATTTATGGGAGCTGTCTTGAGGAACAGGAGTTTTCTTTCAGGAATTTTCAACAACGGCTTACTAATAAGATTCATATCGAACGATGTATATAATATGTTGCTAAAAATAAGTTTGATGAATTTCTCTCTAAATGGAAGGATATTTTTGACACAATTTAGTTACTACGATTGCCGTTTCTCTTACTCCGTTTCTTTTACGTATACTGTCTTTCTTCTTCTCGTCAGTTCTACCTTATGATTTACAACTAATTAACTTATAAATATTGTGAAATGTCTGAATTGTACTTAAATCTGTAATACTGAGGAAAAAAATAATAATAATAATGGTCTAGTTGTATGAGGTGCATGTGAAGTCAATTATACAGTATCTCCCAGAAAGAAAGAGGGTTTTGTATTATGCCCTACCCGCATCATCTCTAATAGGGAGCTTCAGATTCGAGTACGAGTACGACTTTTACTACGAGTACGACTTTTAGACTCAAAATATCACTGTCGCAAGAATGTACCAATCTTTCATTTCTGCCAAGCAATGCTGCAGACACGAGAACAAGCTACTGAGAGTATGTGTTTGTTCATATATCTTTTTAAACTGTTCGTCGATTGTGAAAAGTCGTACTCGTTGTCGTACTCGTACTCGAATCTGAAGCTCCCTAATACCTCTGTTCAGAGGGTCAAGATATTACTAGGTTCACCAAAAACGTACCGGCATGTAGACATGATGTAATTCTTGAACACCCATACATTCTGCGTGCACTGTATGTACAGTGCAGTATATGCAATATTAAGGTATGTTGATCATAATTAACTAAATAAGGGTATGACATGACTATGAAATGTTAGAACATAAATATAAAACAGCTATGTTACTACTGTAGGCACACAATAACATATACATGTACAAATATCCTTGGCCTAGCTTGGTTTTCTTATTCATTTTCAAATAACATTGCTTATTGGTTTATAACTTAAAACTACGGACTTAAGGAAACATTTGAACTGTTTCTTTTGTTTTATATAAACATGATCTAATAATTAAAGCTTCCAGTTGATATATAAATGTTAGTTTTTGTAGAATTTGAGGCGTTGAGCTGATGATTAAAACATTATTATTATAACTATATTAAGCTATTTCTTGTTTGTTTCATTTTTCTTCAGTAAGTTTGTTTATTGAAGCCTATTCTACTATAAAATAGCTAGGGTTATGTTGGTATGTAAGACATATACAAGCTGCATTTTCCATAAGGGTAAGATTATTCTCAGGCAAAGGTTCGTCAAATTCAAACAGATAATCGCTGTTAAAAACACAACGTACATGATATACTAGATTATCTTTGAGCATGTACATGAGCCTGTGCAGATTACTCACATTATAATCATACACAATAATCCGCAATAAAAGACCAAAGTAGATCTTTAATGGGCCATTTGCAGGAATACAATCACGTGGTTGAACTGGGTTGCAAAATATCGTAATTCACATATTTAAAGGCACTTGTACGAGATCGGTAGTGTTATTAGCAAAACCTGTTTATAAATGCTATTTTCTACATGCAATCAATTGGCGATTTTTCTTGAACAGAGTTTTAAATATATCTTGCCACCCAGCATCCATGGCAACGCCTTTCCCATGGGAATCACGAGCTCAATTCATTCGTTAACGATGTATTATATCAGTACGTGACTGTTTCCTGCAAAAGGCCTATTTAAGGTGGCTCGTCTGGATTTTCCAGGGACGCACCATACCCACTTTGAATGGCTGATACTCCACTGTCAGAGCTCGGTCGGGCTAGCCAATTCACCCATTTACTAGAAACGTTACAAAAATGTAGGTTTGTTTGACATCGGTGTTACCATAGCAACACAGCGTTGATGTCATGTATTTTACATATTATAATTTTTTTTCGAAATCTAGACATAAACTTTTAAAACGACCTAGTGTCCTTTGTAGCCTAAAGGAGTTTACAAAAATTGTATGAGAGCGTTTTCGAATAAAATTAGGTTGAATATTTTCTTTAAAAATAAACAATTCGCCTTACTTCCTGTTTAGTCGTCGAGAATTGTATTTTTCGGACCGATTCAAGCGATATGTTTAGCATATTTCATACCTATGGCATAGGACTACTTCCCATGAAAATTTTATTCCATTTGCTTTATTTGATTTCGGTATATGGAATCATAAGTAATGTCATAAATATGCTCATGTTACTCAAAATAGTAACGTATTTGCTAAGGAAGCTGTAATTCGAAAACTAGTCGATAACATTTATTTTAAATCTTTTTACCTGAAATTCAACATGTACTACCCTGGCCCTGTATGTAAATTCCAAGAGCATTGAATCATTATAAGGTCGCGGTATAAAAACAAAAAACATAGGGATATTTTACATTCATCCACGCAAGCTTCTTTGCTGTATCATTTTGTTGATAGCTTGTGTCTTTCCGAAATTCCTCTTTTGTCTAGATTCTACATACTTGTGTGCTTTTGAACTACAAGTTTACACGCTTGCTACGCTTCGCTACTGCCGGAACGCTCGTGCAAATTATATTCTTAGTACAATGACATGCAATTATCATAGTCATGCTGCCAGTTGTAACGCTGTTATAATATAACTTATAATATGTATTTACAAAACGTTTTATAATATCATTAATACAAAATCTCGTTTTTAATTAATATTTAGAAAATGTGGTTTAGACGTCACGGGCACTTTTCTCCGATCTGGTTACTAAAAACACACTTATTAAACATTATCATCCCGCACTGCCTGGCTTCATGATTTAACTATTCAGAGCATTCGAGATTTCTTGCAGAGGATACGACTTGCTGAAGGAGAGTAACAACAGATTCCAGTCTGATAACAGCATTCTTTAGAGCAGCTCACTTCAATGATTGACTCAAAAACGTTCTCCCATCCTCCAAAAGTTTGTTGTGAATATGAATCACCACCATGGTTCGATTCGACCGCCATATTAATGATTTCGGTGCACATCAGATCGAGGCAATGAGGAGAAAGCCTGGGAACGAGAGTGTTATTGTTGACACCGTCTCGCGGTTTGTTGACAGTATTTCTGAGTTTGTTGATCGTGTTTTAATGCCTAGAACATGCGCGACTTTGTTTTGTTTGACCAGTGAACGTATTTTTCTGTGAGCGTGAAAATAATTTATTGAGCGGTAAGCCGAACACACTAGCTTGACCTTGAATGAGGTTTGGACGTTGAATGTGCTGCTATGATATCCTCGACCTTGAAAACGGTGTTGCTGAATCTGAGTGGAAAAAAAATACTTGAGCTTGGACAAAATTTGTTGAATGTGGTAGAAGTTGAACACCGTGAATTTTGCACCAAATGTCACCATTCCCTAGACCGTCAGAATACCCTTTCTAAACTCTTTACGAGTAATAAAAAGGTGATAGTGTGGTTTTCGTTTGTATTATAACTATAGTTTTAAATCTCTTGCAGAATATACTGGGGATTTATTCATTGCTACAAAGAAGGCCAAATCAGAGTTGACGAGAGCTTCCTTTTGTTATCAGGCGATCTTGTCCACGAATTCCTTTCCAGCAAGAGTTCTCTTCTATGCCATCCGTATGGCGACCAGACTGTCGCAATATGGCTCAACAACAGAACTGATATTGTACGATTTCACGACCAAAGAGTCTTCTATTTCCCAAGCTTTAAGTATCTTAGTTTTAAAACACGGAAAGATATTTGCCACAATTATTTGGGTCTACACGGAAGCTATGTCAATGAGAATTTGATCTACTGGCAAATTGCTAAGAACGAGAGCAGTTCCCCGTATGATATCCCAGTCATTCCGCAGTTTGATAAAGTTTGTCGATTTCGACCTTACTTAGACTGGAGAGCGTTTGGTTTGTCTTATCGTGCGGAGCCGAGATCGTGCTCTCTACATGAACACTTCAACATTGGTGGGAGTAAAATGCATGTAGGACAAGGAGGACTTTAGAGCAGAAAGCAACGAGAAAGAATATTCAGTTGAAGAGATTCTTGATAAATGCAGTTAACAATTCATTTCCTAGAAACCCTGGAAAGAAGTTAGGTTAGGCCACAATCGGACTTAACCCTCTCTCATCCGCAGAGGCTTCTCGTTCTTGTTTTCATGAAAATGTGCCTCGGTTTAGCTGTGCAACGGAGGAAACCGCTGGAAAATTGAGCGCGGCGCAGGAGTCATTGTTGGAAAGGAGTGTGTGTGTGTGTGTGTGTGTAATGCTCTTTCCCAATGCAAGCTCCCTCGATCGATATCCTAATATGGAGAACGCGCGCGCGCGTCTGAAAATGGCGCCAAAAAGTGACGGCCACAGGTATCCCAACGAAGACGACGAAACATGCGAAAAGTTGCTCTCTCTTGCCTCTTGGTACGTCTTGGTTGCATTTGAGGAAAGAAATGAGTTTTCTCAAGTTCTACACTTAGTTGGATAAGCAAGCCATCAAGTTTACGGGAATGTTTTAAGGTCGGCACACACGAAGGGACAAGTCCCGGGGACAAGTCCCGGGGACAAATCCCTTGTTGCGTACACACGAAGGGACAAGTCACAGGGACAAGTCCCCGCATGTGAACTAGGAAAAATATTGTCAGTTTGTCCCCAGGACTTGTCCCTTCAATTCAAACCAGTTTGATTTGAAGGGACAAGTCCCGGGGACAAAATGTTGTCCCGGCGACAATTTTTCCTAGTTCAGACGAGGGGACAAGTCCCAGGGACTTGTCCCTTCGTGTGTACCGGCCTTCAATAAACACGATTCGTGCAAAACCTGGAAGTTAATTAATGAGCTAAATTCCCGTCAAATAAAATCTACAGATATTTCAGAAGTGAAAATCGGGGAGCAAAGTATAACCTCTTCAAATGACATTGCAGAGGCCTTTACCCATGTAAAAATAAAGGCGGGACCGAGGTGGGATCCCACCTGTCCCACCCGGGCACTTTGAGGGGAAATACAATTTCACCTCACAACTTGACAAAAGTAAAATTTCACTTTTTAAGGTTTATTTCACTTCACCACATTACAATCTTTTCGAACAGTGTATGTATAAATAGAACACTACAATTTTGGAAAAGAACTAGTGCTACGTACATCCCTCGTATTCAATAAAATTAATTATAACACTCTACTGTCTTCCATCATAGGCACAGCAGATTTAGCCTGATTTTCAGACGGTACGAGGTCGTCCGCTCACTTCCTCCCCCTCCCCGTCTGATGGACTTCAGACTTTCGTGTTCCTGACGTCATAATGTCAACCAATCAGAGCGAACTTTACACTTTTGGCAAAGTCTGGAATTTAAGGAATGTGCTCGCATATTTTTCTGAATGGCGTTGGGGAAGAACTTGAGCAGTGTGTCGACCGAAATTGTAAAGTTTTCAGGATTTCGAAGCTATATCCAGAGCAAAAGAAAGCATTGGAATCATTCATTCATCGGAACGTTGTGTTTGTGAATCTATGTACGGGCTTTGGTAAATCACTAATCTTCCTCCGCTTATAAATCTCATGCATTTAATAGATCTTAAACATTCTCCTAGGTTTTTGGCTTTTAGAAGACCAAATCTTTCATGAAATATTATGATTTTTCTGCAGGAGTGAACACAGATACTGAGTATGTTATGGAAAAAGTTTCATGGCACTTGGGTGAATATTGTTGTTTTCAGAATTATGAACACACTTCCGTAAGTTCACGTATGGCAATGGCATCTAAACTTTGCACAAAAAGTCCGGTTAAAACAATCTCTGATACCAAAATTCCTACACTAGGACAACTTTAGGGTCTTGTGTAACTAATCGGCATACATATCAAGCTTCAAAACGTTTTAAAAATATAAATAAAAGCGTAAACGTTCTAAGTTATGAGTAACAAACACTTTACTGCATGGAATCCGGCGAGGCAGATATTTCTTGTATGCATTCTCATACACTTGTCCTGCAAATACTGCACGCAAACGTCCGTTTAAAAAGTTCCTGCTCTCCAACGAACCACAGCAGCTCAAACAGGATACCATTCTGAGAAATCGACAGAAGTTTGAAGCTGTAGAATGTTATTTTCAGTGCATGAAAGCTGATAGATCCAACTAGTAAAACCGCTACTGCACGACTGTTCTACACATCACGCTTCAATTCGTACGCGTGTTCGTATTGGCTTATTGTAAAAACAAAGGTTGATGACGTCAGGAACACGAAAGTCTATGAAGTCCATCAGACGGGGAGGGGGAGGAAGTGAGCGAACGACCTCGTACCGTCTGAAAATCAGGCTACAGCAGATTCGGCACATGCAGCACTTTGTCACTTGATCTCTCGCAAGTGCTTGAGCAATGAGAGGTCTATCTATTTGCAGATCAGATGAAGTACATGAGCTAGAAATTGTGTGGATTCAGTTTTAGTGAGCCAGTGCAGTATGAGACCATGAAATATAATGGAAATCAAGTTAGTTTGCAATAATTCTGCCATGTTTTGTGGTAGAGGTCTTTTATTAGATTTTATGTTACCAGTCTATAGCCAGGGGCTTAATCATACCAGAAGAGAGTATAAACATGATTTATTATAATTATATATATACCAGGGCAGCAGAAATCTTACCTGCTCTTAAGGTGGCCCGCGGCTATTTATTTTGGCAACGGGGGTCTTTTTAAATTGCGTTTTTGAACAGCTAAACATTATCCGATTTCCGAGATTTTTTGAACTTTTAATAAAGAATCCTCGAATGTTATAAAAAGTACAATTAGAAAGTGATTAACAGAGAATTGCTGAAGATATAAGCGATTTTCGAAAACGTTGTTTTTTAGGAAAGAGCGTATATTTCAAAACCCAAAAGATGGATTTGTTCCATTTTACTTTCAACGAGTGCCCAACCTCCAAGGTCTGTGACAGGCAAGTTTCAGGTTAATCGGCACCATACAAGTTTCTCAGCAAACGGCTGATCAATTTTAACCTTAAAATGTTATGCTCAGGCATCTGGTTCAACTGCCGGAGAAATATTACAGTAATAATTAAATCGTACATACCATATGGAAGTTCAATACCACTTGAAACTTCTGTGCCAAAGTCAAGAAGATCGGAAAACTGCAACTAACGTTGTGCGGCGAACGAAGTAAGATAGGTTATTGCTGAATATTTGCGAAAGTCGAGAAATTTGTATTCTTTCGGCATAAAAAAAATCACTAGTTTGTTTTTCTTAAGTTTCTAATATGACTTACAGTAGCATATTTTAAAGTACCTTACCGAGTTTCAGCGCGCTTTGACCATACGCTTTTGAGAAATAAAGGCTGTAAACGTCAGCTTGTGCGAGACTTCTAAAATCTAAATGCTTGGAAAACCCCTCATGTTAGCTAATTTATTCAATGGGTTTGTTTTGAATTTCCGCACGGGTTCTGCCACTTGGGAATCGCGAGGCAAGGAATAATTAAAATTATTGTTGAAATTAAAATTAGGATTACATTGTAATTCATGCGACTGTGTGCAGTAACCCATGAAAGTGTGACAACTAACACGCAAATCCTGGCTAAAATAGTGTTCGTTTTAAATAAGGGACAGTTATTCAAAATAAAAGTAAAAAAAGATCCGTACCGTCGAGAATTTTTTTTAATAAAAAGCAGTATTATGCTTTTGATACCGGCTCTGATACTCCTTGGCACCAAAACATTACTCAGCCTGGACTATTATTACAAACTTGCAAAATTAATCCTCATTTTAATTTCAACATTAATTTTAATTATTCCTTGCCTCGCAATTCCCAAGTGGCAGAACCCGTGCGGAAATTCAAAACAAACCCATTGAATAAATTAGCTAACATGAGGGGTTTTCCAAGCATTTAGATTTTAGAAGTCTCACACAAGCTGAAGTTTACAGCCTTTATTTCTCAAAAGCGTATGGTCAAAGCGCGCTGAAACTCGGTAAGGTACTTTAAAATATGCTACTGTAAGTCATATTAGAAACTTAAGAAAAACAAACTAGTGAATTTTTTTATGCCGAAAGAATACAAATTTCTCGACTTTCGCAAATATTCAGCAATAACCTATCTTACTTCGTTCGCCGCAAAACGTTAGTTGCAGTTTTCCGATCTTCTTGACTTTGGCACAGAAGTTTCAAGTGGTATTGAACTTCCATATGGTATGTACGATTTAATTATTACTGTAATATTTCTCCGGCAGTTGAACCAGATGCCTGAGCATAACATTTTAAGGTTAAAATTGATCAGCCGTTTGCTGAGAAACTTGTATGGTGTCGATTAACCTGAAACTTGCCTGTCACAGACCTTGGAGGTTGGGCACTCGTTGAAAGTAAAATAGAACAAACCCATCTTTTGGGTTTTGAAATATACGCTCTTTCCTAAAAAACAACGTTTTCGAAAATCGCTTATATCTTCAGCAATTCTCTGTTAATCACTTTCTAATTGTACTTTTTATAACATTCGAGGATTCTTTATTAAAAGTTCAAAAAATCTCGGAAATCGGATAATGTTTAGCTGTTCAAAAACGCAATTTATAAAGATCCCCGTTGCCAAAATAAATAGCCGCGGGCCACCTTAATACTATCTGCAACCCTGGATATCATAATTATTATCAATTTTTGCACTTCAACAGACAATGTGTTGAAATGTATTGACATTTTGTGAATGCATTATGTACCAGCTAAGGAGTCCATTTCATAATAATAAAACAAATTCGCTTTATTAATTTGTGTTATGTATGCTGTCCTGGGATGGATGTAGGTGGGATCCCATCTGGGATGTAGGCGGGATCCCACCATGGATGTAGGCGGGATCCCACCTGGGATGTAGGCGGGATCCCACATGGGATATGATGTAGGCTGGATCCCACCTGGGATGTAGGCGGGATCCCACCTGGGATGTATAGGCGGGATCCCACCTGGGATGTTCCATAATCCCGGGTGGGAGGGCGGGATCCCAGGTCGGCGGGCGGGATCCCGGGTGGGAGGGCGGGATCCCGGGTGGGAGGGCGGGATCCCGGGTGGGAGGGCGGGATCCCACACAGGATTGGATGGCGGGATCCCACCTGGGACGTTCCATAATCCCGGGTGGGATCCCAGGTGGGATCAAGGTGGGATCCCAGGTGGGATTGGCGGGATCCCGCCTTTGATTTTTACATGGGTAACTCCAAGTATTGGCCAGAATTTGGATAGTGAAATACCGCAGGCAGAAGTCGAGCCGGAATCATACCTCAATCGTACAAACAAGATATTCTCCTTCTATGAGTTAGCGAAACAGACGAAATAGAGGTCCATAAATTAATAAGTAAATTGGATAAGAATAAAGCCACTGACTTAGATAAAATCCCCTATAAACTGCTGAAACTAGCAGTTTACGTTGTTGCGCCAACCATAACGGCTATTTTTAATCGCTCTGTTCTTACAGGAATTTTTTCATTTGAATGGAACTCCGCCAGAGTCTCGTCAGTCTATAAAAAAGGCAGCCAAACAGACCTTGGTAATTATAGATCAATATCTGTTTTGCCAGTGGTGGCAGAATTTTCCGAGAAAACAATTTATAATCAATTTTACGCATATCTTAACGAAAACAATTTACTGACCAATTGCCAATCGGGCTTCAGGTCCCTCCATAGTACAATCACGGCCCTACTTGAGGCTACGAAAGATTAGTCAATAAATATCGACAATGGCTTTTCAATTGTTGTTATTTTCATTGACCTAAAAAAGGCGTTTGATAAGATATTGACCACGAAATAATTTTGCGCAAATTGAGTTAATCGGATTATTGGGTCCAGACAGAGATTGAAGGCCACAGCTGATAATCGTGTCTTTGAAAAAAAGAGATCGTGAAAGTGAATTAAACGAAATCGTTGGGCCTATTTATCGACAATAAATTATCTTGGAACAAACATATTAACGAGATATCAAAAAATAATATCGTCTGGCATTGGCACAATACTGCACTGAAAATTTACAAGTCATTAATAGCACCGCATTTCGACTACTGCAGTTCAGTATGATATGGTCTGAACAACCAATTACAAAAGCTTCAAAATCTCGCCGGCAGAGTTATAACAACATCGGTTTTCGATGCTAGTTCCAGGCCTCTCCTAAACTTCCACTCGAAGGAGAAAACAATTGTCTACGTCGATGTTCAAATCCCTTCACGGCCTCTTTCCCTCATATTTGCAAAAAAATGTTTCCTGCATCTCGGATTATGAATTAAGAAATGCGCAGAATAAATTGTCCCTTCTCAAACCTCGAACCAATTTTCTTAAACGTAGCTTCAGCTATTGTGGGGCCTTCCTATGGAATAGCCTCCCATGCGAAACACAACATATTGATTCCCTAAACAAATTTAAAAGGAGTGTTGATAAATACTTCTCCTTACCAGACCCACACAAGGAAATCATGGAAACCACTGCAGTCATTTTAAAATATTTTTTATTACTTTGTACTGATGGTGTGTGGGAATATCAGGGCCTTGCTCTTTGAACTTAGTAAGACTTAATTCCACAAAGCGAGTAACCAGTAGATACACCATCATGCAGGAGTGAAAGGGTTAAGAATAAACTGGCAGTTGTAATTTGGCTTTCAGCTGACCTTTGTGAAATTCACGGTTAATTTACTAACGTAAGATTTAAATACATGCAGACCATAATCAAAAGTATCCATCTTTCATTTCATGTAAGGCAATTTTGAATAATGGCTGTCATAGCATTGTGGCTGTCATAGCATTTTTTTACACTCTTTATTTAGAAAAGACCTTTTTACTTCAGTTTATTTTAAAATTTTGTTTAAAATCTGCTGTCCCTTACTTAATAACATTATTTTAAATCGGCGAATCATAACATCATTAGTATTCTATTTAAACCGGTCTTACCCTACAGGATGTAGGAGGGTCCGCCAGAACGCTAGACGTCTGCTAACTTGAGATAGTGCAAGGCCATCTTCTTGCTTTGCCATCCAATGTGCCCCATGATGTCGGCTAGCTGCATCCCGGCCAAAGCCAGGGTTATAGCGCACCCCGTGCGATAGCTATGCATAGCTCTCCATCCAATCCGCTATTGGTTAGATGTGTTTTTAGTCTTGCTTCTGCCGCAGAACCTGTCAGCGGCTTATTGAGCACTTTGCCTCGAGGGGAGGTAGACCTGAACAGATAGCTGCACAGAAGGTCGATCTGGAGCTCTTTTGCGACGGCGATGTATCTCTTGATTGACCCGACGGGACAAATGTCCGAGTTCGGGTGACGCCACAGGCCAAAGATATTTGACTTGCCCTCTCTGAAGGTGCGCCATATATGGTTAAAGCGCAAGAACTCCTAGGTCTTAACAAGACACCGAGGTCACCTCCCCTATCGCCACTAAAGAAAAAGGCCTCGAAGAAAGCGCTGTCACGGGCAACAATGTAGATATCGAGGGGTGGCAGTGATGGAGGGTTGGCTCTGCGGTCCAGATAGAGCGACAAGAGGAGAAGCTTATGGATAAAAATGGGAACTGCCTGCTTCGGGGTGACCCGATCCTGAAGCTACTCGGCAGTGGCTGCTTTTAGGTAATTGTTAACCTCTATAGCAGTGGCTGGGTTGCTCAGGCTTAAAGTGTAGCTCCAATCCCTTTGCCGACCGGCGCTGTGGAAGATCGCCCTGAGCTTACCAATATAGGAGTCTATCGTCGAATAGGACAGGCGCTTCGGACAGTCACGTTGCTTCGTCTTATTCTGGCCTAAGAAAGGACATCGAGAGGCATGTACTGGGGTTCGGGCGCCGGAGTCCTTCCAGAAAAGGAGGCGGTACGGGTCCGAAGGGGTGGCGGAGAAGAAAGTGATTTTTCCCGGAAGGGAATGCGGAAACGTCTCTAGCTCGGCCTTGAGAGAATACTTCTGCTTTGTGTACCGCATGGCGTGCAGAGAAGCGTCAAGAGAGGCGAAGCGGGCGTCAATAGCCGGGACGTCCGATACTATGCGCTCAAACACGCGATTGATGCCAAGCATCGATTGTCGCCTCTGGTAACCACACATTTGGCAAAACTGGAAGTCCGAATCATTAGCATGTTGGCACATTTCGACTCCAGGCCTCATTGTGGCTGTGAAGTTCACCGACGCGGAACGTACGAGTGTCTAATGCGAGGATGGATACGTCAGCGGGTTCATGGCCGGTGGTAATAGCGACGAGGCGCTCTGGAGTTAAGTGCGCATTGGCAGCTGCGATCCGCTGGGACGCGGACAAAGTGGAATTGTCGCATGTAACCCATGATGAAACGAGAACCGGGACGTCACGCAGGTCGAAGGACAATGTGGGCATGGTAGTGCGACCTTTCTCTTTTTAGGGGGAGTCTGAAAGCAAAAGGCGGGAAAAATAGCAGCTTTGAGCCCCGGTAATCCGAGAGGGTTCATTTAGTTACCCTTTCAAAACTGCCATCAAAAATTATTGCCCAATACTCAGAAGTAAGGCGTTGTAGGGAAAGGAGATGAACAACAGAGCGGTGGGCTAGGCATAAATAAGATAGGAAACACCACTATATTGACCACCAAGAAAACTTTAATGGGGACATAGGTTGTAGCGAAGCGACCGCCTATACAAATCAAACTATGGCAAAGCGGTGATCAATAACCAGAGCCCAATGTTCACAGTGGACGTGGGCCGGAACGGGCGGGCCCTTACCTGGCCCTCTTCAGAGAGCATCTCGAGGGAAAATGACCAGGTCTGCCGCAGTTGTAGCAGTAGTAATTGTTGGCAGATCATCGCGACTGAGGAGGCGCAGAGGGAGGCTGGGGCTGCCTGTCAGCACGGATGAGGATCGTCTCCAAACGCGGCACCGAATCCTTTATCTTCTCTTAATAACCAGCCACGCAGCAATTCCATTGTTCTATGCAGGTTTTGATCCTCATGGGAAGACCTGCATTCTAAAAGCCGGGAGCGGATTTGAATAGCAAAGGGAGAGCGGGGCTGAAATTAAAACCAGGTACAGGTCTATATTTTTAACATATAGACCTCCCCTGGGTTTTGAATCCAACCTTGCCCTCTGAATAAAATATTTCACAAAATTCGTCTGACAACAATACATTTTATTTGCAGTACAATTCCTCTGGAATTTTCACTTTTAACATATCAAGCATACAGTACTACTTTATACATTTTCAGCTTCTGAATTGAATTTATACGAAATTATACAAAATTCGTCTGATACGCAATACATTTATACAGACCAGTACAATAGGCTCTTGCACTTTCACTTTTAACACACATTCGATTTCTACATTTACACCACTAGGTTTTATCGCGCATTAGTTTACAAAAAAAGTTAAGGTTTATACTTATTTTTTCATTGACCTTCTCCATCAAAGCTTGTTTCGTCTCCTTCTTCTTGTCTTCTACTTCGTCCACCGGCGCTTCCATTTTAGCCTTCTTAGGTCATTATCAGAAATGAACAACAGTATGGCGTCCAAGCATGCGCACTACGTACTTCATTGAGCATTTAAAAATGGCGTCGGGGCTTGAATTTGACTGGAAAAGTAATAAAATGTTTTACTTTTGTACCTTGTATCCTGTATCCAAGTTCCGAGCATCTGTAGTCAACTTTCTGGACATAACCAACACTTCGAATTATAAGAGAACTCAACATCAATCGTAATCGCGGTTACCAGATGCTTTAATTTTGCCTCTTTGACATCTTACATCTTCCAATAAATTAGCGAAAATATGCAAAGTATGCCTCGGCTTAAAGTTTGTGGTGTAGGTTTGAGTACATGTTTCCACCTTCCGAGCATCGGTATCCGCACTTCTAGAAATGAGCTGCATTTCTCTCGTATTCTTGACCACACCAGTGATAAATTCGCAGTTACCACGAGGATTAAAAAGTCTCAATATAGAGCATTGGTATCTTCATCGGTTAAGCCAGGTAAAGGCCCAATATCAGGTTTTCTTCACTTTTCCGACTCTTTCACGCTTTGTTTTCTTTATTCCTTGTCTGCCATTTTGAAAGTTAGTAGGGAATGCATACCCCAGTCACAAATAGAGCTAAGAAAGTTTTATAGAAAGACTTCTGGGTAATCCACAGCTATATTGGTCTGTCTGTCCGGCCAAAAAAAAAAATTCTCATAATTTAAAAAAACGTTTTAATTCAGTGAATATGTCTGATATTCTAATTCTCTCTTCTATTTTCCAAATAAAATTGGGAATAGAAAAGTCATCAATGAAATATGCATCTCGTGAGCTGTTACTAATATGCTGGAAGCGCGCCCGCGCGACGTTTCCGCTGACTGTCAATTATTTCTGATAATGACCTCGCTGGAACCATTCCCATAAGGAACGTTTGTAACGTCAATTTCTTGCCTAGTCGAAGTTCTTTTGTAGCATCTAACGGAGTTACTAAGATGCCCTAAACAACCAGCAAAAAAAAAGAAAGAAAAAAAGAAACAGTTAACTGCAGTTAACGTCCTAAGAATCTGTGGTTCAATTAATTTAGCCCTGCATCACATTAATTTTTTAATACACGAAGTGAGAAAATATGGCAACACTACACTCTATTTGCCCAAAAATGGCAGCGTAATAACCTATATCTATATATATCGGTTTTCTCGCAGATTAGCTGTTCGTCTATTCCGCTGTCATACATCCGTGTTGATGCAGTAGCCCTGAGTGAGTGATTCGTTCTGCGACCTTTTAACTCGCTCAACTGACAGATTCCTTTAACAGTCGAGGTCAGCTTGTTGTGTCCTAGGGGAACAGAATTGTACGAGACATCTTCTTTTGGAAGTTTAATAGGAGTCAAGTATAGAGAGCATCAGGCTGGCCAGGCACATAACAGACATAACGGGGACTTGAGGGGGAAAAACAAAGACAATAAATGGTTGTGGGAAATAATTTAACTGCTGACTATTATTATATTTATAAAAGTATTAAAAATAAACTTACCATACACCCCATTCCAATATGGTGGATACACGGCCGGAGTGTTGGGGCGGGACGCGAAAACGAGGGTAGTTAGGCGGAAGTCAATGGCAAGAATGTCACGAGGCGGGAATTTCGCGCAAGTTTTGAAGCGCGTTTGTTTTTCCGAGAGGGTTGGAATAAGTAGATTTTATCCCCAGAGAGTTAGAAAATATGGCGGATATTCAGGCTATCATTTTCACTGAGGGATATATTCTTCAGTGAAAACGATAGAAAATATGGCAGATATTCAGACTAACTCTCTGGGGATAAAATCTACTTATTCCAACCCTCTCAGAAAAACAAACTCACTTCAAAACTTGCGCGAAATTCCCGCCTCATGACCTTCTTGACATCGACTTCCGCCTAACTACCCTCGTTTTCGTGTCCCGCCCCAACGCTCCGGCCGTGTATCAGCCATATTGGAATGGGGTGTATAAGCTCAGGTATTTATGATAGAATCGCACAACACACCGGCTTCGGTTGACTTTGTTTTCATACGCTCTAGTAGTTTTGGGCTTCAACTTTCTATTCTTGAGTTACTGTTAGTTTTGGAAATGTCTTCACGATATTCGATAAACAGCAAGCCTGTCTTTTCTTACTTTCCAATGGTTATCTGCGACTCGTCTGTGCTCGCGTCCGCCACGAAGAGCAAAATGAATACCCAGCACGTAAACCAAAGTATCAACCAATTGTTTTGGGATGCTTTCGTCCAGCACGCCTTCACTCCACATTTTATCCTCTTCTTCTACGGTTATACTTCTGCCTGTTTCTTCATGTTTCCGAGCCCTTCCGAAGCAGATTCATTCATTGCTACATCTAAGCTTCCTCTCAACTGCTTGTATTCAACGTTTTCAAATAGCTTCAGTGCTCGACCCTGTTGTCTCAGGTGGTTCTGGATTCAGCGATAGGATTTGGTGTATCACTCTGATGAAACATTAAATTTAATGCTCAAAGACTTTTACAAAATTATCTGGAGCGATTTTTTAGAAAAGTGTATTTCGTAGATTGCGGATTTTTGCCATTTCTCGACTTTTTTACTCTCTCAAAATGAATATTCACAACTTTTTCTGTTTTTTTTGCTAGCACAATTTTATTTGGCATCAATATTTAGTACGCTTTGGGAAATACGTTTAATCAGTTTCTATTCTGAAAATTTCTATTGACAGAAAGCTACGGTCCTTTCAACTTTGACAACGTTAGTGATATCAAAGTCATTGCGGACAAAACACTACATATCAATATCCGGTGACTGATTTCACTCGAAAATACATGGTTTTGTGAGCTATTAAATAAAATGATATATAACTTTTTACCCTCGGGTCTAAGTTAAGTAATATATAATCTGCGACTGGTTACTGTTTGGAGTGATTATGCTAAGATTTCAACTTTGAAAATGGCTGGGTCAGGGAAGTCTTGCGCAACTAATTTGGCCTTGGGGAAAGCTACAGTCAGCTTCAACAGCCCAACTGAAGAGAAGCTTCGTGGGGCCAAGCGATTTGACTCGCTCAAAGGATTCTGGGATCGCTCTGCTGCGTATGCATACCCAAGGCCAGCCATACAGTCACAGTGAGAAATAAACGGTCCTTTTTTTCGCTGCATTAGCTCGGTGTATTCACTGTGTTTGACCATGGTTTGACTGTTGTTTTGATTGTGGTTGACCTCCAGATCGGCCTTGACAACGGTAACCAATGACGCTGTAACCGGTCTATATTATTATACTTTTAATATAACGTAACACTAAATTTTAGTTGGTCTCATGAAAACTGCGCATGTGTAGAAATTCAAATCTACCAGTTCCTCTTCCCTTCACATCAAGGGAGATTGCAACACATTCATGTGCGATACTTCTATCACGTCTGAAACCTTTAATATGGTCGCCTTGTTTCTTATTTTCTAATCAGGTTTGTGTTTGCCTTGGTAAACTTTGCCTTGTTTCTGTTCGTCACAAGTCTTGACGGGAACATCTATCTGAACTTTATTCTAATGCGTTTAATTACTTTCGTTGGACATCCTGTTCGCTGGATCCAGTGCATAAGAAGTAAGAACATCACTTTTAACTTTGCATGTTGGTATGGGTATAACAGTGCAGTATACACGCGCTGAGACTAGCCGCTATTTTCACTGGTCATGTTCCTAGACATTTTACATTGTAATCCTAATTTTGATGCATTAATACTGTTTTGAACGTACCAGTAATGTTATGGCTATATTAATTAATATTGCCAGTTCTAGATAGTTTTAAGGCACTAAACCTAACATTTTTTCAGTTGTACCGTACAGCTTATCTTTGTAACAAAGAGTATCTTGTTGGAAAACGTTCGTATTTTATACCATATTTAATTATATTTACATATTATATGTACATACTCTCAAGTTGCATGTAAGTTATACCTCAGTCCCGCAGCCAAATTACCAAGTAATGCAAAATAAAATATCGGTGGAACTGCAGGAAGACTTAGAGTTGTTTTGCCCCGAGGGAAACGTTAAAAGAAAGAAACTAGTAATAAGAACGACATATAAGCCTGTGTTTGTTGGCTTATATAAAGGTTGTTCTCGTAAGCCCTTGATTTTTATTTCTCAGGTCAGATAAGTATCTATTCTTATATTTAAATCAGACGGGCACAGAAAATATCCAGTAACTCAAACAAGTTCATGAAGGAACGTTATTTAAATAAACGTTGTTATGTTATTAAGTTCAACTGAACACGTACATAACTGATTGACAACCTATTTGCCATTAGTTTTAAATGTGGGATATATCTAGGTGTTGCTGCATTTCAATTATATACCAAAATATCTAACCGATCCAGTAAAATGCTCTACACGACGAACCATTTGATGTTTTTTTATGAAGTCGGTACTGTGATAATTGGGTATTAATTCCTATTTATTACAATAGAATCGGTCGTCGGATCACCCATGCTGCTATAATGCTTCTGGGAGGAACTTCATGTTTGATGATTTTAGCTGTACCAGATGGTAATTATTGTTTGTCTTTGTCTTGTTCTAGTACCTAAACTTCCGTCCACACGAATACAGCATGTTGGTCCAACATTGTTGGACGCAACATGTTGCGCTCGTTTGAACACCTTGTTGGACGATGTTGGATTAAGTTTGATTTCGGTCAAACGGCTCTCCAACCAACATCATCCAACATTTATGTTGTTCTCGTGTGCGATGAACCATGTCACAATATGTTGGATTCGTTTGGACAGCCTTGCGCAACATTGTTCGCGCACGCGCAATTTCTCTGTTTGAGATCCCATTTACACTTCCACACAATATAGTGGCCTAATGATGGGCAAATTGAGACTCAATAATCATTATCTTCTCCCATTATATACGCAACATGTTGGAAGATGTTAGTCTCGTTTGGACACCCCATCCAACATTGATGTTGCTCTCGTTTGGTTGGGCTTTTATATGTTATATAATGATTTTAACTTCTTAAATTGTTCTCAAGTGCATGAACACATATTTGTTCTAATACCAACAGTTTATGAAATAGAGAAGGACAAACATTTTATAAAATGATTACATTGATTTCTTCTTCCTCATCTACAGACCAATCATTCATCAAATCAATACTCACCATTTGTGGATACGCCTTCACGTACATGGGTTGGAGTTCTGTGTATCTTATCACGTCCGAGTTGTTTCCAACGGTCCTAAGGTTTGTTTTGTTGCTCAAAAACTCGTAGAAGAATCATGCAGTATTATAAATATTACCTAACTATAATGCTTCACAAATTATACATGTAAATATTTCTAGGAACACTGCTCTTGGTACATGTTCCACAGCTGGTCGTGTTGGTGCAACATTGGCTCCTTATATGGCAATGATGGTAAATAACAACTTTATATGCTACCATGATCAACATCATCACCTACTCAGTAGATTGTCCTTAATTTGCAACAACAACTCAACTACAAAGACTGCTCTACCTAAACATATAACACGTAATTTTTTAAGTGCAGATATTCTGAAGTATTTTTTTTTTATAATTCATCTTGTTTTTAAGAATTCTTACAAGGTAAATGGTAAGAATTCTTCATAGTGATTAAATTTTGCACAACTTCAGCAGCCCTGGTAAGCATTTAATTGATAAACAATAAATCGGACCAGAATTCAATGAAAATTTAAAAGTTTTATTACACATGTGCCGGAACAATGAATGTTGCCATACACAGAGAAAAGGAAAGACAACTGGTTTTACATGCATTAGTCTACCAATGAAGTATGGTTAATTTAAAGGAGTAAGCAATTTTTCTCTTCCCTTACATATTCAGTGGTAAATGACAAGGCACATCCTCCTTTTAACCACCATGTGGTTATAATCCGAGATCTACATCAGATCCTGAACTGAATAAGGGTCAAAAGTAGTCGGAAATTTCCGACTACTTCTTCCCATAATGTGGTTATCTTCCCATAATGCGGTTATAATCTAAGAGTGGCATTAAACGCTGAACCGAATAAGGGTCAAAAGTAGACGGAAATGTCCAACTAATAATAATTTTGTTCCCATATTGTGGTTATAATCTAAGAGTATGTGGCATTAAACCCAGAACCGAATAAGGGTCAAAAGTAGTTGGAAACCAAGATGGCGGCCATTCTTCCTGCAAAGATCTCTGTGAAATCCAAGATAATGGTCATTCTTCCTGCAAAGATTTCTGGGTATATTATTGCAGAAACAATACAAGATGGCAGCTATAAGCGTGACCAGGTATTGTATGAAATCCTTTCTATTCTTATTAAAATTAATACATCCATTGATTGGCTGTATGGCTTTAGAAAGGTAAATACTTTGATATTCAAATTGCGAATAAATTGTGAATTCTGCTACTTTGTGAAATGTTGCAACGACAAATTAATAAGCACCATCTAGTTGCCCCATGGGGTGGGGCTATTTAGCACAAAATACTTCTCCAAATGGTGTGGTATTTGCCAGTTTTTGTACGCAATTCAGAACCAATCCCCACCTATATATCAGGGTGGGGGGAGGGGAGGGGGGGGGGCAGGCTTAACTTTGACTTGTGCATTAATACGGCTATAAAAAAAACTGAAGAATACAACGCCACTGCAGTGCCACATAAAAAACTTGTACAGGTGTATTTAGACTCGTTCTATGAATGATATGGGATTTAAAATGGTTAGATTTTGTTTAATTTGGGGGTTAGGTTTTTTTTTTCCTGCTAGATAGAGATTCCTTCCCTTCCTTTTACCGAGAGAGAAAGGATCCCCCTAATGGATCCGACATAAAGCATGTGCAAGTACACGTCATACGTTGACGTCACTTCCACTCCGTATGTCAAAGCGAAAGAAAGTCTGAAAGATTGTGACACGACGAGAACTGCTTTACTACCGAAGCGAAGATCAAAACTTTATTTCGTAGCTCAAAAGTACATTTACAGTACTTAGTTCACAAGAAAAAAAGTCAACTGTGTTCACCGTTGGAAAATAGTGACGAAAATCAACCAAAATATGCAACAAGTTCTAATGTTTATCTTCAAACCTGTGTTCTGTTGGCAGTATGGCGAATGTACTTCTCCTAAGACAAAGTGGTGCATGAGCTAGAGTTTGTTGGACGGATAACTTTCTCATTCTGACGCTTTCTGGACCCGATATTAACTTCTCAATTGTGGATGGTGGCAGTCGGTTCCTTTTTCTCTTGGTAAAATGAAGGGAAAGAAGGAATTTCTGTCTAGCAGGGTAGTTTCTAGAATGCGGTTTGTATTGTGAAGCTGCTCTTGAAGATGACGAATAAAAGCATACACAGCATTTTAAATGGCAGAATATAATAATAGGAGATAGCACTGGCAACAAACCTGTTTCAAATTCAATGGTTCTAGTCAAGGTCTATGCAATATCTAATTAAGTACCAAAATGTAACCACTTGTTTGTTATTTAAAATAACCACACCTAAGCCACGTACACAAAAGCATGATCAAACATATCACATACAGTGTACATGTAGGAAGCAAGGAATGCTACAATGTATGATCACTTTAGGAAACTTATTCATAAGCCAGGCAATAGCCTGTGACAGGCTCATGGGAAAGGGGGAGGAGGGGGAAGAAGAAGAGCCTGCACAGCCTCTCTAAACACATGTGGACTATATGCCCAGGCTACACATGCATCAATCTATCATTAGGCTCTGTTCAGACACCGCTCCATGTCCACTCCTGCTGAACGTAATTAAAACAAAGGATACAAATTGGGAAGCTTTGTTTGTCTAATTAGGTTTGGTAAATGAGTGCAGTGGTATCTGAAACGGGCGTAATTAAGATATCAAATCTAATTAACATGCGAAAATATTTAATTGTCGAATGGACCAACAGGAGTTTGCATCAAATTTAGATGCTGATATTCAAATTTGTACTGCATCCATGCAGGCTCTTCTTCCCCCTTCTTCTCTCCCTCCCATGAGCCTGTACACAGGCTAGCCAGACAACTACACTGAAATACATTGTGGATGAATCTACTATATGAACCTGGACCATTAGATATTGAAATTACTGAAAATGAAAACAATGATCATTCAATAATTATTGAAAGAATAACAATCTTTGGGCAGATAACATTTTCAATGAACTATTTAAGAATGGCAAAGAACAGTAGAAATTTTCACTCTTAAGACTTATTGACTGCATGAGTTAGATATATATAGGGCCAGACAGGAAAAAATGTTTTGCTCTTGGTCAATTTGTATCCATGGAGCTTGCTGTACTTGGTTCGTATGACTATGTATGACTATGTCTGATTGAGCCAAATATTTTCCCATCTGGCCATGCCACTCAGTTAATATTAAAGTACCTAGTTATACATGTATAATATAATATATTTGCACCTAAGGTCTGTTGATCTTTCAATGGTGAAAACTTTCAAAACTCTAGATGTTTTGTTTGCAGCTAGTACATGTACATTAAAGTATGTGAAAGTGCTTTATAGTTCGCAAATAAGTATTCATGGTTTTGAATTTAAAATCCTAAATTGCTACATTTTTATTTTGCTTTCCCTCATCTTGCAGTAATGATGATGTTGAAGTAATACCGATCCGGAATGTGGTGCGTAATAGCAGAGAAAAGAATCAATTCAATTTAGCACGGGGCCTCGTATTGAAACCTTTGTGCGTGACAAGTAAAGCCTATCGCGGAAGTGGGCTATTGCATTTACATGGAATTCAAACACTGTGATCATACATGTAGCTATGTCAGGAACAATGCAGTTACAACATTGGTATTGTTTAAAGCAAGATTACACATAAGTTGGGAAGGAAATATGTAGCAATTATGTACATTACAGTTATGTACATTATTTGTGACTGTGTAAGGAAAAATATTAATGAATTGGAAGACAGCCACTACAGTGTCACAGTAACTGTGCTAATTCAAGTCATTGGCATACATGTATTTTCGTCACTCATGAAATCATAACTGAATTAGATGGAAATGATAAAATCTGATTAACAGTATGCAATTGATCTTTGAAATACAACTAGGTCATACACTGTACAGTATGTATACAGTTTATGTGCTTTATCAGAGGAGGATTCCATTGCAGTTTGCCTTATATTATCGTTTTTCGCATGACGTCGTCACTTGTTTTCACCGAGCAGTCTGTGCACATCGCATATCGATCCATCAAGCTTCTCTGTAAAACACGCATTAATTCAGTGGCAGTCAAAACGTTTATTTATTTATAAATTTATGCACAATATTTTGACTTTACAATGTTAGATGAATGTTCAATGAAGTTATTTTACACTATTTCATTGATTGTCCTTTCAAGTATTACTTAAAAACTTCACATAAACAAATACATCGCAGATTTCAGCACTGCCATCTTGGAAATACTAGGCGGGCAAATATGTCTGGGATACTATGGAATCCTCCTCTGGTGCTTTGTAAAGACCCAGAACAGACCATCATGCTTTGCATGCACACCCCTGTTTCTGTTTTGATTTTCATGAAATCGAGGCTTCTACAAATGTATTTGTTTTGAAATTGTGTATTTTTGACTCGCATAAAAGATGGTGGCCAGTATCAAAGCTTAATGGTCCATCCCGGTCTGGTCTTAAAAATAATAATTATAATAATTGGATTAATCAGTGGCATATCCACGAGGTGGCTCTTCACCACTGATGGGCCTACGATTTAACGTCCTTATCACCCTTAGTCAAGTGTTTGCACAAGTTATCAAATTAGCCTGCAAATTATAAAGTAATAATTGGAAATGTCCAATTTGTCACATTGTGGTAAACAGTAGTTGAAAATTTCCAACTTATTTACCCTTATTCAGTTATGGGTTTAAGGGACTGGTCATAAAGTACAGGGGGGAGTGGGTGATAAAATTCGATTTTTCAAAGGCTGGATTTTATGTGGCCCACCCCTGTATTAGTGCATAATTACACATGACCCACCTCTATTTTACAGCGGAAAAACATCATGTTTTTGGCCTACAAATAATGGTAATAAACATAGTACATTTATTATATAAATTGGAGGTAATGTTCTACAGGGTATTATTGTATCTCAATAATCAGTCAGAACTTTTTTTTAAATGAAAATCACATTTGGGTATAAATACAACATCAGTTCGTGTAATATAATTTTGTGCTTCCTAAAAACATAATAAAATAACTGTTAATACCTTTCAAGTGTAAAATCAAAGCAGATTTTAGTGTGACCCACCCTCAATGTGGTGGCAAAATTTCCATGACCCACCTTTATGACTTAAAAATTGATGACCCACCCCCTAATTTTCATCATCCCCACCCCCCTCCCTTTACTTTATGACCAGTCCCCAATGCCCCTCTTAGATTATAACCACACTATGGGAAGAAAGCGTCGGAAAGTTCTGACTACTTTTGACCCTTATTCGGTTAAGGGTCTAATGTCGCTCTTAGATTATAACCACACTATGGGAAGAAATATAGTCGGACATTTCCGACTACTTTTGACCCTTATTCGGTTAAGGGTCTAATGCTGTTCTTAGATTATAACCACACTATGCGAAAAGTAGTCTACTTTTGACCCTTATTCGGTTAAGGGATTAATGGTATAAGTAGATTGTAACCAGATTAGTTTAAGAAGTAGTTATATCTTTTTTACTTCTACCTTGTATATAGTGTTAAAAGTGCATGCTGTATTGCATAACGTATACTGTTTTTAATAAAATGTTTTTAGTATTTTGATTTTGTGTTTTTGGTTATAAATATTTAGTGTACCAAACTGTTCAAGAATGCATTCTGTTAGCATTGGTTATTTTAATTTGAATCTATTCTTATATGTTCTTATATATTTTTATTAAGCTATCCATATTATTATTTATCTTATTTAATCACGTTAGTTCAGTCTTGACATTCATAACTAATAGAGTTATTCAGCAACTTAAGTTACATCTATGAATGCTATTTACCTATTATAATTATTTATCCTATAATTAGTTTAGTTAGCTTAGCTAGTTAGTTTAGTTAGCTAGTCTAGTCATTACACTTAAAGGGGCATGGTCATCGGTTTATACGCATGCGCAGCAGAGACGAGTAGTTGGGTTTTCCGTGGGCCACGGGAAACTCAACTTATCCGCCATCAATGCGAGCGTGGTATAATCTGGTCCAATTTAACAGCTTGTGTGGGCCATCAGTCCTCCAAACTTCGTACAGTATTTTAGATGTATATATTTATTAGTTCTATAGCCATTTTTTGTTTGATTTGCGAAAATGAGCTAGAAAATTTCGAAAAAAACACGAAGTCATCGTGGCGTGAACTAACGGTATGTTTGTACTAGTTCGATTTATCGGATGTCATGCACTTGAAAACAATTTTTATCACTTCAAATGAATGTCGATTGTTCACATGGCTATCCTGTGTGAGCTGCTGTAGTTATTTGGAATCATGGAATGTTTGAACGGTGCATTTCGTACACTTTTGCAAGCATGAATAAGTGTAGCGCGCTGTTTACTCGTAACGCAGTCTGTGAATTAATAACAAGCTTGTTTGTACTAGTTCGATCTATCGGTTTTCAACTCCAAAACAATTTCGATGCCTTCAAACGAATTTCGATTGCTCATAAGACTATCCTGTGTGAGCTGGTGTGGTTATTTGGGCGTCAGGGAATTATTAAACGGGAGTTTGCCTACAGTTTTGGAAGCATTGTGTAGTCGGCTACAATGTTTACTTGCAACGGAAGTCTGTTTATAACCTAACTAGTTCGATCTATCGGTTTTTATGGACTCCAAAATAATTTTGATAGCTTCAAATGAATGTAGATTGCTCAGAAGGAATAAGAAGACTATCCTGTGTGAGCTGCTGTGATTATTTGGACATCAGAGAATTTTTAAACGGCAGTTTTCCTACAGTTTTGGAAGCATTGTGTAGTGCTTGACACTGCAATGTTTACTTGTGAAGAAAATCGTTCGAGCTTACCTAGCGTGTTTGTACTAGTTCGAACTATCGGCTTTTATGGACTGGAAACTTATTTTACAGCTTCATGAATACGTATGTCGGTTGATCAGAAGACTATGCTCTTTGTGTTTGTGGTTTGTTTGGCATCAGAAAGTATTTTTAATGTACTTTTTGTTCGATTTTCGTGCAGTGTTTGGACATAATTCGCCGATATCAGATTTTGGCAGATTTTATGCAAAATTGTCCAAATCAAGCATGTTCAACATTCTAAGGGACCATTCATTATTTATGCCTGGGAGGGGGGCTGGCAAGATTCGTTCTAAACAACAACAAAATGGCTTGACCCCCCTCCAAACAAAACAAAAAATTCATAACCCCCCCGCACACAATTCTGAAAAATATAGAGCCCCCCCCCCCCCCCCCCTCCCTCCCTCACACTGTTCACAGTTTGACATTTAATACAGAGGATTAAACACGGACTGAAGATTATGTGGATCGGCTCTACTAAGGGGTCCGGGAATTTTTTTTTTAAATTAAGGTTTCTGAGATCGCTGGAAATGCACCCAAACCTACCTTTAATTAATTTCAGATGGATCTAGATGATATTTTTTTACTAATGGAGTTTCAAAATTAAGATGAGGCAAACAAAATATTAGGCAAGACAATTGAATGGTGGTTGCATTAGGTGCTCTGTATGTTTCTCATTGGATTGGCTGATTACTATTTAATAAAGCAAGGTATTTCTCTGAGGGGGTCCGGGGATGCTCCCATGTAGGCCTGAGCGGATTGTGCTCCTAAAAGTGGCATATTATGCCGCTAGCACTGCTCCAAATTTTGTCGAATTATGCCCAAATTATGCCAAAGTTCAAAAATTATGCTCGTACATTACAAAATTATGCTCACTAAAAACGTTTTTCGAAGACGGCCGGCATTAGTTGATGCGCGGCATTTTTAGTTGTTCACACAACATTTTATTAGGTGACCTATTTTTGGCTTTTTTTCACGTTTAACGCACACTCGTTAAGTGAAATTCAGGTATTTGCTTTGGAAAAAATTAGAATCTAAGCAAAATATACCAGCTAATAATTAGGTAAGGCACTATAAAAGCAATATAGCATTGCTTTTGGCTTTAATGCTTCAAATTATGCTACAATCTGGTAATTATGCTCGAGCAGTGCTCCTTTGAAAAATTATGCTCGTTTGCTCCAATTATGCCAAAAATTATGCTAGCACAATCCGCTCAGGCCTACTCCCATGGGGGAAAATTTTGAAAATTGCGGCCCCTTAGATGCCTGGAAATGCACCCAAAAATATAGACAGCCCCCCCCTTCTATGCTTATTTTTTTCTGTGACCCCCCCTCTCATGCTCTTGAATTTTTGATGACCCCCCCCTCATTCTTGCCAGCCCCCCCCAGGCATAAATAATGAATGGTCCCTAAGAACAGAACTATTTGTCCAAATGTTATCATATCCAACTCAACTTCTTCCTCCATCGACTCTGAAGCCATTGTTATAGCGTGGTACTCTAATAGAGGGCCGCCAGCCTTCAAAATGCTACTACAAATCCTCCCCTTTGCGACCTTCTCACGTACGCTCGCTCAACCGGGAAGATTTTGATATGCTAATTAGTACTTTCTGCACGCCTACTGCGCATGACTACCAGGTGACCATGCCCCTTTAACATTCATAGCTGATTGAGCTATTATAATCACTGTAATATTGTAAAGCGCTTTTGGAAACAGCGCTATATAAATAAATAAATATTATTATTATTATTATTAGAATAGGAAGATTTAATGTCCAATAATTTACCAACAATCACCTACTTCAGAATATCTGAACTTAAAAAAATACGTGTTATATATTAATCTGATCACCTAATATTAACATTGTGTTTAAACATTTTGTAATGTTTAATTCAAAAGAAAATGAGGCAAGAGAACGAATCACAAATCATACATGGTTTGTTCCAATAATAATTCCGTGAAATCTATTTTTAGATATTTGGTTATTTTTAGATTAGAAAAACCACAGCCCGGTTTTGTTAAGAAATTATTACCTGATTGATCAAGTGGTTGTGCTGTGCAGAGAAAGGTTTATAAAGATTCCACCAGGCGATATAAACAATGGGTCACTAAAATGATAGAAAATAAATTACATCACATGGCGCGAAACTAAAAATCGGTTTCAAATAATTATCATGGGGCACTAGGATTCGTTCTCTTACCACGTCCTCTCTAACTTGATACATTTCACTATCTATACATTATGATTTCGCTACATACAGTGCAGAAAATAAAAGAAACTTAAGGCATACTGTTGGAGAGTTAATTAGTACAAAGAGGAAGGAAGTCGTGCTTCAAATTCAGAACAGTTCCATCCTTCCCAACAGGGTCGTCCTCTTCCTGGTGTAGGCATGAGTCTACCAATGACTATCTTCGGTGTTCTCGCTTTGGTAGCCGTGATGAAAACTTTGCTGAAAATCGCTGAAACCCAAGACACCGGCCGCCTGTATTAAAGTTGTCGATTTTTATTAAAGATTTCATACGTTAAAAATAGAAGACTAAAACATATTTAATCTAGCTTCACCAACCCGACCGGTAAAAGGCGGTAGTTACTAAACACGGTTTTAGAGGGGGGAGTAATCTCTGTCTAGGGTAATAAGGTATAGACTGAGCTGGCGTAATATTTCTCCGAGATCTCCTATTTATTTAGAATAATTATATCGATTGCATAGTAATTTGTCTTGGCCAACAGACAATACGCATGACTGCCCATATTGGCACTGTTCGCATACCGCATGGGTCACATGGTAGCTTTCAAGTTTAAAATATGGAACTCGAATGTCGCCAGACGAAATGTGAAACTGATGTAAAATTGTGAAAGTTGAATGTCACATATTGAACAGCATGCAATGTTGAATTCTGAAACTTTAATGTCGCATCGTGAAACTTGACGAATAGCTCAAGGTAGGGTGATCCGGGGGGCGAGCGAACCTTTTCTCATATAAACACTTTGGCTCGCCTAAGCGGGCCAACTCGGGACACACAGAGCATGAGTAATCTAATATTACGTGCCCAGATCTGGTTATATTGCCAGATAAATTATTGGTACTCAATTACAATACTGGTATCCTTAGTGTTGATAACAACCGTCTTCATCAATTCCAAGCGATAAATGCGAATCCTTAAATTACGATGCTCCTGATCCGCTCTAAGAGCAAAATTTAACCCAAAATGCCAAATTAAGGTATTCAAGATAAAATGGATTTTTGTTATCTATATAAAAATCCATTTTCCCACACAAAAAATCTTCATCACTTTCAGAAATAACCTTTGCCTGCTTTACATCTAAACCAATACCTGAACTACAACCCTTGCCATTTAAGTCGGACCGCTATCCCAACATTGTGAAGGGGGAGGGGGAACAAGCGAAGTCATATAAAATGCCCGCGATGTGTCGGAGGAGTTCGTTCAGTGTTCTGAATAGCCTTAATTTGTCGGGAGGTCCGTACTTAAATGGCGAAGGTTGTCTGAGGCGAGATTTTAGGTAGTTCACATGGTATAATTGTTAATAACGTCCAGGGAATTTAACGAAAACAGCTCAAAACGAGAGGGGGTAGTAAGAACTTGGTGGGAATACGGATGCGCTTGTCAATGCAAATTTTATGAAAAAGCCCGATACCCCGGGTAAAAAAAAATCCGAGGGCGTATCCAAATATTTTACTTAATTGTTTTCGCACAATTGGATTCAGTGATCACACTCAATGCTCAAAAAAGTGGATAAATGGGTTTCGTTTATGCTGTAGATGTATCCATTTCTACTGTTTTCAGTATTAATTGCGGTGCAGCATTTGCGTTTCATCAAATGTTCAACTGATGTTTCATCAGTCTAGAAGCATGCGTGTTTCACAAAGCCCTTCAAACTATATATAGCTACTCAGTATAGTGGCAGATTTCCACCGGATTCCGCCTCGCAGTGCTGATCTCAATCCGATAGAGAACTGTTTCAACATAATTAAGTCATCTTTAGAGAAAGTCTACCCTGGGTACCAGAGGTTCTACTGTCCCATTCGCGAAAGTTAGGCGCCGAGGAGCGAAGCGACGAGAGTCGAGGAGTGAAGCGACGATAACCTCTGGTGGCACGGATAGCCAATCTCACTTCCATGTTCGAATTTGGTACAGAATTTGTACCAGGCTTATTATTGGTTAGTTATAATTAGGAATGATATCCGTCGATATGATTGGCTAGATAACTTAGCGAACGAAAAGCCGGTTTTGGATTTACATTTAATCAAGATGACGACAGAAGACTCCATGCAAAAGTATTTCTCTGAAGCAGTTTCTGTCACATTCAAAGTCACTTTTCCCAGAGATCGAAAATCTCAAACCTCAACAAGATGAGTCAATTTTGAAATTCATGCAGAAGATGTTTTTGCTGTGCTGCTTACTGGTTGGGGAAAGTCTTTGGTGTTTGAAATGATTCCCGCGTAGCGTTCGATTCGTGGTCTGCATTGTCCTCAGAAAGCCACTGTTATAGTTGCGTGTCCTTTAAATTCACTTGTAGAATCACACATTAGAGAGCTGGAGAGTCGAGGAATCAAGGCATGTTCGCTATAAAGCAGGTTTCAGTCCAGGTTTCAGTGGAGTCTTTTGCATTATCTGAATTTCGAACACACAAGTAATCGCCACGTGTAGCGCAAATCAGTGGTGCGGAAAAGTGTAAACATGTATTTGACAGCTAACAGACGTCATGACTGCAAAACCGGTTATTCGAGAAATGTGATACTAGTTCGAACATGGAAGTGAGATTGGCTATCCGTGCCACCAGAGGTTCTAGTCACTTCGCTCCTCGACTCTCGTCGCTTCGCTCCTCGGCGCCTAACTTTCGCGAATGGGACAGTAGAACCTCTGGTACCCAGGGTAGAGAAAGTCACGCTATCAAACAGAAAATTACGCGCGAGTCGTTCGAGCAATTCAAAGCTCGTGTATCCCGGCATCTCAATAATATCCCACTACAGTTCGTTGACAACGCTATTGAAAGCATGCCAAAAAGATTGCAGACTGTTGTAGAACAGAAGGGACATAGGACCAGGTACTAGAGATGGAAAAGGACAACAAAGGTTGCATATCCTGAGAACTGTCACTGCCGATTTATTCGTGGTAACTGTAACCGTTACATTACCCACTGAGCGTAGTGTAAAACTGTTATCGGACTCGGCCGATCAAGCCTGCTCTTACCAATATATTCATAACCCACTCTAAACTGTCTAATATATAACAAATAACACAGTATATAAAATGTTAATCCGTTCCAGAACTATTGCTATACATGTTGGGCTTTTTTCCCATTCGGCCCTGCATTTCAGCCGTGTCACGGCAGCAGACACACAACAGCATAAGCTGTTGTTTTCCATCGGCATTGCTCCTCCATTTCTCCATGCAAAGTCACTTATTTAGACGTATTTCCATGCACTTATACCGTTAAAACGTTTTCATAACATATATAATGTTTAAGTTGTGTCATATAAAGCGTTCTAGAAGTACATAGGATGCGCCGAAATGCTGGTCTGATCATTTCTCCGTTGTAACGGTTAATAAATTCAAATTTTAGATGGAGTTTTATTTGCAATGAGGGGAGAAATGAGCAAACTCTATGTTGAAAACCTGTATCACACAAAGTACTCAGTTCATCGTGTTCAGCGTCCAAAACTCATACTATAGAGCAAGTTTTCTTGGCTGAGGCTTGCAATTACAGGCAGAAATCATCGTTTTGTGTTGGAGAAATGAGCGGAGAATTGTAGAGATGATCACTTCCGGCTACTGTCACGCGCGCTAAAAGTACAGTGAGTCCGTTACAACTGTTGCTTTTGCATTTTATTATTTGTTTTAATTCGACTATGATATATATCTTTTTACATTCAACCACTTGATTTCGTCTTTAACTTCAGAGACATGTGATAGTGGTAGCGATTCGTTTCCAGATTTGGCACTTCAAGCTCTGCGTGAACCTCTAAAGAAACCACCCATTGAATAACCTTGTTGTTATTTTGCTCCCATCCTTCGATAACGGCTTGGGAAAAGCTTTCTCTGTTGGGAAATTTCTCAGTGTCGGCCCTACTATAGGTCACTATATATATTGTTCGCTGAATTCGGCCCTCGAGCTTCCGCCATTATTAACACAACTGATATGAGTCGTGATAGAAAGTTCGTTAGCCGTTTCAAATTTTGGCCCACGCGCGGCTTCAATAAATGAATATTCACAAGCTATTATGACTTTTAAATTGTAAATGTGTATCGGTATTAATAAATTTAGTAAAAATGTATTTAATTTTAAACTTTTATTTTTTAAAGCTGTACTGAATTCTCATTTTTTTCATATGCACACCACCCCTCCCCCTTACTTTTATGACGTCACATAGGCATGACGTCACTGTATGTATGGTCATATTAAGAATTTCATTTGGTGTCCATTTAGAAACAAACGCGGCTTAAAAAAGCTGGCACAATCTACTGAAGCTAATTAAATGCCCTGGACGTGGGTGCCATTCGCTCTGACAACCCTTGCCATTTAAGTCGGACCGCTTCAGTAATTTTCGGCTATTTTTAACACAACCCCCTCCCCCATTTCAATGTTGGTTTTCGAGCAGACTGAAATGTTGCCTTTCTATCCCAACATTGTGAAGGGGGAGGGGGAACAAGCGAAGTCATAAAACAATGCCCGCGATCTGTCGGAGGAGTTAGTTCAGTGTTCTGCCGAATAGCCTTATTTTGTCGGGAGGTCCGTACTTAAATGGCGAAGGTTGTAGCTGTCTTTCATTTGAAAGTTAAGCGCAGAATTCAAATTCTTAAAACTACACCCCGTTTATCCACAAGAGTAATATTTCGCTTGCAATCGCTTCGTAAACTTGTACCCTTGTATGTCGTACCGCAGTGTCTTGCCTGCATGGGTATTCTTCTCCGTCGGTCTTTCGAACTTCAGATATGAACTTTGCCAGAACATCATCCAGCTCAGCATCAGACATATTTTCCAGTGGTTCATTAATTCAGCTTCCCAAAAATAAGATTCACTTGAGACAATTTAGTTCCTTCGCTCACGCCATTCTTCGTATACCCTCAAGACACAGGTCCACTTCCTTCGCCTGTTATCAGCAAACCAGCTTCTTCCAAACTCGTCAATGGTTTTCTAAAACGTTGATTTTCTAAAACAGAATTGACGGTTGAACATGTGAAATGACTGCCTAATTAAATATTCACTTTCGAAGTAAAGCTGAAAAATTCGTTCCAACATGTGCGGTTTCGAGCACGAACATGGCCAAATAACTTAAAGGAGATGTATCACGGTAATAGTCTTCGCGTTCCGGGCCGGAATAGAAACAACTATTTCCACCGATTTTGATATTAACTAACGAACCTCTCGGCCATGTGGGATGCTTAAAATCAAAGCAAATATGCAAAAATGACAAACGATTAGTGCATATAAATAGTCTCCAGGGAAAATATTAAAAATCCTTTCAATCAAGCATTGAAGGAGGGAGTTTAACTGTTTGTATCCAAATAAAGCCACCAACCGAGCGATGACTCGATACATGCGCATGCGCAGTACCATGACACATGTGGCCCCTTTAAACTTACCTTCTCTCTCAGCAACAGTTTGCTGAGTAATGAATAACCACTCATTCTCATCTTCCACTGTCGATAATCTTTTCAGTTTCATCAGCACTCATATTTTTGTTTTTGGACTCAACGGCACTCACTGCGTAGAATACCAATTTCTCACTCGAGCGTAGATTTTATAGAATTGTTAAAAATCACAAGAGAAAAAAGCGATAAAGAGAGCATCATACTTTAATTATCAGGACTCTATTCATGAATAAAAATCTGTCGTCGAGTTTTCATTGGTTGGTGTAATAAAAACTTTTACTCGAGTTACGTAAGCTTGTAAATATTGTCACTGCCTCGCCTTCTACGACTCGTTTTAGAGTGCTGGTATTAGAGGGAAGTTGGGCTCTGACTAAAAAGTCAGTAAATGATTTGTCCTTCTTGTAAGAAACAATCGGTGGATCTGAAAAGATCCTGTTAAGGTTTTGATAGTTAGCAATAAACTGCCAGTGTTTGATAAGAATCTGTTTAAGATTCGGAATTAAGCCGGCGCTGTGTTAGCGCTAGATGAGACAATGAACGAGACATTTGAGTAAGTTTCAACTCTGGCTTTATTTTCGTTTCTAGAAAATACATTGGATGAGTTGAATGATTTCAACATAGACTCTAGTTCTTTGAACTTGGCTTGGATGGTACCAATATCATTGGAATTGGCTGGTGTGTTTCTGGCATAGTTCGGTTTGGTCGCCCTGTGGTTAGATCTGTTCGTGGCGGATCGTATCTGCTGATGAGCTATTAGCTTCGGCTGGTCAGGATAGTGTGTTTTCAGCTGGTTATTGAGGCTGTTTAAAGTCTCCGTATCTGTGCTGATGTTTCGCTCTTGTTGTTTGACCATCAGATGCAGAAGATCTTGTTGGGCCTTGCGGCAGATCTTGTTCATTTCAGCTTGAAACTCGCTGTCCTGTCTCATGTGCGGCTGTGGCCGATACTGGAGACCGTAGGGACAGGTGGATTTGCTGGTGTGTTCCCGCAGGACTAGCAGGGATTTTTTTCTGTCTAGCCCGTCTGGTTTCGAGGCTGGCAATCTTGTTTCTGATATTACGGAAAACCTCTGTGGTCTTGAGACGCTTAGAGGGTGGCTGGGATGAGGGGATCTCATCTTTTGTATCAGAAGGTTGTTGCCTCTTAGTAGGGGACTTGATAGGCGAGATGGATCGCAGCAGTATCTGGCTGTCTGTCATCTCTGTTAGAATGGCAGCGATTTCGCTGTCGGATTGGCTGTTGGTACGGGTCATAGAGTTCTGAAGAGAACTATTGTAAACTTGTAGCAAGACCGGTGTCACAGCGATTTCGCCCCCCCCCCCCCCCCCAGTGAATTCGCCCCCCCCCCGGGGCGAGATCGCTAGTGAATTCGCCAGTGTTTGATAAGAATCTGTTTAAGATTCTGAAAAGAGCAATCATACTATATCGAGCCGGACTCTATTCATGAAAAAAAATCAGTTAACGGTGACAGACTGAACCACATTACCAGAACACCCAGTAAACATCTGAGACAAAGAAAAACTGCAATGGTCTCTTGAAAACTGCTAGTGTTCCTTCAACCGTAACACCGACAAGAAACCGCCGACTATATGTATTTTTGTTGGGCATTCGTAATTAGCACCTCGTGCTCTTCCCTAAGGACTTGGAGTTGTTATTTAAGATGATATTTACATATAGTTTTCACTTGACGCCAACCAGTTTACACGCTTGGTTATCCGGGCCAAAATTTTCTAGACATTTCTCTGTAATCCGGGCTTAAATTGACAGCGTTTGTACATGCAAGTTTTTTTCTTTTGATGACCCTTAACCTCCAGGGGTCTCGGCGAATTCGCATTGGGTTGGAGTATACGTTTCCAGAATATTTTTTATCCTCAAAGTGAGGTTTTAACATGGTTTTTCGTATCCGGCGATTCGTCATTAGTTTAACATTAATATGTAATGTTTATACGGCAATAAACTTGACATAACTGGTCGGCATCCTCCTAACACGCCTTGCTTGATGTGTATGTAGAATATACAACATAAATATTTTCTATGCGGCGGAGCGCAGTGACAGAGCATAGAAGTGATTATGTATAGGTTAGATAATGAACGCGAGTGGTTTATGGCATTCAGAATGTCTTAGCCTGCATTCATTAAGAAAGCCACGAGCGCATAGCACGAGTGGCTTTCTTAATTATGCAAGACATTCTAAATGCTATAAAACACGAGCGGTCATTATCTATCCGACTTAGAATATGGTCACACCCACGAAGGAATTTATAATACAAGAAAAATCCTTATTAGTATTCTCTAAGTACTTAGAGCAAGAAAAACCTTAAGGTTTGTAGTATTCTCTTAGTATTTAGAGCATACTAATTTAGTTTCTATGGCCGATTAAGAGCGAGCAAATGCTGGCCTCTGATTGGCTGAGCGGGTCACGTGACCATATTCTAATGTACAAGAGAGAGAACAATGGGCCGAGGCACTGAATAATAATTATACCAGATAGTTACTTCGGCCAGCAGCAATATTAGATATATTGCAGTCAGCTTCGGCCGCAGCAGGCTCAGTAACTATCAAATACATAGCCTCGCTTTGAATCCAAGATGACCACCAGGTGAAAAGAGTGAACACAGCTATTTCAAAAATGGTGGTCCCGGCTAGATAGCTGTATGGTTTTTTCGGGCCCTCCAACTCAGTTTATATCTTAATTATGTTATACTTGTAATTGTATGAGTGAAATAAATGTTTTTGTTATTCTTGTTGTTGTTGTCATTTAATTTGACTCAAGCCTACTTGACCAGACCGAAATGGAGTTTGGGAATAGTACAGCCAAGAGCCCATTACCAGGAGCGTCCATCTCCCATACTAGGTCTGTGAGTCAGCGTTTGACCGGATTGAGCTATATTTAGAACAGATCTCACGGGAGTTCACGTGCCCACACTTTGGGAATCCAATCAAACCAAAGTCAGGACAATGCAGCGTTAGTAAAATCACCTCAAAGAACAATAGATCATTCTTAATCTCGATAATTACGGCAAGCGTATGCACGATCGCAGCAGAGTCAGAAAGCAGTTACCCGGGAAACATGTTCTAAAAATAGCTCAAACCGGTCATACGCTGACTGACGGGAATAGTATATATGGACGCTCCTGGTAATGGGCTCCTGTACAGCAGATGTAAATTCTGAAACCTTGTCATCTGTTGTTCAGCGCTTGATTTAAAATGCACAACAAGTTGTTTTTTTTCATTTCCCATTATCACTAGTACTACTAGGGAGTTTAGCAACGAGGACGGCAACGTCGACGTAAGAAGTTAAAACGTTCTTTTTTTCGTTCGGCGTGAACGAAACTTTTTGTGCAGCCAATTTTTAAAAAATTTGGATGTGAAAAGCAACGCAAGACGCATGAAAGAAATAATAAACAATCGATTTGACAAGAAAGCACTCATTTTCACGTACAGTCGTCGTCGACGTTGCCGTCCTCGATGCTTAAAACTCCCTATTTATCGGTATGTAATCAACTAAAGTCGATTGAGGTATGCTAACCGCCGTGGAATGCGAGTAGCAGCTGACGTTTCGAGCGCTAGCCCTTCGTCAGAGCAAGGGCTAGCGCTCGAAACGTCAGCTGCTACTCGTTTTCCACGTCGGTTAGCATACCTCAATCGACTTTAGTTAGGAGCGTCCATATATACTATACCCGTGAGTCAACGTATGACCGGTTTGAGCTATTTTTAGAACATGTTTCCCGGGTAACTTCCTTCTGATTCTGCTGCGATCGTGCATATGCTTGCCGTAATTATCGAGATTAAGAATGATCTATTGTTCTTTGAGGTGATTTTACTAACGCTGCATTGTCCTGACTTTGGTTTGATTGGATTCCCAAAGTGTGGGCACGTGAACTCCCGTGAGATCTGTTCTAAATATAGCTCAATCCGGTCATACGTGGTATGGGAGATGGACGCTCCTGGTAATTGGCTCTTGACCAGTGTTTATCTTCCCCGCCGACGCAGACCAACACTAGTTTTTACAGGACTAGTTGCCTATCGTCCCTATTAATTGGTCTGGCGACTTGCTTTACATCAGTTTACAACCAAATACCCTTGACTAATTAATCCAGTATGCATTTAATTGTCTCGATATTAAATAAACTTGTCCACACGTAGTGCGCATTCTGGCAGCCTGGTCATTGCAGTTGCTCCAAGACTAGAAAGAACACTTGCTAGAGTGCTGTCGAACAGGATCATTGACTATTGGATAAAGCTTTGAAACAAGGTGAGTGAGAAGAGCTAATCCGAAAAATTAACCGAGAAAATAAGGATCCGAAAATAACTATTGATCCTCTAGCTTTTACAATGATTTTTCTAATACCGAGTATAGACTGAAACTAGTAATTAATATGTTTTAACGATCGTTGTGCATATCTTAATAAAATGAATTTAACACGGACACCCACTGTCATCATTTAGAGTTTTGAATGAACTTCAGTGTGTCGATCTGTACGTCGATTTTAAAATCAATCCTGCATCGATTGTCGAAACGTTTGTCATGCCACATGATGTAGCTCGGAGCCTTTGGATCAGTCGTGCAGTGTAAAATTATTGTTTGATACTACAAGCAGCACCATCAAACTAGTTTCTAACCACTGGATATTGTGGTGTGTATCAGTATAAACTACGACATATATGTTTATAAGCAAAGGGCAAAGTTAGCAAAGTAAAGTTAGATAGCCGGAGTGGAAACACGAACGAAATTTGCATACTCGCAAGTTTAAGCTGTTCAGCCGTTCTCTGTAAGCTCAGTTGCGGTCTTCCAGTAAGCGAATAATTGCAATTGATGCTGGAATCGCTGTCATGACAATTGACTTAGTTTTGAGGAATTTGGTTAGAACTAAAAAATGCAGCGGTTTTATTTCAGTACTGCTTGATCGATGACATTCGATCTCATGCTGATATTTGCATTGAACAACATCGAATTTGACCTCAGCTCCCTGTTTCTTTACGCGTTCTTTAGTGTTCAGCATAACGAAATATCGAAAAAAAAATCGATATTTATGGCTAAAAAATCACTTGCTGTCGATGTTTAGACTAAATACTACCTACCTTGGTAATCAACTTGATTTTTTTGTTGCGTGACTTCAACCGCTTCCCTGCTTTCGACGAGCCAAACTCGTTGTCTTGCATCAGTGACTTAATTTGTGCGACTTCTTCTCTAAAATAGCAATTAAGTCTTTCAATCTTCAAACCTTCGCCTCGTTCGTCTGATCAGTCGTACATTAGCCATAGTGAATAGTTTACAAGAATAATCCAGAAATCTCGGACAGTGAGCCCTCGGTACGTAAACGGTTTCTAAAATACATGACTCTAAAATGTCGTCAGATTTTACAAAGAATGTATGAAGCATAAATCAATTTTCACCATTTCAAAAAAATTAATCTTCATTCCAAATTTGCCGGACCGCCGATACAGTGTTCTAGTTATCCCCTTCCGGTTTATGCCGTTAAAATAAACAACACATGAACGCTTTTTCCTTTGCCATTTGATCGTGACTTGCTCCATGTTAGTAGAACGACCCAACGAAAATACGCATACATGAAGAATTGAAAGATCCATTACCTCAATGCCTTTCAACAATGAAAAAAAATTACCAAAGCTCGAAGGAAACAAATTACGGATGAAACTGAAACATGAAATTACAGTTAAATGGGTAGATAAGGTCTACAAATTTTAATATTTTTAAAGCACTAAAGAGAGGATCTGAATGTTCGTCTGGTTTTGAGAAAGTAATTCGTCTGAGTGTCTTTTTTGAAGGACAATAATTTGCATTAAAAAGGAATCACAAGTATTCCCCCACACCAGTAGCCATAGATATTCCATTTGCCGCAGCGGTTCTTGTATTAGAAGAGCCCCGAGTAGCTGGTAACCGAAAATTTAGGCCTTTAGATTTGCAATTTATCTTGCCCTACTGGACTTAAAAACACTCAAAATCGCAAAATTACGAAACTGCCCATCGCTGTGTAAGCGGCGAGCTTCCAGTTGAAGAATCCACGTCCACAAAGTTCCATCGAAATCCCTTCAAAACGAAGCCGCAAATTCGCCTGTGTTTGGTACCAATGTCTTCCTCGATTTACCCTCTGAGCTCTGGGATAGCTGTTAAACTCGATCCATTTGGTCAGCAGTTAAAGCTATGAGATATTTTACTTACGGTAAACTTTTCGCGCGTAAACCACTGAAATAACTTTCAATTTCCATCTCACTCAGGAGAATAAAAAACGGTCTTTTTCCAAATGTTCGATGTACCTAATATTTACAACTGTGAAAGATATAAGTATCATATGAATATTGTCAGTGTCAAAAGCCTTCGGTATGTGAAAAATAAGCGTATTCATAGGGAAAACCGCTGACGTACCGCATACTCGTCATGACCGGAATAGTTGGCGATGGTTCAAAACGGACACCGCGGAAATACGTTTTTGCCGATGCGATCACTTATTTTGCTAGTCAGCGGTCATTCGCAATAAATTAGAAACGCCGGCAGATTCAAAATATAACTTTCTTATTTTGTACATGCCTAGGAAAACCCCAAGACTTAGCCAAGAAACACAATACTTAGCCTCCATACTTCATTACGACTTAGTTCAATGACTGTTACGTAAAATAAATTGTGCACAAGAAAAATGGAGCTTGCACACGATATAAACCCGACGAAGCAAAAGGCACATTCGTTGTGAAAGCGAGTGCGAGTTACGGTCACGATTGTTTTCATTTCGTAACATGCTGTGTGCTCGCTCAAATACACGGCATTATTCTCCTACTTGCCATGGAAGTTTAAGAACTACAGATACCTGTAGATATGGAAGATTAGCTTCTGTCAACACTATTCCTCTGTCAGTGCCATTTTGACAGACTTCGTCGGGAAAATGAAAAACGATCCTCGTCTCAATTCAATTTATTAACAAATACTACAAGAAGGAACATACAGAAGAAAGGCCAAAGCCAGAGGCTTAAATGGCCCCAAGTCTCCGTCGACTTGGGGCCATTCCCGGTGTCTTCATCCCGGGGGAGAGACTCCCATATATAAGGGGCGGGGATGCTCGTCGGAAATTTTCGTTTCGACCAGAGGTACTAAAATGGGCGTGGCTCAAGCCAAATTTGACCCCTAAAAGGTACCAATAAAAACACACCAAGATTGGACAAAGCCGGAGCACATTCTCCCAGCTACAACCCTGGAACTCGCTGGTGCAACAAATGCCAGAAAGAAGCACCCAAGAGGCTTCACCAGTAAATGAAGATGAAGGTGGTGCGAAAAGACAGAAGGTAAACATCCGAAAAACTGCAATTTGGCCAACTAATATAAGCTTAAGCTTATTAAATCTGTCCCTGAACTGTGCGTCAAAGTACTATAACAATAATATTGTACAGGTTTGTGATGAAAGAAATACATCAGAGGAAACCCCTATAAACCCTGAACTCGCTGTTCAGCAACAAGTGCCACAGATAATTTTATTAACAATGAACTCCTTTTATTTACCATAACAAGAGCTTCATAACTTGTGGTGATACAATAGTACTGAAGTGCAGGGGCATAGCTAGGCATTTTCAAGGTGTACCAGTAGTGACTGGTTTTAACTGAGGGCCCCTCATACAAGGCTAAACAGGGATTTTTTTGTCTCAAAGTGTATGCCGTGCGTATACGCATGCCATGCCCCTAAACTGGTTTTATTAAAAAAATTACTGCATGTCAAAGTACACACATACACCTATGGTAGAGTGCAACCATGAATTAATCTGTGAAACGATAGGCATAAGCATAAAAGTTATTGTACTTTAAGTAATAAAGCTTTTGCTCTACAATTAATTTTGACAATTCTATACTAGCTATTAAATAATTTTACTATTTCTAAGGGACTGTTCATTAATTATAGCTAAGGGAGACTGGAGTTCAGAGTGGGTGGGGTACAATTTTCAAAATCAGTTGAAAGTCGAGGGGTACATTTTTTGTGATGGTACAAAATGGACTGGCTACAGTTTTGTACAGGATGTATTCGGGGGGCGGTACGTTTTTAAGAATTCATGTTTTTTTGTTTTTTTGTTTTGTTTTTGTTTGGAGGGGGGTTGTTATTGTGTTTATTTAGAAAATAAACTCCAGACCCCCCTTAACTATAATTATTGAACAGTCCCTAAGTAACTGGGTGCATTTGTTGAACATATTAATTGCAGAAGGACAGTTTGGGCCAATGAGGCACCCACTTGGGAAATATTGAACAACAACAGAAACAATGAATACCGTTATGCCATCAGAGAGAAATAAGTATACAGTATTATTATTCACTTTTCGCACACTGTATGAATTTGAGGTTTCTGATTGGTCAATTTGTACCACGTGTCACCTGGCTATGCCATGACAACCACAAGCTGCCGTGTAATGATGTGGTGTAATAATATTACCGAACAGCTATTACACCACAGAAACAATGGCCGAGAAATATGACGATTTGTCGGCGGAAAAGATAGAAGAATTAATAGATGAAACCATACCGAAGAACACTAAGAAGGCAACAGCCTGGGGTGTCTCAGTTTTCAAAGGTAGACACGTAGTTCAGCTTCTTTTTGTTCGTTTTGAAGCAGCTAGACCGGCAAATTGCCAGAACTCGAAAGTCTGCCAAGTTTGTAAACTTACGAAATTTATTTTCTCACAATACTTCTTTGTTTTAGATTGGCTGTTCAAAAAATTTCCACAAGAAACTTTAGAAAGCCTTTCTCCAGAACTTCTCTCTGAAAGATTGAAGAAATTTTATCAAGAACTTAAAAATCTCCGACCGAGCACTACAGTACTTCAGGCTTCAGCACATTTGTCAATTTGTGCAGCCCTTGGCCTTGATAGATACCTCAACTCCCTACCAGAGTCCAACAACACTTCAATCATAAGGGATCAGCTATTCAAACAGGCAAATAAATCGCTAAATGCCAAACTGAAGCTGCTCAAGGCACAAGGTCTTGGTAAAGTACAACATAATTTATTCATCAATCTCGCCAGAAGACATAAAAAAGTGCTACGAGACGAAAGTGTTTGGCGACGAAACTCCACTCAGTTTGCTTCGAGTGAATTGGTTCAACATAAGCCTGCATTCTGCCGCAGAGGCCGTGAAAATCAGAGGTCCCTCTCAAGAGAAAGTTTTGGGATTAAGAGAGATGCAAATGGTGATGAATATGTGGCGATGACAGTCAGTGAAAAAACGAAAAACCACCAAGGTGGCCTCGGAGACAAAGCCGACGAAGGAGATCCAAAAATGTTCAGTTCTGGTACAGCGAGGTGCCCTGTGAAGTATTTTAAAAAGCTTCTTGGAGTGATAAATCCTAACCAAACAGCCTTATTCCAGAAGCCTAAAAGAAATTTTATGGTAGGTGACCGAATTTGGTTTGAAAATACTCCTCTTGGAGTTAACAAGATAGGAAAGATGATGAAAGAGATATCAGCTGAAGCCGGATATATACAAACCACTGTGTAAGGTCAACCACCGTTTCCATTCTAGATGAAGCTGGAATACCCATCCATATAATTATGCAGACATCTGGCCACAGAAGTGAGACAAGTGTGGAGTCCTACTGTGACAGGCAAAGTTTGGGTAAAGAAAAAGAATGCTCTAATATTCTAGCTAGAATTGGCGACGACCAACCACAGTCGGCTGTAGCCGTAGGCGAGAATACCCAGAATATAACCCAGAACCAGAATATCCAAAACAACATCATGGCCAACGTAAACCATTCTCCAACTTTAAGTTTCCTCGCAAAATCAGAGTTCAAGGACTGTCATTTCACTTTCAATCTCACAAAAAAGTGTGACTGAACACTGAAGTTGAGTATCTATGCTGAACACTTTTTTCTGAATTTTAGTAATACTTGAAGAAGTTTTAAAAGTTTATCTTTATAGATATAAGCTTACTGTAGACTACAGCCTAGAAATCACAAATAAAATATATTGCATGCAGAGTATCAAGGCGTAATAATGTGTTTTTAGTATATTGTACATGTATGCATATGCGTTAAAACCTTGTTTGTATAAGGACTCACTTCAGTGTACTCAAATTGAATATTAAAAGTTTTAACGCCCTCGCGCGAGTGCGTTAACCTCTAATTATTGGTGCATGGGGACAGTATTATTGGTGCATGGGGTTTGTATCCCAAAACCTACACAAAATAGTAATTTTCAGTTTACACTGCGCGCCACAATAAATTCCTAAATTTCAACTCGAGCAATGCCTTAGGAAGCTCATCCAATGTTTTAAAGGATCTCTTTGGAAAAATGACTAATAATACTAAATAGATTCAAATTTTCACAGAGCCTTCTTTGAAGCAAAGCCTGGAATCTTTAAGTCAAGCTGTGGAAAAGTGTCCTAAGAGACAAAATCTAGTAAACCACCAAAACATGAAAGACTTTAGCCTGCAGATCAGGCACTTTGAGAAGAGACCCCCGAAAGTAGGTCTTGTATAGAGAAAGGAAATTAAAGCAAAAAATAAAACGTAAATGTACAAGCCAGGATATGTTAGAAAGTCAGTGTTTTACAGGTGGTTACAAGAATAGATTCAAATGCCATACATGAATGAAAATTTGGGCAAAACAGTTAGCTACTTTTAACCTGACAGCTAGCGGAAAATGACAATCCAGCAAAGTACATAAATAATTCAAATTAATTTTATTGTTAGTTTAAGACTCCAGAAAGGAATCAGAAACATGTTGTGGAGTATTAAAATAATAGTTATGATAATCATTGTAGGTTTGGCCTCTGAAGGAATCCTTTGTATGTTTGAGCAAGTCGATCGCTGTAAACCTTGGCAAATCTCACATACTATCACGAGCCATGAACAGAGCTGGGAGACCATATGGCAAAGCACCTTTGGCAAGTTTTAAGAAGGAATTTGTAACTAAGTCTCTTCCCCTTGGGTACAGATGGCCTTCTTATGAACCAAACCCACTGCTTGATTGTGACTTGGCCAACAAGAAATACACCGACTAACATGTGGACACACATTTTATCCTCCATGTATGTGTGATGGCCAGGGCAACAGCCTTGGTTGCATTATCTGCCTTCCAAACCTCCTTTATGAAATCCAGAAACTATCCTTGTCATGAAATCTTATCTGGACTGATACACAATGAGGATGATGGTGATGATGAGGATGATGGTGACGATGATGGTGGTGGTGACAGTTCTAAACTACAAAAGCCTACAACAGAGAAATATTTAGTACTTTCAGTCGTCCAAGTTCATTGATTATGTCCAAGATATGATCAATTTAATAAAGGAGCTGTTCAGTTAACAAGAAGATTCCCTTCCCCCACCCTCCCCCGGGAAAATAACCCACCAAGAAATCACGAAAAGTGAATACGCACTTTTGATCGATCTCGTTATTACGTGTATATGCATGATCGTAGTAAATGTCTACAGTAATTGTTGATTTTGGAAAAGGTCACTGGCGTCAACGAAAACTAAAGTTCGAAAGATAGTGGTCGCCTTCAGTTTTACGTGCGTGAACTAAATTTAAATTTCCAGCGCGAAACTGAAACAGTCGTGAAGCTGCTAGACGTAATCATATGCAATCGAGTCAAGCTGACTTAATGTGGGTACAGTAGTATACACAATGGGGGTTCTAATTCACTTCCTGATATAAGCCCCCCTGATCGCCCCACTAAGGACTTTCGCCAACCCACATTTAATGTTACAATTAAAATCCCCCAATTAGAGAAAGAGTACAACCATGCGCGGACATAATCAGTGTCGATGGTTAACAATTGGCAGGACAACTATTTGTGGTAAGAGTTGCTTATTCGAGTGCTGTAAGCAACACCGAAAACAGATTTAAGCATTTTAAGTGAGACTTGTTTAAGAATTTAGTTAAAGAAAAAACGTAAAGAAAAAAAGAAAAACTGGTGTCACCAGAACCTCTCTAGGAACCACTTTCACCTTTTTCCTTCCTTCGCCATTTTCGTTCCTAGAGAGGTTTTTGCTTTTTGTTTGCCGGGCCCTGCTTTTCACTGTATTTTTTCTACTGTATTTGTTCTACTGTAGTTGTTCAGCTTCTGACCACATTTGGTTCTCACACAGGTATCTTGTACTCTGGTCGCTGTATTTGTTCAGCTTCTGAACCATAGCTATGGCTAGCACCATGCAGTATACTGCCGCTACTACTTCTGCCACACCGACAGACGCGCTACGATTTGTGTGGAGCTGGAGGCTTTTTACTCCACACAAACCGGCCTACCACATGTACTCCGCAGGATTCGAACTCTGAACTCAAGGGGCCTCCATTTTCCCTCGAGCCCAGCGCAGAACCGTTAGGATACATGTTCTAGACAGTGACGTAGGGAAACAATCACATTTATGTCCGACAGAGCAGCTGTCATGTGCTAATTAGCGGCCCGTGACATAGTCCGACGTGACTAGACAGAAATTTACATACGAACCCGACATATGAATTAATTTGTTTTTGCAAAGTTGAAATAAAATCCACGCTGGCTTCTTTCATAGGAAATATCGATTTTTATCCCACGAGATTGCCTAGTTTTGCTCTCATCTCCTTTCGGATCTCGGAGCGAAGTTCTTTGACGTTTTTAGCCCTCCTTCTCGTCTGTTTTTTGGCCGTATTTCGAGCTTAAGCACTTCGTATTTACCTTTCTCGCCAATGACACTTGAGAACTCGGCTTCTGAAATGTTGCCGTCGGCTAGAGCTTTTGAAACTTTGACTTCCACGGAATTAGCCTTTGCCCGAGCCAGCATAACAGTCTTTTCGTGCTTCGAAACGTGGGCCCCAAGTTTCTTACTGGCAACAGCCGTCAAAGCCGAAACAACGGCACAAAGAAATCCAATTGATCCTAGGAGTGACGTCACGAAAATTAAGACCCCCCGCATGACTCAGACAAATTTACAACTTTTCGCGTTAGAACTTACAAGAATTGACTAGCACTTCGGCAATCCCTTTATGTAGGACGACACGAATTTTTACCAAAAATACAATAGAATACAACACAATACAATTCAATACAACAATAGAACGCAACACAATACAATAGAATACAATTTGGTAGCAATTCGTGTCGTCCTACATGAAGCTAAGGGCCAGCACTTCAGTTCGTCGTCTGACTATTCTACCAGAAATGATGGCTTTCCTGCATTATACTTCGAAAGAGATCCTGATGATTGTACTGTCGAACAGCTTAAACGTTGGCTAAAATACAGAGGGTTGAAACAAAGCGACAAACAGCGATCTTATCAAGCGAGTTTCGCGTCTGGGGGTGCAAAGATGGCGCGAAATACAGTGTTTGTGTGGGAATCCGATGCCAAATAATTTCCGTAAAATCGGATTTCTGAAATATTCACTGCCTGCAAACTTTAGATACCAGGTAAGAGATTAACTCATCAAAATTTGAGGGAAGTAGTTGTACTGGGAAGCGTGCAATCGTGTTTTCAGTTTCCCATACATTTCGGCTGTTTAAAACAACGAGTCAAAGTCCGCAGGAAAATTTACAGACAAAGTTATAGAAAACTGAAAACACGATTGCACGCTTCCCAGCACAGCTACATCCCTCAAATTTTGATCAGTTAATCTTTTACCTGGTATCTTAAGTTTGCTGACAGTGAATATTTCAAAAACTCGATTTTACGGAAATTATTTGGCATCTGATTCCCATACAAACACTGTATTTCGCGCCGTGTTTCCCCGGCTCCTACAAAAAGTGGTGGAAATTATCTTGGACTGGCCTATTCGTTGCCGGAAACCACGTTTAATATAGTCAATCTCTAGCTGAATCCCAAACCTATCTTTTCCCATTGAATATTGTTGTAAGACTTCACCTAAACTTTGAAAAGTCAGGTTTTCCGTAAGAGATTCGTAGGCGAATGGGAATATAGACTGTATATTGTAGCCAGCAGGTAACTTAATATTTGAAATTCTTTAAAATTAAATTCATCGGAGACCAAAACTAATGTAATGGCTGGAAAATAGATACCAACTCAGCGCCAACTGTGCAAGATTTTGAACAGACTAACAAAGGTACGAGCTAATCATTTATGGTTAGACAAATCTTCACAGACAAATATGCCCGGAATTTTCTCTAATATTTCTCTACAAATGATATTTTTGTTTGCAAATTTATAGCTTTGTAAAAAAAATTACCCTAAAATTAAGCAGTCTTGCTTTATATTTTGGTGTGCTCTTTCAAGCTATTATATTATGTTTTGCATTTGTCGAGTTTTCAAATTACCTGCAAGATACCCATTCCGTGCGACATTTCGGAAAGAGATTTTAAAACTTCATTTGTGTTCGTAAAATAAATCAAAGCATTGTAGATGTACATGAGTCAGTTCGCTTCAAAACTTTATTTCAAATCCATAAACTATGGTTGAACTGTAATTTCTTCTCGCTATGTTTACTGGCGGGTAGTGTATAGTTCAGACAAACTCCCCCTTGCATTTCAATGCACTTGTCTCGTTATTATTCTGTGCTTTTGAAGTCTCCTGAAAAAACATTTATCCAACGCTGACATTTCTCACTGAGTTTTGGAACTGAAAAGCACTGAAAAAAGATGAGAAACTCTGCTAGCGGTGTACCAATCGATGCTTCCATCTCCGAGACGATATCTCTTTCAGCGATTTATGAAGGTTTTTATACATCTAGAGTCACTCTTACATCTTCCCCAGCAACAGTGCTTTGTAGTTACCATTACTGATATGACTGGGAATCTTATTCAGGTATTTCTTCTTTTTTTGATCGAAAAACCTATGAATCATGTTCTAACACGACTCTCAAAGTCACTGAAATACTGTAAACAGCCGCGAGTGTTTGTCTGAGTTTTGCGGGGGGTCTCGTTTCAGACATTGGAAGACCAAGGCCCGTAAATGATATGCCTAGCGCGGAAGCGGATAAAACACCACTCAGGCTACCTGTGGCCACAGCAACCCCGTGAACTATACCACGGGCTCGAGCGTACTTTTTACGAACAACCTCATAGTGCTTTGCCTGCTGTTCAAGCTCGGCAAGCGTATTGCAGACTTTCTGCAGTCGAAAGCTCTCTCCAGAGAGTGTAGGATAAATCGGCGGTGCTGTCGTAAGGGTTTGAATCGAATCGCTTGCCATCATATATGTATGTATACGTATGATTTACTCAATCTTCAATACGTAGCGTATCGGTTGACCATGAAAGTCTATGATGTTGCCTTTTTCGTCTCTAACTGTCAGGCGAAGGCTGTTTCGCATTGTCCCTAGAGCTCGTATGGGTATAGGCGCCAACATAGAATAAGTTATTTTTGCAAACTTCTCACCTCGGATTCAGTAAGCTAGCCAGAACGCTCGATGGCTTTCCCTCGAGAAGTGCGAAGCTGGAATCTACCACATCGCAGTGGACATACACCGTGTGGATATCTTGTAGCATCAGTTTATGCTCACCCACCCCGTGTATTACACCACTATCCTCTTCTTTTACGTTAACGCCAAACAGGCGGCAAAGATTCCAACTAAATCGAATCGGTTTCTTGACCTTTAAGATCCAATGCTTCCACGGTAGGGGTTTTACGAACTTCACCATGTCAGCATCGATTGCGGGCTTAAAGAAGGATTGAATACTTACCATATCATGATGCCCCCCATCGACATAATGTGGAAACATTAAACCATCGACACCCCACCAGAACGACGCTTTCTCTGATAGGTTCCACCAACTGTTCTCAAGAGTGGCTTCAACTAGCGAAATATTATGGATAACAAGAGGTTGGTCAAAGTAGACCGTATGGTCAGCCGTAGGACAGGTGACATTTAAGATCACCATGTTTTTCGATATTAAAGCCTGAAGTTTACTTCACGATACTAACATATAGTGTTAAACTTCAATATGTATTAATACCCAGCCGACATACGAAAACACAGGACCGATACTATGCCAAAAAGAGTTCATTTCGAAGGGGATTGGAGTGACTTTATCACACCTTACAATGTAAAGGCTTTCGCAGCCTTCAAGGAAGAATATCCCCACGCGTACTTCAATAAGTTCTTAGCTACGACAGTTGCATCAGACATATATGACGAGTCAACGTATAAGACTAGGATCAGCTTTCACTATGGTGGACAATACTGGTACATAGACGGCCCCGTACCAACAGAGATACGAAAATGTTTAGATGATGCACTACGTGGGATCGTTCGGCCAAAAAAAAAACCACACACAAATAATTGTATTCCAACAGCTTGGCTCAATGTCCAGGATAAGAAACACGGGGTCGATAGTGCGTCGATAAAAAACAGTTTTAAAGGGGAGTGGAACGACTTTGTCGCACCTCGCAATACGAAGGCGTTCGCAGCTTTCAAAAAAAAATATTTTAACGCGGTTTTCGAGAAGTTCTCAGCTAAGACAGAGGCGTCTGACATACGTGACGAGTCAACATGTAAGACTAGGATCAGTTTTCACGATGGTACACAATCTTGGTACATAGGCGGTCTCCTAGGCGGTCTCATACCAACAGCTATACGAAACCGACTAAACGACGCGTTACGTGGGACGGTTGGGGATTTTCCACTCCAATTCATAAGAACGGATTTTAAATATCGAGTTCCAGCTGTGGCCTGGGGGAGCGCCGCCAAAGACATAGATCCTCTTCTGCGAGCTCTCAAGATCTACGCAACAAAGGATCAGTCCTTCACGTTGAAGCCAAAAGATAACTTCCAAGAGCTGGGCTTTGATTATCCAACCAACACCGGCAACGACACCGACGACGATGACGACGATGACGAAGACAAAGACAAAAAAGCACAAGAATGGTTAGATGCTCTACCGATGAGGCATTGGCAACAGCAGCTATGCTTTGCCGTTTGGTGCGCGACGGCGGGCTGTGGAGTGTCGTTTGATGATCATCTTTCAGATGACGCACCAATCATTGACAACATCCGGAGCTTTTATCTCTTCCATGTGTACTACACAATCAGGCGAGTGCTGTCCCCCTCCCCAGAGAAAACATTTTTAATAAGAACAACAACGTTCCATGGAATTCCGTCGTATACGACAGGCTCAGGATAGAGTTTGGATTCGACAAATTTAACTTCGCCATACGCCGAGCAAGCGATCCTGATGAGACGTTTGGGTTCGACATCAACAGCCACTCGATATCACATTGCGGTTCTTTCGCAACGATATGGCGAAGAAGCAGCATAATTGGTTCGTTCCACAGAAGGGAAAGGGGTGACGAAGGCCGGGCTAGTCCGAATTAACACATCTATAAAGGTCTACGTGTTTTTTACCCTGGGAGCCCAGGCTGTGGGACTGGTCCCGATCGTAGGGCCGTCGGCCGCGTCCCTCGAGGTCCAAAAAGCCTGCGGTACACTGTTGAGAGATACCATCGTGGAAAATGATTGGGATAGTTTAGTGCAATATCAAAAAGCTGTGAATACCACGAAGGTTCGTCTCGACCTAGCAGTTGCCAAGGGTTGTCTGTTAATACCAAGCGACATGAATACCAACAAGAGGAGTATAGTGGGTTATAACAACAACCTGAAAATGGCACCTGCACCCGGCCTCATGTTCGGGATAAATGACGATATCAACCTGGATGAAAAACCCCGACTACCAACACCTATGGAAGGCCCAGAACCAAAGGTGAAACCCACAGCAAAGCTGCCTGCGAAGAAACCGCCAAAGAAACCCAAACCTACCACCAAAACGCCGCAGGTTGACACACACAGCGCAGCTGTAACGAGCCACGAAACTAACTTAACAATTGTTGCTATCATAACCGCCGGAGCCGCGTGGATGATGTTTCGTTAGCGACGTCGTTCCGACGATTTATACTGCTCTACTACGAATATGACCGCGGCTACGATGAGTAGCCAGACATTCTTGGCAAGGAAGCCAAAAACCTCACCTGCGGTCCGGAATATGAAACTAGCAATAACGCCTATCATTCCGGGTAGTATTTGTCCCAACTTCTTTCCCATCTCCTTCAAAGCATTACCAACCCCCTTAGCAACGCTAGTCAGACCTTTTAACAGCACAGAAACGATAGTACTAATCACGGCACCTGCAACAGCCAACACTCCAAGCACTGTAAACCCATACTTCTTGAAGATGGATTTTACGCGGTCTCGTAGCGACATACGCTCTTCGATGGCCTCTTTTATTTGCTCGTGCTCCTGCATTTCATTCTCTAGTCTTATTACGTCCTTTCGCGCTATTTCATATCCTAGCTCCACAAGTTTTTTGGCCCTAGCTAGCTTGTTGTTCCTTAAGGTCGGCAATATAGGCTTCTTCATTACTAATCTCTTTTTCCGCAGTGGGTCCCAGATCATCTCTTATCGTTTTTGGAAAACCTTCGTTTCCGATGTCAGACTGAAGGTAGGATTTGGCATAAGCACGATTGAGTCGCACGACAACCTCATCATATTCGTCTATGTTCGCAGTGAACTTAGCATTCTTTGGGTCTACTTTTGGAAACTTAGCACGGATGCGGTCCCAGGCATCTTTAACCCGTTCTTCCCTTTCAGCTAACTCTGCTTCCGTAGGTTTAGTGCTTGGCCCCGGGATATCTCGATTGAGCAATTCTATATACTCAGTTGTGCTGCTTCCCCAGCTACCCCGATGGCCCCACAATTTAGCACGTATGCTTTTTGTTTGATTTCCGAATCTACGCTTAGCTCTTTTCCACCAACCCTCCTGTGTCTCCTCCCCCTCACGCGGCCGAATCGACTTCCATTCTGCCTCAGTAAGGTTTTCCACACTCTCGCGACCTGCTTCGGTTGTAGGATCAAAGTCTATCACTTCCATATTGAACGTTTATATGTCATATACTATTAGTATTGACTATATATTCAATATCAGTTGATAAACATGTTATCATCAAATCTCAATCCGGACTATGCTCCTAGAGAAGGTAGATATCTCAAAGCCAGTCGTGTCTTCCATCGTGTAACTTTTACCCCTTCGTCGGCCAATCCAGGGGAAACTTTGATTGTTGATGTTCCCACGATAGGCGAAAATAGGCTTCTAGTACCTGGTGGTCTAGCACTAAGTGCCAATATCGCTTTATCTAGTGGTCATGCCAACAACCGTTTGGTGGCAAACGTTGGACGCTGCCTAGTCTCAAAGCGAATTGTAAGAATGGGCACTACTGTCTTAGAAGATTGTGGTCGGCCCGATCTACTGCAGGTATATACTGAGTGATCTCTACCTATCTGACGTAGAACGAGAGAAACACATATAGCAGGGTATTCAATCCGTCAACGTTAACAAACTTCGCTCGGCTGCTGGCGATGCAGACACCTCGAATGCGGCTGATAACGCGACGCTGGTTGCATATGGTAGCGTGTATAAGATACCTATCGCATACGAGATTCTCACAACTTATGGTGTCTTTTATTCGCATGCGATTCGAGACAAGATGTCATTCCATTTGACGCTGGCACCAGCCACAGACGTCATAGTAGGACCTGACAGCACAAAAGTAGGCACATATAAACTTTCAAATATTGAGCTCGAATATGAAGTCATCGAAAGTTTCCATCTTGCAGTGCAGGCCAAGGGTGTATACGACAGTGGCAAAGCCTTCCTGTACAACCATACTGAGTACTTCAAAACCGTCTCAGTCAACCTAGTAACTGACACACTCATATCTGAAAGTATAAACATACTTCGTTTATCTTTCAATGGTATCCTTCTTCTCTTTGTTGATCCGCATGCGGCAGGCGCCCGAGACAGTGAGAAGTTTGTAAATCCAGGTATCACCAAGGTCGAGGTACACGTAAACAGCATACCAAATGCTCTCTATTCTTTTGGTATGTTACTAAAGGATTTATGGAAGTCAGCAAAGAATTGGTTTTGTGGATTGACCTGTGGATCACTGCACGCTACGTCTATGACACATAAGAATTTCTTCGAGAACGAGTTTGCTGTACTCATCGATTGTCGCACTTCTCAAAACAGTAGAGTTCATGGGGATGGTCTTGCCCAACTAGATACTGGAGCAAATATTCGCCTGCGGATTCATCGTACCAAAGGCACAGGGACTTTGAATATGCATATATTCGTGCTTTCTGATGCACAGGCAACTATTGAACAGGGGATGCTGCAAAATATTTATAATTAATGCGTCCATTAGTTATGATGGACACCTTAACAGAACAAATTCCCTTTAACGCATTGATAATTGGCCCCGCAAACTGTGGAAAGACTCGGTTTATAGTCGATCAGTTGCGGGGTCCATTTCGTTTTAAGTTTGATTATATCGTGTTGATTTGTCCCACCTATGCTCACAATAAAACCTACAAAGGTTTTGGTAGTGGAGATCCACGCTTCATTCGTATAGCACCTTCTCAGAATGCTATAGATGCCACCCTGCGCGAATGTGCTTGTTTATTTGAAGGAACAAACACGCTTATTATCCTTGATCATTGTGCCGCAAGTAAGGATGTTAAGGGAAGGACCGATAAACTATCTGACTTAGCCTTTTCTGCACGCCACATCGGTATTTCGATTTGGGTATCGGCACAAACGCAAAAAAGTATATGCAAGGACTTTCGTGAAAACTGTGCAATCGTTGTGGCATTTCGCATCGCAAGTGCGCCGGGATTAAAGGATTTGTTTGATGACTACGGTGCTGGCATATCACTAGATGATAAAAAATATATTTATTTCAGAACTTGAGACTAAGTTTGCACATATATGCTTCTGTTTGCGATATCCATTTTCCACCGTGTTGCAGATACCTTCACCTGTGGTATGTCACGGCACATTGAAATAGGATGGATGGAGAATTCGACGCTGTAATAACTAATATACTAAATGAATCCTCTGAAACGAGCAAAACGTGTAGGGCATCGACCGTGGAAGCCAGCTCCGCAGCCGCCGATACATTGGCTGACCATCGGGAAGCACTTGCGATTTTAGCTGCAACTGGTACAACACAGGAATACCTCGGGGAAATCGTACTCTCTAGGAGATATCCATAGATTATCTGAGAAAGACATAGAACTACTACATAGAAGGTATCAGGCCGTTGTGGCTCAACAAGTAACAAGTTGTTTAGTTGATAGTACGATGACCCTAGCTACTCGCGTAATTGCGCACGTTTTACCTATAGATTCCCAACCAGCACTACTAAAGGACTTAAAAGCAGATCGTATAGTTCGCAATGAAATATCTTCTTTGGCTGGCTTATTGTCTCTTAAAGCAGGACGTTTCGTAGCCCTAGCTAGTGCTATGTTCCATGTATCTAACCACATAGAAGTTGATAATTGTTTATCTTCCGACACAGTAATTGAAGACACACCAACTATCAACATACGTCACGAAGTGGATGATGTCGGGCGGTGCAGGAGGGAAAGGGTTAAGAAATAAACTCTCTCACAAGAAAGAGCACATCGAAATTAGTAAGTTGACCAAGTTTGGTGACGTTTCGTTCGATATTTACCCTGTGGTGAGCTTTCAAAAATCGCAAAAATAAGAGACATTTGTATGGATTGGAGGGACGATACCAATTTTTTTTTTTTTTTTTTTTTTTTTGAAAGCTCACCTCAGGGTAAACATCGAACGCAACGTCACCAAACTTGGTCAACTTACTAATTTCGATGTGCTATTTCTTGTGATGGAGTTCATTTCTTAATTAAATTATAATTACATTGACTTTACAAACTCGACTCAGTCCTTTTTTCGTTTCTAAAGTGGCCAATACGTGATAACCGATGGATTTATTCTAAATAAACGTAACTAATTATTCCACAGTTACGTCACAACAATGAGCAAGTCATCTCCAGAAGATCGCCTCAGTGAGTTCGACGATGTGTTCCAGCATGTCAAATCGTTTGGTCGATATCAGTGCTTTCTCTATAACGGACTCAATGTACTCACCACCTTTCCCATGATGCTTCAGTTTGGTCTTCTCGTCTTTGCCATGGGAACCCCTCAGTTTCACTGTGACGTCACCAACACCACGTGTCCTCCTAACACGTGCTGTGATAACTGTACATCTTACAGTTTTGATGGACCCTTCACAAGCACCGTCTCTGAGGTAAAACTGCAATAATAGACTGCTTTGACGATACGTATACAGCGGCCATCTATTGGACCATAAAGAATTATGGAGCCACAACATTTAAAGTCGCTGAGGCATGATATAACATACGTAGAGAGGTGGTCTGTTGACAACACTAGGTAACCGATAACTTCGGCGTCAGACAGACATTACTTTATTTTCCCCTTGCATAAATAAATGCATCGGTTTTATCCAAATAAATTATTATTATAAATAATTATGAGGTCACAAATTTGTACTCAAAACTCTCTAATATATATTTTACTAGCCGAAAACAAGAAAAGTAGTAGAAGTACTTCTGAATCATTGTTTCTTTCTTTGATGCATTTCTACATAACTTATACTAAGTCTCGATACTAAGTTTTTGCACACAATAGGGTTGGTTGATCATTAAGAAAAATATTTCGTCTATTTTATTTTTATTGCGTTCGACGAAGGTATTTACCGTATCGTGGCATGTTTCTTCCGTCTGCCGTTCTCAAGTATGTTAAGGCCTGGTTCATTTAATGGAAAATAGATGTACGTTAAAAAAGGTTTTCTGACGAAAATAACAGTTTAAAGAAAATCTAATTACACGATAATACTAATATCCACTTCCTTAAATGTGTTAAGTGGATGGTTGTCGTATGACGTGATCGATGACGTCATAATTATATAAAATATTTTAAGTGAAATGCGGCTGCGACGATAACATATGCATATAAAGTAACCCTGCCAAAACATTACTCCTCCCGCAGTGTTTCAGACCACGCTTAGAAACATGACTATCATGTAAAGACAAGGAGATATTAAGGGTACAAAAAATCACGTGAAATATTTTGCATATCAGTTTTCACCTTAATTACTCGTTAACGAAACATTGTAGTCATCTTTTCTAAGTTGATTTAGTTAAAAGGCTTCAACCTTAACTAAACACATCCACTCATCATCCTAGCTGTTTTAAACTCAGAGCCGCGTTTTCGATTTACTGATTTCGTGTTCTAAGTCACGTGACAGCCCACGTGACACGTTTTACTACACGCAAACCACTTAAGGTAGTAAAGAATGGCGATATCTATTATCGTGAGAAACTTGGCGTAATTACCATATTCGGCTGTGCTGAAATAAGGAAAAAGTTTTTACCCGAAATGTGACCCCTGAACCAGGCCTTAACATGCTTGAGTTTTGCGTCTTCGTCACAAGTTCTCCAAGCTTCGTGGGTAAGTTATAGCTTATATTATAAACTTATCTTCAATCATTGTTGTCTAAAAAGTTCGTAGGTTCGATTTACCAAAGCTTGAGGATAGGAATAGGAATAGGGATGGGGAGAAGGAGAGAGGAGAAGGGGAGAAGAGAGGGAATGACACTGATTCTCCCTCCCCCCCCCCCCCCCTCCCCCCTGCGCTTACGACACAGGCTATACCTGTTTGGTATGCATGTAGCTTAACGAAGTCAGGCTATCTGATAATTATGAAACGATAGACATGAATTAACCCTTCCTAATGTTAGGTTTTAACATTTTTTATTGCAGTGGAACCTGATATGTGATCGTGCACCTATTGGTGCTACACTTCAGACCTGTTTCTTCCTAGGAATGCTGGTTGGATCGTTTGTGATGGGAATTCTATCTGACGCGTTTGGCAGGAAAATGTGTGTGTTTATCTGCTTTGCTCTTATGGTAAGCAATCGTTGAAAACAGCGATTTCAGGACGTACTTGGTAATGAAAGAAATTTACAGCAGTCAAAGCATCATATCTTACTTGACTCCGAAACGAGAACGTGTATGACGGAATTGAAGAGAACCGGAAGTTGTGCGGCTGTTATGCCTTACTAGCTCACTGGATTCAATTTATTACTCGGGCTGCCTGTGGGTCTTAAATTGGGCTCTGTCTCTTTTTCTTTTTTCGTCGTCGTCGACACAAGTGGGAATTTGCATACTAGGTCCATGACATTGCTACCCATGTGGAAGGGAGATTTCGCCGCTAAACCAGTGTTTATCGTAAACGTCTATATAATTATTCTAATGAACGAACTGTCGATTTTAAACAAAGATATTTTCAAAAATTGCTGTAATTTGTGCTTTGTGAAGAACAAACCATATACGATAAATGGTAGTGTTAACCGAACCGAGCGGACACGGAGAAGCTTTTATCGTGTCTAAACATTTAAATAATGAATAAACGAGTCAGACATTTCAGTAGCTTGAAATACAGCCGTTACGTTCTATTTGGCTATATCTGAACAAGGCCGGGAAGAATGGAGCAAGGACGAAAAAGGAAGGAGGGGGGAGTGGACAACATTCTACCAACACTCAACATTACGCGACACTAAAACGGACGCAACACACTTTAATACAGCCCGAGTACAGGCTGCGCGTAGCCTCATTCTGAGAATACGTACTTGATTCAAGCCATGAATTTAAAGTAAATACTTTGGAACTTTTGCAGGTTGCGGCAAGTCTGGGATCATCGTTCACGCACTCCGTTCCTCTCTTCGGGTTTCTTCGATTCTGTGTTGGTTTTAGTCTGACAGGAACAATGTTGTCATGTTATATTTTCAACGTAGAAATAGTTGGACCAACTTGGAGAACACTGGCTGGTAATCTCACTGAGTTCTATTGGGATGGTTCAGGTCTTCTCTACGTTTTATTGGCCTATTTCATTCGCGACTGGAGAATGCTTATCATTGCCTCGACTGTCCCTGCCTGTCTGCTTTTTCTCTTTTGGAGGTTCGTAGATGAATAGGTTCTTGAGTTTAATATCGTAATAGGTCTTTTGCAGGAAACAGTCACGTGCAGATATATCACTTCGATAACCAATGGATCACGCTCGTGATACCATGGGAAAGGCTTTACTGGATGGCAAACAAACTTCAAAACGCTGTTTTAGAAAGATGACAATCGATTGGAAGTAGAAAATAACATTTACAAAAAGGTTTTGCTAATGACACTACCGATCTCGTACAAGTGCCTTTAAATATATGAAGTCAGATGTTTTTGTGACCCATTTGATTGCATTTCTGCAAAAGGCACATTATATCCATCTTGAACTGAATAGCTAGAGTTCCTGCCACCCGGTTCGCACAGAGTAAATTGGGTTCAAGTTACAATTGTGGGTTGAACCCAGCCTAGACCCAAGCGTTCCTTACCATGGTAACGAGGTCGAGTGGGATGTGTGTGACGTCACAAAACGGACATTCACCGTACAGAGAAAGATGGCGGCTTGTATGATCACCCACAATCCTTTGCCCGTGAAAACATTTAAATCTGTTAAACTGAAACGTGGTAGATGTTTCAAATCTTAAAAACAGGCCAATACCAATACCATTACACTGTCGGCGAAGAGAACAACGAATTTGTACGTGTTAGGTTCGCAAGGAATTGTGGTCAAATGTACAGCCGCTATCTTTGTCCGTAAGCTGGATTGTTTCCATTTTCCAAAACAATAACGATATATTGTATTTTTTTTTCATTTGGTACAGATAGAACGAAGGTCAATTCTTTGTTCTGTGTTGTCAAATTTCAAGATTTTGGTTCCGTTCTACAATAACTGACATCTCAATTCAGGGTATTTTTTGGCCAAATCACTTTGGAAGTTGGAATTTCCAAGGTTTTGCACACTTCCAACGGATAGAAACTTCATTTCCACGGGTTGGAAATATGCTGGAAATTTATTTGAAATTCTAATTACCAACATATTTCCAACCCTTGGAAGTGCTCCAGATTTTCCAGTGATAATTAAGGGATGTTTTTTGCTATAATTCACTCGGCGTTCTCCAGTCCAGAACATACTCGCTCGCCTCAGTTCTCTCGCTTCCCGCTCAGGCAGGAAGGAAAGCCTGGGACTAGGCTGGGCTGATCCCAACCATATTGCACTCCACTCAATTCTATTACCATAAGTGTTATTTTATAGCATGTTGTTTGCTATAATTCAAATAAATCATGATTGTCTTATTTTCCATCCGACTATTATTGTCACTTGTCAAATCGCTTTGAAAGTAATGATAATCATACAATCAAGGATAAAGATAAACGGCGATAGACCCGCTTAGTGTAGTGGTCGTGACGTTTGCCGATTACAAGCAAAAGCCACGAGTGCAAGTTCCAGTTGGACCGCTCAATGTTTTTTTCCTCTCGTTTACCTTTTTCGTTTACCTTATATCGTTTACCTTTTTCTCTTCTTGTTTACCTGTGAACCCTGGCCCTAAGTATTGGATGTGCATGTGAACTCGTCGTTTACCTGTGAACTTATTTAATGGTTAGGGTATGTTTTATGGTTAGGGTTAGGGTTAGTCTTAGAGATATGAAAATAATTACTTTCATTATTATTATTATCCATGTAAAAAGTACGATAAAATCCATTGTTCTGCGCATTGAGCCTCCTCGCATGGACTTTGCCTGGGTTTCAGAGTACGAAAACACTGGATGATAATTATGAATTTGTTTTATGAACAAATTCACTTTCAACCAATCGGAACTTACAGCAAAAAAATATAGCTACGAAACGGGCACGATTCATAAGGTTCCGAATATACGATTTGCTTTATAAACGACATTTGGAACAGTAGTGCAAATCGTAGTTTTAATATTTTGAAAAACAAATTAAGGAGATTAGACGTCTTCCTAACCTCTAGGGCGATTTTCATGTTTCCACCAATGAGATAAACAATTTTCACAATACAAAATTAACACCTTCCCCATCTGATTAGAACGCGTTGTCTTTGAATTGCACTTTAGTGCTAACAAGCCAATGCCGGATTCTATATAAAAGTTCAGATATTTTCATACTTTATTTAGTCGTTAAATACCTTTTCAAACCATTTGCTTAATTAGCAACGAGAATTTTCGTTATGATCTGTATAATGTTAAGGAATGGTACGAGCTAGCATACTAAACGTGATACGATTATTTTTTCAATGCTTAACAGCTTAGTCCCCAGATCACCACGTTGGCTTGTAGCTCAAGGTCATCTAGATGAAGCGACTAAAGTTCTTATAAAATTTGGCGGGCAGGACAACAATCCCGTAGATCCAGAGGTGTTGAGGGCCATGGTCGAGGACGTCAGAAGGGATCAGATTATTAGAGAACAAAACAAGAAGAAGCACACTGTACAGGACTTATTCCGAACTCCTAAAATGAGAAAATGGACCATTCTGCTGTGTTACAACTGGTACGTTTAATCATAGCTTTAATTCAAGGTCAGGTCTGATCACGTATTGAGTTAGATAAGTGTTCATATCTCCAAATTAAACTTTAAGACGAAGTGGACTTGTTTTGGTTAATGTTCATAGAAAAGAGTCTCCGACAAAATCTCCTTGTGTTGTGTGCATTGTTTCGCTGAACAAGTATTTTGTGGGTTATATAGCCGATAGATTTCAAATTAATTGACCAGCCTGTCTCGTACCCAGAATATTATTGGTGGGATGCAAATTAGCTTTCGAAGGGCGAATAAAGTGTCTACAGGAGCATGGGAAAGGGAAGGTATTTCTCCCCAGGCTCCATTGCGCCTCATGTTCCTCTGCGCGGGATCTATGGAAACACCTGGGTACAAGACAGATTGATAATCCGCTGTTATATAAAAAAAGTTACACTGACCCAGCTAGATTAAAGTTATCGACTCTCTCATTTCTTGACTTTTCGGCATCGTCAGTCTGGTGCGCATGCGCCTCAGTAGTAGGAAGTTACCTATTTTCCCAAAACTCAAACGAAAAACGCCACAGTACACCACTGAATTGAAAAAAATACTGCGCCGAGTCTGTAATATTAATCTATTTATAATCTAATTAAGAAATTAACTACATCACAAGATAGAACACATCTCAATTAGTAAGTTGACCAAGTTTGGGGACGTTTCGTTGGGTATTTACCATGTGGCGAGCTTTCAAAAGTCAAAGAAATAAGAGACTTTTGTATGAATTGGAGGGATGCTTGTCCCAGCAATTCATGCAAATGACTCTTATTTTTGAGATTATCGAAAGCTTGCTATTCAATTTCTATTTACTAAATCATACTCAAGCTTGGTATTCTTATTAATTCCAGTTTGTTAATTGTTAATTGGAGTAACTTTACAATGTCGGCCTAAGGATAGTTGTTAATTCAACGGGGAGATTCTATTGACATTATAGGCTATGGTTAAAAGGGAAAATTATGAGTCTTTCCTCTCCTTCATAAAGGGAGGTATGGGTACGAAGTTAAAGGACAATTCTATTAAATCTGATAACATGTAGAATACAGGAGCATCACTAATGTTATTACTCTGTTCTAATGGAAAAAATATGTTCAGTAAAGGGAACAGTTGATGAAAATACTAAAAAGCGCCCAACAGTGAAAGCTATTTTTTTGCCGGTGCCTTAAAAATGTTTCTGTTTTTTTTACTACCCAGGTTTGTGGTTGCGTTGGTAAACTTTGCCTTGTTTTTGTTCGTCACAAGTTTTGCCGGAAGCATCTACCTGAATGCTACTCTCATGCGTTTTGTTCCTTTTGTTGGGAATCCTGTCCTATGGATCATGCATAAAAAGTAAGAACAACTTTTAAAATTCTTATTCAAGGTTTTTTTACTTTACAGTGAAGGTAAGTCAACCTAGTATCGGCCACAACCTATTCTCAGTTACGCATGTAAACAATTAAATCTCTCTCTAGGGGAGGCACACAAGGTTTTTTTCAAGCCAGTCCGAGACTGTCGATACTAACCCTGGCCTTTCATCTTGTTTCTTGACTCTCAAAATTCAGTGAAATAAAATAATTTCTGTTTACCTGTTGCAGAAATGGTGCTCCTTCCTCTTGCCGAGACTTCATTGCAGCGCTCTCGCGATTCCTCCCAAAAAAAATGAATAAAATCAAACCCGGAAGCAGCACAACTCCACAAGAAATCCTTATCGGCCATGCTTTATCTCGTGAATATAATTTATCGCGTCCTGCGGCGATTTTCCACTGCCGAGAGAAGAAATTCTCAAAGTAACTCCGTATATCTATTATCGGGCACCCTGTGGATGAAACACAACAAACTGGCACGCGCGGCATGCAGTGGCGGAAATTCCCTTTGGATAAGCTTTAACTTGCCCAAAGCAAAGGAAAGTTAAGTTATTGCAAAGAAACGGTTTATTATAAGAATGTGAAGACTTGGGGCGCAATTTATAGCACAGTGAATGAGCTCAGTAAAACGACTAGATGCAACGAGGCAACAATAAACACTTAATGACTGGCCCAGAGGGAATCAGTGAGTTTAGTTTCCCCGAGATCCTCGATGTTCCCCGAGATGGAGTCGAGGGGCAGTCATAAAAGTGATTTGTTATATAGACATAAGTTTTACTACTTGATACGAGCGAGGCTTGTCGTCTTCTCTTCGGAACTCGGCTGCTTTTCAACTCAAAACTCTGCCAGCGTCGCTACGGCATTTTTAGCATCGTTGTGTGTCTTTCTTGCATCATTTTTAGCTACCAATTTCTCTCTCTTGCGCTTGATAAAGATTTGAATTGCTTCATTGGAGTGGTTCCATTTTGAATGCTTTCTCTCGACGAAAAATGGCCAGCTTTTGATGAAGATTTAGACATTTTGGTAAACAAATATTTCTCGCCTTTAGCTAGCCAGTGGCGCGCCCGACACATCACACCATGTTCTGTCACGATGTGATCACGTGGCGGGCAACATTGGATTTTGATGACTGCCACGTGATCCTGAATCAGCCAACGAGAGCGTGCGTTGTGTCTGGAAAACTTATGGCTGTGCAACGATAAACACTTAATGACTGGCCCCTCGGGAAACTGAATTTTGTTTCCCCGAGATCCTTCATGTTTCCCGAGACGGAGTTGAGAGGAACATCGTGGAACGAGGGGAAAACACAACTCTCTGATTCCCAAGGGGATATGCACAGTCATTAAGTGATCTGTTATAATGACATAAGTTTTACTAGAGGCAAAGTTGTGCATAAATACAGGACCTACCTGATACGAGCGAAGTTTGTCGTCTTCTCTTCGGGAAGCTGCTTTTCAAATACAAAACGCTGCCAGCATTTAGTATCGTTTTGTGTCTTTATTGCATCCTTTTTTAGCTACCAATTTCTCACTCTCGCGCTTGATAAAGATGTAAATTGTTTTTTTGGAGCTGGTTCCACTTTGAACGCTTTCTTTCGACGAAAAATGGTCAGATTTTGATAAAGATCTAGACATTTTGGTAAACAAATATTTCCCGCCTTTAGCTAGCTAGTGGCGCGCGCGACACATCACACCATCTTCTGTCACGCCGTGTGATCACGTGGCGGGTAACAATTGATGAATTGATGCCCGCGCGGGAAACATTGGATTTTGATGACTGCCACGTGACCCTGAATCAGCCAATGAATCTGGGGCAACTTATGGCTATGTAACAACAACGCTTATTCCTGCCACCCTTGTCCGAAATGAAGTACGTTTTATGGGCCTAAATAGTCGCTGAAGAACTATAGCCTCAATCCAAACATTTTTTAAAGGTTTTCCTATCGTTACAAAGGTATTGCTTGGCCGATAATAGGTAAGTCAACAACTGACTTCTTCAGTGATTTTTTTGGGAGAATATGAAATTCGAAAGGAATCAGGTTGTACAAACTTAATCACAACTACTAAAGATCACGAAGGAATAAAAACATTGGCAATAACCCTCTTCGTTATACGACTGCAAGCGATCAAAGTAAACTGGCTGATAATAGGGTGAATTACCTTACGTCAGATATGGCCGGGGAAAATTTGAAACCAATTGAAAGGCGAAATATAAACGTTAACCACACCCTAAGGTCACCATAGTAAAAGCCTATTGGTTTCTTTTGGTTAATACGTTACAATATCGATATCCACTATTAATTGTTATTATTTACTCTTGTTATTAGGCATATAAGTGTTATTGTCAATTTTGTAGTTGTCCCTGTTATCATCGATATTTCTCTTATTTCCTTATAGTTGCTAAATCTTGCTTACCACATATACTATACACCCCATTCCAATATGGCGGATACACGGCCGGAGCGTTGGGGCGGGACACGAAAACGAGGGTAGTTAGGCGGAAGTCGATGTCAAAAAGGTCATGAGGCGGGAATTTCGCGCAAGTTTTGAAGCGAGTTTGTTTTTCCGAGAGGGTTGGAATAAGTAGATTTTATCCCCAGAGAGTTAGAAAATATGGCGGATATTCAGATATTATTACTTATCTTTGATTATTTCGATAAGCAATGGAACGCGGCCCATCAGTTTACGGTACAATCTATTTTTAGAACGGCGCGTGGGAGAAAACAATGGCATCCATGTTGCTTTTATAAATTCAATATTAGTTCTCTAATTAGAACAAAGGCTTTCATGTTTTGGACAATCGGAGTTGCTGGGGCAATTAGGTGCAATACGCTTGAGTATCGATTTAGCAAGAATCGTTTTCCTAAAATCATCGTAAATCGTAAACTGCTGGGTCGAAACCTAATATGACAGATCGAGACTGGTTATGATGGGTGACTAGTCTTGTAAAAACTAGTGTTGATCTGCGTCGACGGGGAAGATAAACTCTGGTATGATCAACTAAAAGTCGATTAAGGTGATCTAACCGCCGTGGGGAGCGAGTAGCAGCTGACGTTTCGAGCGCTAGTCCTTCGTCAGAGCTAGCGCTCGAAACGTCAGCTGCTACTCGCTCCCCACGGCGGTTAGCACACCTTAATCGACTTTCAATTGATCATACAAGGTTTACTTCTGGTTTATGTAAATTGTGTAACGTAACGTAATCGTTTACTTTGATAAACAATCTTAAGTCTTCCAAACTCCCCCCCCCCCCCCCCCCCCCCTCCACTTGTATTGCCCATTGTTTTGAGGCAAAGAAACAATAGCCAGACTTGTAAAATACTAATAATTAATGTTTTATTGAATTGGCTCCCGGTCAATAACATATACGTGACATAGGGAAAGTCAAGTTGTCTTCAGTTCTCCTCCCCCCTACCTCCCCCACCCTCCATCCCTCCCCCTCCCTCCTGCCCGAAGAATAGGTGTAGTAGTATAAAGTCGCAGAACTCTGAGTAAAACACGTTTCACTAAAAACATAACCGGTAAACACATCATTTATACACCAGGTAACATAAGTCCGCCATCATGCTCTCCACCTGTCTGTCCCAGCATGCCTTGAAATATCTATTTCCAGTCCCCACGCAGAGTAATACACAATTAACGATCCTCTTTATTGTATAGAATCGGTCGTCGGATTTCCAGTGGTGTTCTGATGCTTCTTGTTGGCGCTTCATGTCTGATGATATTAGCTGTTCCAATGGGTAAATTTTACGCTATTTTTTAACATTTATACCTCATGTTAAATGATATGGATATCACTGATCTCTCACAAATACTGACAACATTAAGTCAGAATAGTCATTATGGAATAGCGAGATCAAGCAAGATTGAGGCGGGAAATATATTACTTATTATAGTTGTGCATTTGGGTCGTCCATGTTACAATTGCTAATAAAAGAGTTAGTGTGTGAATATATCGCAAAAGTTAAATGTGAAAATGCTGCCCGAAATGCTTTTCTTACCAAAGGGGAACAAGTCCAGATGATAAGCGGTGTCTGTCCTCGTTTATGTTACATAACGAAATAAATACTCAAACAATAGCTTTCCTAGCAACAGATGCCGAGAGGATCGATTCGAAGCCGAATCAAATCGATCAAATCAAATCAAATCCAGATACTTTCAAAGATGCTTTCATTTTGGTAACCCAATTACATTTAGGAAGATATTGGAGCGGTTTTCGATTGAGTGTCGTAAAACCAAAATCAGAGCCAAGCACGGGAGCAAGTAAAAATACAATGAACCAATCACTGTAGTAATAGGCCTTTTGCAGGAAACAGTCACGTGCTGATATAATACTTCGTTAACGAAGGAATTGAACTCGTGATCCCCATGGGAAAGGCGTTGCCATAGATGCTGGAGGGCAAACAACTTTTAAAAACGCTGTCTTGGAAAGATCGAGAATCGATCGGAGGTGAAAAACAACATTTACAAACAGGTTTTGCTAATAACACTACCGATCTCGTACAAGTGCATTAAATAAATAAAGTCCGATATTTTTTGCTCTTCAGTACAACCATGTGATTGCATTCCTGCAAAAGACCCATTCGTGATTGGTTTTATTTGAACCAATCACGAGGCAAAGTAAACACAGTCATGGATATCTAACCAATCAAATTCGAAAGTAATCACCTAATTACTTTTCGACCCTCATGCAATTGAAAGCGCTCCGGCTATATGTTACGGTCCTTTAAGTATATATCAGGTCAAACTTGTTTTTGTTATTAATAATGATCGATTTTGTATCAAGTGAATAGTTGAATAGCAGAATATGTATTGAGTTGAGCGAGTGTTGCGTCTATGAGTTATAGAGGTTTCTATTATGCTAATGTGTGACGTAATTTGACGTAAATTCGGGAATTTACATTCATTTCTTTTTCCTTGTGAATGAAACCGTTTTCTGATTTTGACAAAATATTTGGTAAAATCACCGATATATAACCTTCAAATATAACATAGATGTTTACAAAAGGTCATTTATCTCTATACCATCATGTTTTTGTATAATAAATGACGACCGGTTTTACGTCACCGGCTTGAATATATGATAAATATAAACCTCTAACTCATGGATGCAACACTCAAATCAAGAAATATTCTACTTTTCAACTATTCACTTGATGTAGTTTCGATATTAGTAGTAAAAATGCTTGACTTCATATACACTTTAAGATAGTGAACTTCATGTTTTTCCATTTTTCTTAATAAGTAAAAGACATCGATTAATATGTATCGTAAAGTCATTGTTTAACCCAGGATATACTAATAATAATGTTATTTATAGCAGGGAATCCATGTCTCCGAAGAGTTTTTCAATAGAGCCCTGCATAACATAAATAAAATAAAATAAATTTACATTAAAAATCTAGTGTTAAAAGCTAAGCTAAATATAAAAATACGTTTATAGAATAGCTATAGTAATAACATTTAAGATATGTTAAAAAACAGAAGTATCGTCCTTATCAAGGAGGTGTGACGAATTCCAATTCAGTATAAATGTTCTACCAGTCTGGTATTCTATTTGGTGTTATGTCCGAGGAGAAAAAAAGTCGTATCTGTACATATTTGAATTTGAACTGATTTGTTCGCAAAGTTATATCTTAAAGGTTTTGGTTCCTCTAAATGTTGTATGAACCATGTAAAATAACGTTAACGTTCCTCATTTGCAGACCAACCAATCATTAAATCAGTACTCGCCATCTGTGGATACGGCTTCATAAACTTGGGCTGGAGTTGTGTATATCTTATCACTTCCGAGCTGTTCCCAACGGTCCTAAGGTTAGTATAATAAAGTTGTGCGTATACATGTTCTTGAACATAAGTGTTCTCGGCATTTGCCCCAAGAGCATGATGAAAGCTCATTGAGGGGCTTACGCCGACATTTCGAACATTTAGTCACAATGTAAATGAGGCCTCAAATACGTAATTAAATAAAGTTGAAATAATACAAGAACACAAAGAGAAATTTGGGCTAAACAGATAACTCTAGTCAGTAGTTTTACTGAAAAGGTTTGGAGTTTTTATATAAGACTGAACCTGATAAACATTTCACAATTTTGAGCTCCGGCTAAGGACAAGAGTGACAAACCGTACAAAAAGAGGTCCAAATACCGACCCTTGAGGAAGTCCATGAGTAATATGTCTCTAGAGGTGATGAAACTACCACATTATTAGAACATTGCTAGGAACGCCTAGATGAATAGGATTTCACCATGCACACTTCGTGTCTAAATATTATATTTTAATTGGAGTTATTAATCTGCAGTGTTAAAGCACCTCTGACGACTTCTTTTTCGCTCTCGTTAGCATCTGCCTACAATGTTTCACAAATTATTTTTGGTTTCCATGTGATTTGTCAAACATTTAAACTAGAATTCCTTCTCAACGTTGTTCTTTGTGTATGTTCTAGACATCGATAATAAAAGTCTACACAACATACTTTAAAGTTCCCAAAGTAACGACCGCCCGAAAGTAACGATTAAATTTGATGGCTGCTAATAAATCCCGAAAGTAGCAACCCCTCCGAAAGTAACGATCCCGACTTCTTTACTGTGGGCCACATGCCTGATAGTCTAGCAGAAGTCCTGTATAAACCATTGTTAGACAATAATATAACAGTGTCATGTCGAGTATCTGGTCAATTCAGAAGTGCGCCAGAAGCTGTCTAGGTTCAAGGCGGTGGCGTTGAGATTCCCTGTCTCTACGACGTTAAAGTTAAAAAGGAACTAAAAGGTCAGCGAAAAGAACTTGAACTTCTTAACCCAACGGCTGATAACACTATCTAGAACAGGAGCTCTTTTCTTTGTGACTATGTAGAAAGCAAACTAAGACTAAACAAAACATGGCAACAGTTATAATAAGCGCTGGGATAAACCGGTATTGAGATGAATACAAACATTGAATTAGTAGTATGTAAACTGAGGGGACTGGCGCAGCATCAACGATTTCAATCGCACCTAAATTTTTCTGTCCCCTCACCCTCAACGCATTTGTTTGGACTTTGTAGACCACAATGCCCAAAATCCCAACTTATTATCTATTGAGTAACCTAGATGTTGTTATTTTGGGCATTTATGGTCTACAAAATCCAAACAAATACGTCGTGGGTTCGGGGACAGCAAATTGACGTACGACGGAAACGTTGATACTTCGACCAGTCCCCTCACTTTACATACTACTACTCAACATGATATACCATTTAAACGAATAGCTATGCTAAGATATAGGACCACCCTAGGAGATGGAGTGCGAAAAGTGTGGGAGAGCGTTTAAGAGGAGTTGGAATCTGAAACGCCACCAAGAGAATCGCAAGACCCCATGTGTTAGGACTCCAAAGTGCTTTATATATGAGGAGAGCTAAGCTGCTACTTTGCTTTGTGGAGACATAAGAAGAATAACTGCCCCAATCCTATCGTTAACAAAAATTAGATACGCGCCGGTACTCAATATTTCTATACCCAATTAGAGAAAGGATAATATAAGTAATATACCATGGCCGATCATATACTAACATTCATTCAAGAACCTGCTGGCATCAAGGGCTATTTACGAGGATGGAAGATGGACGTTCCAGATGGTAATCCTCTAGGGGCAGACCCAGCTGCTTTCCTTGCCGGCGTGCGAAAGCAGACTACCGAAAAGATCGATGAAGAGCTACAAGACTTAGATAACATTAAGGTTCAGCTAGCTTTGAATATAACTCTCCGTCTCGACAAACCTGAGGGTTCAGTATACGATACAATCACATTTCGGAGTTCACAAGCAGTTCTGACCAACAGTTCTGATACCCGTGGAGTAATAGTAGAAGCACATGCTCAGATCTATAACTACATTGAGAAGTGGATCAGTCGAGGATCGAACTGGGTCATAGATAAAGTCAACATTCTATGGGTGAACATTGCTAAGTATCAACCACTACGCGGAGGTTCATATTTACCACTACCTAAAGAAATTGCGAATAAGAAAGCCGTGATCAATGTGGAAAACTACGACAACCGTTGTTTTCGTTGGACGGTACGTGCCGCGAAATTTCCAGTTGCGAAAGATCCACAAAAAACGTCTAAGTACCCAGAAGACGATAAGTTGAACTTTGATGGGATAGACTCGCCAACACCAATCTCACAAATACCACGCTTCGAGAAGCAGAACGAAATCTCTATTAATGTGTATGGTTGGGATTTTAAGGATAAGTGTTTGATTGTGCACCACATCTCAAAGGAGACTTTCTTAGAGCGCATTAACGTCTTGCTTATAGAGTGCCCAGAGAGTGGTCTGCAGCACTATTGCTGGATCAAGAACTTAATCCGCCTCCTATTCGATCAAACGAAACATAAAAATAGGAAGCACTTCTGCGAACGATGCCTACATGGATATTCCAACGAAACTCTTCTTGCGAAGCACATCCCAGAATGAAATGGCATTAATGACCGAGCCATTCGAATTGAAATGCCTACCAATGAGAATAACAAAGTCTCATTTCAGAACGTCCACAAACAGCTAAAAGTTTCCTACGTTATCTATGCAGATCTTGAGGCTTTAACTACTAAGATCGAAGGACCTGCCCAAGACCCAGAAAAAAGCAATACGCTTAAAACAGAAGAACATATTCCTTGTGGATTTTCCTACATCGTCGTACGTTCAGATGGTTATAGCGAACCACCAGTACTATATCGAGGTACGGATACGATCGAGCGCTTTCTACGATGTATACAAGAAGAAGAAACAAAGATAAAAGCCACTACGTATGTCGATGAAAAATAAGAGAGATTATGATAGGTCAACTATTTGTCATATCTGCCAGAATCTATTGGTTGGTAAAGATAGAGTACGCGATCATTGCCATATTACAGGAGAGTTTAGAGGTGCCGCACATAATCCATGTAATCTCAAATTGCGCATCGGGCAGAATGACGCGACACATCCGGGACTTATTATACCACTTTAATTAGCTGCCAGCGGCAAATTCGAAAGCGAGTGTCAATTGTAACAAAGAAAACGGCCCAAAAGCTGAAGTAGTGTCAGTGAATCCTCAAATTTCGTCAAATTCACTGGCGGTATACGTATGCTACACACGGCATTTTAAGACGACATTATAATAAACAATTTGCGCGCAATAATTGAACTTTGCGGTAAAAGCAAATCATATCCATTCGACAACGAAAGTCCGTGTTTTCAAGATTTATTTGTATGAGAAAAAGCTATTCCTGTGACTTCAGCTTGATTTTCTCGTCCAAATCTCGCTCGATTTTTATGCTACAAACGGCAAAAGTTTGTTTAATGTCTCAGTAAACCATGTCTATATTTTGGCAGAGTTCTGTTGATAATGTTTCATATCGCAGTGAACTTTTCTAGAAGCCATGTTATTGACTGGACTGCGCTCTCCATATTTGGGTTCCAAGCGATTCGCGGCCGCTCGTTTGAACTGAGGTATCTCCGCCTCCTCTCTACTGGGCACAATGCCGCTAATTACCTATTGAATTTTCCATGTAACCTCAATTAACATGCAAACGCATGGATCTAAAACCCATTAGACAAAGGCACGCCGGCGACTAAATTGTCAAAGAAATCAAAAGAGGCAGGCGAGCCATTGTGCTGAAACTCGACTTTTAATCCTCCTCTAGAAATTGTAACCTCACAAAAAAAGCTCTACTTCATTTTTTTTTTTTTCAAAGAAGCTAAACCGGCAAAAGAGGCAGGCAAGCCATTATTTAATTTTGGGATTGCTCATTTCCAAGATTTCGCGACTACCACGGCGAACGCCGAAAGCCATAAAAGAGCAAAGTCTTTAGTGAAAGAAATACGCTCTCGTGCCGTGTAAAACCAATCTTACGAATCATTTCAACTCGATAGCGACTGCAAGGGAGGCAAAGCAAGCAAACAGTGCGCGGTGGCGTGTAGCTTCTCTCTAGAGTTCAAAATATTTTGCTCGCGACGCCGATGCAGCTAGTTTCAAGAGTTAAAAAAACTTTTACTATCTTGTATGGAGTTTGAAATCTTTCGCTCGGATAGCTCGTGCGAACAATGCTGAGGTTCACTTTTATTTAACTAGTTTCACAACTATGGCACTAAAATAAAGCTTTTTAAATTTCACTTAGGCTTTTCGAATAAGCTCTAAATGCAGACATACATGATACTTCATTTTAATTTTGACATAAGTCAAACGTCGAACCCAAACGAAATAGGTTTGCAAACTTCGCGCGGCAATACTTATCCCCCGCTCTTCTTAGGAGTTCTCTCCTACCTACATCCCCACTAAGAAGAGCTGCGGGGAAGGCTATCCAAGTCGCCACGGCAAATTGATTTTGCGGTGATCTTTTACTTTTACCGATTTAGCTATTTACCCAAGGTCTATTGAAATCTCTTAACGAGCTTTGGGATTTCAGTTAGTCCCATGACAAGATAGATGACAGTAATTGACAGGTCCAAGAGCCAGCATGGAAATGAGGTATTCCCGGAAGGATTCCCTAGCAGCCAATCACAAGCTCTTGGCTGAATATCTAATAAGGCGTATCATAATTATTCATATCTCTCTTCTCATTAGCGGTCGAGAGTCGATGTCGCCTAAAACAATTAGATTCTACCCGATGGTACCTTTCCTACTATCCCAGTAGTATTCCACAATCTTCGTGGATATGATTCTCACCTATTGATGCAATCCATATCTAAGACGTCAGGTAAGATCTCTTGTATTACAAACAATATGGAGAAATACATTTCATTCTCACTCGGTAACCTACGGTTCATAGATAGCGCACAATTCCTACTATCTTCTCTCGATAAATTGGTAGCAAGTTCAGCACCAGACACGTTTCGAGAAACTACAAAATATACATCGAACCCAGAGAAAGCCAAGCTGTTGATGCGCAAAGGCATTTACTGATCCGTATGAGTACATGGATTCTTGGGATAGATTTACAGAGACTTCTCTACCCCCAAAAGATGCATTCTATAGTAAACTAACATTAGAGGGCATATCCAACGGAGACTACGAACACGCACTAAAAGTTTGGGAGGTATTCGGTTGCGAAACGTTGGGAGACTACCACGACCTTTACCTACGAACTGATGTACTTCTTTTAGCAGATGTGTTCGAGAACTTTCGCACGACATGTATGCATAACTATGGCTTAGATCCAGCTCACTATTACACTAGTCCAGGTCTTTCGTGGGATGCGTTGGTAAAGAAGACTGGAGTGGAACTCGAATTATTAACTGACTATGACATGCATCTATTCATCGAAAAAGGTCTACGCGGTGGGATATCTATGGTGTCATTCATGGTTGCTGCACCACAGCTGTGGAACTCACTACCAAGTGCTCTTCGTGAGATTAAATCTGTAGATAAGTTCAAGCGCCATCTCAAGACCCATTTTTTTAATCTAGCATATGAGCCTTAAGTGTTATATTATATTAATTTATCTAATTATTCAATTTATATGTGTATATATATATGTATTTTTACATATACATATCTATCTACCATACTATATTAAGATACTCAGTTCACAACATATTTTTAACATATTTTTATTATATTCTTACTAGATGTTATGCGCAATTGATCATTTTATGTAAACTGCGCAATATAAGTATTAAATTATTATTTATTAATTATTATTAATTATATGTCTCAACGTTATGCCAAAGCAAACAATCCAAACGTACCCGACTTCGATCCAGATAAGCCAAATAGTCATATAATGTATCTTGACGCCAACAATCTATATGGATGGGCCATGAGTCAGCATCTACCAACGGGAGGATTTGAGTGGTGTACGCCAACGGAAGAACAAATCATCCAACACGAAATCGATTCTGATAAAGGTTACATTCTCGAAGTTTACCTTGAGTATCCTAAAGAACTTCACGACTTACACAACGACTATCCACTAGCTCCCGAGAGAATGCAAGTGAATAAAGGTTGGTTATCAGATTATCAAATCGATCTATTTGAGAAACTATACGAAGGCAACGGATCTTTGAAAGTGGAAAAGCTCGTACCTAACCTATACAACAAAGAACGATATGTGCTCCACTACCGCAATCTACAACTGTATCTATCTCTTGGAATGCGTTTAACAAAGATTCACAGGGCATTACGATTCGACCAATCACCATGGATGGAGCCATACATACGAATGAATACAGAACTACGAAAACAAGCGAATAGCACTTTCGAACAAAAACTCTACAAACTAATGAACAATAGCGTATTTGGTAAGACAATGGAAAATCTACGTAAACGTGTAGATGTCAAACTACTACGATCTTCAGAAGGAATCAAACTACAACGTTTATTGAATAAGCCTAGCTATGCCCGATCTACGATCTTTGACAATGATCTAGCTGCCGTACACAACTATAGAAGTAAGTTACTTTTGAACCGCCCAGTATATGTTGGAATGTCGATTCTAGATCTTTCGAAACATCTGATGTACGACTTCTACTATAATGAGATAAAGAATCAGTATGGGCAACGTTGTAATCTACTATATACTGACACTGATAGTCTATTACTTCACATCGAAACCAGAAGACATCTATACAGACATTGCCACCAATAAACATCTATACGATACTAGCAACTACAGCAAGGATCATCCTCTGTATGACATATCCAACAAGAAAGTACTTGGTAAAATGAAAGACGAATGCGGAGGTATTCCCATTGCTGAATATGTTGGACTACGATCGAAGCTATACTCGATCTCGAAAGTAGGTGGTGGCGAGATTCGGAAAGCCAAAGGTACCAAGAAGGCAGTTGTTAAACATCGTATTCGCCACGAACAATACAAAGAGTGCTTACGAGATAAGAAAGTATTCCGCCATGGAATGCATATGCTTCGAAGCGAAGGTCACAGGATGTATGGTATTCATATGAATAAAATATCTCTCTCGCCATTCGACTCTAAGCGTTGGATTTCAGCAAATGGATTTGATACATTAGCCTATGGACACAAAAACTTAGACATGGATGATTTTATTTACGAGTTGCTATCTTAGATCGGTTGGGTACGAACAGAATTCCCTTTGGTGGTAGTTCAGTATTTGGTGGAACGACTTGTAGCTCTTCGCGCACGAACCCTCGCTTTGGTGCATCTTTTTCCAAATAGTACAGAACTGGTTGGTTTGAAGATATCACACTACGCGAAATAATGTATGTCTGTAAACTCCACACGGGATCAGTTGCTCGTTTAGCTCCACCTTCCAATTCTCCAGGCGCATAGAGATACGGAAACTAGAACGTCGAATGGCAACCGCTTTTCTTTCAATCCAACAGTGCGCGAATATATAGGAGTTTTGATGTTGACTTGCTGTGCCGCTACAGAATTCGAAGGCTCTTTACCAGTAAGTCGAGTAACTTCATTATTCATAGCTTTGATAACTTCTGGAAGCCGCAATACCCATTCTCTACTGCGCGCATCTGATCCTTCCGAAGTAAGTACCATCTCTTGTGCATATTGATATCCAAACAATCTCTCAGCTAATGTTCTATTTGCTCGTTCGACAAAACTTTGTGCCCTATGATTACCAGCTTCACCTCGTTGAACTTTCGTACCACGTAGTTCTAAGGTTTCAGACATACGACCCATGAATTCTCTACCAGGATCTACTTGCAACGTTTTTGGCCATGTTAGTGGACTGCGATCGTATATTCGTTCAAAGGCAGCAGACACTTCACCACTATCTTTCGATGCTAAGGGCTCGGCCTCTTTATATCTAGAAGCTACATCGATTACCACTAATGCATACTTATATAGTTTCCTTCCACGTCCAGGTCGATCATGAGGTAGAAATATCAAATCAGCTTGATGGACCTCATTTGGTTTCGATACGGTCCAATGCGGTCGTGGTATATATCGTGGTGGTGGTAAATAGATCTGCCATAGTGCTTGTTTCTCTAACCAACTCCTAGCTGCGTCTTCCGATACTTTTGCTGCCACCGATAGTTTACCAATTGCAGAGTAGCCTTTCCAGTATCCTTCAGGACCATAGAAGATAGCGTCCATTATATATCACATTAACAACGAGACTTTAATATAAAGAGTTCTTATCCTCGCCCTATTATCAAACCTACGCTGCTCCCTTCGTACACTTCGGGGAAGAGAACCATGTGCGCGGTTAGTGGCTTATCTGAGCAAAGCACCACATTGTGAATGCTTGAGAATTCTTCCGTCTTACTCATTTGCAATTCTAGATTCATTATGTAGACTCTGTAGTCGGTATCGAATTTAACGTCTGCTAACTTTCCTTTTGGGTCTAATTCGAGCATAAGCGAATCGGTACAATACGAAGTAGGAGATGCTAAGGCTATTAAGGCGTTAGTGGTGAGAGAGCTTACACTTCCTTTAATCCTCACGTTGACGATTTCCATTTTCACCTCTGATATTTATATATGTGCGTAGCTTCAAATGTAAGTAAAAACCAACTTAGGCGCACCTAGTAAGCGATCTAGTAACTTCCTAGTAATTGCCAGTAATTGCCAGTAATTGCCAGTAATTGCCAGTAATCTTACCAGTAATTGTCAGTAATTGCCAGTAATCTTGCCAGTAATTGCCAGTAATTGCCAGTAATTGCCAGTAATCTTACCAGTAATTGTCAGTAATTGCCAGTAATCTTGCCAGTAATTGCCAGTAATTGCCAGTAATCTTACCAGTAACTTCCTAGTAATTGCCAGTAATCTCACCTAATGTAAAAAATCTCACCAAGCGTAAAAAAGCTCGTTTTTAAAAAGCACAATCATATCAAACGACTAACAGCATATCCAGCGGCTAGCATTCCACCTCCAACGTAGACCAACTCACCAGTCCTCTGCGAACTTGATGGTTGATAGTAGTCTGATAAGCGAGGTTCTCTCATTTCTTTGAGACGTTGTAGTTGCTTGCGTAGTTTGTCGGATCGTACGAAAGCACGGTTAGTGTCGTTTGAGAATCGTGCGCACTACGTTCCAGACCTTCCTGTTCTCGCGCATGGTCGTATAGTCTTTGACGTTGTTTATTGTAGGCAATCATGGCAGCCGTTTTTTCCTCTAGTGCCCTGTCGTGTCTTTCTCGTTCTATAGCAGCCCTATCGTCTTTTCCAGAAAGCATCCTAGCGAGTACACCACCACCAGTGAATGCTGTCGCATTTAAAATAGCTCCGAAAGCCATCATTCCAATTCCCACCAACGTTGCCATGAGCACTCACAAATCAATTGGTACATACCCTTGATCCTCGAGATATTGCTTTGCTTTTAGACTACCCGCCAATACAACTATCCACTTCACGTTATTCAAGATAGAAACGGAAGGATCGTTGAGCATAGGTTCTTTTGCCACTTTTCTTACAACCCACCCAATACCTGTAGCTAGTCCAGTAATTATTGCGGCGTTGGTGACCGTTTTCATTAATTTCTTCTCTACCATTGTTATACTACTTATGATTCTAATCTTTAAATGCTACTCCATATCTGGTAATGTCGCCTTCCTAGTCTCTACTGGACTTGCGGGCCGTATCGTACTTGCGTTACATCTGTACCTTTTATATTGGTAGTATACGCCCACCAATGCAGCACCTACGCCAATGGCCGTTAGAGTAGTATTAGTAGACGCATCTAGTAGTGATCTAGTAGCTTCCTCTACGTTGGTTTCTTTACATGATTCACTTTCACGTTCCAACTCCCGCTTTAGAGCCTCTTTGCTAAGTTTAATGCTTGCCGCAAATGCTTTTCCAGCAGCAACGCGTTTTGGATTTTTTTCTTTTTTCTCAGGTGCAGTCTTCGGAGGATCTGCAGTTATACGATCCGTCTGTTCCTCCATCTTGCTTTGATATAGTAGATATATGCGAAGGTTCAATAGGTGTGGTAACGGAGCTACTAGGAATGACTATATGACCAGATACGTGGAATAAGACGCTAGCTAACGCTACGAAGCGACCTGCTTTAAGTGATAACAGACCAGTCGCAGCACTAATCTCATTGCGGATTAGGCGGTCTTCTCGTAGGTCTAGCATCAGTTCTTCTTGAGAATCTATAGGTATTAGGTATGCAACTAGTCGGGTAGCTAAACGCATAATACCATCGACTAGATTCCCCGTTATTTGCTGAGCTAGAACGGCCTGGTATCTTCTATATGACTTATCTACTTCTTTTTCGGGTAGTCTAGTAACGTCTCCTAGAGATAGGTTCTTTCCTAGGTATTCTTTCGTTGTACCAGTTGCAGCCAAAATGGCAAGTGCTTCCCGGTTGTCCGTCGCATCGTTATCTATTTTTGGTGGTGGACCTGTTACATCCTCACCAAATCGCTCAAGTATTTCTTTCTCGCTCATCATGATACGTTATAGGTGCGGGTAGCTCTAACATGACCATAAAAGGATGTCGTAAACAAAAACATATGCGAGCAAACTTGTGGGACCGAAGTACTGCTCGTAACTCATTACATTCTTGCGATCCTCCGTAGTCTTCAAATATCCTCTTACCATCTATAATCGATGCGGTATGAAAGGCAACTACGACTGCTACGTTCTCGCGGAAAGGTTTACATATACTCGTTAATTGTTGGGATAGCACCCAAATAGATAGTCCTATATGTCGAGCAGAGAATGCTAGATCTACTAACTTGTCAGTTCTTCGTTTTACATCTTTTGAGGCGGCACAATCATCTAGAATCAATAGCGTATTGGTTCCAGACCAAAAGGTTGCGCAAACCTCTAGTGCTGTATTGATAGCATCTTGTGATGGTGACATAACATGGAAGTGGGGATCTTGATTGGCAAATCCACGATAGGTTTTGTTGTGCGCACGCGTAGGACATATTAATACTATATAATCGAACTTACCGCGAAATGCTCCACGAAGTTGCTCTATGAGAAATGCGGTCTTTCCGCAGTTTGTTGGACCTACTACGAGTGCGTTGAATGGTATGTGTTCTACCAAGGAATCCATTAGTATGTTATACTCTGCAGTTCTCTGTTCAATATGGTGAGTTGAGCATCTGCGAGAACGTAGATGTGCATGTTTACGTTTCCACTACCTTTTGCGGATCTATGTATACGAAGATCAATGTCTTTTCCGCCACCTGTTTGTGCCATACCATCACCGTGAACAGTGGAATCTTTTGCCGTGCGACAATCAACTGGGATAGCAAATCTATTGTTATGAAATTTGGTAGGAGTCATAGAAGTATCGGATGTGGCAAACCATCCTTTTGCAGCCTCCCAGAAATCTGGTGGTAGCATACCTCCTGGAAAGAATCTATTTGGTACTCCATTGACATCTACCTCTATCTTAGAAATACCAGGATTTGAGAATGCTTCACTATCTCGTGTATCAGTGGTAGGTGGATCTATAAATAGTAGAAGTAGTCCAGCAAATGATCGTCGTGGAACATTGATATTCTGAGATATCAAAGTATCTGATGCCTTGGCGATAGTTACTGTCTTGAAATGGACAGCATGGTTGTATAGGAAAGCAGTACCTCTTTCATAATAATTATGCGTCAAATGCGTCCTTAGCTAGAGTTTCATTCTTGATTGCTTCATATTCTAACTGTATGTTGTTAAGTTTGTATGTGCCTATATTTGTACTATCTGATCCAACGACTATTTCGATGGCAGGCGCTAGAGTCAACTCAAACGATATAGTGTCTTCTAGGGCGTGGGGATATAGGACGCCATGTTGTGTCAGAATATCAACGTCTAACGGAATTCTATATTTAGAACCATATGCGGCTAGTAGAGCGTTTTCTCCAGCGTTTGAAGTACCTGCATCGCCAGCTTTCGATCGTAACTTGTTTGTGTTCTCCGATTGGATACCTTGTTGCGTTCTAGATTCTCTTTCTTGAGTAGATAGGTATATATCGGAATATGTCTGTAGTAGATCTGACCTAGCGATGTCTTCTACTATTTCAGCTCCCATTTTACAAACACGATGTATAACCAAGCAACGCCCAACATTGGAAACAACACGATTATTGGCATGTCCACCAGACAATGCGATGTCACCCAATAGTGCTAAGCTACCCATGTAAAAATGAAAGGCGGGATCCCGCCTATCCCACCTGGGATCCCACCTTTTTTACAGCTGGGATCCCAGGCGGGATCTTGTGAGATCCCGGCCGGGATTATTAGACATCCCGCCTCAGACAATCCCACCTGGGATCCCGCCTTCCCACCCGGAATCCCGCCTTCCCACCCGGGATCCCGCCATCCCGCCCGGGATCCCACCATCCCGCCTTCCCGCCCGGGATCCCGCCATCCCGCCCGGGATCCCACCATCCCGCCCGGGATTATTAGACATATCCCACCTGGGATTCTGCCATCCCATGCAAATGCTGGATCCCACCTGGGATTGGCGGGATCCCAGCTATCCCGCCTGGGATGTAACGAATCCCACCCGGGATCCCACCTCTATAAAGCCAGCATAATTATTCCATGAAATGTTTTGTTTACATACTATGAATTTTTTTCATTGTACTGGTATGTAAACTTTAATTTATAGAAAAAAATTACATACCGGTATATCGTATTGAGATAGCAGATACTTAACATGATTGGCAGGTAATAAAATAATTATATAGTGAATGACATAGGACCTTCTATAGCTTATTAATGTATACTTGGGTTGCTGGGTCCTATAAAAAAAAGCTTAATAGGAAAGCTTTTACGGTAGCCATGCAGTGTTTCAATCAATTTAATAAAGAGATGAGGGCTTAGAAAAGCTGAAATGGTTGTTATGCCTATACCATAAAATCCTGTTTGTATTCTCTTCTGGTATGATTAAACCCCTGGCTATAGACTGGTAACATAAAATCTAATAAAAGACCTCTACCAAAAAACATGGCAGAATTTTAATTGCAAACGACCAAACTTGCTGTTATAAATTATTTAATGTCCATTATATTTCATGGTCTTATACTGCACTGGCTCACTAAAATTTAATCCACACAATTTCTCGCTCATGTACTTGATCCGATCTGCAAATCGATAGACCTCTCCTTGTTCAAGCACTTGCAAGAGATCAAGTGACAAAGTGCTGTGCCGAATCCGCTGTGCCTATGATGGAAGAAAGTAGTGTGTTAAAAGTTATTGAATACGAGAGATGCACGTAGCAAGAGTTATTTTCCAAAATTGTAGTACAGTGTTCTATTTATGCACATACTGTTAAAAAATATGTATTTCCCCTAGGCCTAGCTATAAAGTGAAATTTCACATGCACAATGTCCACTAATTTACAGAAGAACTTAAAGTATTGACTGAATTGAATTTGTTTGAATTGCAATCCCGTATAAACACGTGCAAATTATTTCACTTCTAAAAAGCAATATTACCTTTTGTTGTAACTCAGTGACACTGTCTTAAATTAAAAGTGAGACATTTCACTCTCTTCGAACAGTAGTACTCCATGACTACAAGATTTCGATCAATCCTTTAACTAAAAGATTCACTTTACATAAACTTGGTAAACTTTTTGTATGGATTTCGTCATTGAAAATGGATAAGATACAACTACAAGCAGACCACGTGCACGAGACCGTTCAAACAACAGCTGAACTAAAAGTATGATAACCAAGCGCTATATTCCCTTTTCTTGTTACAATCCACAACAATTGAATGATCACATCTTACCTTTATAGTTTTCTTATCTCCCATGTATTTTGAAAACCCTTTACTCAGTCTGGAAGCCATATTATACAAGAAATCGCATATCGTGCCTAAGTTGTTAGTTTTGAAAATGGCGCTATGTGCCCGCACAATTCAGGTCAGTGGTCTTTAGATAAGCAATGCATCCTGGGATCAGTTCACATCCGCCATCTTTGTTTGTTGTTGAGAACTTTACTAAAGCTGAGCTGGCGGGAAGTGCTTCATCTGAGGATTAATTTGCGAAATGGTCTGGCTATATATTCAAGGAATCTAAACGCTAATGAACTGGTCAACTAACTCCTCATCTGTTTTGCTGTGTCTGCCTGGAAAGCATGTAAGTCGTAAGGCCATTTTAACACCCAAGGCTGCATGCTAGCTGGGACTGAACTGGTTCTCACTTTTATATTAGTTTTACGCAAACACCAACCTATATATTTTCTTCTCCTTTTCTGGTTGCATGAAGCCTTGACCTATAGTACAACCAGCAATGAGTTGTATCAGGACTTTGCTGTTTCTAACGAAATTATTATACATGTATTAGTCGAGTCCACTCGATCGATTGCTGAGCATGTACCTCGTAGACATCAAGTTTAAATAAACTGCCAACTCATGCAACTTGTACTTCATTTCTGTTAAATCTTGTAATGTTTCAGCCAGTCATTAACGTTCCTATTTCTCGGAGAAAGTTATGAAATCTGCGCTTCTGTAAGTAACTTTAGATCGTTTGAAAGCCAATTTATTATTGGTTGGAGTTCCAATTTGTTCTGTCAAGAATTGTTTGGGCGTAATTATGTTCGATCTGTCAGGTGGTAAGGTGCCAAACAAACGTTGCCTTGTGAAATCCACAACAAATTTTTTTACCATGTGATGGTTAATATTAGGGTGTTCATGAATGTTCTAGCTGCATGCAAATTTGGAAGCAAGTGCTGCATATAACTTTCCATATCCTATGAAAAGATTTAGTATTTACACTGTAACATACAGCTAGTTTTCATAGTATTTTCATAGTACCTTAATTTCATAGCCTCTTGTTATACTAATTTCTTAGTCTGATTTCATAGAATGTAAAATTCAAAGCCAAACAATTCATAGGGGACTATATTCATAGGAGGTGACATTATTGAGATCAAATTAATAAACAAAGAAATCAACGTTCGAGAGCTTGGAAGCGAGAAAGGATATACACGCCTATTCGTTGGTGATGAGAAGAACCTAGAATTACGTGTGTGAATGAGTCCTAGGTCCTACGGCGAAAGTGGCAGAACAGGAAGTCATCCAGGCTCAGCAACAGCTCGATGAGCGTTTAAAACGACAAGAAGGTATACTTCAAGCCCCCACATCGACCGAGCCTCAGAAAGAAGCAGCTAAGAATAATATAGCCACCATCCATGAGGAAATGGCAGTCCTAGAACGCAGAGAAGAAGCCATACCAAAACTATTGCCCCTTCGCGATAGGGTCAAGACGATTTTCAAGAAGTATGGAATTTGTATAATTAGTGTGATGGCTGCGGCAGGTACGGTGATTGGTGTAATCGTTTCCAATCTAGCGAAGGCAGTTCCCGCAAAAGCACCGGGGTTGGGAGATGCTGTCAAAGCCACCGCTAAAGCCACTGCCAAGGCATTAAAAGCAGTAGGTAAAAAGTTAGAGGAGATCCTACCTAAGATTATTGGACCAATTGCGAGTTTCATATTTAGTATGGCTGGTGACGTCGTTGGAGTCTTAGCAAATAATATTTGGTTGTTAATCGTAGCAGCAGTGGTATTCGTAATAGAGCAATACAAACGACGTTAACGAAACAACGTCCATGCGATTCCAGCTGCGGCAATAGATATCGCTGCAAGATTGATCTCATGTTGTGGGAGAGACTTTGGTACTTCTTTCTTGTGTGGTACTTGTTTCTTATCGGGTGGTCCTTCCATGGGAGGTGGACGGTTCTTTTCTTTAACTTCCGTATTGATATCGTTAGTACCTAACACCATATCTCTCGTGGCTTTCGGGGTTGGATTTTTATAACCATCTTTCTTTCCGAGGTAGTACACTAGATTGCTTGGTAGTAATCGCACACCTACAGCTATTGCTAGATCAAGCCTCTTATGCGTCGTCGTTATAGCGGTAAGGTAGTTATCGTAACTTAACTTTAAGTCGTTTACCTTAATAGCGCCTTCAACCAAGCTCTTAAACTTTTCTTTAACGTTATGGCTATCTACGATGGATTCATTCAGATCTGCTTGTGCACCAAGCATGCAATATCCAAAAGCCTCGACAGATCTATTCAACCTACCCAATCCAGCATCTGTCAAACCTTTTCCGATTGGTGGCGTAAACCAATTGTATTGTTTCCCATTGTTATTGCTAATGAACGTCAACGGAAATTCGTAGACCGAACGACTTTCCTCAGGAAACTTGAAGTCACCGCCAGGCCACTTTGCAGAGTATGATGTGTTGTGCGCATACTTCTCTTGAGCATTCACCAGTCCTCCATGAATGTATATGTAGACGTCTCCTAATCCTTTATTATTATCTTCTTTCCATCGAAAGTCTGGTGCTGGTTTTCGAGGTATACCAAACTCAATGCATAATTTCTCTAGCGCTGCTTTGCTGTATGGGTTATCAGTTTGCTTGAAATGAGAGCCATCAGGTAGAGGAACTCCATGAGTACCGCCAAGTTCATGTAGGATTCTTCGTATTGTGAAATATACATGGAATCGTAGGAACCCTTGAACAACAGGTGGATACGTTTTGAAAGCGGGGTCGAACAACGACACTCCGCATCCAGAAGTCGCGCACCACGTTGCGAAATTTAACTGTTGAGGCCAATATTTGAAATCCGGACCCGATAACCAATGGTGGGACTCCTTTGCTGTCGAATGCTTTACAACGGTCTCCTTGAATATGTTTGGAAAGCCTGCTTCGAACTTTTTCGTAGGTGTGACGTATATCCATAACTTTGTGAGATCGATATCTTGTGCCGGTTCGGTAAAAGGGACTGCTTGAATAGGATATTTCGCACTTTTGTCTAGTGTCAACGTAGATGGAAAACCTCCCCGCATACTATACATAGCGCCATCAGCACGTTTTCGAACATCTGCTGGTATGAGACCACCCATAACCCAATGTTGCCCCCCATAGTAAAACATGATCTTAGTCTCGTATGTTGACTCATCATGTATGTCGGATGCCGTTGTCCTAGCTGAGAACTTCTCGAAGTCCGCGTGAGGATATTTTTCCTTAAAGGTCTCGAAAGCCTTTGCATTGCGAGGTGCGATATAGTCACCCCAATCACCTTCGAAATTAACTTTATGAGACATATTGAAGCTATACGTATACATAGTTATAACTTCAATATATAAAATGGTTCTCTCATATGTCACCACCACATCGGCTGACCATACTGTCTACTTCGATCAACCTATTCTTATCAATAATATTTCGCTACTCGAAGTCACTTTTGAGAATAGTTGGTGGAACCTAGAAAAAAAGGCTAGCTTTTGGTGGTTCACAGAAGGCAAAGATAACAAAGCAGATATGAGAAACTCACACACTATTACTGCATGGCACTATGATCTGACAAGCCTCAAACCCTACTTCAAGCCTGCAATCGATGCTGGTATCTTGAAAATAGTGGAACATCCATCCAATAGGTCTTGGAACATAGAAGTTAAGAAACCGATTCGCTTTGATAGGAAGCTATGTACATTATTGTGTTACGATAGTACTCCAGATGGGCATGGTATATCAATTGAAGTAGGTAACCACACAGTGACGCTGAATGATATATACACAGTGGACATACACTGTGATGTTGTGGATTCTAAATCCTCACTTCTAGATGGAAATCGATCACAAGTCCTAGCTAGAATAGAGATACGAGGCGAAAGATTCGCAAAATCAACATACGCCTCACTACTCCCAATAACCATTCGAGCTCTAGGGACAATGCGAAACAGCCTTCGTCTGACAATTCGCGATGAGAAAGGCGATGTGGTAGACTTTCGTGGTCGACCTATACGATACGTATTGAAGATTGAGTAAGTCATATGCATAATATGCGATGGACGGCGATTCAATTCAACCGTTTCCAACAGCACCAGATATCTATCCATCAGGAGCTATATAGGAACTTAGCGATAATGGATCGAGCTTTAGACTGCAGAAAGTATGTGATACGCTTGCCGAACTCGAACAATAGGCAAAGCACTACGAAGTCGTCCGTAAAAAATATGCCCGAGCGCGTGGTATTGTTCACGGGGTTGCTGTGGCCACAGGTAGCTTGAGTGGTGCATTACCTGCTACGGCGTTAGGTTTAACATTTACGGGAATTGGGATACCTGTGGCTATTCCTCTAGGATCCACGGGTTTCCTGTGTGCTGTAATTTCGTCTTTGATGGCTATCGCCAGTAAGAAACTTGGCGTTCGCGTCTCGAAGCATGAAAAGACCGTTATGTTGGCAAAAGCTAAGGCCAATTCCGTGGAAGTCAAAGTCTCAAAAGCACTAGCCGATGGTAATATTTCAGAAGTTGAGTTCGGAAGCGTTATTGGTGAGAAATCAAAATACGAATTGCTTAAGCTTGAAATACGACAAAGAAATAGGAAAGAAAGAGGGTCAAAAAATGTAGAAGAACTTCGATCCGAGATCCGAAAGGGGATGAGGGCAAAACTTGGCAGTCTAGTGGGGTAAGAATAGATATCTCCTTCGAAAGAACCCCGCGTGGATTTTATTTTAACTTTGCTAAAAGAAGCTGCACTTCATCCGTATAAATTACCGTGTTGTTTTGGTTCGTATTTAAATTTCTACCGGCAGGTGTTTAACGAAAAGATTCATATAAATTAATTCTGACATATGGTTCGTATGTAAATTTCTACCAGCGCGCAGGTGTTTATAACATAAGTAGGATATTTTACCACTGAATATCTCGTCTGGCAGACATAGCCCAACCGGTTTGTCGCTGAGACTTGTGATTGAAGTAGCGCGTCTGCCGATGTGGTAGAAGTAGAATAATGTCAATCCTGGGTCGGGCGCTTGGGTGAAGCTCAAGGGATCTTAAAAGGGACCCACGGGTGCCGGTTGTGCCTCAACCAGTAAGGACAGGATCCAAATAACAGTAGAACAAATACAGTAGAATGAATACAGTAGAATGAATACAGTAGAACGAATACAGTGAAAAAGCCGGGCCCGGCAAACAAATAAAAACCTCTCTAGGAACGAAAAGATGGCGAAGGAAGGAAAAAGGTGAAAGTGGTTCCTAGAGAGGTTCTGGTGACACCAGTTTTGGTATTTGGTTTTTTCATTATTAAACTTGTTTCTTCTTATGGTCTTAAACTAAATTCTTAAAATAGTACATATTGGCGGATGTCATTACCACGAATTAGTCGTTTTGGTTAAAATCCGACACGACACGACACAATCCGACACGAATTGCGTAATGAAGCGTTCTAAGATATCAGAGTACTGCGCTCAACATAACTTTCAGATACGAAAAGGAGTCGCCTTATTCGTCCCATGTTCGAAGTGCAGTAGAGGATGTCGTACGAGTTACGGGCTTTGCTCAGAGTGTGGTGCACCTCAACGCCGTAAACGCGAGAAGAAATTTATACCGTGTTTTGATATGCAAAACCAAGGATTGCTTCTCAAACGTATTGGCCGAATTGAAGGACCATAAGGTGGAATTGAAGGACCATACGATTCCTAGAGATAATGTAGATGAGTTGACGGCGAAATTGGAGGGCTGCGAGATTCTTAGAGACGATGTGGTGTGCTTATTAGAAGAGTTTGAGTAATTAGAAATCATGTAGCAATACGAAAAAAAGGGAATGGAGGGAAACTGGTAACTGCCTCTCTCTATTCATTCTTTTTGTTTTTTTGTTTGTTTTGTTAGCAATTAAACGATAGATAAACCTACTGTATACGCCACTAGTATGAACGATCTTCTTAGATTGCTTGGTCCCGAAATTTGTGCAAGTCTACATATCAACCCTCTTACTCCACAGTTACGACTTAACCCTAGGGAAACATGTTCCGAGTGTCTCTGTTCGATGGAAGTGCAAGGAACGGAATTAGTTTGCTCCACATGTGGTTTCGTTTCTGAGACTGAATTGTGTGAACAAACGATTAATGTTACTACTCGGCTGCGTATAGTAGGTCCGGATAGCCTTCAGTATCAACACGATCTAGACCGTACGGACCCAAAGAAATGGAATAACCAAGAATCACAACGACAAACAATTATGCGAGAACTACAAGCATACAACGCTGCTTATAAACATAATTATGACCTATCGTTTCCTATGAACATATTAGGAATCTTAGCCGACGCATTCATCCAAGCAAAGAAAGTTTGTCCCATGCGTGGCCGCACGAAGAGAACTATCCTAGCTGCACTACTTTACCATGCGTGTATACAATGTGGGTTCGTTCGCTCTAAGGGCGAGGTTGCTAATTTCGTACAACTAAATAACAAACGCATCTATCGCGGCAATGACTTTCTACGATCGTTACATGCTGATGGTAAGATCGATATAGATGTAAATGCCGACAGCATAACTCCCCACATCGTAACGACCTTTGCTAAACTCGATCCTCGAGGAGTATTTAAGGATATCCAACAAATAGTCTATGAGATTATTCATGTGGCAATAGAAAACAACATAGGTGTCAGTTCCATACTTTGAACTAAAGTCATTGGGGTAAGCTATGAGGTGCTACGACGTTCGGGATCGCATATGTCTCTTAATGACGTGATAAAACTGTGTGGTACACATAAGACCTCGATCGCGCGTTTTCTCGACAAGTTACTCGCTTACAATTCCCACTTCGAGCCCATCTATAAAAAACACGGTCTAACTAGTGATAAAGTTTAAGTGCTTTTTCGCAGTAAAATTCAATCGGATTCTTCTTCTTCCTCTATGGCAACATAACCATTTCTGTAATCAGCTAGTAGAGCATAAAGAGCATCTTCATCCTCTGTGGTGAGCTGATAGTGCTTAATGAGCCACTCGATGAGCCACTTAGCGGTATCGAAATGATCATTTCTACAGGCACATAGTAGAGCATGATAAACGTATTCATTCTCTATGGTGAACCGGAAGCATCGGGTGAGCCACTTAATGGTATTAAGATTGTTATTCATACCGGCATCTAGTATAGCAAACCTAACGACTTTATCCTCTTTGGTGAACTGAAAGCGCTTAGTAAGCCACTTAGCGATATCGAGATGGCTATCCTTACAGGCAGCGTATAGAGCATGATCGGCTTGTCCATCCTCTTTGACAAACCGTAAGTGCTTAACGAGCCACTTAATGACATTAAGATTATCATCTTTACTGGCGTAGGCTAGCGCAAAACTATCGTCGTTATCATTTGCGGAAATACCGAAAGTCCTAGCCAAATTGTCTCGATCGTTGTCGTTATGAGTAAGCCTAAACCCTAAAGTTAGTACAAGATTTCGGAACTCTCGGTCTACGTTTTTGTATCGTGCTAGAGACGCTGCATCGTTTAAATACTTTGATGTAGGGCCTGCATACTCTACGATCTTAGTCAAGATTTCTATGGGGAGGCATAATATGTTAGCCATAGTTCTTTGATATAGTAGATACGATACCTTCCTCTAATAGGGTATCGAAATACGATAAATGCACTATACTATAGTAGTATGTAAAGTGAGGGGACTGGTCGAAGTATCAACGTTTCCGTCGTACGTCAATTTGCTGTCCCCGAACCCACGACGTATTTGTTTGGATTTTGTAGACCATAAATGCCCAAAATAACAACATCTAGGGTACTCAATTAATAGATAATAAGTTGGGATTTTGGGCATTGTGGTCTACAAAGTCCAAACAAATGCGTTGAGGGTGAGGGGACAGAAAAATTTAGGTGCGATTGAAATCGTTGATGCTGCGCCAGTCCCCTCAGTTTACATACTACTGAATTCAGTCCGCCACATTTATCAATAAAATACGATACCGTTTTAGCCACAGTTGTGCTTAATATGTTTTCTTGCTGTTCATGCATGATTTTAATTAGAATGCCCCAGCGTATTCTCCGCGGCCTTTATAATGTAACGTTCTTCGCACCCCGAAAGTAGCCACCCCTCCCCCCCCCCCCAAAAAGTAACGATCCCCGAAGGTTGCCAAACATTACGGTATTTCACATCGATAGAGTGTTTTGTTCTGGAGCCGGTAAACAAAATTTGAATTTTATGACTGAACGGCCAACCTGTTTTTCGAAAGGCATTATACTTGTGCCAATTTCTCTTTTTTAAGTTAACAAATCTTTAAAAGTTGCATCCAATGATTTTGATGGGAAATTAAGCTTTATTTGTAACGCCGTTTTATATACGTCCGCATATAAAGTTTTATCAAAGTGTCATACATTCATTGGCCCACAACTGCCTCCCTTATAGAAAATATTCTAAAGTTCCAAAATTTGGGTTATAAGTGTATGTTGGGTTACTTCTACAAGGACCAAAATGTTGTACTTAATTACAAGTCAATTTTGCGATCGAGGATCATAACGATGAAAACCACTAATACGATCATGTAAATATTTCTAGGAATACTGCTCTTGGTACAGGATCCACAGCTGCTCGTGTTGGTGCGATATTGGCTCCTTATATGGCAATGCTGGTAAATAACAACTTTTATTTTTTGCCGGTCGGGAATCCACTGAAATCACGCGCTCTGATTGGCTGCGGATTTTTTCTCATCCGTACCGGCTAATTCCATATTTTTTTTAAATGAAAGTTTTTGACGTGATTCTTATACGTAAACGACTACCCTAGTATTGAAAATTTGATAAATTGAATTGATAAGGGGAAAAAATAAAAACGATAGTTACCGGCCTTGGTCGGTCCGTATGGAGAAAAACTTTGCCTTCGATCTTGAAAACGTATTCAAGACCTCTGGAAAAGTTGTTCTCCATACGGCTGACCAAGGCCGGTAAATGACATATATTATGTTATCATGATCAACAGCATCACGTAGATTGTTTTATGCAATTACTACAACGATAAATCAAACTTTGAACACTACTCTATCTAGAGAAATATTTTGTTTAACTCACTAGGGAGGAGGTGAATTATTCGAAAAAACTAGGGAGGGAGATTCCACTACTAGTTCGTCTCCACTATATAAAACGTGAGGGTGTTCTTCATATACAATCCAGTTAAGAAATCAGTTCAAATTCGAGTTTTTCATGTTCTCCTTAGTTTCAAGTTACATTATAAAATAATTTAGATAGTACGCGCGTTCCTGTGCAAACATCAAATGACGTCACACCGTAAGACAAGCACCATAACTGCTTCTTTTATCAAAATAATTATTTTATAAAAGAAATGAAACAGATTTTCCATGTTTGCACAGGCTCATGCAAACCTCGGTAAGTTTGATAGAATTCTCGAGCAGGTACAAACACTCGACCTGCGGTGTCTTGTTTGTTCTGCTCTCGAATTCTCCCAAACTTGACAGTGCGGAACAAGGGAGCGCATGCGCACTAGGCAATTTATTAAAAGTGAATCAAGATGGCCGCCGAGCGGGAGTGAATTGTAGCTCTTTTTCAGGGACCTCTCACAGCTCAAGAAAATCCATGACTGATTACTTTACTACTTCACATCATGGACTGATATTCTTCAGTGACACTGATCTCTGAGAACAAATAACATGCGCATAATCCAGTTCACAGAAAGAACGCTACAATTGCTCGTTCGACTCTGTCTTCAAGAAAAACGAACTATTTCGAAACGGTTCATATGCGACAGGAAAAACGCCAAAAATGAGGAAACTTGTAAACATATAAGCATTATACTTCGGTAGAGAAATAAGGAGATAACGGTTTTCAACATAGAAAATACCATATTCGAGATTTTCATATCATTTTTTTTTAAACGAAGCATTTGAACTTACAGTAGTGACTGTAACTAAGGAGATAACGGTTTTCAACATATAAAATACCATATTCGAGATTTTCATATCATTTTTCAAACGAAGCATTTGAAGTTACAGTAGTGACTGGAGTCTAGAAAGTCTACAGCAGTAGAAATCCTGGAACGACGATCCGCATTACCAAAGACTGTAAGTAAATCTACAGAGCTATAGATCGTTTGCACATGACGTCATCAAAATTCATAAATCTAAACAATTAGATCTATAAAGCTCTTCTTTTGATATGATTTAGATATCGGTATTCTCGATATTCTTCGAAACGTTTATGACGATACGGTGATTCGTTTTTGAGTTACAGTATTTTGAATTTTGTGTCATGAAAATCCATATATTTCCGCCAATTTAAAATGTTAGACTTCACTTAACATTAAAAGTGATATCTAAAGTGTTTTGAAGTGAATGCTAATCATATTGCTGGGGAAAACAGCCTTATTTGTAGAGTACGTTTTCGGCCGCCATCTTGGTGTACCAAAGAGAAACACCAACATCCGACATCCGACAGCTCAGTTACGAAGTATTTTAATGCTCTAAAATTTCGGTCCTTTCTATATTTTTACCTGCTCTATACACAACATTAAAAATATTTTACTAATATCAGTCTTCTCTTGAGGCAATTTTTTTACGCCGTCATGCAGTGATTACCATCATATCTGGTGTAGCTGAACCGTCCCACACGTACAGCATAATTAGTGTCACGTACCGCTCTTCTAACATGAACAAAATTAAATGAACACAAAACTGCTCTGCCAAAGGCATTCGATTACAACTTAAGTTTATTGTTGGCTTTCTGAAAACATAACAATTATAAAATTCTAATTTTTTTTACATGTAGCACTTAATTTTAAAACAAAATTAAAATTCATTTTCTTTACATTGCTAAAACAATCAACTAATTCGCGGTCAAAATGCCGATGTGATACCATAATAACCAAATCAAGTAAACTATTGTACAATGTTCTGATAATAGCTCTGTAGATTTACTTACAGTCGCGTTGGTAATGCGGATTACCAACGACAGTCTAGACTCTAGTCACTACTGTAACTTTATATGTTGAGAACCGTTACCTTAGTTCTCTACCGAAGTACAAAGCTTATATGTTCACAGTTTCCTTATTTTGGGCGTTTTTCCAGTTGCATATGAACAGTTCGATATGACACGCTCTCCGTGAAGACAGAGTCGACAAAGCAATTGTAGCGTTCTTTCTGTGAACTGGATTATGTGTTATTTGGACTTAACGAAATCACTGATGAATGCCAGTCCGTGATGTGAAGTTACAAAGTAATCGTGCTATTTCTTTAGCGACGAGAGCTCTTAAAAAAAAAACGCTCGTCGGCCATGCATCTTGAATCACTCTGAGTACTGCACATGCCTATTGCGCATACGCTCCGATTTTCCGCTCTGTCCCCGAACTTACCTCAGTTTGCAATTGCATGACACGGAAGATCTGTTTCATTTATTAACAACTAACACATACCAAATTGACATTCGTATAGCATATTTTATTCGTATACCTTATTGAGGGCTCCCTCTTCATGTACCAGATGTATTGTTTTCTGGGCATAGGGTACTTTGTATTTTAGGGTATTGTTTGCTGTAGTTCATGTTTAAGACAATAGTTACAAGATGTGCGAAGGTTTAGAAAGTCACTAGAATCTCTTCCCCAACAGGGTCATCTTCCTGGTGTAGGCATGAGTCTACCAATGACCATCTTCGGTGTTCTCGCTTTGGTAGCTGCTATCGTAACCTACTGGATCCCAGAGACTCTCTTTGCCAACATGCATCAGACTGTTGAGGAGGCAGAGGGAGCTAAAGATGATTATGGGATGCCGTGCTGCAGGAAATCACGCGCAGTAGAAGTGAAGATTGCAAACAGTGAACAAGACACGAAGGTTGCTCTTATACAACAAGAGAGCACTATGTGAAAGAATGGGGAAAGCCTTTTGGGTATAAACATATCAGGGGCGTAGGGCGGTCCGTATAATGGGGGGGGGGGGGAGGGGATGATGAATTCTGGGACATTTTTCATTCTAGGAGGGGGGCAAAACTGGGACATTTTCAGTTGATGACTTCTGTCAGCCTGGGCAGAATGAGGGCAACTGCCCTCTCCCCTACCCTCCCCTTCCTACGCCAGTGATTTAACCTATAGTCCATTCTGTAAAGCATTAGTAGAAACATACTAGTATTCTATTGGAAATCCTGCATTGTGATTGGTCCTCTAACTCACTATCTATTGTGATAGCGAGAAGGGAATGTCCAATGGCAATTCTGCAATTTACCGATTTTGACCAATTAGGAACCACGATAGATTCATCTTGAACGGAAGCGAGGTTACATGGGAACGAGGTTACTAAGATGTAAGAATTTATCAGCGAATGAGATAAGCATTGGTCAGAAAGTACAGAAGAACGCTTTAGATCAACTTTTTCAATACAGAAAATGTATTCGCTTAGCCTATGGAGCACATAAATGAAAAATTAACAACGAAACCTTTTCAATCACGATTATTTACCATGCATGTGGTCGAACTGAAGAGGGGAAGTTTCACAAGCAAAAAGTAAAAACATCTATCTGAAATATCTAAATAAAATTTCGTTTAACCCGCTCTTAAAGCAGAAAAGTTTTTTGTATCAGTCTAATTTTATTATTCATTTTCGTACTTACTGTCCATGACTGCATTCTAGTACGAGCACCTTTTTGTGACCAGGTCTAGCTAGCCGTAGTGCCATTTTTAGACTATACACCGTATCAGCTTTGCTGTAGTTTTCGGACTCGTTATTGTCGTCATATTTTTATATGTGTATATTGAGTACTAGTATATATGTTTCTACTAAAATACTTATACTACTCGCTTTCACTTTCTATGGGTGATAATTGACTCTAACCTACGCTTCTCGTCAACTACCAGCCGTTGTAGTTCACCACAAAATGTTGGATTGGCTAAAAGCGATCACGTCACGTGACGTTTACGTACGCGGAGGCAAACTATCAGGCGATTATGCCCGCTGGGAGCAAAAGACAATTTTGTGATGAACAATAATAATGTCAAATAGTGTGTCTGTCTCGGAACTATCGGCTGATAGTTTCCCTTGGAAGTATGTTCTTCAAACTAGCATATAATGCGTTCCATCGCCTAAGAGAACCGTTCCCCCATACTAGCCTCTCTTCCCATGATAGTCTGCGCCGATTTATTTTTAGCTTGCATAAATTAGTTGGACTATTTTTACCACTATCCGATTGGTTGTGGGTGTCACGTGTCCCAATGGACCAGCGGGCGGCGAGAGCAGAAGAATGCATTCAGTGTTTTACTCAATAACCAAAGCATTCAGAATTTTCTACTTTAAATTCACCACAGTTATTCTACAGATTCATATTACGGTGTTGCAAAAGCATGTCCGATTATGTACGATAGTATAGGTTCTATTTCTAATTTCTTTAGCGAATTGTAAGCGTCTGTTTACGATAATTGCAAACTCAGTCAGTCAGTGTTTCAGATTAACTGGTTTATAATTTCGCAAAATTGTGCCGGGTCAAAAGTCGATGCGTGCTTGCTTGCTATAAACTGAACATTTCTAACATTATTAGCATGAAATAGAGCAAATAATCCGGTCAGTTCCCAACTACATGGAACGTGTATTGATAAGGTAAGCGAAGTTTCAATAACAACGATACGGGATTGTTAATTAATTCTAGTTTTTGGAAGACTCGCCGCTGGGTGCAAACTGAACGGAATACGGTTTCATTTCCTTTGATAGTTTCACGAAACCAGGTCACTGCAGTTTCTTTTCACGGCTTCCAATTCAGAGCCAGTTTTGAAGCTTCGCGTCCATCGCCCCTCTTTCTTTGTTGAAATCAAGGTTGAATTCATGAGATGGAGCGATGAAAATCCGTGATGAGCTTACCCTGGATACCAGAGGCTCGAAATCGTCGGTCACAGCTGAAATCGAGCCGCAGGCTATTATACAAATAGACTGTGTCCGTCGAGGAAATATCGGCTGATAATTGTCCGCGGAAATTTGATGTTCTTAAAACAAATATAAGCCCGAGAACGCAGTTCGAGGGCTTATATGCTAGTTTTAAGAACATCAAATTTCCAAGGGAAACTATCAGCCGATAGGTCCGAGACAGACACAGTCTATTTGCGTTATTGTTCAACACAAAATTGTCTTTCGTGCTTGTGGTGAACTATAACGCCTGATAGTTTGCCTCCGCGGACGACTACTATCACGTCACGTGATCGCTTTAGGCCAATGAGCGCGCGCCAAATTTTGCGGTGAATTGTAACGCCTGATAGTTTGCCTCCGCGAGCGACAACTATCAACTATCACAACACGTGATTGCCTTTAGCCAATGAGTGCGCGCCAAAATTTTGTGGTTAACTATTTCCCTCGGAAATTTGATGTTCCTAAAACCTCGAACTGCGTTCTCGGGTTTATATTTGTTTTAAGAACATCAAATGTCCGCGGGCAACCATCAGCCGATAGTTCCTCGACGGACACACTCTGTTTGTATAATCAGTAGAAACTTCGAGCTCGTAGTCTAATTGCTAAAAGGAATTTCCCTTCTAATAAACACACCTTGTACTTGATGTTGCCTTAGTACTTTTGATAGATGGCAGATAAATATACATAATACGTCGCAAACAGAAGTAACCCCCCCCCCCCCCCCCGGGTTAATTATGTACAAGATTAACTACCTATTCAAAGTTGAACTTTTATTTTCCTGTGTACTCCTGGGTGATTTTAGCGATTTTTACAAGATTTCCAGTTCACTGTCCCAACTTTATTAGTAAATGAAGTGAAGTCTCCAGCCTTGTCATTTTCTAGTACAGTTGGGACGTTGAATTGGAAATCTTGTAAAAGTCGCTAAGATCACCATGGGAGTGCACGTGACAGTCAAAAGCACAACTTTTAAGAGGTAGATAATGGTTATTAGAATTGCTGTATTAATGTCGTACATTATTATAAAACTCTGTAAAATCTCGTAATGTGTTGCTTTTACCGAAAATAGAGCTTGGGCTTCCTGTGCAGCACCAGACGTTCGTGAGTCTGATGTCAAATTGTTCTTTCTTTGGGGCGTCAGCTTACTTCTAGTTTGTGTTGTGTTTACAGTATCCGTGCCTAGCAACCGCTTCTGTGCCTAGCAATATGCTACGAGTATCAGGATTATTTACACCCACAGTCTACATGCATTATTACAGCAATCTTTCAGTCTTTTGGGTTACCACAGGAAGCCCAGTCCTTTCTCTTACAAAATAATATGTCGAACGCACTTTGATAATCTATGATTACTTCTAGTTTAGATTTTATTAATTATAACGGCTGCTTTGCGTAAACGTAGTAAATGAGACGTTCGTGAGTCACGGACGGTAACCGGATGTCAAATTGTTCTTTCTTTGGGGTGTGTTGACGTTATCAAATCCGGTCTTCTAGTCCGCGTTCATGGTCTAAAAACCTGTACGAGATAAGTAAGATGATTCCCGGTTGCCGTCCGCGCGTGCCTCCCCAACCGTCTAGTGCATTTAAGCTCTTGATCACGGCCGCGATTATGATGCATTCTGACTACACTATCAAGAGACTTCATAAGGATGTAGGATAGTCGCCAGACAACTCGATAAGCTTATACAATTAACTAATTAATATAAATTGTATTCTTTAAGTTCACCTAACGTTTATTTTGTTATCATAAATATCGATTCTACAGAAAGTTTTGGTTTACACTCTTGTTTACAGAGAATACTCTGTTTGTTTGAAATCTTGAAAATGTGACCTTTCCTGACCCATGACCGCGTAAGCAAAACCCTGGGCCGATCCCTGGGTTGACGTCATCTCAATAATGCATTATTCTCCATGGCGTCTTTCGATCACAACAACTTCGATTTATAGAGAATATACATAGTTCGCGATTGTTAGTAAAGAAAAAAGTCATTTTAGTCAATATGTTAAGTATTTATTCAAATTATTGCAAAGTCGAATTAATCATGACGTCAACACAGGCTTTTGCTTACGCGGTCATGGGTCAGGAAAGGTCACGATTTCAAACAAGCGTAGAACATAGAGTATTCTCTGTAAACCAAAACTTTCTTCACAGAAGTACTCAAAACTTGATCAGTGTGTAATCGATAATTATGAAAACAAACGTTAGGCGCACTTTATCTAATTGCAAACTAAACGGAAAAACCACCCTTGGGTTGTGGCCAAAACACGTGGAAATGTGCGGAAGCGTATAGCTCGATCTAATGCAGCAACCCTACTTCTCCGAGGGCTAGAGATCTGTCTACTGACTTGCTACGTTTATGCAAAGCAGCCGTTATAATTAATAAAATCCAAATGAACCAAAATGGAGCTGGCACTGGCCTAGAATGACTACTTTCCCGCTTGAAGAATTATACAGTATATACTAGAAGCATTATCCATAATGCTAGTGTCTCGTGTCCAAACCACTTTACGGTGTCGGCAGAATACCAATTTCTGACTATATCCCTGATGCGTCGTCGCTCAAGCGTCAGAAATTACATTTTTTCATATGTGAGAGGAACCGACCTCGACATTCCCATATTTTGCTAAAAGGTACTGTACACGTTTTTTGCCATCGCATGGTCAAAATTTGTTGTGGATGCATTCGGCTCAACAAAGTCGAGCGGAAGAGCATCGAAAACGATGGAAATTGTGAGAGAAAAGTGATTATGTCGCGCTATGACGCGAGCAATGACGCAATCCGTGGTATGTCCTTATTTCCAATGGCAATAAGCCAATCAGAACACGAGAAGCAGTTGTTGTAAGAGTATGTGTGAACACTAGTTACATTTCATGTTACTGTTATGATCATGTTGAATTTCCCGTTGCACCAGCTGCCTACAGTCAGGAGCGTTCCCAGACATTTTTTTGGCAAGTACGCAGTGTCCGATACTAAGCCGAAAGGAGACAAGCATAATTACACAATAGCATTACAGTCAGAAATACTTGTTTATTATTTCAGTCATATTATCGTCTTCATACATCGAGCTAGACAGTCTAAGTGTAGCGTAAATTACTTTTTTTAATACTACAAACCAACACCATCAAACTAGTACATAGCTTTGGTTGACCTCTTTTTAGGATATAAAAAATTATAACATGACGATTCTATCTTTGTCTTATCAGAAGAACGAAGAACATCATTTATTTTAATAGTTTAATGACAGCATTTTATTAAAACCTCAAGCATGTTAAGGCCTGAGTTCTGGCATAGATATGCTATTCGTTACTCTGTAATTTCTATAGCTAAAACAACCATTAGTGGTAGTGGTTGCCATGGCTACCCAAATTAAGGGGACACTGTAAAAAATCCTTTTTTCCGAAATGTTGTACATACTGAGAACCTTTGGAAATATAAAACGTAAGCACAAGAATCACGTGACAATAGGAACCGTTATCATAGTAACGGACTACCTTTATTTATTATCTTGTGAGCAGCTAATTTGATAGGTGGACAACCATTCCCGGCCATTCTTCCTAATTTGAATTTTATATTTTTCTTTTCGATTTTTTGGCTCGTGCTCATTCGTGGTCACTCGCAGTCACTCGTGTTTTCTTTTTCACTCTTGGTGAATCGCGTTCATTCGTGTGTACGTTTAGAAACGATCTCGAGGTACAACAGGATAAGCTGGTAAAGTGTTCAAACTCAGACATCCCTGACGCGGGTTACCTGTGGTGTTTACCGCCGCTTTAGTGCAATTTGAGAAGATTTCACGATATTTTGTCCGCTCACTTCCCAACCGCAAGAGAAGACAACAATTTATTCTCCTTTTCCTCACTAACGAAATATACAATTTAGAAAGAGTAATCAAAGTCTAGAGTTCGCAATTCATTATCGTAAACGGGCTCCAGATTTCTCAGCGATTTTGACTGTACAGAAACGTTGTGGGTAAACTTTGAGGTACATAGCACCGTGGAAGTTCAAGGGAGTGTTGTACCGGGTAACGATCCCCTGCTATTCACGAATAGCACAAACGGTTCTTTAGCGTCCCCATTGTGTCGAGAGACCACAGGGAGCCCCCTCAAATGTTTTGTGCGTTTTATCTTTAGACATGTCGTTCTTGAGTCAAGTGTAAAAGTCATGGAAAACGAAAATCTTGTGATTAATTTGCACGAATTAGAGTTTAATAAAGACGCTCAGCGGTTGAAGTGCAAGGATTACGGTAAAGTATTGACGTTTAGAGGGAGAAGTATCATTGATAGGTATAATGTCTTTAGGTAAACGTTGCACCAAACATCTGTTTGGGCTCCCTGTGGGGAGACATACATACGTGATGTATTCAAGGTGGAAGAAAAAAAGGATTTACAAATGCGGATACGGATTCGAACTTAACAATGGTTTATGAACTAATTAACTACGTAGAACTAAGACTGGAAAACCAATAAAAAGAATTAAGAAACATCCTGAAGGAAATCAAGACGTTAGCCCTCTGAACGATTCTCTAACAAAATTAAATCACTATAGAGAATATATGGGACATATCCTATAATTAGAATGTTAATGGCAAACTCCTAGGTAAAAAGAGTTACGTCCTGCCCTAAAAACTGTATAACTCTCCTCTGTCATTTCTTAGGGAGCCGAGGCAATCCGAAAAAGACAAAAAAGCCGCCCAAATCGCTAATAAACGACAACAGCAGACAGAGCAAAGATATGTTGATTTCATTTGATTTTAGTCCATCGATAATGGTAACATTCGTAATTTTCCCTGTTTATGGTAGCCTGCGGAAATAGCCGTCACCATTCGAAGGCCAAAAACGATCCCGCGGGCTTTGAGCCCTCGAACATAGACGGCTGTTTCCACGGGCTATGTTTATAGTAGTTGCCATACAAAGCCTGACTGACAAATAAACACACCAATAACTCGACATTAGAACTTGGCTTTCCTGTTGTTTGTCAACTGGTCGTCTGTGTTTATGAAATCTGTCTCGTTGAGATGGCGTTTAAAGACAGATTTAATGACCACAAACGACCAGTTGACAAACCTAATATCAAATGTAAAGGGGGATGCAGGTTGGCGCAGTAGTAAAACCCTCGCCTCTCACCCCTGCGGTCCTGGGTTCGATTCCCGCCATATGTGAGTTAGGTTTTGTTCTTGATTCCTTATCTGCATTCGAAGGTTTCTCTCCGAGTTCTCCGGTTTTTCTCCCTCCCTAAAAATCAACCGTGAGTCGAGTGTAGTGTGTCCAAACAACACATCCTCCCCGTTGAATTCACAACTATCCTTAAATCGAAAACACGCTTGGAATCATGATAATCGTTAATCCTAATGACATTCTTAAAACCAGTCAAGGATAAAGATAAACATTTGCTACATTCCAAATGGGGGTAGACCGGCTTAGTGTAGCAGCGAAGACGTCCGCACTACACTGCAGTATACGCGCAAAGTCGGCGAGCCATTCTATGGTCACCACGAGCCTGAACCGTCGTAAAGCGCGTGCCTGTGTCCTTCCTGCGCCGCCGCCCGGGATGGATCGGCTGACCCCCGCGAGGAAATCCTGCCGTGCCTTGAGGGAACACTTGAGTACAGCCCTAGCGAAGTATAAAGTGGAGGGAGATCAGGAATTCGCCGACGATCTAAAAGAAGAAGAAGAGACCGACCAGAGGGCCGGGCATAGGAGGATGATGTTGAACAGCGAAGCCATGGAGGAAGAAGAAGAAGAAGAGGACGACGCTACAAAGAGTGCCAAGAGAGCCAAGAGAGAGAAGAGGTTGGAAGAAGAAGAGGCGTACGACGAGAGGATGGCCGAGAAGAGGGAGTTGAAGAGGCCCAAAGAAATTATGTCGTGGTTCGTGACGGCGGTGCGGTACTTTGTGGACCAGTTGACCTTTCATATGCTGCAGTAGCGCGGGGTCAATGATTTTGACCCGCATTTCGCGATGACCCAAGGCAGCAAGGCTAGCCTGGACGACTTGATCATGGAAACAGAACCAGGGAGGAAGACTTGGCTAGAGATCATGGAAACGAACTACAAGGCGCGTATTCAAGGCACCTACTACGTTATGCAGGAGGAGTTGGTCGCCACCCTGATCACCCACCTGTTCCGGAAACGGAGGATCTCGGATATGGACAATCCCCTCTACGACAAAGTGAGGCGTTTTGGGATGCATTACGTCACCGGCATTCACGACACGTACCCCGAGGAAACCATGGCAGCCCTGGTGCGCGAGTCGACGACCGCCATGACGGACGGACTCTTCCCTTACCTCAACACGGTGGCCCACAGTTTTGCGTGGGGCCTCTTCGAGGCGGATGGAGAAGACAAGAAGCGGATCCCTAACTTTGCGCGAGAGCTAATGTTGAAGACCTTGAGGAAGGTCCACTTGGATGTAGACCAAGGGATCTGTGTGATCCAGCAAGCGACTGTCGTGTTCACCAACCCCCCGACCTACACCTACAAACTGTATGAAGACAGCGGCAGGACGGTTTCGTTCGAGAGCAAGCACGCCACGACTCAAGACGCCATCGAAGACGACGTCCCCGTGGGCCCTCTTAGCTTCGGCTTCTAGTTTTTTTCTGTAAAAAAAAAAAAAATATCCAGGGAAAAAAGATGGTGTCTGTCTTTTCTAGGGGGAAAAAAGTATAAGGGAGGTACCGCGCGCTAGACTCGGGGAGAGTACAGAATGCCCTGCGGCGGAGGAGGAGGTCCGTCCCTCAAGTGCCACGGCATTTTGAAACGTGTCCGCTGTCTCTTGGCGTGTTGCGAAGGAAAAGTGATTATTCAGGGCTCTCATTTTGAGGATTATGGGGCGCAAGAAGGAGAAGAAAAAGAATCCTTCCGCGCCGCTCGAGGCGTTGTATTACGACCCCAGCAGCCCTGCTGCCTTTGGGGGTGCTTCCCGTCTGGTGAAAGCGGCTAGCGAAGTGGGGGTGACCCGCACCACCACTTTAGCGTGGCTGAAAAAACAATTGACCTTTACGTTGCACCGACCTTTTCGAAAAAAAATTCTGCGAGGGCGCGTGCGCGTGCTGGCCCTCGACGAGCAGTGGCAGGCGGATCTGGTGGACATGCAAGCCACGAGTGCCTTCAACAAGGGCTATAAACACATTTTGACCATCATCGATGTGTTGTCCAAGTACGCGTGGGCGGTCCCCCTGAAGAACAAGACGGGAGAGGAATTGGTGCGCGCCTTTACCCAAGTGTTCCGCGAACGGAAACCGTTGCGGTTGCAGACCGATGCCGGAACAGAATTTACCAACCGCAAGTTCCAGGCCTTTTTAAAAAAGAATGACGTGGCCTTTTTCGTCACGTACAACGAGACCAAAGCCCAGATTGCCGAGCGGTTCAACCGGACGCTCAAGGGACGCATGTACAAATATTTCACGGCCACCGGGAAGAAAGAGTATTTGAAAGTCCTCCCTCAATTGGTGCTCGGGTACAACCGAGCCGTCCACAGTAGCATTCGACGCGCCCCCATCACCGTCACGCCCTTCAACGACCACGAGGTGCAGGCCGTCTTGTACCGGGAAACGCAGCCGACGCCACTAAAGAGGAAACCGAAGAAACCGCTGTACCGTCCCGGCGACACGGTACGGATTAGCAAGACCAAAGGTCATTTTGAAAAAAGCTATCTGGCCAACTGGTCGGAGGAAGTGTTCACGGTGATAAAACGGCTGGACTACCGCACCCCTCCCGTCTACCGGTTGGAGGACCTGAGCGGGGAGGGGTTGCGGGGAACGTTTTACGAAAGCGAGATGACGCCGGTGGCCGTGGAAAAAGAAAGGCTCTTTATCATCGAAAAGGTGTTGCAACGCCGCCCCGGCAAGAAGAAGAACCAGGAAGAAGTCTTGGTGAAATGGGAAGGGTACTCCGCTAAATTTAACAGCTGGGTCCCGGTCACTCAGCTCCAGACCCAAACGTACGGGTGAAAAAAGAAATAAAAGAGTTTGTTGTCCCGCTTGCCTGATTCATTTGTGTTTGAGTGGAGAGAAAGAGAGAGAGAGAGAGGATGGAGGAGGGTGAGGAATTTTACATTACCATCACAAACGGGACGAGTACCACCGTCTACACCAATGTCCCGTCCCGGTTCCGTATCCATCTCCCGGAAATGCACGAGTTGTCTCCGGACTGGGAAATAGCGGTCACGACTCTGGTCTTCCCCAGGCCCCAGAAGAAAGAGACACTTTACATGTACTGTGATTTGGTGGAACCCAGTATTGTGGGGGATACGAAAGCCCCCTTGTTGAGAGTCCTTTTTTCAGGGGGCGACGATGGTACGGTCCAAGAACGCAACTTTTCCCCCCTGTTCTACAGGCGGCTGGCCAAGACGGTGTTTGAGGATTTCGAAATCCTTATAACCGACGAGCACGGGAAACTTGTTTCATTTCCACAAACCTCTAAGGTGGAAGCGACCCTCCATTTCCGGAAAGCATGGACCCCGACCGCATCTGGATGACATTGCCTAGCGTGGCCAGCCGGGCTACCTTTCCCAATAACACAGGATCCCATTTTCGTATCCGTCTGCCGGAGATGATGGTCTTGGACCGACGGTGGGAGATGGCGCTCTGCCACCTGCAATTTCCACGCGCCTGGGATGAATTGTTCCCTAAAGAGCAAGACCGTCAATTTACGCTGATCCACGAAAAACTTCACCAAGAGGAAGAGACCTCGACTACCGTGACGTTTGCTTCCCAGTATTTCGAAACGGTCACAGAACTGGTCCACGCTATGCGCTGGGCTTTGGTGCAAGGGGGATTCCAAGCGATCCTCAAAACATTTGCCGTCCGGGTGAAATCGCCCGATAAACAATTGGCCAAGACCACCCTGGAATTGAAACAAACCGTGACGGACGGATACATTTTAGCCCTGCCCCCTCCACTGGCCTACATGATCGGTTTGGAGAACGATCCCAAAAAATCCACCTCACATCCCGTGGGGCTGCTGAAAAAACCAGGCCCCCACACCCCGTTGATGTCCAGTTTCGTAGGAACCCACACGGGGGCGGTGATCTCGTCAAAGGCCATCATGATCCCCGCGTCGGTCTCGGAGAAAGACCGGACTGTGTACTACTTGAGTCCCGCGTCCACGGGAACAGGCGCCACCTTGTTTCCCAGGCATCACAAGATCAAACCGACCATGGTGTTGACCCCGGGGAAGTACGCCGACGCCAAAGCTATCGAAAACCACATTTTTCCGAACGACTACCCTAACGTGGCCTGGGTTTGGAAACCCAAAGCGTCCAAAGGGACCTTAAGGCTGACCCTACAAATCCTCCATAAGGACGCGCATTTTACCATGAGCCCTTGGCTGGCCAAGGTGTTGGGGTTTGGCGACGGCCACACGCCCCAATTCTAGCCGGAGAACAACGACAAGACACCCCGCGCCCTGATAGGCTACCAACCCGAATGCTGGTCCACCTATTATTCCGGCCAGAAATTCTCGACGACCAAACCCTACCTGCTCAATCGCGACTTTAAACATCAGCCCGTACGCAGTTTGTACGTGTACTGCGATCTAATTGAGCCGCATATCGTGGGGGATGTGAAAGCGCCCTTGCTGAGGGTCGTGTCGGCCCAGGTCCCGTACAACAAGGTGGTGGAACGAGACTTTCCGGTCATGCGGTACTTTCCGCTCTCCAAAACGGTGTTTGACACGCTGGAAATCCTTATAACCGACGAGTCAGGCCAACGCATCTCATTCACCTCCGCAGCGACCGTGGTGGCGACATTGGAATTTGTGAAGCGCACTCTGAAAAGGAAAGGATGAATTATGGAGCGTCTACGGGGACTATGGCACCGGTGCCATCTATGGGGGACGTGGTTGGCGGAGGGTCTTCGATACCTGTGTTCCATGCGCTCCCCGCCCACGCCTCCAGCCCTCAACGCACGCCCACCTCCATTCCTGTCTTCCAGGGGTGTCGGGGGCAGCAAGGCGGCGGGGGACTCATCCCTATCCTTTGGAATGAACTCGGCGGTTACGGACCGGTCAAGAATCAAAAGGGTGGGCTCTTGCCCTTAGCGCTAGCCCCTTTGGCCGCCATGGCGGGCAAAGCGCTGGCCGGTACCGTCGCGGGAGCGGTGGCTAAAAAAGGAGGACAAAAGATTCTCGCTCATCTGAAAAAGAAATTTGGCAAGAGGGTGGTGAAGCAAATCGTGAAGGACACGAGTCAAGGGGCGGCCCGTGTGCTCGGCAAGAAAACCAGTAAAAAGTTGATCCAAGGCCTAGAAAAGATAGCCGGGGTGGCGCCGAAAAGGAAAAAGACGAAGAAGCCGGCGAAGCGAACCGTGGCACGTCCCACAGCCAACAAGAATAAAAGAAAGAAAAAACAGGCTCTCCCTCTCATTCCTTCGAAGGCCGTCAAGCGTGCACGTGTTGCGAGAGATATCTTTGACGTTGATTATTGAACACCATGACTACGGTCGCAGGCATGGGCAAACCGCCCCTACCCAACATGTTGGGCGGCTACAACACTCATTTCGATTTTTTCGGCAAGGAATTGGCTCAAGCGGTCGAAGAACGAGGCTATTGGTCGGAGCACGCTCCCAAATCGGCCCTCTTGCCCGGCTCGCCCGTGGAATTTTACCTCCCCGCCAGTCCCTATTACACCGTGCTGCCTAGAAGTTACTTCAAGGTGACGGCCAACCTCGTGAAAGCCAACGGCGGGAATTTGACCGCCGATTTGAAGCTGGGCCCCGTCAACAATTGGTTTCATTCCCTCTGGTCGCAAATAGACATGGCCTTGAACGAGGAATGGATGACCATGAGCACCAAAACCTACCCCTACAAAGCCTACCTCAGCACCCTCCTCAACTTTACTCCAGACGCCAAGAAATCCTACCTGACCGCGGGGCTGTACTACAAAGACGTGGCCGGTTCCATGGATGCTTTCGACATCGCCGGGGACAACGTAGGGTTGACCACGCGGGCGGGCTACACGGGGGACAGCAAAGTGGTGGAACTGACCGGGATGTTTTACATCGACGCAGCCTTCACCAACAAACTACTCCTCAACCGAGTGCCCCTAGAATTCCGATTCACCCCCGCCAGCAACGCCTTCGCCCTCATGGGGGACAGTGCAGCGGCGGAAGCGGCCGCCGCCAAAATCGTGCTGAAGCGGGTCACTTTCTTCCGCCGCGTCAGTGTCTGCAACAAGGACTTCATGAAGAGCGTCGAAGTGAAACTCGTGTCCTAGCCCGTCCTCTACCCTTACAACAGCGAAGAAGAACGGATGTTCACCATTTCCCTGGGGGACACCACCTTTGAGAAAACGGATTTCCTGGGCGGACGCATCGCCCGACGCATGCGCATTGCCTTGATGGGGAGTGCGAACAGTTTGGGAGCTCTGAAAAAGAACCCCTTCAATTTCCAAAGGTTTGGGATGACCCGCGCGACGGTCACGGTCGACGGCACACCCATCCCCTTCTCCCGCCTCGAATTTGCGACTGGGAAAACCCTGGACGGTTACAATACCTTGTTCCTGTCCCAAGGCGCCATGAACGCCAACCATGGGATTGACATTACCCGGACCGATTGGGACAAGGGCTACGCCATCCTGTGTTTTGACTTCACCCCAGACGGCAGTGGCAGCGCCTCGCACATGAACATACAACAGTACGGGACGGTGGGCATCCGGCTTCAGTTTGAGGCAGGCGTCACGGAGACCCTATCCGTGTACGTGAACTGCGAGTTTGACGCCGCGTACGAAATCAACAGCAGCCGAGAAGTGAAAAAGTTGTAAGCAGAGATGACCACCTACACATCGCAATTGGCGGTCTTGGCCCGTCACGATTGGTGGCTCCGCGCCTCGTTTCGGGGCGTGTTTCCCATGGACCTACGGCGCGCCGCGTGACCCGCCCCGCCTCGTTCATTCTCAATACCGACAACGCCGACGGACCAGGCACCCATTGGTTGGCCTTTTATTTTCCGCGCCAAGGCCTGAATGAATTCTTCGACAGTTATGGCTTTCCCGCCTCTTATTACGGGTTGCAAGAGTACGTGCGGCAGGGGAACGCCCAGCATAGGGAAAACAACGTGATGTTGCAAGGGAACAAGTCCAACGTATGCGGCAGTTATTGCCTGTACTACCTCCTGCGCCGAGCCCACGGCCGGTCCCTGGCGGAGGTCCTGCAGAACCTCCAGCAGTGGAAGACCAAGACAACCAGGGACCGGGCCCTCCAAGCCTGGCAGCGCCAGTACCAGCGCCGGAGTGTGGCGCGGTGGCAGCAGCAGCAAGACAGTTTCCTTCACGATCAATGTGTTATCAGTTTGAGAGACACTAAAAAAATAAAATAAAACAAGTTCCCCACCTCAATGTCTTGTTATTCTTGGGAAGGGTGTGAGGCGCAATGGATGTCTGTTTCCAAGCGCCCTGCAATATCTTGATCACGGGTCAGAGTCAATCGGGGAAAACGGTGTTCACCGAAAGACTCCTGCACCATGTGAAATCCCATTTCACCCAACCACCCCTCACGATCGTGTACTGCTATGGCAGTGCCTGGCAACCCCGTTTCACCGCCATGCAAAAACAATTGGGGGTGAAATTTGTGGCGGGGCTTCCCGACGACCCGTACGCCCCCTTTCGCGGCAAGCCGGGCCTCTTGATCCTGGACGATTTGATGAAAGAAGGCTCCAAGGACGAGCGGGTGGTGGACCTGTTCACCAAAGGCTCACACCACCACAACATTTCCGTGCTGTACCTGACCCAGAACATTTTCCCCCCAGGCAAGTACGCGCGCACCATTTCCATCAACGCCCACTACCTGGTGGCTTTTAAAAACGCTCGGGATTCGTTGTAAGTCCGGAAATTGGCTGAGCAGGCCTTTCCGGGGCAAGTACCGGCAGTGATGAGGGCCTACCAGGACGCTACCCAACGCCCCTTTGGCTACCTCCTCTTCGATTTGCACCCTCGGACCCCACCCCAAATCCGATTGCGCACCAACATTTTCTCCGAGGAGGGAAAACAGCATCACGCCTACGTGCTGGAGGAGGATCAAAAGGGGGCGGAACTTTGGGCGGAACTGAAGAAGGAAATTACCCCCATGCTAAAACCTAGCCTTGATGTTATGGCCAACATCGGTAAAGCGATGTACCACCAACGAGGAAAGCCCCATTTTTTTGCCAACACCGCCAAAACGATGCAACAACAACTACGAAAGAGCCAACAACAAGGAGGCTCCAAGAAGAAGACGGTCAAAAGAGTGAAAAAAACAAAGGGCCGCGCCCCATCCCAATCACTTCGTGGGGCGGTGTGGAAAAGGCCCAACAACAAAACAACATTCCATCCCCCTTTTTCAAGGTCCTGAGTGGCGAAGGGGAACAAAGTGGAATAACTTTATAGTGTAAGCCCCCCAGGGAATCCGTTCAGTTGTGGTGATGGCCTCCCCCTTGCTTCAACGCAGCGCCACGTTCCTCCGTCAATTTGCCAAAGCGGATCTCGGGCAGAAAAAGAAACTCATCCGGGCCGCGAGCCAACATCAAATCAACGCCGTCAGCGAAGTGGTGCACAACGCCTTGCTCGGGACTTTTCCGATAGGCGTCCGCGCGAAGAAAATTTTTGCCCCCATCAAGGCGAAACTTCGAAAAATAGCCAACAAAGCCCTGTCGCCGGCCGTGAGGAAAAGGATTCTGCTCTCCTCCTCGACAGCGTTGCAGAAAGCCAAGCTTAAAAAGGCCGTGGGTCAGCGAGGAGGGTTCATTTTCACAACCGCCGCCTTCATTGCCGCCGCCGTTCTTGCTGGCAAAGCCGTGGCCGCTGGCGCCATCAGTGGAGGCGTGGGCTACGGAGTCAAGAAAGCTCTGGAGCAAGCCGGAGGGTACGTTGCGCCAGAGGGGTCGTTGTTCCGTAGAGGGTTAAGTTTAAGGGTCAAGAAAGAGCTGGAACAAGCCGGAGGTTATTTTGCCCCAGGCTATCCGACGACAAAATACCCTTCCCCGGAAGAGTACGCCCAAGAACTGAGTCAACCTTATATCTGGTCCTGAATGGTCCAACCAATCCGCAACTTGCCGGCGCCCGCGGGTACGGACCCGGCCCGGTGGCAGTTGTTTTTAGCCCGCCTACGAAAAAGGCAGCGCCAAACCGTGCCGGGAAAAAAAGTCAGCAGGACCGTGCGGGCGGCGAAGCAAATCCGAAGAAAGTATAAGACGCGGCCGCCCAAGAAGAAATCCCAGACAGGGGAAAGGAAGCGGGCCCCACACCATCCTCCAGCAGCCCCAGTAGGAATTTCGGTGACGCGATGGTCAGTGAAGCGACACAAACGAAAAAAGCGATGAAAGAGGCCGAAGGGGCCGCCACTGGAAAGAACCCTATGCGCATGGTCTTGGTACCGGAAGAGTCTATGCGGTTGTTGGAACAACAGCTTCGCGTGGACACTACCAAAGGGGTTAAAGTGCTCAGTCAGTACCAAAAGGCCATGGCGCAGGTCCTAGAAACCCCAGAGAAACCGGCAAGCGCCGACCAGTTTCAAGATTTACTCCAAAAATACGTCCGGCGTCGCGAAACCATTGAGCCTAGCCCCTTCATGGCCGTGGCGGCCAAAGTGTTAACCCAGAGCCAAAGGGGCGCTTTTTTGACGCGTACCCCCTTCCAGCAAACCTTTAGCGTCGGTGCTGGTCAATCTGTTGAAGTTGAAAGGAGCGCAGAAAATTTCCTGGAATGCGCAAGGGGAAGTGAAACTCTACGGGCAAACCCTGCCGGGCAGTCAAATTGCCGATCTGATTAAAGAGGCTGTGCATCCTTCTTCCACCCGCACGTCGCCCGGCTACCGTGATTTCATGCAATTTCTAGCGGAAGAAAAAATTCCTAAAGATCTCGTCCGCCACCCCCGGGATCTCATCTCCAAGAAGAAAGAGTACACGCCCCGGCCTAAACGAACCGCCGCCTATCAAGAGGATCTCCCGCCCCAGCCCTACAAAGATCTCCCGCCGCCCCGCCGAGAGGAAACACCGTTCTCCAGGACCCCCTACAAAGCCTTCCCCCGTGGGGGTCCCCGTTGGGGCAGCCGCCGCCTCTCTTTCGGCAGAGGCCCCTCCGAAAAACCGCCTTTAAATTGGCGTCCTTTTTAAATCCCCCTTCATTGTCGCCATGGCACGAATCCTAATGAGACCCGCGGGGATGGGAGAAGCCCCCTGGCAACGCCGTGTCGCCACCGCAGGGAAGAGGATGGCCCGGAAGAGGATGGCCCGCCACACCGTGGTGGGTAAAAAAAACAGCAGGACCGCCCGGGCAGTAAAGCAAATACAGAAAAAGTATAAGGCGCAAAAGAAAAAGAAAGCCCAGACAGGGGGATGCAAACGGTCCGCAAGATCACAAGCCGAAAATCGAAAGACGGCCGTACCGAAACAACGATCCGAACGACGACCACTTCGGGCAAGCGCCAAGGCAAGAGTATCAGCCGGTGGAACGTCAAACACCTGAAGAAAAATACTTAAAGAAAAAAAGACTTTTACTCTATCATTACTCGTTGCTCTTCAAGCTGTGAACGTCATGGGTCTAGATATTACTTTCTATGGAGCTGAGGCAGGCGGCGATGTCATTGTGGGCGAGTGCCACCTATGCTATTCTACGTTTGGGAACTGGATGGAAGAATACCTGAGCGAAGGCGAAAGGAAGCAGTATGTGCTGAGCGACTGCGAAGGAACCTATTATGGATTCTATGTGGAGTTGGTCTATGATATTTGTATTTGGGAAGGATTCCTGCGCAAGCATCCAAGACTCAAGCCTTACAAGATGGAGTTCCTCTAAATAAAAGACTGAGACTTTGGTATCACAGCTCAAAGGAACTGAACCATTTATTACAATAAAAATATTTCCTCTTGAGTCTCTTTGTTTTTCTTAGTAGCCGTAAGGGTAGCTCTGGTAGCCGTGGAGTACCCTCTTGTCGTAGACCACCTTGAAGGTCTTGGTCTCTGGGCGGGTGTGCAACGTCCTGTCTTGGGTGTTGCGGTGGATGGCGTGCGGCGTCACCACCGTCCGTGTGGGTTCCCCTTGGCCTTGCACCATGGCGTAGTCCCTTCACTTTGCATACGGTGCGGCCTTGACTCGTTTCGTACCCGTAACTCTTGGGCCCGGTACAGGCAAAACGGACAATATGTTCCCCTTCTTTCAATTCGTTTGTCATGTCGCCTAGAAATCGGCCGACCGGGGGCGCCTCTTGACCCACTTTCCGCGTGTAGTAGATACTGTCCGTATCGTGGTAGACGATGCGATCCTTCAAGAGATCGAGGTAAGAATACAATTTCAGGCGTGCGTGGGCTGTGGTGTAGGCGGCAAACACGACGTTGGTGTGGGGGTTGGAGTCGATGTGCTGCGGCGTGGCGTGGTAATGCACTTGCACCATGTCCTCGTGGACGAACAGAATGTCCTGCACTTCCTTTTCTTCGCTCAGCATGAGCTCGAAGTAGCGGGCCAAGTCGGTGACGTACTCCGTCTGCCGAGGGTTCTGCTTCTGGCCGAACTTGCCCCACAACGTGTTGAGCATCCATTTCGCCAGGGCCCGCATCCCCGCGTTGAACTCGATCTTGTCCCACTCCAGTAAAATCCCCGTGGCCCTCCGGTAACTGTCTATAAAAGAGGCTTTCTCGGCGTCGGTGTTACACCCGGGCGGCCACCCGCTCGCCTCTTGTTTAATCTTGAGGAAAGTGTTCACGTAGTCTGTGAACAACCCCTGGGCTCCGGTGGTGGGATCGTACTGTTCCGACTCGGGATAATGCCATACCCGGTACATTTCCAGGACCCGGTACCCTTGGCGCAGGGCCTCGTGAAGTTCGTGGCTCACCCAAGTGCCTGTCAAAGCCCGGGCCTCGTCGCCGTGGTGGCAGGGGGCCTGGTTCTTGTCTTCCGCGCAGGTCCGACAGAGGGTAAACAGCAGTTTATCTCCCACGTGCGTTGGGAGGACTGGGAAAAACAGTCGGCGTGGCGGGAAAATCTTCAGATGAATTAACCCCTCGTACGGGAGGGTAGGGTCTAGATCTTCTGTGAGGATTTCTGGATGGCCCAGCGGGAACGCCTCCATCCATTCTCTCCCCCATTCTCCCTCGGTCGCTTCCCAGTAAGTCTTGATCCCGTTGGTTCGCCCTCCAAAGAACGCTTTCTTGGGGTCGAGGGGAAGCTGGGCTTGAGGGATGGGCGCTAGGGCGACGATGGTCGGATCCAAGGCCATGGCCTCACGAATTTCACACTCCCTGATCTGGACCACGTGGTACCCCTGCTGTTTCAGGTACAACATTTTGTCCCGGGTCCGGTCGGCCAACGTTCTCATGGTGCAGTGGAGTAAGGGATGCACTCTCTCTGGAGGGGTGCAACGGTCGCAGCCATGCCAGAAGCAGCCATTTATTTCGTACGCCGTATGGGTGGCGGCGTGGTACCCGTCCAGTTTGTAAGGGCCCACGTGCTTCTCTCCGAAATTGCCCGCGTGCTGGAGTTGAATTCCGTCCCGCCGCTCCACGTGGGCCAACCATTGGAGCGCCAATGCCGACTGCACGTCCTTGGGCCGGTAACCGGGCCGTGGCAAGACCGCAATGGTGTTCGGTCTTAGGAATTTCTTGCGGAACACTAAGTTGCATAGGGAGGCGAGGGTCACGGTCCTGGTAAAGGGGTCTATCCCCGCCGCTTTCATCATAATACCCCGGAATGCTAAACAGGCCCGTTGCAAGATCGCCACATCCCGATGGCAATAGAGGGCCAACTCTTTCTGGAAATCGAAGACCCCGCCGCGGGCCCGTTCGGTCGTATGCCAAGCCACCAGTTCTTCTTTGCCTTGAGGACTCAGCGAATCCGGTTCGTAGTAATGCAAGGCGGGGAGCGGCCCCACGTACTGCTGATGTTCTGGTTTGTTAAAAAAGATGGGAAAATCCAGCTTGTTGAGGTTTTCGGTTTGGAAGCCGAACGTGACGGGAAATTGTTTGAGGGCCAGCGGGATGAAGAGGAGAGAATCCTTGATGACCAGCTTGTAGTCGGGGATGGTCACCACCATAGCTTTGCCGCCGCGGAAGAGCACTTTCGGTTTTATGGCATTCTTCAAAAGATACTCCAGGATGGGGTACGAGTCGTACCCCATGGCGTTGTGGGCCAGGCACACGTAGTTTTCGTGATTCTCCGAGAAGAGCCAGTCGCAGAATTGGGGGAGGGCCGTGGGGCCTCGGAACTCTACTTTGCGTGGACCGCATTGAGTGCAGGTGGGTAAGTCTGACGTCACACAGAGATCGCACACTTTGGAAACCCCCGCAAAGTTGACCACGTGCTGCGCTTCCAGGGGCATGGCTTCAAAATCAAAGAACAGGTACCGGAACTTGTCCTCATGCCCCTCGTCTTCCGCGGCGGTTCTCTCTGTCTCCTCTTCTTCCGCCAGGAGGGCCGCGTAGACATCTTCATCATCTTCTTCTCCTCCCCCACCCCCTCCTCCTCCTTCTTCTGGGGCTAGGCGCGGGATTTTCTGGTCCGCTACTTGCATGTAGCACAAGTGGTCCGGGGGGACAATAGTTTTGCAACTCCGGCAACGGTATTCTCCGCACACGTGAACTCCGACCCTGCCCCGAGCCAGATGGTCTACCGTCACCCCACACTGGACACAACGTGTGTACCGTTCGCACGAACTCCATGTTCTGGTGTAGAGTTTCCCTTGCCCCGTCCGGTGGGGTTGGTCACGGCGGTGGTTGTCGAAGCAGGCCCCACTCTTGAACCACCGCCGGCACTGGTCGCATTTTCTCCAAGAAAATCTCTCCCCATGGGGAGGGGAGTGCAGTCCTTGCCCCCACAACAGACACAGGTCGTGTCACAAGCGTGTTGTCTAGAGTCGTTGTAGGTCTTCAGGCAGAGGGGGCAGAAGTGTTTGGCGTTCAGGAGACCCCTCATGTTGGTGATGACGTCATAGTGGTTGTTCTCGGTTTGGTAGAGGTACACGCGGTATTGTGCCTCAGGGAGGTGGCCAGAGTAAATAATACCGTTCATATGCTCTCGGGAAACCAGATTCACTTCTACCCCTTGGCCTGCCAAATAGGCTTGGAATCGCTTGAGCTCCGGGATCCCACACAGTTGAACAGGGACGCCTGCCTGGTGGTGGAGCTCCAAGGCTAGAGTCCGTTGTCGGGGTCTCCCTCGCCTTATTTCGTAGTAATAAGGATGTTGCTGCTCCAGGGCCAGGGCCGTGACCAATCCTCTGGCCATGCATAATTCATCATAATTGTGTATCCTCACAATACTTCGTTTAATTTTTTTAAATTTCGCCAAGTCGGTCGTACAGCAACGGGCCGGACGCCCTCCTCCCGCGCTGGGTATTTTCACGTGAAACACATGGATGTGGAAGCGGCCCCTCATAATGAATTCTTGATTCGATTGGGTGATCTGCCCAATTCTGAACATGATTAGGGCGGGGGTGAGGGTGGACCTCATCAGGTAGGGAAAAGCCAATGGGTAGTCCAGATGCGGAGCGTCTAGGGTCAGGCGTACTCTGTCTTGCGGCTCGGCTTCCCCTAGGGTGGTCTCCAGGACCCTCTCTATAGCGACCGTGACGTCTTGAAGGGCCTGTCCATAAAAAAATAATGCATAACATAAATAAATAAAATAAATAATAATACATAAATAAATATTTAAAAAAATTAAAATAAAAAAAAAAATAAAAAAAAAAAAATATATATATATTTTTTATTAAAATTTAAAAAATTAAATTTAAAAAATTAAAAATAATAAATAAAAAGGTGTAGTCCGGCTAAAGAAGATCAAGAAGAAAAAGAAAAAAAAGAAAAAGAAAAAAAAAAATTGGATTTCCTCACGGGGACTCGAACCCGTGCGCTTGGCGCTTGAACCCCTGCCTCTTGCAACAGGAAATTTAACGCCAGGCGCCACCTCGCCCGCGCGTTGTGACGTCATGTCGGGCAGAGTCGCGCGGGATCGTGTCCTTATTCGTAGTTCGTAGTCCTTACAGGTCGTCTTGAACTTTTTGCACGCTCTGGACCGGGTTTGTAGGAGTTCAAAGACTTCCTCCTCCTCCTCTTCCTCCTCCACGGCAGTGGCGGCGGCGCTTGTTTTTTTCTTTTTCCCTCCTCCTCCCTGCTGTTCCCTCACTCGTTTGCCGTCGGGAAATAGGGCGTGGATACATTCCTCTGGTTCAAACTCGTCCTCGTTCTCGTTGTCCTCCTCGTGGTCCTCGTACTCTGTCTGTGGGGGCTTCGGGTAGAATTTTCCCCACGAGAGGTTGAGGGACCATTTTATCCGAGGGTCCGGATGAAATAAACCGTCCAGATCTTGTGCCGTCACTTCCGGAAGCACGGCGGGGAGGTTCAGCGCGGCGACGAGTCTTTCTATTTCCTCCTCGGTGATGTCGTCCTCTAGAGTCTCCATCTCGGGGAATGTAAATGGTTCTTGCGAGGGGTAGTCTACCCCCGGGGGGAAATTCACATCTTCCAGGAAGGCGTACAAATCATCGGCGTTGTACGGATTTATTTCTTCGTACGTGAGCTCGTCCTCTGGGTCTCCCAGCGGATCTCCCCTCGGGTCTCCCCTCGAGTCTCCCCCCGGGGAGGGATGAGACGGCGGGGCCTCTTCTTCGAGGGTAGTGATGACTGGGTTGCCTTCTTCATCTAGATAATTCCAAGAGTCCATCGTGCTCACACTAACCCAAATCAAAATGCCTCGCTTCCTTATATATTTTTTTCACTGTTCTCTGATTGGTGCCTTTTTCTCGGCCTGTGATTGGTTCCCCTAGAAGGATCACGGCTCGTGATTGGTGGAATTCGATCCGCTTTTGGTTCGACTTGAACGCCCGGGGTCTAAGAATCCTCTGAAAAACCCCTCCCCCTACCCCTTGTTCTTCAAAATTGTCTCGCCCCACCCCGGGGGGAACCCTTCTTCCTTCCTTCTTTAAGCCGTAATCATTTTGCGTTCTCTAAACGTCTTTTCTGAGCTCCTAAATCCTAAAACCTAAATCCCCTCGACAAACGCGCCCAGCTAGGAAAACAAAAACTAGTCCAACCGGTTTATCCCAGTTTAGGAGCCTCTCGTGAATGAGATGTTGTAAGGCAAAGGCGCGCGGCTCCTGATTGGTGGAAAACTAGTCTAACCGGTTTATCCCAGTTTAGATTCTCGTGAATGAACTAGCACGAGGCAAAGGCGCGCGGCTCTCGATTCCTGATTCAGCGTGTATGAGGTTTCGGCAGTAAAAGGAACCCTTTCCCGGGCCGCCGAAGAAGAAAAAAATAGGGGAAAATGTAGAAGCCCTTGAGAGCTAAGGTCACAAAAAAATTTAGAACATTTCAGGACTGTTTTGGGGGTGCCCTTGGCGATTCCAAAACCAAAAATCTACTGAACTTGAATTCGAACCCAAGCCGGATTGAACTACCCGCCAATCACAGCGCTCGCTCCGCTTAGCGAACCAATCGTAGGCCGAGCTTAATGCACCAATCACAGCCCAGCCTTTTGCCCCATAAATACTAGCCCCAAACTAACTTCGGTGCAGTTGATCCAGCCACTCAACCGGTAAGTTTACACAAAATTTTCTCTTGGAATTCAACCTGAAGCTTGACTAATCTTTTCTTTTTTGGTTTTTCTTTTATATTTCCTCAGCCAAACAACAACACAACAACAACAGCGACAAGAACAGGTACGTTAACACAAAATTCTCACTTAAAATTCAATATTTTCTTCTTTGTTTTTTCCTTTTTATTTCTACAGCCAAACAGACAACGACGCTATGGCTTATAGAGGGCCCATCCGACCGAGAGAGGTACTTTCTCTGCGGAGTTTCTTTTTGTCTTGGAATAGCCCCACTATTTTTTCTTTTGTTTTTCTAGAATACAAGAGGCGTACATGATATGAACCTGGCTCAAGTAAGTTGTTGATGTTCTCCTTTCCCCCTAAAGGGGCCGTTCATTTTTATTGGCAAACATTTCCCCATTGAGTAAAAGTTTAATTTGGTTATTTTTTATAGGATTTTCTCGAGGTCCCCCCGGGGGATCTCCGCTCTGGTCAGAGCGCCTCTAACGAACTAATTTCTCTAAAACATTATTCTGCTTTTATTTTTTTATTTTTTACATATTTTTTGGTTTGTTTTTCCGAACAGTCTTTCACTCATACCCCCACAGACCTAAAGGATAAGCACTTCCTCTGCCACACGATCTACTTAAGGCAGTTGGGCCTTCCCACAGAAATCTTGGTCAAGATAGGCCGCTACATTTGCTGGCAGCAACGGGTGGAGAAGAGGGAAAAGAAACACAAACAAATGTTTTACCCAACCTTATTGCTGATCACATGACTTGATACATGGGAGTTTCAATCGGTTTATTGTTGGGACAACTCCTACCAGGAAATTCCACACAACCGTCGCTTTTGGGGAATCGCTCCCATTAATTCAGTTATGTTTATTGAGCCATTGACGGAATTTTATTTTAGCTGGTGTACTATATGCCATTGCAATAAGACTCTTTGTATGCGCCATTGTGGCGTGGGAATCATCTACAAACGTTGTCCGCACCACCCTGTTTTTGCTGAGGTATTTGACGAGGGGTGGGGCCGCGTACCGTGGCGTAAACTTTACTTTCATATCGAGACGTAAACCATTTTTTCTTTTTTCTTCTTCTTTTTCTTTTTTAGTGTTTAAAATGTGGCCTTCACCCGCAACACCAACTACCACCTCTCCCTTGTTGCTGGGAAACGATGTGTTCAACATGCTTTGTAGGAATGATGAAAAAAAAATTAAGGAAAGATGCCATACCCGATGTTTGTATTGCGAGTCACGCATACGACACCAATTTTATGTCAGAGCGGGGACAATTATCGTTTTTAGACATGGCACCACGTTTGGTCTCGTCAAATTACCTATTAATAAGAATTACAGCCTCCATTACGCCATGGTTTATCCTCGATGAAAAAGTTTACGCCATTGTTACGCTCATCCCGTGGCGTCAATTTTATTTTCATAGTGAACCCTAAAATATTTTTCTTTTTTTAGTGTTTAAAATGCACAGATTTACCAGACCATCAACTACCTCCTATGCCCTGCTGTGGAGGGACCCTGTGCTCTTCTTGTTTTATTGCGAGAATCTCAAATTTCCTCAATAGAAATGAGACACCACGTTGTTATGTTTGCCTCTCAAAAATTAGACACGATTTTTATGTAAAGGCTGGGAGCCTAATTCTTTTTAGGCACGGATGTACCTTTGGAATTGTATGTTTGCCTATTGCTGCACATTACAGACAACATTACGAGATAGTCTATTAAGTAAAGTTTACGCCACGGGATGTTCTTGGCTCCTTATTTTTTATTTATAGTTTTTCACATTTTCGCTAAATAGTAGTCTCACCATTTTCACAAAAAAAAAATATTAGAGCGATTGCTCACCTCTTTCCAAATATTAGGGCGATTGCCTATCTTTTTCATAAAATAATAGGGCGATTGCCTATCTTTTCATGCACTAGTAGAGCAAAGGCTCACATTTTCTCAAAGTATTCATTCTCGTTCGGATGGGCCCTCAAGGGGCCTGTACATATGTATATAGGTTTTTTATATTTTTATATTTTTATATTTTGGTTGAAAGGATACCTTTGATTATTATTATTATTATTTTCAAATACACTTGTATTAATATCTGATCCATGGTGAGGATGAAATGTCCCACCCCACACTTGTATTTTAATTTTAAATAATGAAAACAAAGTTGTTTTTACTCAAACAAAAGTCTCTTTTATTGTCTCCAATTACATAGTGGTTGACTCAAATAAAGCCACAAGGGTTAACACTCCAATTTCCACATAGTCCTGGGGATTGTCTTCGTAAATCAAAGCTTGGCCCAACGCATGCCAAATTCGGTTCTTGTACGTAATGAGTGGGTCTTCGATTTCTTCAAAATAATACCGTTTGTAGACCTCGTAAATCTCGGCCTCCTTTAGTTTTTGCAAATGTTCAAACACGGTATACGTAAGGGGAGCAATAATCCCCGAGAGGTGCAAACTCTGCAAAGCCCGGTAGCCCGTAGCCCGTAGAGCCTCTAGGGTAATAGAAGACCGGGCCTTCGCCACGCGCTCGGTAAAACTTTCCTCGGAAAAAGACCATAAACAGGAATGGTAACGTTCGAGTTGTTGTCCCTGCTGGGTATACGTACACCCCTCGCAATGCCGGCCACGTTCTCGCATGCATTCCCGGATGCACGTCATGACGTAAAGCGTTTTGTGCAAAGCCCACCCGGCTTTTAGGGCGGGTAAATCCCGGTTGTCCGGCATGTCCCCCAAATCTAGGTCTTCTTGCTTCAATAACAATAGCTCGCGTGGGGCTGGTAGCGAGCCTGAGGGGACCGGCTCGTTGTCGGGATGTCTATAGGGGGTGGGGAGGGCGGGGGACCCTCGGCCGTTGTACCAGTGGGGGGTCCGGAGGGCGTCTCTGCCGGGCTCCACACATTCCCTGCCGGGGGCCCCGCCGGGGGACCCCTCGGGGGACACTGTAGACTCTCCACGGGGGGACCCGTAAGAGGCGTAGCGGCGTTGGGATTGATCCAAGCGGCGGGTGGCTTTTCTTGGGGGGCCTGTGACGTACATGGCGACGCGTAGTAGTGGGCTTTCTTGGGGGGTGGGGGTCCAATAGGTTCTGCCGGGGGGGCAGCCCACATAAATCCCAGCGGAAACTCACACTTCGGGTTGGGCGACGGCGCCGTGCACGTGAAGAACACGCGGTTCGGATTGTTTACGCTTCGGCTCACCCCCACTTTCATCCACAGATTGTGGCCACACTTGGGAAACGTGTTGTATAAAGTTCCGTACGGGATGGCCGCTTTCACCAAAGGCAGGTCTTGCTCTGTAAAATAAAAACTGCACGGCAGCACTGGGGGTTTCGACTTGTAATCCGCTGTTTGTCCACACTTGTAAACACACTCTGGTGTCCCCACTAATCCTTTGACGGCTTTGGCGTAACACCCACAAAAGCACGTAGGGAGCATCGTTCACACTGAAATTTACAAAGGTGTTTCACTTTCTTATACGGCCCGGGGTCTTTTCCGGCTAGCCAATCCCGAGCCTGGGTTTGTTCTCTCCCGACAAAAACCCCCTCCGACCCTGGCGAGACCCCCCTAAACTGCCGACCAATCCCAGGCCTGGGTTTAGCCCCCAGCGGGTGACAGGCACTTGCCCCGTCACGTGACGTTATTTTAAGCCCCGCCTCTTGGGGCCTTTGGCGGCGCAACACGCGAAATGAGGGACCGCGTGCGTAATGGCGTCGTTTTAGGCCACGCCCCCTGTCTCGGCCAATCAGGAGGCCGAGAATCCGCCACCAAGTGAGCCCTGATACTACTGACAAGGCAGCACACCGGATTTCGACATCACTGAAGTTCAAAGCATCTTTTTTTATGTCCCGTACCCAACTGTCCGATCATATAGACTCGAACAGTAATAAGGCCGCGAAACGTCTACATATGTTACACGTTCTTCGTCGCAGCCGTTTGCCTCCTGACGATTTACCGAGTATCGATATTGCCCTCATCCGATCCATCTTGGACTACAGTGGCAATCTATGGCACACAAGCCTCCTTTCCTACCTTGCCGAAAAAATCGAGAGGGTACAAAAGAGAGCTCTGCGGACAATTTATTCATACTTGTCCGAGAGGCACTGTCTGTCACCGGCTTTACGCAGCTGGACAACAATAGACTACGCCTGTGCCTAAATGTCTTCGAAAAATGAGAAAGAAAACTGACTCAAACCTTGCCTACCTCATTCCTGAGACGAGGTAGAGCGTGTACGGCCGGCATCTTCGCAACAGCAACAATGTCTCTCTTTTTATGTGAAACACTGATCGTTTCAAGGCAATTTCTTCACAGCGATCGCGAGTGCATAAACGAATCGGATATTAAATCGCATTAATGCTTATTGAATATTATTATATAACTCATCGTTTTACAATTCATCATTTTCATATGTACGCCTACATTATCACTTCTTGCAAGCGATGAGAGAATGATTCGTTATTGTCACGTTTCATGCAAATACACACTAAAGAAATGGTGTAGCCACTTTGGGAAGACTAGTGTCAAAGAGCGTTCAAGTAGTTTTCTCTTAACGCATTACATAACGTTTCGTGATAAGCCGCCCACCCCCGTATATCAGGCTTTCGGTAATAAACGCCTCTAAAACCTCTATCTAAGTTACACCAGCCCAGAGCCTCACAATCACCATCATCTTCAGTGCTTGTCAGTAGCGCTATGCGAATTCTTAAACTGCACTAATAATAGTAATAATGATACTGTTCAAGACAATATAATTGTATAACAAATTGATAACATTCCATTTCCCATTAAAAAGCAATAATTACCTGATATACAAGAAACCTATATGGATTCTTATTGGCTAAGAGCAGTGCAGTTGAAGCGTATTATTTTGAAAACAACACTGAGTGCAGAAAGTGTTCCCAAAGTTAGAAAGTCAGTTGAACAAGTCTGTCTCACATGAGTATAACGAGCCTCAGTGAACCGGATGTTCAAAAATACTCGAAGTCCGGTTGCTATGGAGTGACGTCATAGGCCTGCTGAATTGCTTTCGTCGTATTTGATTTGCGGTTTTATGCATGAGTCAACTTAAACCCCCACCCCCCCCCCCCCCAACCCGGGACAAGGTGGGGATTTGTTTTCTCCCCTTCACAAAAAAGGACAAATACCCCACCCCCTGGGGCAACATTTTCACTACAAAGTTAACAAAATGCCCCCACCCTGATAACACTTTGTTGGATGAGTATAAGAGACTCCTAGACATTCTGTTCAAAACCTCCCCAATGCCCCAGGGTGTGGGGCAGGTATTTTCATCCAATCCCCTACTAATCCCCACGTTTCTCCCACCTTGTCCCGGGTTGGGGGGGGGGGGGGGGTGGGGGTTTAAGTTGACTCATGCATTATTATAACAGCGCTTGGTAATTCCTTTATCGGTTTGCGTACACACTCGCCTGTGGTGCGAGGATGCCTGTTTAGTTTTAGAGGCTGGACTTGAACCAAATTTTGACATCATCCCGTTGCATCCGGTTGGAATTTTTTTACAAAAATCGCTAATCCGTCTGTAGTTTGTAGTTCTAAGAACTGATATGTTCTCAATTCGAAGATTTGCGGTATTCCTGTTGAAAAATTAATGTCAAGGAGCTCTTTAGTAGCTAATTTTCCTGAGGAGTTCGCCAAAGTTTGAAAATGGCGGGCTTTCTGATTGACGAGTGTTCAAAGATCAAGGAAGTCTTAGCATTGCCTCTACGTTTGGTGTTGTTGCCGCCATATTGCTACAGAAATTGAACTCAAACCCAAGATAATACAGCTGGTTGGTAGATGACATCAAAGCACTAAAACTTGGTGGCGATCGACTCGAAACACCAACTGCATCGGCATCGGCAACGTCAACAACCGTCCCTGAGGTACGTCATTTATTAATTTATAGTCAATATATAGATCAACAAGAAGAGGAAAACAGAGAGCTCAAAGTTGTTCTCGAAGCTGCCAAGTATCATGCCTTCGAGATGAAATTGAGTTCACAAGCGATCTCGTGAGGACAGCGATGATAAGGGGTAAGCGAATACTTCAATCTTTTTATTGAGATGAATTAAACTGGTTGTGGACACTTACAACTTACATGATTGAAGGTGATTTTTTTGTCATTGATGCGACTGATTATGATTGTTTTTATTTATTTATTTAGAGAAATACTAACACCCCAATCCTTCTCAACAAGAATCAAGTATAAGGCTGTTTGAAAAGTAATGAGAAATGCAATAGGCATAAAGCCTTTTCCAGACAGTGGTCCTCAAGGTTATCAAGTCAACCTTTCTGCTGCAGTTGCTTGGGCAGCGTGGGAGACCAAGCTGCATCAGCCTGATACACATGCCAACTCTAGAAGTCCATCTAAAACTTGATTTGTTGACAAACTTGATTGAATGTGCGATAAAAAAAACTAAGTCTGTGTTCTATATCCTCTCTGGTTCACCCAGGTTGAAGTCCTGGCATCACCGTATGCCTGAGCGCTTCTGGGATATGGAACACAACTTTCTATTATTTTTGAAATGTGCGATGAAAAACTAGGACTGTGTTCTATATCCTGTCTGGTTCACCCAGGTTGAAGTCCTGGCATCACCGTATGCCTGAGCGCTTCTGGGATATGGAACACAACTTTCTATTATTTTTGAAATGTGCGATGAAAAATTAGGTCTGTGTTCTATATCCTTTCTGGTTCACCCAGGTTGGAGTCCTGGCATCACCGTATGCCTGAGCGCTTCTGGGATATGGAACACAACGTTCTATTATTTTTGAAATGTGCGATGAAAAACTAGGAATGTGTTCTATATCCTCTCTGGTTCACCCAGGTTGAAGTCCTGGCATCACCGTATGCCTGAGCGCTTCTGGGATATGGAACACAACTTTCTATTATTTTTGAAATGTGCGATGAAAAACTAGGACTGTGTTCTATATCCTGTCTGGTTCACCCAGGTTGAAGTCCTGGCATCACCGTATGCCTGAGCGCTTCTGGGATATGGAACACAACTTTCTATTATTTTTGAAATGTGCGATGAAAAATTAGGTCTGTGTTCTATATCCTTTCTGGTTCACCCAGGTTGGAGTCCTGGCATCACCGTATGCCTGAGCGCTTCTGGGATATGGAACACAACGTTCTATTATTTTTGAAATGTGCGATGAAAAACTAGGAATGTGTTCTATATTCTGTCTGGTTCACCCAGGTTGAAGTCCTGGCATCACCGTATGCCTGAGCGCTTCTGGGATATGGAACACAACTTTCTATTATTTTTGAAAAGTGCGATGAAAAATTAGGTCTGTGTTCTATATCCTTTCTGGTTCACCCAGGTTGGAGTCCTGGCATCACCGTATGCCTGAGCGCTTCTGGGATATGGAACACAACTTTCTATTATTTTTGAAATGTGCGATGAAAAATTAGGTCTGTGTTCTATATCCTTTCTGGTTCACCCAGGTTGAAGTCCTGGCATCACCGTGTGCCTGAGCGCTTATGGGATATGGAACACAACTTTATACCTAGTGAGACAGGCTACATAAAATAAGTCTTGAAATCCCGAGTTAGATTTTACAACAGAATTGATTTATTTTCAGCGTTGCAAGGAGCTCAAAGTCTAACTTTTTTGCACCAAATATTCTAAAAATATTACTAATTAGAATATTTCCGCACTGCAATGATCACGAGTTGTTTAAAACCGTGGCCGAAGGGAGAGAATCATCGTTGCTTACCCAGTCAACCTCAAGCCAGTTTGGCTGCTCAACTAAAGTTCAATGAACAAAGCTATCTTCGTATTCCTTTAAGAATAGAATGTCTGGAGTGACGATTGAAATCTTAGTTAAAACGCACCCAACACTTACAGATTATGACACATAGGCGTGAAGCCCGACGCATTCGGTAGATCACCAGCAGGACTTCGTTTAGACTGGAATGCTAGGTCTTACTGGGGTCTTATTGTAGCTACTCTTTGGTTACTAAGAGAGCGCAGCTCGTTATCGGAGTGAGTGCTCAAGGTTATGGATCTGTTACGCAATTTCCAATGTGCCGAGGACGGAAAATACAAACCGAGAAATCGAGCCGAATTGAAGGATTGGGCTCACCACAATAAAACGGGAGTGACTGTTTTAGTACCGTTTTGAATTTTATATTTTTCTTTTCGATTTTTTGGCTCATGCTCATTCGTGGTCACTCGCAGTCACTCGTGTTTTCTTTTTCACTCTTGGTGAATCGCGTTCATTCGTGTGTACGTTTAGAAACGATCTCGAGGTACTACAGGATAAGCTGATAAAGTGTTCAAACTCAGACATCCCTGACGCGGGTTACCTGTGGTGTTTACAGCCGCTTTAGTGCAATTTGAGAAGATTTCACGATATTTTGTCCGCTCACTTCCCAACCGGAAGAGAAGACAACAATTTATTCTCCTTTTCCTCACTAACGAGATATACAATTTAGAAAGAGTAATCAAAGTCTAGAGTTCGCAATTCATCATCGTAAACGGGCTCCAGATTTATCAGCGATTTTGACTGTACAGAAACGTTGTGGGTAAACTTTGAGGTACATAGCACCGTGGAAGTTCAAGGGAGTGTTGTACCGGGTAACGATCCCCTTCTATTCACGAATAGCACAAACGGTTCTTTAGCGTCCCCATTTATGAAGAGAAAGTGCCGAGAGACCACAGGGAGCCCCCTCAAATGTTTTGTGCGTGATTTACCTCGAGACATGTCCTTCTTGAGTCAAGTGTAAAAGTCATGGAAAACGAAAACCTTGTGATTAATTTGCACGAATTAGAGTTTAATAAAGACGCTCAGCGGTTGAAGTGCAAGGATTACGGTAAAGTATTGACGTTTAGTGGGAGAAGTATGATAGGTATAATGTCTTTAGGTAAACGTTGCACCAAACATCTGTTTGGGCTCCCTGTGGGGAGACATACATACGTGATGTATTCAAGGTGGAAGAAAAAAAGGATTTACAAATGCGGATACGGATTCGAAATTAACATTGGTTTATGAACTAATTAACTACGTAGAACTAAGACTGGAAAACCAATAAAAAGAATTAAGAAACATACTGAAGGAAATCAAGACGTTAGCCCTCTGAACGATTCTCTAACAAAATTAAATCACTATAGAGAATATATGGGACATATCCTATAATTAGAATGTTAATGGCAAACTCCTAGGTAAAAGAGTTACGTCCTGCCCTAAAAACTGTATAACTCTCCTCTGTCATTTCTTAGGGAGCCGAGGCAATCCGAAAAAGACAAAAAAGCCGCCCAAATCGCTAATAAACGACAACAGCAGACAGAGCAAAGATATGTTGATTTCATTTGATTTTAGTCCATCGATAATGGTAACATTCGTAATTTTCCCTGTTTATGGTAGCCTGCGGAAATAGCCGTCACCATTCGAAGGCCAAAAACGATCCCGCGGGCTTTGAACCCTCGAACATAGACGGCTGTTTCCACGGGCTATGTTTATAGTAGTTGCCATACAAAGCCTACATACCGACAAATAAACACACCAATAACTCGACATTAGAACTTGGCTTTCCTGTTGTTTGTCAACTGGTCGTCTGTGTTTATGAAATCTGTCTCGTTGAGATGGCGTTTAAAGACAGATTTAATGAACACAAGCGACCAGTTGACAAACCTAATATCAAATGTAAAGGGGGATGCAGGTTGGCGCAGTGATAAAACTATCGCCTCTCACCCCTGCGGTCCTGGGTTCGATTCCCGCCATATGTGAGTTAGGTTTTGTTCTGGATTCCTTATCTGCATTCGAAGGTTTCTCTCGGAGTTCTCCGGTTTTCCTCCCTCCCTAAAAATCAACCGTGAGTCGAGTGTAGTGCGTCCAAACAACACATCCTCCCCGTTGAATTCACAACTATCCTTAAATCGAAAACACGCTTGGAATCATGATAATCGTTAATCCTAATGACATTCTTAAAACCAGTCAAGGATAAAGATAAAGATTTGTTACATTCCAAACGGGGGTAGACCGGCTTAGTGTAGCAGCGAAGACGTCCGCACTACCATCGGGCAGAATGGGGCGACACATCCGGGACTTTTCTAAGCCGCCACCGCCAGATTCAAAAGATAATTAGTCAATCGTAACAGAGAAAACGGGGCTGAAAGCTAAAGTGCTGTTAGAAAACTCTCTGATTACGTAAAATCGACTAGCGGTATACATATGCGACACACGGCATTTCGGAGATGAAATAGTCATAAACAATTTGCGGGGATAACTAAAACTATAGCGCAAATATTAAGCTTCTCAAATTGCAAGCGAAATTTCTGTATATAAGTAATTATCAGTATGGGGCAAAGTTAAAAAGTCTATTTTCTCGGCGAAATCTGGCTCGATCAAAATGCGACAAACGGCAGAAGTGAGATCACGGCTTCATAAAACTATATCTCTTTTCTTGGCGCAATTTGTTGAATATTTCACTTCTCAATTTCGATTTTTCCAGGCGAACTGCTCAAAATGCTAATTTGTTCCTTTAAAACTTCGCGCGGCAATTTCATTGATCCTCTTAGCTCCGCCTCCAAAGACAATGGAGCACACGTTGACCAGAAGCTCTATTGTAATCTGAAGTTATTAATCCAAATCGAATTTGTCGCTCGAACAAACCTAATGAGGCGAAAAAAATTGTAATAATTGCTATGGTGAAAAACCTAGGTTTTGAGTTCGAGTAGAGTTTCAAATAAATACTTCCGTTCTACCGTAGCTTAACGTTATAGTCAAGATATAGCTGTTTCCGTCTATGACCCATATCTGATCGGCCGATGAAACTGAAAAATACAGCAAACATTGAAAGCGGCTATTGAAAATAAAACTTGGAAGCGCAAACAACCCAAATATTTCATGAAACAGGTTTAATGAAAGAGGTTTACTAAGGATCCTTCAATTTTTTTCTAGAAGTCACATTCTCAGTGACGGCCGAGATGATAGAAACAGTATATTAAACAATCTGGTAATTTTACAGTGTCTAATACGCACGTCGCTTTTATACGTTTTTTTTAACTCGGAGACAGTGATTTTCATAAACTTGTGAAATAGATACTAGAGTATTTAGCTCTAATATTAAGCTTGAATTATATTTTGTGTGTGTGTGTTTATTTTACTATTACGCTCTATTACATTTTGTTTAACGGGCTAATGAAAATCACTAATAATAAAGCTAAGGGAATTTAACTACCACCCCTCTTAAGCTTAGGGTTTTGAAGGAGTTTATGCAGAACCTATGCCGATAATGAAAAACATTCTGCAAATAAAGATATGCCTAATGAATGTCGTCTAGTTACCGTAAGCACGTGTGTTTTTATCTGTGAGTAAATTGATTTTGCGGTGGGCCTTTTTGGATCTTGTTAGTAGATCCATAGAAAACAATTAACGAGCTCTGGGACTTCGTTACTCCCATGATGAGTGTCGTGACACTTGATTGAAAGGCGCTTTAGCCGGTATTGGAACGAGGTATTCCCTGAAGGACTCCCTAACAGCCAATCGAAAGCGCTTTACTGAATATCTAATCAGGCGTATCATAATAATTCCCATCTCACATCTGATTAGCGACCGCAAGTGCATGTCGCCGAAAACAATAGGATTCTACGCGATGACACTGCAGTATACGCGCAAAGGGCTACGAGTTCGAGTCCGAGTAGGGCCGCTCAAAAACTACTTTTCCTCTCTTTACCTTCTCTTCTTGCTTACCTGTGAACCCTAGCTCTAGGTGAGTGAGAACCCGTCGTTTACCCGTAAACTCGTCCGATGGTTAGGGTTTGGTTCGTGGTTCGGGTTAGGACTTGTCGTAGAATTAACGATTATCATGATTCCAAGCGTGTTTGCCATTTAAGGATAATTGTGAATCCAACGGGGAGGATGGGATTGCGTTGGTCCAAAACAGTTAATGTAGTGGGGAGCAGCGTGCGAGGAGTAAAAGCAGGCTCTCACCAGCTGTAAGCTAATACTCGGCCTGCTATAACAAATCAAATAATACTTTTTTACTACAGTATCCGAACGCTTCATTCCCCGCCTTAATCAGTGCATTCTAATACTGATATGCAACGAATCGTTTAGAGGTGATATTTTCTTTACGAGAATCGAATAAACGTGACGAAATCGTAGATTATCTATACATATATATTTACGGTGCGTTTCCTTTTTCACTCATGATTGTGTACTTGAATTGAATTGAATTGAAGTCCAGTAGAAGAAGAATTTCAATGTAATTATAAACAGACACAAACCACAGGCAATCCAAGCTCTAATTTATTTGTCAGTATATAGGCCTTGTATGGGAATTACTATAAACGGGGCAAATTACGAATTTGACCATTCTTGATAGGTTCAAGGGGCTATGTAATGGTAATGCGCCTGTATCAAGTAATCGCTCGGTTGGTGGTTGTTAATTGGATACAAACAGTTGAACTTCCCTCCTTCAATGCTTGATTGAAAGGCTTTTCAAAATTTTCCCTGGAGACTGTTTATATACACTATTTGTTAGTCATTTTTGCATATTTGCTTTGAATTTAAGCATCCCACATGGTCGAGAGATTCGTTAGTTCGTATCAAAATCGGTGAAAATAACTGTTCACGGCCCGCAACGCGAATGTAAAGTCTATTACCGCGACACAGCCCCTTTCCAATCAACTGAAATCAACGTACTTCTGCTGTATTTGTTGTCCTTTGTAGTTTATTAGCGATTTGGGCTTTTTGTTAAATTAGTTGAAAGAGACAAGACAGCACACTCGGATTTCTACATCACTGAACTTCGAAGCATTTTTTTTTATGTCCCGTGGCCAACTGTCCGATAATATAGACTCGATCAGTAATAAGGCCGCGAAACGTCTACATATGTTACAGGTTCTTCGTCGCAGCCGTTTGCCTCCTGACGATTTACCGAGTATCGATATTGCCCTCATCCGATCCATCTTGGACTACAGTGGCACTCTATGGCACACAAGCCTCCTTTCCTACCTTGCCGAAAAAATCGAGAGGGTACAAAAGAGAGCTCTGCGGACAATTTATTCATACTTGTCCGAGAGGCACTGTCTGTCACGGGCTTTACGCAGCTGGACAACAATAGACAACGCCTGTGCCTAAATGTCTTCGAAATATGAGAAAGGAAACTGACTCAAACCTTGCCTATCTCATTCCTGAGACGAGGTAGAGCGTGTACGGCCGGCATCTTCGCAACAGCAACAATGTCTCTCTTTTTATGTGAAACACTGATCGTTTCAAGGCAATTTCTTCACAGCGCTCGCGAGTGCATAAACCAATCGGATATTAAATCGCATTAATGCTTGTTGAATATTATTATATAATTCATCATTTTACAATTCATCATTTTCATATGTACGCCTACATTATCACTTCTTGAAAGCGATGAGAGAATGATTCGTTATTGTCACGTTTCATGCAAATACACACTAAAGAAATGGTGTAGCCACTTTGGGAAGACTAGTGTCAAAGAGCGTTCAAGTAGTTTTCTCTTAACGCATTACATAACGTGTCGTGATAAGCCGCCCACCCCCGTATATAAGGCTTTCGGTAATAAACGCATCTAAAACCTCTATCTAAGTTACACCAGCCCAGGGCCTCACAATCACCATCATCTTCAGTGCCTTTCAGTAGCGCTATGCGAATTCTTAAACTGCACTAATAATAGTAATAATGATACTGTTCGAGACAATATAATTGTATAACAAATTAATAACATTCCATTTCCCATTAAAAAGCAATAATTATATACAAGAAACCAATATGGATTCTTATTGGCTAAGAGCAGTGCAGTTGAAGCGTATTATTTTCAAAACAACACTGAGTGCAGAAAGTGTTCCCAAAGTTAGAAGGTCAGTTGAACAAGTCTGTCTCACATGAGTAGTGCTCAAGGTTATGGATCTGTTACGCAATTTCCAATGTGCCGAGGACGGAAAATACAAACAAGAAATAGAGCCGAATTGAAGGATTGGGCTCACCACAATAAAACGGGAGTGACTGTTTTTACCGTTTTGAATTTTATATTTTTCTTTTCGATTTTTTGGCTCGTGCTCATTCGTGGTCACTCGCAGTCACTCGTGTTTTCTTTTTCACTCTTGGTGAATCGCGTTCATTCGTGTGTACGCTTAGAAACGATCTCGAGGTACTACAGGATAAGCTGGTAAAGTGTTCAAACTCAGACATCCCTGACGCGGGTTACCTGTGGTGTTTACCGCCGCTTTAGTGCAATTTGAGAAGATTTCACGATATTTTGTCCGCTCACTTCCCAACCGCAAGAGAAGACAACAATTTATTTTCCTATTCCTCACTAACGAAATACACAATTTAGAAAGAGTAATCAAAGTCTAGAGTTCGAAATTCATCATCGTAAACGGACTCCAGATTTATCAGCGATTTTGACTGTACAGAAACGTTGTGGGTAAACTTTGAGGTACATAGCACCGTGGAAGTTCAAGGGAGTGTTGTACCGGGTAACGATCCCCTTCTATTCACGAATAGCACAAACGGTTCTTTATCGTCCCCATTTATGAAGAGAAAGTGCCGAGAGACCACAGGGAGCCCCCTCAAATGTTTTGTGCGTGATTTACCTCGAGACATGTCCTTCTTGAGTCAAGTGTAAAAGTCATGGAAAACGAAAACCTTGTGATTAATTTGCACGAATTAGAGTTTAATAAAGACGCTCAGCGGTTGAAGTGCAAGGATTACGGTAAAGTATTGACGTTTAGTGGGAGAAGTATGATAGGTATAATGTCTTTAGGTAAACGTTGCACCAAACATCTGTTTGGGCTCCCTGTGGGGAGACATACATACGTGATGTATTCAAGGTGGAAGAAAAAAAGGATTTACAAATGCGGATACGGATTCGAAATTAACATTGGTTTATGAACTAATTAACTACGTAGAACTAAGACTGGAAAACCAATAAAAAGAATTAAGAAACATACTGAAGGAAATCAAGACGTTAGCCCTCTGAACGATTCTCTAACAAAATTAAATCACTATAGAGAATATATGGGACATATCCTATAATTAGAATGTTAATGGCAAACTCCTAGGTAAAAAGAGTTACGTCCTGCCCTAAAAACTGTATAACTCTCCTCTGTCATTTCTTAGGGAGCCGAGGCAATCCGAAAAAGACAAAAAAGCCGCCCAAATCGCTAATAAACGACAACAGCAGACAGAGCAAAGATATGTTGATTTCATTTGATTTTAGTCCATCGATAATGGTAACATTCGTAATTTTCCCTGTTTATGGTAGCCTGCGGAAATAGCCGTCACCATTCGAAGGCCAAAAACGATCCCGCGGGCTTTGAGCCCTCGAACATAGACGGCTGTTTCCACGGGCTATGTTTATAGTAGTTGCCATACAAAGCCTGACTGACAAATAAACACACCAATAACTCGACATTAGAACTTGGCTTTCCTGTTGTTTGTCAACTGGTCGTCTGTGTTTATGAAATCTGTCTCGTTGAGATGGCGTTTAAAGACAGATTTAATGAACACAAACGACCAGTTGACAAACCTAATATCAAATGTAAAGGGGGATGCAGGTTGGCGCAGTGGTAAAACCCTCGCCTCTCACCCCTGCGGTCCTGGGTTCGATTCCCGCCATATGTGAGTTAGGTTTTGTTCTTGATTCCTTATCTGCATTCGAAGGTTTCTCTCCGAGTTCTCCGGTTTTCCTCCCTCCCTAAAAATCAACCGTGAGTCGAGTGTAGTGTGTCCAAACAACACATCCTCCCCGTTGAATTCACAACTATCCTTAAATCGAAAACACGCTTGGAATCATGATAATCGTTAATCCTAATGACATTCTTAAAACCAGTCAAGGATAAAGATAAACATTTGTTACATTCCAAACGGGGGTAGACCGGCTTAGTGTAGCAGCGAAGACGTCCGCACTACACTGCAGTATACGCGCAAAGGGCTACGAGTTCGAGTCCGAGTAGGGGCGCTCAAAAACTACTCTTCCTCTCTTTACCTTCTCTTCTTGTTTACCTGCGAACCCTAGCTCTAGGTCAGTGAGAACCCGTCGTTTACCCGTAAGCTCGTGCGATGGTTAGGGTTTGGTTTGTGGTTCGGGTTAGGACTTGTCGTAGAATTAATGATTATCATGATTCCAAGCGTCTTTGCCATTTAAGGATAATCGTGAATCCAACGGGGAGGACGCGTTGGTCCAAAACAGTTAATGTAGTGGGGAGCAGCGTGTGAGGAGTAAAAGCAGGCCCTCACCAGCTGTAAGCTAATACTCGGCCTGCTATAACAAATCAAATAATATTTTTTTTACTACAGTATCCGAACGCTTCATTCCCCGCCTTAATCAGTGCATTCTAATACTGATATGCAACGAATCGTTTAGAGGTGATGTTTTCTTCACGAGAATCGAATAAACGTGACGAAATCGTAGATTATCTATACATATATATTTACGGTGCGTTTCCTTTTTCATTCATGATTGCCGGTGTACTTGAATTGAATTGAATTGAATTGAAGTCCAGTAGAAGAAGAATTTCAATGTAATTATAAACAGACACAAACCACAGGCAATCCAAGCTCTAATTTATTTGTCAGTATATAGGCCTTGTATGGGAATTACTATAAACGGGGCAAATTACGAATTTGACCATTCTTGATAGGTTCAAGGGGCTATGTAATGGTAATGCGCCTGTATCGAGTAATCGCTCGGTTGGTGGTTGTTAATTGGATACAAACAGTTGAACTTCCCTCCCTCAATGCTTGATTGAAAGGCTTTTCAATATTTTCCCTGGAGACTGTTTATATACACTATTTGTTAGTCATTTTTGCATATTTGCTTTGAATTTAAGCATCCCACATGGCCGAGAGATTCGTTAGTTCGTATCAAAATCGGTGAAAATAACTGTTCACGGCCCGCAACGCGAATGTAAAGTCTATTACCGTGACACAGCCCCTTTCCAATCAACTGAAATCAACGTACTTCTGCTGTATTTGTCGTCCTTTGTCGGTTATTAGCGATTTGGGCTCTTTGTGAAAGCGGTTGAAAGAGACAAGGTAGCACACCGGATTTCGACATCACTGAAGTTCAAAGCATCTTTTTTTATGTCCCGTACCCAACTGTCCGATCATATAGACTCGAACAGTAATAAGGCCGCGAAACGTCTACATATGTTACACGTTCTTCGTCGCAGCCGTTTGCCTCCTGACGATTTACCGAGTATCGATATTGCCCTCATCCGATCCATCTTGGACTACAGTGGCACTCTATGGCACACAAGCCTCCTTTCCTACGTTGCCGAAAAAATCGAGAGGGTACAAGAGAGAGCTCTGCTGACAATTTATTCATACTTGTCCGAGAGGCACTGTCTGTCACGGGCTTTACGCGGCTGGACAACAATAGACTACGCCTGTGCCTAAATGTCTTCGAAAAATGGGAAAGGAAACTGACTCAAACCTTGCCTACCTCATTCCTGAGACGAGGTAGAGCGTGTACGGCCGGCATCTTCGCAACAGCAACAATGTCTCTCTTTTTATGTGAAACACTGATCGTTTCAAGGCAATTTCTTCACAGCGATCGCGAGTGCATACACGAATCGGATATTAAATCGCATTAATGCTTATTGAATATTATTATATAACTCATCGTTTTACAATTCATCATTTTCATATGTACGCCTACATTATCACTTCTTGCAAGCGATGAGAGAATGATTCGTTATTGTCACGTTTCATGCAAATACACACTAAAGAAATGGTGTAGCCACTTTGGGAAGACTAGTGTCAAAGAGCGTTCAAGTAGTTTTCTCTTAACGCATTACATAATCAGGCTTTCGGTAATAAACGCCTCTAAAACCTCTATCTAAGTTACACCAGCCCAGAGCCTCACAATTACCATCATCTTCAGTGCTTGTCAGTAACGCTATGCGAATTCTTAAACTGCACTAATAATAGTAATAATGATACTGTTCAAGACAATATAATTGTATAACAAATTGATAACATTCCATTTCCCATTAAAAAGCAATAATTACCTGATATACAAGAAACCTATATGGATTCTTATTGGCTAAGAGCAGTGCAGTTGAAGCGTATTATTTTCAAAACAACACTGAGTGCAGAAAGTGTTCCCAAAGTTAGAAGGTCAGTTGAACAAGTCTGTCTCACATGAGTATAACAACCCTCAGTGAACCAGATGTTCAAAAATACTCGAAGTCCGGTTGCTATGGAGTGACGTCATAGGCCTGCTGAATTGCTTTCGTCGTATTTGATTTGCGGTTTTATTATAACAGCGCTTGGTAATTCCTTTATCGGTTTGCGTACACACTCGCCGGTGGTGCGAGGATGCCTGTTTAGTTTTAGAGGCTGAACTTGAACCAAATTTTGACATCATCCCGTTGCATCCGGTTGGATTTTTTTTACAAAGATCGCTAATCCGTCTGTAGTTTGTAGTTCTAAGAACTGATATGTTCTCAATTCGAAGATCTGCGGTATTCCTGTTGAAAAATTAATGTCAAGGAGCTCTTTAGTAGCTAATTTTCCTGAGGAGTTCGCCAAAGTTTGAAAATGGCGGGCTTTCTGATTGACGAGTGTTCAAAGATCAAGGAAGTCTTAGCATTGCCTCTACGTTTGGTGTTGTTGCCGCCATATTGCTACAGAAATTGAACTCAAACCCAAGATAATACAGCTGGTTGGTAGATGACATCAATGCACTAAAACTTGGTGGCGATCGACTCGAAACACCAACTGCATCGGCATCGGCAACGTCAACAACCGTCCCTGAGGTACGTCATTTAATAATTTATAGTCAATATATAGATCAACAAGAAGAGGAAAACAGAGAGCTCAAAGTTGCTCTCGAAGCTGCCAAGTATCATGCCTTCGAGATGAAATTGAGTTCACAAGCGATCTCGTGAGGACAGCGATGATAAGGGGTAAGCGAATACTTCAATCTTTTTATTGAGATGAATTAAATTGGTTGTGGACACTTACAACTTACATGATTGAAGGTGATTTTTTTGTCATTGATGCGACTGATTATGATTGTTTTTATTTATTTATTTAGAGAAATACTAACACCCCAATCCTTCTCAACAAGAATCAAGTATAAGGCTGTTTGAAAAGTAATGAGAAATGCAATAGGCATAAAGCCTTTTCCAGACAGTGGTCCTCAAGGCTATCAAGTCAACCTTTCTGCTGCAGTTGCTTGGGCAGCGAGGGAGACCAAGCTGCATCAGCCTGATACACATGCCAACTCTAGAAGTCCATCTAAAACTTGATTTGTTGACAAACTTGATTGAATGTGCGATAAAAAAAACTAAGTCTGTGTTCTATATCCTCTCTGGTTCACCCAGGTTGAAGTCCTGGCATCACCGTATGCCTGAGCGCTTCTGGGATATGGAACACAACTTTCTATTATTTTTGAAATGTGCGATAAAAAATTAGGTCTGTGTTCTATATCCTTTCTCGTTCACCCAGGTTGGAGTCCTGGCATCACCGTATGCCTGAGCGCTTCTGGGATATGGAACACAACGTTCTATTATTTTTGAAATGTGCGATGAAAAACTAGGAATGTGTTCTATATCCTGTCTGGTTCACCCAGGTTGAAGTCCTGGCATCACCGTATGCCTGAGCGCTTCTGGGATATGGAACACAACTTTCTATTATTTTTAAAAAGTGCGATGAAAAATTAGGTCTGTGTTCTATATCCTTTCTGGTTCACCCAGGTTGGAGTCCTGGCATCACCGTATGCCTGAGCGCTTCTGGGATATGGAACACAACTTTCTATTATTTTTGAAATGTGCGATGAAAAATTAGGTCTGTGTTCTATATCCTTTCTGGTTCACCCAGGTTGAAGTCCTGGCATCACCGTGTGCCTGAGCGCTTCTGGGATATGAGACAAGCTACATAAAATAAGTCTTGAAATCCCGAGTTAGATTTTACAACAGAATTGATTTATTTTCAGCGTTGCAAGGAGCTCAAAGTCTAACTTTTTTGCACCAAATATTCTAAAAATATTACTAATTAGAATATTTCCGCACTGCAATGATCACGAGTTGTTTAAAACCGTGGCCGAAGGGAGAGAATCATCGTTGCTTACCCAGTCAACCTCAAGCCAGTTTGGCTGCTCAACTAAAGTTCAATGAACAAAGCTATCTTCGTATTCCTTTAAGAATAGAATGTCTGGAGTGACGATTGAAATCTTAGTTAAAACGCACCCAACACTTACAGATTATGACACATAGGCGTGAAGCCCGACGCATTCGGTAGATCACCAGCAGGACTTCGTTTAGACTGGAATGCTAGGTCTTACTGGGGTCCCCGCAGAGATCGCGGACTTTTAGTCCGCGATCTCTGCGGGATATTGTATCTACTCTTTGGTTACTAAGAGAGCGCAGCTCGTTATCGGAGTGAGTGCTCAAGGTTATGGATCTGTTACGCAATTTCCAATGTGCCGAGGACGGAAAATACAAACCGAGAAATCGAGCCGAATTGAAGGATTGGGCTCACCACAATAAAACGGGAGTGACTGTTTTAGTACCGTTTTGAATTTTATATTTTTCTTTTCGATTTTTTGGCTCGTGCTCATTCGTGGTCACTCGCAGTCACTCGTGTTTTCTTTTTCACTCTTGGTGAATCGCGTTCATTCGTGTGTACGTTTAGAAACGATCTCGAGGTACTACAGGATAAGCTGATAAAGTGTTCAAACTCAGACATCCCTGACGCGGGTTACCTGTGGTGTTTACCGCCGCTTTAGTGCAATTTGAGAAGATTTCACGATATTTTGTCCGCTAACTTCCCAACCGCAAGAGAAGACAACAATTTATTTTCCTTTTCCTCACTAACGAAATATACAATTTAGAAAGAGTAATCAAAGTCTAGAGTTCGCAATTCATTATCGTAAACGGGCTCCAGATTTATCAGCGATTTTGACTGTACAGGAACGTTGTGGGTAAACTTTGAGGTACATAGCACCGTGGAAGTTCAAGGGAGTGTTGTACCGGGTAACGATCCCCTTCTATTCACGAATAGCACAAACGGTTCTTTAGCGTCCCCATTTATGAAGAGAAAGTGCCGAGAGACCACAGGGAGCTAGCCCCCTCAAATGTTTTGTGCGTGATTTACCTCGAGACATGTCCTTCTTGAGTCAAGTGTAAAAGTCATGGAAAACGAAAACCTTGTGATTAATTTGCACGAATTAGAGTTTAATAAAGACGCTCAGCGGTTGAAGTGCAAGGATTACGGTAAAGTATTGACGTTTAGTGGGAGAAGTATGATAGGTATAATGTCTTTAGGTAAACGTTGCACCAAACATCTGTTTGGGCTCCCTGTGGGGAGACATACATACGTAATGTATTCAAGGTGGAAGAAAAAAAGGATTTACAAATGCGGATACGGATTCGAAATTAACAATGGTTTATGAACTAATTAACTACGTAGAACTAAGACTGGAAAGCCAATAAAAAGAATTAAGAAACATCCTGAAGGAAATCAAGACGTTAGCCCTCTGAACGATTCTCTATATAACAAAATTAAATCACTGACAAAAACAAACATGGTACGTAAACAAGGCACAATAGAGAATATATGGGACATATCCTATAATTAGAATGTTAATGGCAAACTCCTAGGTAAAAAAAGAGTTACGTCCTGCCCTAAAAACTGTATAACTCTTCTCTCTCATTTCTTAGGGAGCCGAGGCAATCCGAAAAAGACAAAAAAGCCGCCCAAATCGCTAATAAACGACAACAGCAGACAGAGCAAAGATATGTTGATTTCATTTGATTATAGTCCATCGATAATGGTAACATTCGTAATTTTCCCTGTTTATGGTAGCCCGCGGAAATAGCCGTCACCATTCGAAGGCCAAAAACGATCCCGCGGGCTTTGCGCCCTCGAACATAGACGGCTGTTTCCACGGGCTATGTTTATATAGTAGTTGCCATACAAAGCCTACATACTGACAAATAAACACACCAATAACGCGACATTAGAACTTGGCTTTCCTGTTGTTTGTCAACTGGTCGTCTGTGTTTATGAAATCTGTCTCGTTGAGATGGCGTTTAAAGACAGATTTCATGAACACAAACGACCAGTTGACAAACCTAATATCAAATGTAAAGGGGGATGCAGGTTGGCGCAGTGGTAAAACCCTCGCCTCTCACCCCTGCGGTCCTGGGTTCGATTCCCGCCATATGTGAGTTAGGTTTTGTTCTTGATTCCTTATCTGCATTCGAAGGTTGTTCTCCGAGTTCTCCGGTTTTCCTCCCTCCCTAAAAATCAACCGTGAGTCGAGTGTAGTGTGTCCAAACAACACATCCTCCCCGTTGAATTCACAACTATCCTTAAATGGAAAACACGCTTGGAATCATGATAATCGTTAATCCTAATGACATTCTTAAAACCAGACAAGGGTAAAGATAAACATTTGCTACATTCCGAACGGGGGTAGACCGGCTTAGTGTAGCAGCGAAGACGTCCGCACTACACTGCAGTATACGCGCAAAGGGCTACGAGTTCGAGTCCGAGTAGGGCCGCTCAAAAACTACTTTTCCTCTCTTTACCTTCTCTTCTTGCTTACCTGTGAACCCTAGCTCTAGGTGAGTGAGAACCCGTCGTTTACCCGTAAACTCGTCCGATGGTTAGGGTTTGGTTCGTGGTTCGGGTTAGGACTTGTCGTAGAATTAACGATTATCATGATTCCAAGCGTGTTTGCCATTTAAGGATAATTGTGAATCCAACGGGGAGGATGGGATTGCGTTGGTCCAAAACAGTTAATGTAGTGGGGAGCAGCGTGTGAGGAGTAAAAGCAGGCTCTCACCAGCTGTAAGCTAATACTCGGCCTGCTATAACAAATCAAATAATACTTTTTTACTACAGTATCCGAACGCTTCATTCCCCGCCTTAATCAGTGCATTCTAATACTGATATGCAACGAATCGTTTAGAGGTGATATTTTCTTTACGAGAATCGAATAAACGTGACGAAATCGTAGATTATCTATACATATATATTTACGGTGCGTTTCCTTTTTCACTCATGATTGTGTACTTGAATTGAATTGAATTGAAGTCCAGTAGAAGAAGAATTTCAATGTAATTATAAACAGACACAAACCACAGGCAATCCAAGCTCTAATTTATTTGTCAGCTCTAATTTTATTTGTCAGCTACGCAACTATGGGACTATGTGAACTCAAATGGACTGAGCGAGGAGTTTCAATCTGCATATACGCAGTACCACAGCTGTGAAACTGCGTTGTTGCGTGTCCAGAACGATGTTCTTGAGGCCATTGATAAACATAACTGTGTCTTCCTATTGCTGCTGGACCTCTCCGCAGCGTTTGACACAGTGGACCACACCATTCTTTTAAAAAGACTAAATTCAAGATTTGCTGTGAGAGGAAAAGCACTTTCTTGGCTTGAGTCATATCTTGCAAATCGTTCACAGTTTGTTCAAATCGACGATGCTTCATCATCTGTGCGCCCCCTTCATTTCGGTGTGCCACAGGGCTCTGTACTGGGGCCAATATTGTACTTGCTATACACCTCTCCCCTGGGTGATATCATTCGTGAGCACGATCTATCATTTCATCTCTACGCTGATGACACACAACTATATACGTCGTTTTCTTGTAAAAACACCCATGATTTTCAAGTTGCTAAACAACGCCTTGAGAGCTGCATATCTGACATTACACTATGGATGACTGCCAATAAGCTTAAATTAAACAATGGCAAATCGGAACTTCTTCTCTTGCACTCACAATTTCGCCCAACTCCCACACTTCCATCATTGACTGTTGGCGAGAAAATTATTAGACCGACAAATAAAGCACGTAATCTCGGGGTACTTTTTGACGAAACTATGTCTTTTTCACCACATGTAAATGCTGTTGTCAAGGGTGCCTTCTACCACATTCGTAATATTGCTAAAATAAGAAAATATATTGACAAGAAAACTACAGAAGTTTTGATCCACAGTTTTGTAAGCTCAAAACTAGATTTTTGTAACTCTCTTCTTCATGGGGCCCAAGGACGTGATATAGCGAAATTGCAGTCTGCTCAAAATGCAGCTGCTCGAGTTGCGACATGTCTTCGAAAAAACGACCACATCACGGAGACTCTAAAAGAACTTCACTGGCTCCCAATCGAGTACAGAATCATTTTTAAAATAAATCTTATAACTTTTAAATCATTAAATAGTCTCGGTCCACGCTATCTTAAAAACCTTTTAACATTTTACCGACAGAAAAGACTCTTGAGGTCATCTAAAGACCACCTTCGTCTGGTTGAGCCTGCCTTTAACATGAAAACGTATGGTCAACACGCCTTCTCTACCGCGGCTCCCAGGCTCTGGAACAAGCTACCTTTAGACATCCGTGCTTCTTCCAACGTTGAAACGTTCAAGTTAAAATTAAAAACGTTTCTTTTTAAGAAGGCCTATTGCTAATTCATCATTTTTATTGCTTATTTTTAGTATTCTTGCGAATAGTCTAGAGAAATGTAATGATTTGCTTATTTCTTTTCATCAGTTATGTTAGTCACATTTTTAATTTTTAATATATATATACATCATGTAAAGCGCCTAGAACAGCAATGTATAGGCGCTATATAAACTCATTTCGTCATTTCGACATCACTGAACTTCGAAGCATTTTTTTTTATGTCCCGTGGCCAACTGTCCGATAATATAGACTCGATCAGTAATAAGGCCGCGAAACGTCTACATATGTTACAGGTTCTTCGTCGCAGCCGTTTGCCTCCTGACGATTTACCGAGTATCGATATTGCCCTCATCCGATCCATCTTGGAGTACAGTGGCACTCTATGGCACACAAGCCTCCTTTCCTACCTTGCCGAAAAAATCGAGAGGGTACAAAAGAGAGCTCTGCGGACAATTTATTCATACTTGTCCGAGAGGCACTGTCTGTCACCGGCTTTACGCAGCTGGACAACAATAGACAACGCCTGTGCCTAAATGTCTTCGAAATATGAGAAAGGAAACTGACTCAAACCTTGCCTATCTGCTATAACAAATCAAATAATATTTTTTTTACTACAGTATCCGAACGCTTCATTCCCCGCCTTAATCAGTGCATTCTAATACTGATATGCAACGAATCGTTTAGAGGTGATGTTTTCTTCACGAGAATCGAATAAACGTGACGAAATCGTAGATTATCTATACATATATATTTACGGTGCGTTTCCTTTTTCATTCATGATTGCCGGTGTACTTGAATTGAATTGAATTGAATTGAATTGAAGTCCAGTAGAAGAAGAATTTCAATGTAATTATAAACAGACACAAACCACAGGCAATCCAAGCTCTAATTTATTTGTCAGTATATAGGCCTTGTATGGGAATTACTATAAACGGGGCAAATTACGAATTTGACCATTCTTGATAGGTTCAAGGGGCTATGTAATGGTAATGCGCCTGTATCGAGTAATCGCTCGGTTGGTGGTTGTTAATTGGATACAAACAGTTGAACTTCCCTCCCTCAATGCTTGATTGAAAGGCTTTTCAATATTTTCCCTGGAGACTGTTTATATACACTATTTGTTAGTCATTTTTGCATATTTGCTTTGAATTTAAGCATCCCACATGGCCGAGAGATTCGTTAGTTCGTATCAAAATCGGTGAAAATAACTGTTCACGGCCCGCAACGCGAATGTAAAGTCTATTACCGTGACACAGCCCCTTTCCAATCAACTGAAATCAACGTACTTCTGCTGTATTTGTCGTCCTTTGTCGGTTATTAGCGATTTGGGCTCTTTGTGAAAGCGGTTGAAAGAGACAAGGTAGCACACCGGATTTCGACATCACTGAAGTTCAAAGCATCTTTTTTTATGTCCCGTACCCAACTGTCCGATCATATAGACTCGAACAGTAATAAGGCCGCGAAACGTCTACATATGTTACACGTTCTTCGTCGCAGCCGTTTGCCTCCTGACGATTTACCGAGTATCGATATTGCCCTCATCCGATCCATCTTGGACTACAGTGGCACTCTATGGCACACAAGCCTCCTTTCCTACGTTGCCGAAAAAATCGAGAGGGTACAAGAGAGAGCTCTGCTGACAATTTATTCATACTTGTCCGAGAGGCACTGTCTGTCACGGGCTTTACGCGGCTGGACAACAATAGACTACGCCTGTGCCTAAATGTCTTCGAAAAATGGGAAAGGAAACTGACTCAAACCTTGCCTACCTCATTCCTGAGACGAGGTAGAGCGTGTACGGCCGGCATCTTCGCAACAGCAACAATGTCTCTCTTTTTATGTGAAACACTGATCGTTTCAAGGCAATTTCTTCACAGCGATCGCGAGTGCATACACGAATCGGATATTAAATCGCATTAATGCTTATTGAATATTATTATATAACTCATCGTTTTACAATTCATCATTTTCATATGTACGCCTACATTATCACTTCTTGCAAGCGATGAGAGAATGATTCGTTATTGTCACGTTTCATGCAAATACACACTAAAGAAATGGTGTAGCCACTTTGGGAAGACTAGTGTCAAAGAGCGTTCAAGTAGTTTTCTCTTAACGCATTACATAATCAGGCTTTCGGTAATAAACGCCTCTAAAACCTCTATCTAAGTTACACCAGCCCAGAGCCTCACAATTACCATCATCTTCAGTGCTTGTCAGTAACGCTATGCGAATTCTTAAACTGCACTAATAATAGTAATAATGATACTGTTCAAGACAATATAATTGTATAACAAATTGATAACATTCCATTTCCCATTAAAAAGCAATAATTACCTGATATACAAGAAACCTATATGGATTCTTATTGGCTAAGAGCAGTGCAGTTGAAGCGTATTATTTTCAAAACAACACTGAGTGCAGAAAGTGTTCCCAAAGTTAGAAGGTCAGTTGAACAAGTCTGTCTCACATGAGTATAACAACCCTCAGTGAACCAGATGTTCAAAAATACTCGAAGTCCGGTTGCTATGGAGTGACGTCATAGGCCTGCTGAATTGCTTTCGTCGTATTTGATTTGCGGTTTTATTATAACAGCGCTTGGTAATTCCTTTATCGGTTTGCGTACACACTCGCCGGTGGTGCGAGGATGCCTGTTTAGTTTTAGAGGCTGAACTTGAACCAAATTTTGACATCATCCCGTTGCATCCGGTTGGATTTTTTTTACAAAGATCGCTAATCCGTCTGTAGTTTGTAGTTCTAAGAACTGATATGTTCTCAATTCGAAGATCTGCGGTATTCCTGTTGAAAAATTAATGTCAAGGAGCTCTTTAGTAGCTAATTTTCCTGAGGAGTTCGCCAAAGTTTGAAAATGGCGGGCTTTCTGATTGACGAGTGTTCAAAGATCAAGGAAGTCTTAGCATTGCCTCTACGTTTGGTGTTGTTGCCGCCATATTGCTACAGAAATTGAACTCAAACCCAAGATAATACAGCTGGTTGGTAGATGACATCAATGCACTAAAACTTGGTGGCGATCGACTCGAAACACCAACTGCATCGGCATCGGCAACGTCAACAACCGTCCCTGAGGTACGTCATTTAATAATTTATAGTCAATATATAGATCAACAAGAAGAGGAAAACAGAGAGCTCAAAGTTGCTCTCGAAGCTGCCAAGTATCATGCCTTCGAGATGAAATTGAGTTCACAAGCGATCTCGTGAGGACAGCGATGATAAGGGGTAAGCGAATACTTCAATCTTTTTATTGAGATGAATTAAATTGGTTGTGGACACTTACAACTTACATGATTGAAGGTGATTTTTTTGTCATTGATGCGACTGATTATGATTGTTTTTATTTATTTATTTAGAGAAATACTAACACCCCAATCCTTCTCAACAAGAATCAAGTATAAGGCTGTTTGAAAAGTAATGAGAAATGCAATAGGCATAAAGCCTTTTCCAGACAGTGGTCCTCAAGGCTATCAAGTCAACCTTTCTGCTGCAGTTGCTTGGGCAGCGAGGGAGACCAAGCTGCATCAGCCTGATACACATGCCAACTCTAGAAGTCCATCTAAAACTTGATTTGTTGACAAACTTGATTGAATGTGCGATAAAAAAAACTAAGTCTGTGTTCTATATCCTCTCTGGTTCACCCAGGTTGAAGTCCTGGCATCACCGTATGCCTGAGCGCTTCTGGGATATGGAACACAACTTTCTATTATTTTTGAAATGTGCGATAAAAAATTAGGTCTGTGTTCTATATCCTTTCTCGTTCACCCAGGTTGGAGTCCTGGCATCACCGTATGCCTGAGCGCTTCTGGGATATGGAACACAACGTTCTATTATTTTTGAAATGTGCGATGAAAAACTAGGAATGTGTTCTATATCCTGTCTGGTTCACCCAGGTTGAAGTCCTGGCATCACCGTATGCCTGAGCGCTTCTGGGATATGGAACACAACTTTCTATTATTTTTAAAAAGTGCGATGAAAAATTAGGTCTGTGTTCTATATCCTTTCTGGTTCACCCAGGTTGGAGTCCTGGCATCACCGTATGCCTGAGCGCTTCTGGGATATGGAACACAACTTTCTATTATTTTTGAAATGTGCGATGAAAAATTAGGTCTGTGTTCTATATCCTTTCTGGTTCACCCAGGTTGAAGTCCTGGCATCACCGTGTGCCTGAGCGCTTCTGGGATATGAGACAAGCTACATAAAATAAGTCTTGAAATCCCGAGTTAGATTTTACAACAGAATTGATTTATTTTCAGCGTTGCAAGGAGCTCAAAGTCTAACTTTTTTGCACCAAATATTCTAAAAATATTACTAATTAGAATATTTCCGCACTGCAATGATCACGAGTTGTTTAAAACCGTGGCCGAAGGGAGAGAATCATCGTTGCTTACCCAGTCAACCTCAAGCCAGTTTGGCTGCTCAACTAAAGTTCAATGAACAAAGCTATCTTCGTATTCCTTTAAGAATAGAATGTCTGGAGTGACGATTGAAATCTTAGTTAAAACGCACCCAACACTTACAGATTATGACACATAGGCGTGAAGCCCGACGCATTCGGTAGATCACCAGCAGGACTTCGTTTAGACTGGAATGCTAGGTCTTACTGGGGTCCCCGCAGAGATCGCGGACTTTTAGTCCGCGATCTCTGCGGGATATTGTATCTACTCTTTGGTTACTAAGAGAGCGCAGCTCGTTATCGGAGTGAGTGCTCAAGGTTATGGATCTGTTACGCAATTTCCAATGTGCCGAGGACGGAAAATACAAACCGAGAAATCGAGCCGAATTGAAGGATTGGGCTCACCACAATAAAACGGGAGTGACTGTTTTAGTACCGTTTTGAATTTTATATTTTTCTTTTCGATTTTTTGGCTCGTGCTCATTCGTGGTCACTCGCAGTCACTCGTGTTTTCTTTTTCACTCTTGGTGAATCGCGTTCATTCGTGTGTACGTTTAGAAACGATCTCGAGGTACTACAGGATAAGCTGATAAAGTGTTCAAACTCAGACATCCCTGACGCGGGTTACCTGTGGTGTTTACCGCCGCTTTAGTGCAATTTGAGAAGATTTCACGATATTTTGTCCGCTAACTTCCCAACCGCAAGAGAAGACAACAATTTATTTTCCTTTTCCTCACTAACGAAATATACAATTTAGAAAGAGTAATCAAAGTCTAGAGTTCGCAATTCATTATCGTAAACGGGCTCCAGATTTATCAGCGATTTTGACTGTACAGGAACGTTGTGGGTAAACTTTGAGGTACATAGCACCGTGGAAGTTCAAGGGAGTGTTGTACCGGGTAACGATCCCCTTCTATTCACGAATAGCACAAACGGTTCTTTAGCGTCCCCATTTATGAAGAGAAAGTGCCGAGAGACCACAGGGAGCTAGCCCCCTCAAATGTTTTGTGCGTGATTTACCTCGAGACATGTCCTTCTTGAGTCAAGTGTAAAAGTCATGGAAAACGAAAACCTTGTGATTAATTTGCACGAATTAGAGTTTAATAAAGACGCTCAGCGGTTGAAGTGCAAGGATTACGGTAAAGTATTGACGTTTAGTGGGAGAAGTATGATAGGTATAATGTCTTTAGGTAAACGTTGCACCAAACATCTGTTTGGGCTCCCTGTGGGGAGACATACATACGTAATGTATTCAAGGTGGAAGAAAAAAAGGATTTACAAATGCGGATACGGATTCGAAATTAACAATGGTTTATGAACTAATTAACTACGTAGAACTAAGACTGGAAAGCCAATAAAAAGAATTAAGAAACATCCTGAAGGAAATCAAGACGTTAGCCCTCTGAACGATTCTCTATATAACAAAATTAAATCACTGACAAAAACAAACATGGTACGTAAACAAGGCACAATAGAGAATATATGGGACATATCCTATAATTAGAATGTTAATGGCAAACTCCTAGGTAAAAAAAGAGTTACGTCCTGCCCTAAAAACTGTATAACTCTTCTCTCTCATTTCTTAGGGAGCCGAGGCAATCCGAAAAAGACAAAAAAGCCGCCCAAATCGCTAATAAACGACAACAGCAGACAGAGCAAAGATATGTTGATTTCATTTGATTATAGTCCATCGATAATGGTAACATTCGTAATTTTCCCTGTTTATGGTAGCCCGCGGAAATAGCCGTCACCATTCGAAGGCCAAAAACGATCCCGCGGGCTTTGCGCCCTCGAACATAGACGGCTGTTTCCACGGGCTATGTTTATATAGTAGTTGCCATACAAAGCCTACATACTGACAAATAAACACACCAATAACGCGACATTAGAACTTGGCTTTCCTGTTGTTTGTCAACTGGTCGTCTGTGTTTATGAAATCTGTCTCGTTGAGATGGCGTTTAAAGACAGATTTCATGAACACAAACGACCAGTTGACAAACCTAATATCAAATGTAAAGGGGGATGCAGGTTGGCGCAGTGGTAAAACCCTCGCCTCTCACCCCTGCGGTCCTGGGTTCGATTCCCGCCATATGTGAGTTAGGTTTTGTTCTTGATTCCTTATCTGCATTCGAAGGTTGTTCTCCGAGTTCTCCGGTTTTCCTCCCTCCCTAAAAATCAACCGTGAGTCGAGTGTAGTGTGTCCAAACAACACATCCTCCCCGTTGAATTCACAACTATCCTTAAATGGAAAACACGCTTGGAATCATGATAATCGTTAATCCTAATGACATTCTTAAAACCAGACAAGGGTAAAGATAAACATTTGCTACATTCCGAACGGGGGTAGACCGGCTTAGTGTAGCAGCGAAGACGTCCGCACTACACTGCAGTATACGCGCAAAGGGCTACGAGTTCGAGTCCGAGTAGGGCCGCTCAAAAACTACTTTTCCTCTCTTTACCTTCTCTTCTTGCTTACCTGTGAACCCTAGCTCTAGGTGAGTGAGAACCCGTCGTTTACCCGTAAACTCGTCCGATGGTTAGGGTTTGGTTCGTGGTTCGGGTTAGGACTTGTCGTAGAATTAACGATTATCATGATTCCAAGCGTGTTTGCCATTTAAGGATAATTGTGAATCCAACGGGGAGGATGGGATTGCGTTGGTCCAAAACAGTTAATGTAGTGGGGAGCAGCGTGTGAGGAGTAAAAGCAGGCTCTCACCAGCTGTAAGCTAATACTCGGCCTGCTATAACAAATCAAATAATACTTTTTTACTACAGTATCCGAACGCTTCATTCCCCGCCTTAATCAGTGCATTCTAATACTGATATGCAACGAATCGTTTAGAGGTGATATTTTCTTTACGAGAATCGAATAAACGTGACGAAATCGTAGATTATCTATACATATATATTATTTTACGGTGCGTTTCCTTTTTCACTCATGATTGTGTACTTGAATTGAATTGAATTGAAGTCCAGTAGAAGAAGAATTTCAATGTAATTATAAACAGACACAAACCACAGGCAATCCAAGCTCTAATTTATTTGTCAGCTCTAATTTTATTTGTCAGCTACGCAACTATGGGACTATGTGAACTCAAATGGACTGAGCGAGGAGTTTCAATCTGCATATACGCAGTACCACAGCTGTGAAACTGCGTTGTTGCGTGTCCAGAACGATGTTCTTGAGGCCATTGATAAACATAACTGTGTCTTCCTATTGCTGCTGGACCTCTCCGCAGCGTTTGACACAGTGGACCACACCATTCTTTTAAAAAGACTAAATTCAAGATTTGCTGTGAGAGGAAAAGCACTTTCTTGGCTTGAGTCATATCTTGCAAATCGTTCACAGTTTGTTCAAATCGACGATGCTTCATCATCTGTGCGCCCCCTTCATTTCGGTGTGCCACAGGGCTCTGTACTGGGGCCAATATTGTACTTGCTATACACCTCTCCCCTGGGTGATATCATTCGTGAGCACGATCTATCATTTCATCTCTACGCTGATGACACACAACTATATACGTCGTTTTCTTGTAAAAACACCCATGATTTTCAAGTTGCTAAACAACGCCTTGAGAGCTGCATATCTGACATTACACTATGGATGACTGCCAATAAGCTTAAATTAAACAATGGCAAATCGGAACTTCTTCTCTTGCACTCACAATTTCGCCCAACTCCCACACTTCCATCATTGACTGTTGGCGAGGAAATTATTAGACCGACAAATAAAGCACGTAATCTCGGGGTACTTTTTGACGAAACTATGTCTTTTTCACCACATGTAAATGCTGTTGTCAAGGGTGCCTTCTACCACATTCGTAATATTGCTAAAATAAGAAAATATATTGACAAGAAAACTACAGAAGTTTTGATCCACAGTTTTGTAAGCTCAAAACTAGATTTTTGTAACTCTCTTCTTCATGGGGCCCAAGGACGTGATATAGCGAAATTGCAGTCTGCTCAAAATGCAGCTGCTCGAGTTGCGACATGTCTTCGAAAAAACGACCACATCACGGAGACTCTAAAAGAACTTCACTGGCTCCCAATCGAGTACAGAATCATTTTTAAAATAAATCTTATAACTTTTAAATCATTAAATAGTCTCGGTCCACGCTATCTTAAAAACCTTTTAACATTTTACCGACAGAAAAGACTCTTGAGGTCATCTAAAGACCACCTTCGTCTGGTTGAGCCTGCCTTTAACATGAAAACGTATGGTCAACACGCCTTCTCTACCGCGGCTCCCAGGCTCTGGAACAAGCTACCTTTAGACATCCGTGCTTCTTCCAACGTTGAAACGTTCAAGTTAAAATTAAAAACGTTTCTTTTTAAGAAGGCCTATTGCTAATTCATCATTTTTATTGCTTATTTTTAGTATTCTTGCGAATAGTCTAGAGAAATGTAATGATTTGCTTATTTCTTTTCATCAGTTATGTTAGTCACATTTTTAATTTTTAATATATATATACATCATGTAAAGCGCCTAGAACAGCAATGTATAGGCGCTATATAAACTCATTTCGTCATTTCGACATCACTGAACTTCGAAGCATTTTTTTTTATGTCCCGTGGCCAACTGTCCGATAATATAGACTCGATCAGTAATAAGGCCGCGAAACGTCTACATATGTTACAGGTTCTTCGTCGCAGCCGTTTGCCTCCTGACGATTTACCGAGTATCGATATTGCCCTCATCCGATCCATCTTGGAGTACAGTGGCACTCTATGGCACACAAGCCTCCTTTCCTACCTTGCCGAAAAAATCGAGAGGGTACAAAAGAGAGCTCTGCGGACAATTTATTCATACTTGTCCGAGAGGCACTGTCTGTCACCGGCTTTACGCAGCTGGACAACAATAGACAACGCCTGTGCCTAAATGTCTTCGAAATATGAGAAAGGAAACTGACTCAAACCTTGCCTATCTCATTCCTGAGACGAGGTAGAGCGTGTACGGCCGGCATCTTCGCAACAGCAACAATGTCTCTCTTTTTATGTGAAACACTGATCGTTTCAAGGCAATTTCTTCACAGCGCTCGCGAGTGCATAAACCAATCGGATATTAAATCGCATTAATGCTTGTTGAATATTATTATATAATTCATCATTTTACAATTCATCATTTTCATATGTACGCCTACATTATCACTTCTTGAAAGCGATGAGAGAATGATTCGTTATTGTCACGTTTCATGCAAATACACACTAAAGAAATGGTGTAGCCACTTTGGGAAGACTAGTGTCAAAGAGCGTTCAAGTTGTTTTCTCTTAACGCATTATATAACGTTTCGTGATAAGCCGCCCACCCCCGTATATAAGGCTTTCGGTAATAAACGCATCTAAAACCTCTATCTAAGTTACACCAGCCCAGGGCCTCACAATCACCATCATCTTCAGTGCCTTTCAGTAGCGCTATGCGAATTCTTAAACTGCACTAATAATAGTAATAATGATACTGTTCGAGACAATATAATTGTATAACAAATTAATAACATTCCATTTCCCATTAAAAAGCAATAATTATATACAAGAAACCAATATGGATTCTTATTGGCTAAGAGCAGTGCAGTTGAAGCGTATTATTTTCAAAACAACACTGAGTGCAGAAAGTGTTCCCAAAGTTAGAAGGTCAGTTGAACAAGTCTGTCTCACATGAGTAGTGCTCAAGGTTATGGATCTGTTACGCAATTTCCAATGTGCCGAGGACGGAAAATACAAACAAGAAATAGAGCCGAATTGAAGGATTGGGCTCACCACAATAAAACGGGAGTGACTGTTTTTACCGTTTTGAATTTTATATTTTTCTTTTCGATTTTTTGGCTCGTGCTCATTCGTGGTCACTCGCAGTCACTCGTGTTTTCTTTTTCACTCTTGGTGAATCGCGTTCATTCGTGTGTACGTTTAGAAACGATCTCGAGGTACTACAGGATAAGCTGGTAAAGTGTTCAAACTCAGACATCCCTGACGCGGGTTACCTGTGGTGTTTACCGCCGCTTTAGTGCAATTTGAGAAGATTTCACGATATTTTGTCCGCTCACTTCCCAACCGCAAGAGAAGACAACAATTTATTTTCCTTTTCCTCACTAACGAAATATACAATTTAGAAAGAGTAATCAAAGTCTAGAGTTCGAAATTCATCATCGTAAACGGACTCCAGATTTATCAGCGATTTTGACTGTACAGAAACGTTGTGGGTAAACTTTGAGGTACATAGCACCGTGGAAGTTCAAGGGAGTGTTGTACCGGGTAACGATCCCCTTCTATTCACGAATAGCACAAACGGTTCTTTATCGTCCCCATTTATGAAGAGAAAGTGCCGAGAGACATGTCCTTCTTGAGTCAAGTGTAAAAGTCATGGAAAACGAAAACCTTGTGATTAATTTGCACGAATTAGAGTTTAATAAAGACGCTCAGCGGTTGAAGTGCAAGGATTACGGTAAAGTATTGACGTTTAGTGGGAGAAGTATGATAGGTATAATGTCTTTAGGTAAACGTTGCACCAAACATCTGTTTGGGCTCCCTGTGGGGAGACATACATACGTGATGTATTCAAGGTGGAAGAAAAAAAGGATTTACAAATGCGGATACGGATTCGAAATTAACATTGGTTTATGAACTAATTAACTACGTAGAACTAAGACTGGAAAACCAATAAAAAGAATTAAGAAACATACTGAAGGAAATCAAGACGTTAGCCCTCTGAACGATTCTCTAACAAAATTAAATCACTATAGAGAATATATGGGACATATCCTATAATTAGAATGTTAATGGCAAACTCCTAGGTAAAAGAGTTACGTCCTGCCCTAAAAACTGTATAACTCTCCTCTGTCATTTCTTAGGGAGCCGAGGCAATCCGAAAAAGACAAAAAAGCCGCCCAAATCGCTAATAAACGACAACAGCAGACAGAGCAAAGATATGTTGATTTCATTTGATTTTAGTCCATCGATAATGGTAACATTCGTAATTTTCCCTGTTTATGGTAGCCTGCGGAAATAGCCGTCACCATTCGAAGGCCAAAAACGATCCCGCGGGCTTTGAGCCCTCGAACATAGACGGCTGTTTCCACGGGCTATGTTTATAGTAGTTGCCATACAAAGCCTGACTGACAAATAAACACACCAATAACTCGACATTAGAACTTGGCTTTCCTGTTGTTTGTCAACTGGTCGTCTGTGTTTATGAAATCTGTCTCGTTGAGATGGCGTTTAAAGACAGATTTAATGAACACAAACGACCAGTTGACAAACCTAATATCAAATGTAAAGGGGGATGCAGGTTGGCGCAGTGGTAAAACCCTCGCCTCTCACCCCTGCGGTCCTGGGTTCGATTCCCGCCATATGTGAGTTAGGTTTTGTTCTTGATTCCTTATCTGCATTCGAAGGTTTCTCTCCGAGTTCTCCGGTTTTCCTCCCTCCCTAAAAATCAACCGTGAGTCGAGTGTAGTGCGTCCAAACAACACATCCTCCCCGTTGAATTCACAACTATCCTTAAATCGAAAACACGCTTGGAATCATGATAATCGTTAATCCTAATGACATTCTTAAAACCAGTCAAGGATAAAGATAAACATTTGTTACATTCCAAACGGGGGTAGACCGGCTTAGTGTAGCAGCGAAGACGCCCGCGCTACACTGCAGTATACACGCAAAGGGCTACGAGTTCGAGTCCGAGTAGGGGCGCTCAAAAACTACTTTTCCTCTCTTTACCTTCTCTTCTTGCTTACCTGCGAACCCTAGCTCTAGGTGAGTGAGAACCCGTCGTTTACCCGTAAACTCGTCCGATGGTTAGGGTTTGGTTCGTGGTTCGGGTTAGGACTTGTCGTAGAATTAACGATTATCATGATTCCAAGCGTCTTTGCCATTTAAGGATAATTGTGAATCCAACGGGGAGGATGCGTTGGTCCAAAACAGCTAATGTAGTGGGGAGCAGCGTGTGAGAAGCAAAAGCAGGCCCTCACCAGCTGTAAGCTAATACTCGGCCTGCTATAACAAATCAAATAATATTTTTTTTACTACAGTATCCGAACGCTTCATTCCCCGCCTTAATCAGTGCATTCTAATACTGATATGCAACGAATCGTTTAGAGGTGATGTTTTCTTCACGAGAATCGAATAAACGTGACGAAATCGTAGATTATCTATACATATATATTTACGGTGCGTTTCCTTTTTCACTCATGATTGTGTACTTGAATTGAATTGAATTGAATTGAAGTCCAGTAGAAGAAGAATTTCAATGTAATTATAAACAGACACAAACCACAGGCAATCCAAGCTCTAATTTATTTGTCAGTATATAGGCCTTGTATGGGAATTACTATAAACGGGGCAAATTACGAATTTGACCATTCTTGATAGGTTCAAGGGGCTATGTAATGGAATGCGCCTGTATCGAGTAATCGCTCGGTTGGTGGTTGTTAATTGGATACAAACAGTTGAACTTCCCTCCCTCAATGCTTGATTGAAAGGCTTTTCAAAAATTTCCCTGGAGACTGTTTATATACACTACTTGTTAGTCATTTTTTACATATTTGCTTTGAATTTAAGCATCTCACATGGCCGAGAGATTCGTTTGTTCATATCAAAATCGGTGAAAATAACTGTTCACGGCCCGCAACGCCAATGTAAAGTCTATTACCGCGACACAGCCCCTTTCCAATCAACTGAAATCAACGTACTTCTGCTGTATTTGTTGTCCTTTGTAGTTTATTAGCGATTTGGGCTTTTTGTTAAAGCGGTTGAAAGAGACAAGACAGCACAATCGGATTTCGACATCACTGAACTTCGAAGCATTTTTTTTTATGTTTCGTGGCCAACTGTCCGATCATATAGACTCGATCAGTAATAAGGCCGCGAAACGTCTACATGTATGTTACACGTTCTTCGTCGCAGCCGTTTGCCTCCTGACGATTTACCGAGTATCGATATTGCCCTCATCCGATCCATCTTGGACTACAGTGGCACTCTATGGCACACAAGCCTCCTGTCCTACCTTGCCGAAAAAATCGAGAGGGTACAAAAGAGAGCTCTGCGGACAATTTATTCATACTTGTCCGAGAGCCATGCACTGTCTGTCACCGGCTATACGCAGCTGGACAACAATAGACAACGCCTGTGCCTAAATGTCTTCGAAATATGAGAAAGGAAACTGACTCAAACCTTGCCTATCTCATTCCTGAGACGAGGTAGAGCGTGTACGGCCGGCATCTTCGCAACAGCAACAATGTCTCTCTTTTTATGTGAAACACTGATCGTTTCAAGGCAATTTCTTCACAGCGCTCGCGAGTGCATAAACCAATCGGATATTAAATCGCATTAATGCTTGTTGAATATTATTATATAATTCATCATTTTACAATTCATCATTTTCATATGTACGCCTACATTATCACTTCTTGAAAGCGATGAGAGAATGATTCGTTATTGTCACGTTTCATGCAAATACGCACTAAAGAAATGGTGTAGCCACTTTGGGAAGACTAGTGTCAAAGAGCGTTCAAGTAGTTTTCTCTTAACGCATTACATAACGTTTCGTGATAAGTCGCCCACCCCCGTATATAAGGCTTTCGGTAATAAACGCCTCTAAAACCTCTATCTAAGTTACACCAGCCCAGGGCCTCACAATCACCATCATCTTCAGTGCTTTTCAGTAGCGCTATGCGAATTCTTAAACTGCACTACTGAGTTAACGTTCAAAAAGAAAAGGAACGTCAAACGTAAAGTTTACATCAAGAAAAATGCCGACCCTGATCGTATCAAGAAAGAGTTACGAACACTAGCCGCGATTCAGGAGTCCAATTTAAATGACGTGTCAGCTGACAAGATGTGGGATGACTTTGAAAGAAATATTCATTGAATAATGGACACCTGCATACCTCGTAAAATGACTCGTTCGCGATATAATCTCCCCTGGTTCAGCCGTTCGCTTAGGAGGCATACAAGAGCCAAGCAACGGCTATATAATAAAGCAAAAAAGTCTGGAAATGCAGCACACTGGAACGAGTTCCGTGCCGCTAGAAAACGTATACATAAGAACTTGAAGTATTCAAGAGAAACTTACATCTCGGACTACCTTTGCGACGCTATTGAGGAAAACCCAAAGCGCTTTTGGTCATACATCAGACAGCTAAAGAATCATATGACGATCCTGGTGTAGCAGACTTCAAGGTTGACGGTAAAATCATTAGCAATGGAAACCTAAAGTCGGAACTCCTAAACAAACAGTTTTCTAGTTTCTTTACTGAGGAGGATCTTACTGACGTTCTTACTGTTGGTGAACATCCTGAACCAAGTATTGGCGCCCTCATTATCACAATCTCAGGCGTTATAAAGCAGCTAAGATCCCTGAAGCCACACAAGGCCAGCGGTCCAGATGAGATACCCCATGGTTTTTGAAAGAGTATGCATTTAAGATTGGTCCTATTCTAACAGCCATTTACCAAACCTCGATTGACACTGGCCTTGTACCTTCTAAATGGAATCATGCTAATGTATGTGGTGTGTTTAGGAATTGGGATAAATCCAATCCGGCGAACTATAAGCCCATATCGCTAACCTGCATAGCATCGAAGGTTCTTGAATATATTGTTCATAGTCACGTGATGAAACACCTAGAGAAATATACGATCCTCACGGACGCGCAACACGGTTTAAGGGCAAAACGATCTACTGTAACTCAGCTAATTCTGACTATCCACGACATGGCCAAGACCATCCAAGATAACATGCAGCAGTGCTGGATTTTAGTAAAGCTTTTGATAAGGTTCCTCACAAGCGCCTTATTAAGAAGCTTCAGTATTTCGGTGTTCATGGAACTCTACTTACTTGGTTCGAGTCATTTCTAACCAACCGCTCCCAATCAGTTGTTTGTGATGGAAAATGTTCCCAGCCCTGCCCTGTAACATCCGGGGTTCCTCTTGGGACGGTACTAGGACCATTGTTATTCTTATTATATGTTAACGACCTACCTGATAACTTGCAGTCTTCTATCAGACTTTTTGCTAACGATGCACTATTGTACGGTGTCATCACAAGTGAGGATGACTGTGACCAACTTCAAGATGACTTACGCCAACTAGAACTATGGCAAAGTAAATGGCAGATGGTTTTTAACCCCTCCAAATGCAAGACCATTTGCATCTCCACCAAGAAGTTACCACCACAAAAGAAATATGTCTTCTGTGGAGTGGAAGTAGAACAGGTTGAATCTATTTATTACCTTGGAGTCATTCTGAACTACGATTTGAAATGGTCCCAGCATGTTACATCTATCTCCGGTAAAGCACGAAAGGTCCTTGGTATGATAAGGAGGAACCTCTAGAATTGTCCAAAGCATGTAAAGGAAACTGTATACACGGCTATAGTCCGTCCCAAACTGGAGTATGCTTGTGCTGCTTGGTACACTCACTTTAAAAAAGACATTGCTGCCCTTGAGAGGGTCCAGAGGAAGGCGGCGCGTTTCTGTACCCAAAACTACCATCCTACATCTAGTGTCACTGATATGCTCAACGATTTAGGTTGGTCAAGCCTGGAGTTAAGGAGAACAATGACTCGGTTAACCCTCCTGTACAAGTTGAGTCATGGGCTAATTGACATTGATGTACGTCGATTCGCAAACAAAAAAATGTATAATAACTCTAAATATATCCTTACCTCTTCTATATCATAACATTGTTTGGGGTTAATTAGAGCGGTTTTCGATTGAGTATTGTAAAACCAAAACCAAAGTAATCCCAGAGCCAATCATAAGAGCTTTCTAGGGATTTCGCCTTTGCTGTACACAGTTATTCACAATTAAGGCTTGTCATTGTTACTTTCTCTGGTTCATTTCAACAAGCGTTTCTATCGTGTAGTAGGCATGTCAGAGGGCTAGCGTGTTACTCTGTACGCTGAATTAAGTAAGTTATAAAATACTGCTCACTTTTAAGTCTAACCAGTCGTTTTGGTGCCTAAAAACCTAAAGGTGATGCTACACGAGACAATTTTTAACGATGATTTTTCGCGCAACAATTTTGCGCGAAAAGTCAACATAGTGTAACATGGCGCTCTGGACGACTTTTAACGCAATTTTCGTTGCGGCAACATGTTGCAAGTTTTGTTGGAGTTTTTTCATGTAACACCCTCGCCGTTGACTTTTCGCGCAACGGGATCCCAGAAACCTGTTCGCTACGCCCACCGAAACGAGGCTACGTCAACAAACAAAGACTCCACTCGTCCGCCATGTTTTTAAACGAGGATTTCGGAGTAGGGGCCTAGGTGCTAGCTAGATGTTGCTCTAAAAATCCCGTGTAACATACCCGTTTCCGCATCAATGTTGCGCTAAAAGTTGTCTCGTGTAACATGCATTAAAAGTCGTCGCGAAAAAATCGTCGTTAAAAGTGATCTCGTGTAACATCACCTTAACGTACATGGCCGTGGCATTTTATTATTTAGTGTATGATGGAGAATACTAACAAAAACATCACGGGGAGCATTCCTGCCTTCCGGAAGTCGATGCTGCGCATCGATTGCGTGACCATTCACATTGCCGTTGATCTTAGTAAGGCATTTGACTCTGTCTGCCACAGTCTGTTGCTTGCCAAGCTTGAAGAATATGGCTTCTCAGATGATGCTATGCAGCTCATGGCTGCCTACCTTCGAGGGAGACGACAGCGCGTTAGGCTGGTGTTTACTCTGAGTGGAGAACTGTAAAGACCGGAGTACCACATGGATCCTTGCTAGGTCCATTGTTATTCAATATCTATATCAATGACCTGAACTACTGTGTATCTAATACCTCTTAAAGGCTTTATGCGGATGGTACAACTGAGTATGCTTCTGATGCGTCTCCGATGGTACTGCAGTTCCTCGTTAACTCTGATCTCAGTCTACTTTCTACATGGTTTGAGAGTAATTATTTACAGATTAATGCGGCGAAAACACAAGCTATGGCCATTGGACCATCGTCGTATGCATACGACTTCAAACTCGATGACTCGGACATCAAAGCTACTGACACTCTAAAGATCCTTGGGGTCACTCTGGACCGCAAACTTTCATTCAAGGAGCACATTGCAGAACGAAGGCTGCGCAGATTCATTCCCCAAGACGTTATGATTCGCCTCTACAAAGCTTATATTCTCCCCCATCTGGAATACTGTGGTCCAATCCTGTTAGGGATTGGAAAGGTTGAAACTAGGAAGATGGAGGACACTAACTACTACATACTAAGGACTATTTTGGGTTTGTCCAAGTCATTGTCATACGATTAGGGACTTTAAGAAACCAGGACGGCGACGGCAGTGACGACGGGACGTAGAAAAGTGTTTTCTCCCAAACTTTGGAGTTTACTCTTTCTTTTATTCACCTTTAATTGCTTTTGACATCCAAATCTTCGAAAAATATCATAAGCATAGAGTTCCCTTCACGTCTACCGAAAGACGGAGTGATTTACTTTTTGACGTTCAAGTTCTCCATGAAACGCAAAACGTATGGTTTTCACGTTGTGTTTTTACAGAGGACGGTCGAAATGTAGGCGACTTCGTGCATTTTCACGTGCAGTTATTGTATTTTGTAATTAAGGCCATTGTTTTATGCCGTCGTCCTAGACATTGCCGTCGTGGTTTCTTAAAGTCCCTATTATCTTCTCAAATACGCCTACACAGGAACCTTGGCTGAACGTAGGAACCGTCAATCTCTAATTCTGATTTTTAATTGCATGAACGATCGGGGTCCAGCTTATATAAATGACTTTTTCAAGCTTAAAATGGTAAGCTACAACTTGCGCGGAAATGGTACCAGACTAGAACAGCCTCGTTTTAATTTGGAATGGCTTCATAAATCGTTTTCATATATAGCAAGTGCTCTGTGGAACAAACTACCTACTAAAATAAGAGAATGCAAAGAAATTATATCTTTTAAAAGCGCTTTACGATCACATATGTTATCGTCATAAATAATTACCTCGAAATTTCTAATATAAATTTATTATAATGAGTATATATGCATAGTTTAATATACATTTTTAATATTTCAAGACTTCGTAATATTTTTATATTTCAAGACTTCGTAATATTTTAAGACTTTTTAATACTCTTAAACATCAAGTGTATCTAAACGTTTTAAAATTATAAGTTTGTACATATTTTTATTTACCTATCTTTTGTTCACGTTCACGTTTAAACGAGTTGTATAAGCTCCTAGGTGACACGTGGTTAAATAAAGTATTGTATTGTATTGTATTGCCTCTGACCTTTGGATCTGCGCTAGCAATTACTGAGTAGCACGTAGCCTCTCGAGACCTGTATTCTGATTGCACCCATAAAACATACTTCTATTGTTTTTATAGCTGAGCTCCCGCGCCGGCCGAAGGCCCGCGCGAGCGGAGCACCATACATATAGCATGAGAGTGAAATTTTTGCGACATGTTTTGCACGACCGACCGACCGGCCGACCGACCGCCAGACCGCCCACCCGACCGTGCACCAGCGCGCGGAACACGTGAGGATTTCGAGCTCAATTTTGTATGGCTTTTAACGCCGTCCTGTCCTTTACATTCAATCCTCCGTTTATGTGATTCTGTGATTTTCTATGTTATATCAATGATCAGTATAATGTTTTTGCCGTAATGCGCAAAACATTCAATTTCCAACTATAATTTCCGTTACATCTTCCCGTGCACGCATACGCGTCATGTTCTTTCTGTTGTATGCCGTCACCTTTTCCGTTACATATGCGCGTGCAACTCATCTGCACGTGCAGTATTTATTTTCGTAAATTAATTGCCATTACATATATACGTGTGCATCTCTTTGTATTTAATTATTGGGAGCTCCGCTCATAGGCTTACCTATATATATATATTACTGCACTTTCTAAAGGTTAGGGTGTTTTCTATTGTTGGGTAGACCAATACTCTCCCTCGTTTCGAGAAGTTCCCGACCCTAGCCTCCTCCGCAGGCAACTCAACCTCGTGACCAGGGTCTTCTCGGTCAGATTCAAGATGGCGGCTTCTCTGAGAGAAGACCCTGGTAAAGGCCAAACTATGACGTATTCTGATTGGCTCTTCGGTTAATGACGCAAAGGTTGTTCTGACAATGCTTTCTTCGACTTTTTATTGGCCAAACGGGCGAGTCCACGTGGATAATTCGTATATAGTTTAATTCTCTAAAAAAATTATCAATAAAACGATTTTAATTAACCTTAAAAGACGTTGTGCAGGTAGAGCTAGCAATAGATGAAGTGTATTACTGGGTAGTTTTCTGGTAAGTTTCATCTGTGGTAAAGCCAGGTGAAGCCGTTTACCTGAGCATATGTTATCGATCGCTTCGCTTGAACGCTAACGGAAAATGAACGGCTCTTTAAGATTCTCTTCTACTGAGCTTTGATACATCCTGGTAGCATTATGATACTCTTCCACTGTTTCTTTATCCAAGTAAACTCCATTTCGAGCCGTTTAGTAGACATGTTTTCACTACATCGTACGCCGCGTGGAAATACCGTTAATCGCAGATTGGGATACCTATGGTTTGTAGGCACGTGTTAACATTTCCATATTTAGCTTGACTGCCATCTTGGATGCCCACATCAAGTGATTAAAATCTCCAGGATTTCTGGAAATTTTTGTTCACGTTATTCAGCCTTTACCAGGGTCTTCTCTCGGAGTAGCCGCCATCTTGGATCTGACCGAGAAAACCATGGTCACAAGGTTGCAGGCAACTTAGGTCGGTTTCTTTTTCAGTCACAGGCAGAAGCTGTTCGCACGCAGCGCGAGGAGCTGAGCGCGAGAGTGACTAAGCTACTAACTCGGCTCCAAAAGCCACTCCCTACTTCAAAACAATACCACAGGAAGGCCAACCCTAAATTTGAATGTGAATGTGAATGTGCGCAGGTTGTGGCATGTCATATTTATAGCGGATTTCGTAGGACTTGGCAAGCTACAACAATGACTTATAATGACTTCCCCTTTTTGCCTTTCTGATCCAATCAAATTACAGAGTTACGGTATGGTACGTTACTGTACGGTTATGGTAAGCAACGGCGTACCATGCATATTATTGTGGCTTATTCATACGAAATCGATCTGCATTGTTGTTTTCATTATGACTATGATATTAGCAAATAGTCCGAAAACATTCGATTCACTGACCATGTGTCAGTAATAATGTGTCAGTTATATGTAAAGCGCCATGAGATGTGGTGAGTATGGAGCTATATAAATATGGCCATTATTACTATAATTACTTACTTACTTATGACATAGTGTGAATTGAGCGTGTATTAAAGGATTGTTAGCGGAGACAAAGGTGCGTCAGAATATTATCCTAACTTGCCATATAAAATAAAGATATGTTGAACTATTTTCACCGTTACGAACAAAAAATTATGCAAAAAAGGAATACATTCAAAGTTAGGCTAAAAACGTGTTGGAAATGTCCATATCCGCGGGGCCTCCTACCTTACACTTCCTTTCATACACCTGTGCCTCCTTTCCTTTTCTGTGATAAGCTACCTCTTGGTAATTAACTCTACTTTGGCCATCCAAAACCACACAGAAAACGATAAAACGGTCTCCGCCTCCCTTACCCCCACGAACAAAAATGCACTCTTGTCTCGGCAATATGCAAATTAATCACAACAGTGACAAGATGGAAGCTCTGAAACGGTACTTATTTATCATGGTTCTAGTGGATGCTGCCCGAAGCTTGCAAAGCAATTGATATCATCGACACAAAGAGCACTAGGATACATGTGTTCATGACTAAATCGTTCAATTCAATTTACGACCGTTTGTCATGTGGCCGGTATACGTCTAGTCAAGAACGGCAAAGAATATGATGAAAGAATATTATCGACCATACAGAATATCATAACCGAGGAAAGGTTAGCAGATTTATGTTGTTTTCTACAAATGTGACATATATGTAAGGTTTTTACTTCAACCACTGGATTTTAATGACGCTTTGGCTTTGGTCACACAATCACAAGATGGCGTGATTTTATGTTTTCGGAGACTCGGAGTGCTACATTGAGAAAATTTCTGAGGAGCGCGAATTAATTTGCCCAAAGTAAACTTTCTATAACTTGAAAGACCTATTCCTTCGAAGAGTTAGGCGCGATATCGACTGACTATCGAATATCGGATAATTATATCTCGATAATATCGGATATATATGAATGATATATGTCTATTAGATATCTAATTAGATAAGCCCCCATTACCTTTACTCAAGTGCTTGATATTCGATATTATCGGATATTATCACGTTAGATGTCTATTAGATATCTAATTAGATAGACCCTCTTACCTTTACTCAAGTGCTTGATATTCGATATTATCTGATATTATCCGATATTATCACGTTAGATGTCTATTAGATATCTAATTAGATAGACTCCTTACCTTTACTCAAGTGCTTGATATTCGATATTATCCGATATTATCACGTTAGATGTCTATTAGATATCTAATTAGATAGACCCCCTTACCTTTACTCAAGTGCTTGATATTCGATATTATCTGATATTATCCGATATTATCACGTTAGATGTCTATTAGATATCTAATTAGATAGACTCCTTACCTTTACTCAAGTGCTTGATATTCGATATTATCCGATATTATCGGATTTTATCACGTTAGATGTCTATTAGATATCTAATTAGATAGACCCCCTTACCTTTACTCAAGTGCTTGATATTCGATATTATCTGATATTATCCGATATTATCACGTTAGATGTCTATTAGATATCTAATTAGATAGACCCCCTTGCTTTTACTCAAGTGCTTGATATTCGATATTATCCGGTATTATCACGTTAGATGTCTATTAGATATCTAATTAGATAGACCCTCTTACCTTTACTCAAGTTATATTCGATATTTTCCGATATTATGTAGACGGAATAAATTATCCGATATATTGTGGCAATACCTTGAATGAAAAATATCCGATATTCGATTATATTTGTTTGATATTAGACTATAAAAAATATGTGATATTATCCGATATTATTTAGACGGAATAAATTATCCGATGTTTTGCGGTAATATCTTGAATGAAAAATATCCGATATTCGATGATATTTGATTGATATTAGACTATAAAAAATATCTCATATTATCCGATATTCGATAGTCAGTCGATATCGCGCCTGAATGTACCGATTGTCATAACAAAACAGGGTACTTTGCTCTCGACTTCCCTCGAAGTCTTAAATTAATCAAAGATTTATGAAATTCCTCGAGGTGAACAAGGAAGAGCCATATAATAAGCTGGTAGTATTACAATAATTCACGATTCAATAGTTTTGACACGCGAATCGAGCGAACACGGTCGATTTTCAACGCCGTCGGGAGTAGTTAGGGGGCTCACTTGGGGACACCAGCGAGCCTCCTGATTGGCCGAGACAGGGGGCGGGGCTTAAAACGACGCCATTACGCACGTGGCGCTGTCAAAGGCCTGTCACTCAGCTGGTGACCAAAGCCAGGCTTCTGATTGGTCGGAAGTTTAGGGGGGTCCCGCCAGGTTCAGAGGGGTTGGACAGGAGACCAAAGCCAGGCCTGGGATTGGTCGGAAGTTTAGGGGGGTCCCGCCAGGGGCGGAGGGGGTTGTCGGGAGAGAACAAACCCAGGCTCGGAATTGGCGCCCCGGAAAAGACCCCGGGGCGTATAAGAAAGTGAACCTCCTTTGTAAATTCAGTGTGAACGATGCCCCCTACGTGTTTTTGTGGGTGTTACGCCAAAGCCGTCAAAGGATTAACCGGGACGCCAGAGTGTGTTTACAAGTGTGGACAAACAGCGGATTACAAGGCACAACCCCCAGCGCTGCCGTGCAGTTTTTATTTTACGGAGCAAGACCTGCCTTTGGTGAAAGCGGCCATCCCGGTCGGAACGTTGTACAACACGTTTCCCAAGTGTGGCCACAATTTGTGGATGAAAGTGGGGGTGAGCCGAAGCGAGAAAAATCCGAACCGCGTGTTCTTCACGTGCACGGCGCCGTCGCCCAACCCGAAGTGCGAGTTTCCGCTGGGATTTATGTGGGCCGGCCCCCCGGCACAACCTATTGGACCCCCACCCCCTAAGAAAGCCCAATACTACGCGTCGCCATGGACGTCACAGGCCCCCCAAGGTCCGCCACCCGTCGCTTGGATCAATCCCAACGCCGCTACGCCTCTTACGGGTCCCCCCATGGAGAGTCTACAGTGTCCCCCGAGGAGTCCCCCGACGGGGCCCCCGGCGGGGCCCCCTGCAGTGAATGTGTGGAGCCCAGCAGAGACGTCCTCCGGACCCCCCACTTGTACAGCGGCCGAGGGTCCCCCGCCCTCCCCACCCCCTATAGACATCCCGACAACGAGCGATCCCCTCAGGCTCGCTACCAGCCCCACGCGAGCTATTGTTATTGAACCAAGAAGGCCTAGATTTGGGGGACATACCGGACAACCGGGATTTACCCGCCCTAAAAGCCGGATGGGCGTTGCACAAAACGCTTTACGTCATGATGTGCATCCGGGAATGCATGCGAGAACGTGGCCGGCATTGCGAGGGGTGTCACTACAGTCAACAGAGTCAACAGGACGAACGTTGCCATTCCTGTTTATGGTCTTTTTCCGAGGAAAGCTTTACCGAGCGCGTGGCGAAGGCCCGGTCTCCTATTACCTTAGAGGCTCTACGGGCTACGGGCCACCGGGCTTTTCAGAGTTTGCACCTCTCGGGGATTATTGCTCCCCTTACGTATACCGTGTTTGAACAGTTGCAAAAACTAAAGGAGACCGAGATTTACGAGGTCTACAAACGGTATTATTTTGAAGAAATCGAAGACCCTATCATTACGTACAAGAACCGAATTTGGCACGAGTTAGGCCAAGCTTTGATTTACGAAGACAATCCCCAGATCTATGTGGAAATTGGAGTGTTAGCCCTTGTGGCTTTATGTGATTCAACCACTATTTAATTGGAGACAATAAAAGAGACTTTTGTTTGAGTAACAACAACTTTGTTTTTGTCAATTAAAAATAAAATACATGGTGGGGTGGCCCATTTCAGGCACACCAAATTAATTAATTGATACATGTATTGAATAAATGTTAGGTATCCTTTCAACCAAAAAAATATATTAATAAAAAACAATTAAAAACTATAGACATATGTACAGGCCCCGTGGGCCCATCCGAGAGATTAAAAATATCCGTTGAGAAAAATGGGCTAATTGTCCTAGTATTTACGAAATTTTGAAAAAGTGGGCTAATCGCCCTAGTATTTATGAAATAGAAATTTTGAAAAATAATAAATGTTAGGTATCTTTTCAACCAAAAAAATATATTAATAAAAAACAATTTAAAAACTATAGACATATGTACAGGCCCCCGCGGGCCCATCCGAGAGATTAAAAATATCCGTTGAGAAAAATGGGCTAATTGCCCTAGTATTTACGAAATTTTGAAAAAGTGGACTAATCGCCCTAGTATTTATGAAACTAGAAATTTTGAAAAAGGGGGCTAATCGCCCTAGTATTATTTTTAAGAAATTTTAGAAAAGGGGGCTAATTGCCCTATTATAGTATGAAAATTGAAAAATGAGCCAATTGCTCGAATAAGTTTTTTTTAAATGTTGAAAATCGATAGCGTAAACTTTTCTTTAAGTGAATGTTAATTTTTCTTTTAGTGAGTGTAACATTGCGGGTAAACTATATGATAATGTCGGCAATAACATTCATTAATTGGTAAGGCTACGCATCCAAAAGTGGTTCCATGCCTGAAAATAATTATAGACCCCGCTCTGAGATAGAATTGATGACGAATTCTGCTTTCGCAGTAATAGCAACGTGGAGTTTGTCCTTTCTTTAGGGTATAGGATAGCAGGCTCACAAAACAGGTTGGACACATTGTTTCGCCGCAACAAGGCATAGGTGGTAATTGATCGTCAGGTAATTGAGCGCACCTCAAACACTAGAGAAAAAAAAAAATAACATTCGATGTGAAAGAAAAGCTTACGCCATGGGATTCTAACCCACCCCTCGTCCCATACATCAAGAAAAACAGGGTGGTGGGGGCACCGCCAGTATATAATCCCCACACTACAATGGCGTTGGCATATGGTTTTGTTACAGTGACATATAGTACACCATCTGTATTGAAATTCAGTTACCGGCTCGATGAACATTACTGCATTGACGGGGGGAATACCCCTAAGCTTTTTGTTATGGGGGAGCTCCTTGAAGGAGTTGTCCCAGCAGTAGACGCTTTTGAAATCCCATACGTTTAAGCAAATAATCATCAAGAGTGATGGAAAAAAAAGTTTTTCATGTTTTGCTTTTCTTTTGTCTATTCTCTGTTGTCCGCAGACATATTGCCCAATCGTGGCGACGATCTCCATCGGTAAGCCAAACTGTCTTAGGAATAGGGCATGACACAAGAAGTGTTTGTCTTTAAGGTTTCTCGCTACCGGTCCAAAAGTCTGTTCGGAAAAAAAAAAAAAAAAAAAAAAAAAAAATTAAAAGCAGAATAATGTTTTAGAGACATTTTCTAGAGGCGCTCTGACAAGAGCGGAGGTCCCGAACCTCGAGAAAATCCTATAAAAATTAACCAAATTAAACTTTACTCAATGGGGAAATGTTTGCCAATAAAATGAACGGCTCTGTGAAGCAGCGACCGAACGCTAACACTGTTTTAGGGAGGTGGGAGAACAACACTTACTTGAGCCAGGTTTGGGTCCTCTGCACCTCGGATATTCTAGAAAAACAAAAGTAAAATTAGCGGTGGTGATCCAAGACAAAAAGAAAAGTCTGCAGGACAGTACCTCCATCTCCCGGATGGGCCTTTGGGCAGCCATAATGTTTCTGTTGTTTGTCTGTAGAAATAAAAAGGAAAAAACCAAAGAAGAAAAGATTAGTAAATTCCCAGGTTGAATTTCAAGAGAGAATTTTGTGTAAACTTACCGGTTGAGTGGCTGGATCAACTGCGCCGAAGTTAGTTTGGGGCCAGCATTTATGTGGCAAAGGCTGGGCTGTGATTGGTGCCCTAAGCTCGGCCTACGATTGGTTTGCTAAGCGAAGCGAGCGCTGTGATTGGTGGGTGTTTCAATCCGGCTTTGGTTCGAATTCAAGTTCAAGCTGAACCTCCCCGCCGTGCTTCCAGAATTGACGGACCAAGACCTGGAAAGCTTATTTCGTTCAAACTATCGGCTAAAATGGTCCCTCAACCAGATGTGGGGAAAAGGCGGGGCAAATCCCCCACAGACAGAGAACGAGGACCACGAAGAGGACTACGAGGAGGACTACGAGGACGATTTTGATCCGGAGAAATGTCTCCACGCATTGTTTTCCGACGGCAAACGAGGTAGTGAGCAGCAGGGAGGTGGGAAAAAGAAGAAAATCAGCGCCGCCGATGCCGTGGAGGAGGAGGAAGAGGAGGAGGAGGAGGAGGAGGAAGTCTTTGAACTCCTACAAACCCGGTCCAGAGCGTGCAGAAAATTCAAGACGACCTGTAAGGACTACGAACTAAGAATAAGGATGCGCTCCCGCGCGACTCTGCCCGAGGTAAGGATTGACTACACTATTTTGACATGACGTCACAACGCGCGGGTGAGGTGGCGCCTAGCGTTAAATCTCATGTTGCAAGAGGCAGGGCAGAGGAGGGTGATCACGCGTCACGGGACTTCTTCAGCCAATCAGAACACGCGTGTGTATTAACTCTAGTTAATTTCATATGGTTATAAAGCGAACAAACATCGTGTGGCCGATAATAGGTATTGCTTGGCCGATAGTGGGTTAATCTCGCCGATAAATAGGCTTGTCAACAACGGACATGTTCAGTCGATTTTCAGGGAAAATAGTGAAATTCGAAAGGAACGTAGCTACAACTACTAAAGATCACGAAGGAAGAAAAACATTGTCAAGAGCCCACTTCGTTATACGACTAGTAGCGATCAAAGTAAAGTGGTCGATAATAGGTTAAATTACAAACGAAAATCGCCGAAAATGTGAACAAATAATTTAGCAGTATCAAGCCTTCAACCACCATGGTTTATCGCCAAAAACGTAGCTCGTTCACTGTAATCAACATTCCAAAGGATGCGAGGCAAACGAGAACCTAATGGTTGTCATTTTTGGCTAAATTCTCGCACCTACGCTTAAGGGTAAGGGCTCGTATAAAAAGAGAGACTCGGACAAAGTTCCCAAAGAGCGCTAAAACAAACTTCCCGAAAACTCGAATGAAGTTATTTCAAGCAATATATAAACACAGTGGAATCAAGCCAAGATGAAGTGAGTTTTAAGGATGACTGGATACTCTGGCTAAGAAAAATGGACGTGAGAAAATAAAAAATACACCAAATGCTAGAGCTCCGCACACATCGACTGCAAGTGACGACTGACTTCAAAAATCAATTTGAACCATGATCCTTTTCGACGCGTGATCACCCTCCTCTGAGGCAGGGGTTCAAGCGCCAAGCGCACGGGGTTCGAGTCCCCGTGAGGAAATCCCATTTTTTTATTTTTTCTTCTTGATCTTCTCTAGTCGGACTACACTTTTTTATTTATTATTTTAAATTTTTTTAAATTTTTTTTTTTAATTTTTAATAATTTTTTTTATTTAATTTTTTAATTTTTTTAATTTTTTTAATTTTTTTAATTTATTTATGTATTATTTATTTATTTTATTTTATTTTATTTATTTATTTTATGTATTATTTTTTATGGCGTCAAGACGCCATAAAGACGTCACGGTCGCTATAGATAGGGTCCTGGAGACCACCCTAGGGGAGGCCGGTCCGCAAGACAGAGTACGCCTGACCCTAGATGCTCCGCATCTGGACTACCCATTGGCTTTTCCATACCTGATGAGGTCCACCCTCACCCCCGCCCTAATCATGGCCAGAATTGGGGAGATCACACAATCAAATCAAGAATTCATTATGAGGGGCCGCTTCCACATCCATGTGTTTCACGTGAAAATACCCAGTGTGGGAGGAGGGCGTCCGGCCCGTTGCTGTACGACCGACTTGGAAAAATTTAAAAAAATCAAACGAAGCATCGTGAGGATACAAAATTATGATGAATTGTGCATGGCCAGAGGATTGGTCACGGCCCTGGCCCGGAGCAGCAACATCCTGATTACTACAAAATAAGACGAGGGAGACCCCGACAACGGACTCTAGCCTTGGAGCTCCACCGCCAGGCAGGCGTCCCTATTCAACCGTGTGGGATCCCGGAGCTCAAGCGATTCCAAGCCTACTTGGCAGATCAAGGGGTAGAAGTGAATCTGGTCTCCCGAGAGCATATGAATGGTATTATTTACTCTGGCCACCTCCCTGAGGCCCACTACCGCGTGTACCTCTACCAAACCGAGAACCACCACTATGACGTCATCACCAACATGAGGGGTCTCCTGAACGCCAAACACTTCTGCCCCCTCTGCCAGAAGACCTACAACAACCCTAGACAACACGTTTGTGACACGACCTGTGTCTGTTGTGGGGTCAAGGACTGCTCTCCCCTCCCCCATGGGGAGAGATTTTCTTGGAGAAAATGCGACCAGTGCCGGCGGTGGTTCAAGAGTGGGGCCTGCTTCGACAACCACCGCCGTCACCAACCCCACCGGACGGGGCAATGGAATCTCTACACCAGAACATGGAGTTTGTGCGAACGGTACACGCGTTGTGTCCAGTGTGGGGTGACGGTAGACCATCTGGCTCGTGGCCGGGACGGAGTCCACGTGTGTGGAGAATACCGTTGCCGGAGTTGCAAAGCTATTGTCCCCCCGGACCACTTGTGCTACATGCAAGTGGCGGACCAACAAGTCCTGCGCCTAGCCCCAGAAGGAGGTGGTGGGGGAGGAGGAGAAGAAGAAGAAGAAGTTGAAAGATGAAGATGAAGATGCCTACGCGGCCCTCCTGGCGGAAGAAGAGGAGACAGAGAGAGCCGCCGCGGAAGACGAGGGGCACGAGGACAAGTTCCGGTACCTGTTCTTTGATTTTGAAGCCATGCCCCTGGAAGCGCAGCACGTGGTCAACTTTGCGGGGGTTTCCAAAGTGTGTGATCTCTGTGTGACGTCAGACTTACCCACCTGCACTCAATGCGGTCCACGGAAAGTAGAGTTCCGAGGCCCCACGGCCCTCCCCCAATTCTGCGACTGGCTCTTCTCGGGGAATCACGAAAACTACGTGTGCCTGGCCCACAACGCCATGGGGTACGACTCGTACCCCATCCTCGAGTATCTCTTCAAGAATGCCATAAAACCGAAAGTGCTCTTCCGAGGTGGCAAAGCTATGGTGGTGACCATCCCCGAGTACAAGTTGGTCATCAAGGATTCCCTCCTCTTCATCCCGCTGGCCCTCAAACAATTTCCCGTCACGTTTGGGTTCCAGGCCGAAAACCTCAACAAGCTGGATTTCCCCATCTTTTTTAACAAACCAGAACATCAGCAGTACGTGGGGCCACTTCCCGCCCTGCATTACTACGAACCGGATTCGCTGAGTCCACAAGGCAAACAAGAACTGGTGGCCTGGCATGCGGCCGAACGGGCCCGCGGCGGGGTCTTCGACTTCCAGAAAGAGTTGGCCCTCTATTGCCATCGGGATGTGGCCATCTTGCAACGGGCTTGTTTGGCGTTCCGGACAATTATGATGAAAGCGGCGGGGATAGACCCCTTTACCAGGACCGTAACCCTCGCCTCCCTATGCAACCTAGTGTTCCGCAAGAAATTCCTCAGACCTAACACCATTGCGGTCTCGCCACGGCTCGGCTACCGGCCCAAGGACGTGCAGTCGGCGTTGGCACTCCAATGGTTGGTCCACGTGGAGTGGAGGGACGGAATTCAGATCCAGCACGTGGGCCCCTACAAACTGGACGGGTACCACGCTGCCACCCACACGGCCTACGAAATAAATGGCTGTTTCTGGCATGGCTGCGACCGTTGCACCCCTCCAGAGAAGGTCCATCCCTTACTGCACTGCACGATGAGAACGTTGGCCGACCGGACCCGGGACAAAATGTTGTACCTGAAACAGCAAGGGTACCGCGTGGTCCAGATTAGGGAGTGTGAAATTCGTGAGGCCATGGCCTTGGACCCGACCATCGTTGCCCTAGCACCCATCCCTCAAGCCCAGCTTCCCCTCGATCCCAAGAAAGCGTTCTTTGGAGGGCGAACCAACGGGATCAAGACTTACTGGGAAGCGACCGAGGGAGAATGGGGGAGAGAATGGATGGAGGCGCTGGATGTGTGCTCCCTATACCCCTGGGTGCAAAAGACACAACGGTTCCCGTTGGACCATCCAGAAATCCTTACCGAGAACTTAGACCCTACCCTCCCGTACGAGGGGTTTATCCACCTGAAGATCTTGCCGCCACGCCGCCTATTTTTCCCGGTCCTCCCGACGCATGTGGGTGAGAAACTGCTGTTTACCCTCCGCCGAACCTGCGCCGAAGACAAGAACCAGGTCCCCTGCGCACACGGCGACGAGGCCCGGGCTTTGACAGGCACTTGGGTGAGCCACGAACTTCACGAGGCCCTGCGCCAAGGCTACCGGGTCCTGGAAATGTACCGGGTATGGCATTATCCCGAGTCGGAACAGTACGATCCCGCTACCGGGACCCAGGGGTTGTTCACAGACTCGTGAACACTTTCCTCAAGTTTAAACAAGAGGCGAGCGGGTGGCCGCCCGGGTGTAACACCGACGCCGAGAAAGCCTCTTATATAGAGAATTACCAGAGGGCCACGGGGATTTTACTGGAGGAGGACAAGATCGCGTTCAACCGCGGGGATGCGGGCCCTGGCGAAATGGATGCTCAACACTTTGTGGGGCAAGTTCGGCCAGAAGCAGAACCCTCGGCAGACGGAGTACGTCACCGAGTTGGACCGTTACTTTGAGCTCATGATGAGCGACGAGAAAGAAGTGCAGGACATTCTGTTTGTGCACGAAGACATGGTGCAAGTGCATTACCACGCACCCCTCATCACATTGACTCCAACCCCCACACCAACGTTGTGTTTGCCGCTACACCACAGCCCATGCACGCTGAAATTGTATTCTTACCTCGATCTCTTGAAGGAACGCATCGTCTACCACGATACGGACAGTATCTATTTCACGCAGAAAGTAGGCCAAGTGGCGCCCCCGGTCGGCCGATTTCTAGGCGACATGACAAACGAACTTAAAGAAGGGGAACATATTGTCCATTTTGCTGTACCGGGCCCAAGAGCTACGGGTATGAAACGAGTCAAGACCGTACAGTCTGCAAAGTGAAAGGACTACGCCTCAACGTGAGAAATCGGGCAATCGTGAACCTCGAGACCATGGTAGCCATGGTGCAAGGTCAAGGGGAGCCCACACGGACGGTGGTGACGCCGCACGCCATCCACCGTAACACCCAAGACAGGACGTTGCACACTCCGCCCAGAGACCAAGACCTTCAGGTGGTCTACGACAAGAGGGTACTCCACGGATAACAGAGCTACCTTACGGCTACAAAAGAAAACAAAGAGACTCTAGAGGAAATGTTTTTATTGTAATAAATGGTTCAGTTCCTTTGAGCTGTGATACCAAAGTCTCAGTATTTATTTAGAGGAACTCCATCTTGTAAGGCTGGATACTTGGATGCTTGCGCAGAATCCTTCCCAAATACAAATATCATAGACCAACTCCACATAGAATCCATAATAGGTTCCTTCGCAGTCGCTCAGCACATACTGCTTCCTTTCGCCTTCGCTCAGGTAATATTCCATCCAGTTACCAAACGTAGAATAGCACATGTGGCACTCGCCCACAATGACATCGCCGCCGCCTTCCTCAGCTCCATAGAAAGTAAATATCTAGACCCATGACGTTCACAGTTTGAAGAGCAACGAGTAATGATAGAGAATTGTGTCTGTATTTTTTTCTTTAAGTATTTTTCTTCAGGTGTTTGACGTTCCATCGGCTGATAGTCTTGACTTTGCGCTTGCCCGAAGTGGTCGTCGTTCGGATCGTTGTTTCGGTACGGCCGTCTTTAGATTTGCGACTCGTGATCTTGCGCACGGTTTGCGTTCCCCCTGACTTCCTCCTTTTCTTCCTCAATCGGTTCGCTTGGGCGACACGGGCGTTGCCAGAGCGCTTGTCCCAATCCCGCGGGTCTCGTTAGGGTTCGTGCCATGGCGACAATGAAGGGGGGTTTAAAAAGGACGCCAATTTAAAGGTGGTTTTTGGGCGGAGCCTGTGCCAAAAGAGAGGCGACGGCTGCCCCCACGGGGACCCCCACGGGACCCCCACGGGGGAAAGCTTTGTAGGGGGTCCTGGAGAACGGTGTTTCCTCTCGGCGGGGCGGGAGATCTTTGTAGGGCTGGGGCGGGAGATCCTCTTGATATGCGGTGGGGGGAGGCCGTTTAGGCCGGGGCGTGTACTCTTTCTTCTTGGAGATCAGATCCCGGGGGTGGCGGACGAGATCTTTAGGAATTTTTTCTTCCGCTAGAAATTGCATGAAATCGCGGTAGCCCGGGGAAGTGCGGGTGGAAGAAGGATGCACAGCCTCTTTAATCAGATCGGCGATTTGACTGCCCGGTAGAGTTTGCCCATAGAGTTTCACTTCCCCTTGCGCATTCCAGGTAATTTTCTGAGTTCCTTTCAAATTCAACCAATTGACCAGCACCGACAAAAATGGCGGCGGCAATGAGGGCGGCGGTCGTGAAAATGAAACCCCTCGCTGGCCCACGGCCTTTTTAAGCTTGGCTTTCTGCACCGCTGTCGAGGAGGAGAGCAAAATCCTTTTCCTCACGGCCGGCGGCAGGGCTTTGTTGGCTATTTTTCGAAGTTTCACCTTGATGGGAGCAAAGACTTTCTTGGCGCGGGCCCCTATCGGAAAAGTTCCACGCAAGGCGTTGTGCACCACTTCGCTGACGGCGTTGATTTGAGTGTGACTCGCGGCCCGGATGAGTTTCTTTTTCTGACCGAGATCCGCTTTGGCAAATTGTCGGATGAACAGCGCGTGACGTTGAAGCAAGGGGAGGCCATCACCACAACTGAACGGTTTCCCTGGGGGGCTTAGCCTATAAAGTTAATCCATCCCACTTTGTTCCGGACCTTTTTCGATACGGAAAAAGGGGGATGGAAGGTTGTTTTGTTGGGTCTCTTCCACACCGCCCCACGAAGCTCTCGACCCCCTGGTTTACTCGCTCTTTGTACCGAGGGGACCTTCTTCTTTTTCTTAGTACCCCCTCGTTGCTCTCTTAGTTGCTTTCCTACAAGGTGTTCTTGTAGTTTGTAGTAGAGCTTGTTGTAGGACAAACCAGGCATAACAACCTTGGGTGTTTTGGCTAGGAGTTTCAACAGGTCCAACGCATTGCCCACCCCCTTTTGATCCTCCTCTAGCACGTAGGCGCGATGCTGTTGTCCCTCCTCGGAGAAAATATTGGTGCGCAGCCGGATTTGTGGCGGGGTCCTGGGGTGCAGGTCGAAGAGGAGGTAGCCAAAGGGGCGTTGGGTCGCGTCCTGGTAGGCCCTCATCACCGCCGGCACTTGTCCCGGAAAGGCCTGCTCGGCCAATTTCCGGACTTGTAATGAATCCCGAGCGTTTTTAAAAGCCACCAGGTAGTGTGCGTTGATGGAAATGGTTCGCGCGTACTTGCCTGGCGGGAAAATGTTCTGGGTCAGGTACAGCACGGAAATGTTGTGGTGGTGCGAGCCTTTGGTGAACAGGTCCACCACCCGCTCGTCCTTGGAACCTTCTTTCATCAAATCGTCCAGGATCAAGAGGCCTGGCTTGCCGCGAAAGGGGGCGTACGGGTCGTCGGGAAGCCCCGCCACAAATGTCACCCCCAATTGTTTTTGCATGGCTGTGAAACGGGGTTGCCAGGCACTGCCATAGCAGTACACGATAATGAGGGGTGGGTGGGTAAAATGGGATTTCGCATGCTGCAAGAGTCTTTCGGTGAACACCGTTTTCCCCGATTGACTCTGACCCGTGATCAAGATATTGCAGGGCGCTTGGAAACGGACATCCATGGCGCCTCACCCTTCCAAAGAATAACAAGACATGGAAGTGGGGAACTTGTTTTATTTTATTTTTTAGTGTCTCTCAAACTGATAACACATTGATCGTGAAGGGAACTGCCTTGCTGCCACCGCGCCACACTCCGGCGCTGGTACTGGCGCTGCCAGGCTTGGAGGGCGCGGTCCCTGGTTGTCTTGGTCTTCCACTGCTGAGGTTCTGCAGGACCTCCGCCAGGGTCGTCCGTGGGCTCGGCGCAGGAGGTAGTACAGGCAATAACTGCCACACAGTTGGACTTGTTCCCTTGCAACATCACATTGTTTTCCCTATGCTGGGCGTTCCCCTGCCGCACGTACTCTTGCAACCCGTAACAAGAGGCGGGAAAGCCATAACTGTCGAAGAATTCATTCAGGCCTTGGCGCGGAAAATAAAAGGCCAACCAATGGGTGCCTGGTCCGTCGGCGTTGTCGGTATTGAGAATGAACGAGGCGGGGCGGGTCACGCGGCGCGCCGTAGGTCCATGGGAAACACGCCCCGAAACGAGGCGCGGAGCCACCAATCGTGGCGGGCCAAGACCGTCAATTGCGACGTGTAGGTGGTCATCGGCTTACAACTTTTTCACTTCTCGACTGCTGCTGATTTCGTACGCGGCGTCAAACTCGCAGTTCACGTACACCAATAAGGTCTGGGCGACCCCTGCTGCAAATTGAAGGCGGATGCCCACCGTCCCGTACTGTTGTATGTTCATGTGCGCGGCGTTGCCACTACCGTCCGGGGTGAAGTCAAAACACAGGATGGCGTACCCCTTGTCCCAATCGGTCCGGGTAATGTCAATCCCATGGTTGGCGTTCATGGCGCCTTGGGCCAGGAACAGGGTATTGTAACCGTCCAGGGTTTTTCCCGTCGCAAATTCGACGCGGGAGAAGGGGGTGGGCGTGCCGTCGACCGTGACCGTCGCGCGGGTCATCCCAAACCTTTGGAAATGGAAAGGGTTCTTTTTCAGCGCTCCCAAACTACTCCCACTCTCCACCAAGGCAAGTCGCATGCGTCGGGGGATGCGCCCGCCTAGGAAATCCGTTTTCTCAAAGGTGGTGTCGCCCTGGGAAATGGTGAACATCCGTTCTTCCTCGCTGTTGTAAGGGTAGAGGACGGGCTGGGACACGAGTTTCACTTCGATGCTCTTCATGAAGTCCTTGTTGCAGACACTGACACGGCGGAAGAAGGTGACCCGCTTCAGCAGAATTTTAGCGGCGGCCGCTTCCCCCGCCCCACTGTCCCCCATGAGGGCGAAGGCGTTGCTGGCGGGGGTGAGTCGGAATTCCAGGGGCACTCCATTGAGGAGCAGTTTGTTGGAGAAGGCTGCGTCAATGTAAAACATCCCGGTCAGCTCCACCACTTTGCCTTCCGCCGTGTAGGCCGCCCGCGTAGTCAACCGTGTGTTGGCCCCGGTGATGTCGAAAACATCCATGGCCCCGGCCATGTCTTTGTAGTACAGCCCCGCGGTCAGGTAGGATTTCTTGGCGGCTGGGGTAAAGTTGAGGAGGGTACTGAGGTAGGCTTTGTAGGGGTAGGTTTTGGTGCTCATGGTCATCCATTCCCCGTTCAAGGCCATGTCTACTTGGGAACAGAGGGAATGAAACCAATAGTTGACGGGCCCCAAGTTCAAACCGGCGGTCAAATTCTCGCCGTTGGCTTTCACGAGGTTGGCCGTCACCTTGAAATAACTTCTAGGCAGCACGGTGTAATAGGGACTGGCGGGGAGGTAAAATTCCACGGGCGACCCGGGCAAGAGGGCCGATTTGGGAGCGTGCTCCGACCAATAGCCTCGTTCTTCGACCGCTTGGGCCAATTCCTTACCGAAAAAATCCAAATGGGTGTTGTAGCCGCCCATCATGTTGGGCAGAGGCGGTTTGCCCATGCCTGCGACCGTAGCCATGGTGTTCAATAATCGTCGTCAAAGATATCTCTCTCCACACGTGCACGCTTGACGGGTGTTGAAGGAATGAGAGGGAGAGCCTGTTTTTGCTTTCTTTTATTCTTGTTGGCCGGGTACTTCGTATTTTTGGCCGGCTTCTTCGTCTTTTTCCTTTTAGGCGCTACCCCCGCTAACTTTTCCAGACCTTGGATCAACTTTTTACTGGTTTTCTTGCCGAGCACGCGGGCCGTCCCTTTACTCGTGTCCTTCACGATTTGTTTCACCACCCTCTTGCCAAATTTCTTTTTCAGTCGTGCGAGTATCTTTTGTCCTCCTTTTTTAGCCACCGCCCCCGCGACGGTCCCGGCCAGCGCTTTGCCTACCATGACGGCCAAGGGGGCTAGCGCTAAGGGTAAGAGTCCACCCTTTTGATTTGTGACCGGTTCGTAACGACCGAGTTCATTCCAACGGATAGGGATGAGTCCCCCACCGCCTTGCTGGCCGCGGCCCCCCTGGAAGACAGGAATGGAGGAGGGCATGCGTTGAGTGGTGGGGGGTGCAGGTTTTGCACGGAACACAGGTACACTGCCATAGAGCCCGCAGACGATCCATTCATCCTTTCCTTTTCAGAGCACGCTTCACAAATTCCAACGTCGCCACCACGGTAGCTGTTGAGGCGAATGAGAGGCGTTGGCCGGACTCGTCGGTTATAAGGATTTCCAGCGTGTCAAACACCGTTTTGGCGAGCGTGAAGTAGCGCATGACCGGAAAGTCTCGTTCCACCACCTTGTTGTACGAGACCTGGGCCGACACGACACGCAGCAAGGGTGCTTTCACATCCCCCACGATATGCGGCTCGATCAGATCGCAGTACACGTACAAACTGCGTACGGGTTGGTGTTTAAAATCGCGGTTGAGCAGGTAGGGGGTGGGCGTCCAGAATTTTAGACCGGAATAATAGGTGGACCAACACTCGGGCTGCTACCCCACCAGGGAGAAGGGGAGGGAGAGCGCGTCTTTGTGTGCCGCAAAGTTTTCGGGTATGTGACCGTCGCCAAATCCAAACAGCTTGGCCAGCCAAGGGCTCATGACAAGTTGGGCTCATGACAAGTTGGGCTCATGACAAGTTGACCACATTTAAGGACCCTTTAGGCGGGGAACGGTTCCAATACCATAACACCTCTGGGGCGTTCATCGGAATGACCTCTTGGAGGGCTTTGGCGTTCGCGTAGTTCCCGGTCGGTACCACAAAGGTTTTTGTGATCTTTTGAAAGTTGGGAAACAAGGTAGCGCCTTTGCCCGTACTCGCTTTAGTGAGGTAGTACATAGTCCGATCTTTCTCCAAAACCGACGCGGGGATCAGGATGGGTTCGTCCGAGATAAAGGCCCCCGTATGGATCTTCACGAAACTGGACATCAACGGGGTGTTGGTTCCCGGTTTTTTCAGTAGGCCCGCAGGATGCGCGGTGGGCTTTTTGGGATCGTCCTCCAAGCCGATCATGCAGGCCAGTTTAGGGGGTAAGGCCAACGCGTAGCCACTCGTCGCGGTTTGATTCAATTCCAGGACGGTTTTACCCATGGCTTTATTGGAAGATTCCACCCGGACGGTAAATGTTTTCATGATCGAATAGTAGCCCCCTTGCAACATCGCCCAGCGCATGGCTGTGACCAGTTCTGTGACCGTTTCGAAAGACTGTGGAGTAAAGGTGATGTTCGGGAGGAGGGCGTAGGAGGTTTCTTCTTCTCGATTAAGTGTTACGTGGATCATGGAGAATTGGCGGTCTTGATCTTTGGGGAACAATTCATCCCAGGCGCGTGGAAATTGCAGGTGGCAGAGGGCCATCTCCCACCGTCGGTCCAAGACCAACATCTCCGGGAGTCGGATACGAAAATGGGAGCCCGTGTTATTGGGAAAGGTAGCCCGGCTGGCCACGCTAGGCAGCGTCATCCAGATGCGGTCGGGGTTCATGCTTTCCGGAAATGGAGGGTCACTTCCACCTTGGAGGTTTGCGGAAATGAAACAAGTTTCCCTTGCTCGTCGGTTATAAGGATTTCGAAATCCTCAAACACCGTCTTGGCCAACCGTCTGTAGTACAGGGGGACAAAGTTGCGTTCGTGGACCTCACCGTCCCCGGGCCCTGAAAAAAGGACTCTCAACAAGGGGGCTTTCGTATCCCCCACAATACTGGGTTCCACCAAATCACAGTACATGTACAAGGTCGTCTTCTTCTGGGGACTGGGGAAGACCAGAGTCGTGACCGCCATTTCCCAGTCTGGAGACAACGTGTACATTTTATGGAGGTGGATACGGAACCGGGACGGGGCATTGACGTAGGTGGAGACGTAAGACTTCACCCCGTGGGTTAAGGTAATGTAAAATTCCTCCTCCTCCATCCTCTCTTTCTCCACAATGACTCCGACCGTCGGAACAACAAACTCTTTTATTTCTTTTTTCACCCGTACGTTTGGGTCTGGAGCTGAGTGACCGGAACCCAGCTGTTAAATTTGGTGGGGTACCCTTCCCATTTCACCAAGACTTCTTCCTGGTTCTTCTTCTTGCCGCGGCGGCGCTGCAACACCTTTTCGATGATAAAAAGACTTTCTTTTTCCACGGCCACCGGCGTCATCTCGCTTTCGTAAAACGTTCCCCGCAACCCCTCCCCGTTCAGGTCCTCCAACCGGTAGACGGGAGGGGTGCGGTAGTCCAGCCGTTGCCGCACCGTGAACACTTCCTCCGACCAGTTGGCCAGATAGCTTTTTTCAAAATGACCTTTGGTTTTGCTAATCCGTACCGTGTCGCCGGGACGGTACAACGGTTTCTTCGGCTTCCTCTTTATCGGCGTCACCTTTTCCCGGTACAAGACGGCCCTCACCTCGTGGTCGTTGAAGGGCGTGACGGTGATGGGGGCGCGTCGAATGCTGCTGTGGACGGCTCGGTTGTATCCGAGCACCAATTGGGGGAGGACTTTCAAATACTCTTTCTTCCCGGTGGCCGTGAAATATTTGTACATGCGTCCCTTGAGCGTCCGGTTGAACCGCTCGGCAATCTGGGCATTGGTCTCGTTGTACGTGACGAAAAAGGCCACGTCATTCTTTTTTAAAAAGGCCTGGAACTTGCGGTTGGTAAATTCTGTCCCGGCATCGGTCTGCAACCGTAACGGTTTCCGTTCGCGGAACACTTGGGTAAAGGCGCGCACCAATTCCTCTCCCGTCTTGTTCTTCAGGGGGACCGCCCACGCGTACTTGGACAACACATCGATGATGGTCAAAATGTGTTTGGTGCCCTTGTTGAAGGCACTCGTGGCTTGCATGTCCACCAGATCCGCCTGCCACTGCTCGTCGAGGGCCAGCACGCGCACGCGCCCTCGCAGAATTTTTTTTCGAAAAGGTCGGTGCAACGTAAAGGTCAATTGTTTTTTTAGCCATGCTAAAGTGGTGGTGCGGGTCACCCCCACTTCGCTAGCCGCTTTCACCAGACGGGCAGCACGGAAGGATTCTTTTTCTTCTCCTTCTTTCGCCCCATAATCCTCAAAATGAGAGCCCTGAATAATCACTTTTCCTCCGCAACACGCCAAGAGACAACGGACACGTTTCAAAATGCCGTGGCACTTGAGGGACGGACCTCCTCCTCCGCCGCAGGGCATTCTGTACTCTCCCCGAGTCTAGCGCGCGGCACCTCCCTTATACTTTTTTCCACCTAGAAAAGACAGACACCGTCATTTTTCCCTGGATATTTTTATTGTTTTTTTGTTTTTTTTAGAAGCCAAAGCTATGAGAAGAAACGCAGACATCGTCTTCGATGGCTTCTTGAGTCGTGGCGTGCTTGCTCTCGAACGAAACCGTCCTCCCGCTGTCTTCATACAGTTTGTAGGTGTAGGTCGGGGGGTTGGTGAACACGACAGCCGCTTGCTGGATCACGCAGATCCCTTGGTCTACATCCAAGTGGACCTTCCTCAAGGCCTTCAACAATAGCTTTCGCGCAAAGTTAGGGGCCCGCTTCTTGTCTTCTCCATCCGCCTCGAAGAGGCCCCACGCAAAACTGTGGGCCACCGTGTTGAGGTAAGGGAAGAGCGCGTCCGTCATGGGGGTCGTCTCGCACACCAGGGCTTCCATGGTTTCCGAGGGGTACGTGTCGTGAATGCCGGTAACGTAATACATCCCAAAACGCCTCACTTTGTCGTAGAGGGGATTGTCCACGACCGAGACCCTCCGTTTCCGGAATAGGTGGGTGATCAGGGTGGCGACCAACTCCTCCTGCACAGCGTAGTAGGTGCCTTGCACATGCGCCTTGTAGTTCGTTTCCATGATCTCTACCCAAGTCTTCCTCCCTGGTTCTGTTTCCATGATCAAGTCGTCCAGGCTAGCCTTGCTGTCTTGGGTCATCGCGAAATGCGGGTCAAAATCATTGACCCCACGCTTCTGCAGCATATGAAAGGTCAACCGGTCCACAAAGTACCGCACCGCCGTCACGAACCATGACAGAATTTCTTTGGGCCTCTTCAACTCCCTCTTCTCGGCCATCCACTCGTCGTACGCCTCCTCTTCTTCCAACCTCTTCTCTCTCTTTGCTCTCTTTGCACTCTTTGTAGCGTCGTCCTCTTCTTCTTCCTCTTCCTCCATGGCTTCGCTGTTCAACATCATCCTCCTATACCCTGCCCTCTGGTCGGTCTCTTCTTCTTCTTTTAGATCGTCGGCGAATTCCTTATCTCCCTCCACTTTATACTTCGCTAGGGCTGTGATCAAGTGATCCCTCAAGACAAGGCAGGATTTCCTCGCGGGGGTCAGCCGATCCACCCCCTGTGTCGCAGGAAGGACACAGGCACGCACTTTACGACGGTTCAGGCTCGTGGTGACCAGACTGTGGCTGAGGTGGTAGGCCAAGCGGTACAGCCGCTCGTTTTGCCAGGAGCGGGTTCGCCTTCCCTGGGCGTAGGCGTACAACTCAAACTCCGAATAGTCATAGAGTTGGTACAACAGCATGGTGGTGCAGTGGTCCCAGATAGGCAACAGAAAAGCATACTCTTCGTTCAGAATTTTGGACGTGACATGGGGGCATAACTCCTTGAGTGTTTTCTCGTGATGCTTCCTCACCTGGGTCTGGCATTCGTCAAAACTCAGACCGAGGTTGTGGGTGTCGTTCCAGTGCAGGGTGGCCTGGCTGTACCGTTCACACAAATGGTAGTACAGGTAAGCGAGGAAGTGCTGATACTCTACTATGATGGCGCGCTCTCTCTTGTACCGGGTTTCTTGCACTGGGTAGTGGGGGTCCGGCAGTAGTTCGCCAAAGCTTTTGTCGAAATGGGACTGGCACGCCGACTCTATCCTCATGTAGCGGGAAGAGGTGATTCTACTGACCACCCTCATCTCCGCATCGTAAGATTCGGCGTGGTACCAATACCTGTCGTTACGGACGTCTTGGGTACGGCTGCGATACAAGCAACCCTGCTCTCCCCAGACCAAGTCTTCACGCATTCGCGTCTCGCACAACTCGCCCCATTCCAGCTTCAGGAACTGCTTCAGGGGAAACCAGCGGAACAAGAAGTTCGTCATCTCCCTCAGGAAATTGCTGCGTAAGGAGCAACTGGACCATTTGGCGCCCACTCCCAGATGGTGGCACACGGCCGCCTCGTTCATATAGGCGAATTCCTTCATGACCATCTCGTACATCATCGCGTACAGCGCCTCCCGATCTTCGTAGTACACATCTATGCTGAGCCAGTAATGCACGCACCCCGCCAGCATGTGTTGCAGTTCCTTCAAATACCGCACCTCCAGCAACTTCTTCACTACAGAAAACTCCTTCTTCACCACGTCGTCTAACGTCTGCCGGTCCCACATCTCTCTCTCGCTCATCAGGTCTTGGTAGAATTTGGCCAAGAGGGCCCGGCACACACTCCTCATGTCCTCCTTGTACTTGAACACGAGTACTTTGTCGTCGTCGTATTTGAACAACCACGCGTCCTCCGCGTTGTAGCCACGCGGAGGAATCTTCAAGGTCAAGGCTTTGCGTTTGCCCTCCCGTTGGGCCACTTGCTGCACCCGCTGAAAACAATCCCCGTTCGCATAGGAGACCACCGCCATGTACAGGGAGGCCAACGTGACGTGCATTGGACTCATGGGAGGGAGGTCGCTATGCCTCAACTCGGTGTTCATGAGGCGTATCTTCTGCAGAAATCCTCCAAACAATTGGGCCATGTCGTCCGTCCCCTTTTCCCACAGTTTGCCTTGCCACGTTTGCAAAATGACATACGCTTGGTCGGTTGTGAGTTGTTTCAGGCTGGCCACTACCTCGTCCCTCATCTCTAGCGTGACGGGCAACGCACACATCTGCCCAAAATAGGGCAGGAATTCGTTCAGGTGTTCCGGCGAAAAACCTTGGCGAGCTTTCTCCCAATTCTCGGCGAATCCCTCTTTCGGCCGAATTATTTTCCATTGCGAAATGTCGGCGGTCACCAAAGCCACGTACAAATGCTGGGTCAATGCTTTAAATTGTTCACGGCTCGCTTTCTCCACTTCGTCTACCGATAGGAATTTCATCGTGTTGATCATCTTCTCAAAGAGTCCACACTTTATGGTACTCTCGATAGAGCATAGACACCACGGCAAAGAACCAAAACAACATGAATGCCTTCTCCCCAAGGGTTCACTTTTTTATACGTCCCGGGTCTTTTCCGGGGCGCCAATCCCGAGCCTGGGTTTGTTCTCTCCCGACAACCCCTCCGCCCCTTGCGGGACCCCCCTAAACTTCCGACCAATCCCAGGCCTGGCTTTGGTCTCCTGTCCAACCCCTCCGAACCTGGTGGGACCCCCCTAAACTTCCGACCAATCAGAAGCCTGGCTTTGGTCACCAGCTGAGTGACAGGCCTTTGACAGCGCCACGTGCGTAATGGCGTCGTTTTAAGCCCCGCCCCCTGTCTCGGCCAATCAGGAGGCTCGCTGGTGTCCCCAAGTGAGCCCCCTAACTACTGTCGGGCCTCCCGGAATTGTGTCTGGAGCTCAATGGGATTTTTTCGTTTTTCTCGGAAATAAATAAATATTTTACGAAACAAACTACACAGCGTTTGTATTCTGACTAAGGGCTACCTATATGCAAAATGAGAACGAATTCTATCTTTCGACTTTTGCCGCAAATTTTCGATTTTGTTTGATTTTTGTAGACATCTGCTCTTAATTATTCAAAATGTCGAAGATTTGGAACACCGCCTGCCCGTGAATCTTAGCCAGCAGTGTGGTAATTGTTACCCTGGATACCAGAGGCTCGAAATCGTCGGGCCGAGCGAAGCGAGATCAGTTGCGGCTTGATTTCACGCAAAACAAAACTCCTTCGGGGAATCAAAACCCTTTCGATCGCAGCACATTATAGTATATTCGTACCTGAGCCCCTCTGGAACCAGGGTAGGTGATTGTGGGCTACATGTGCTTTCATAGACACAGGGACCAGATTAGGTTGCGTTCGACGTTACTTCACTTTCACAGCGGCGTTTTAGCGCCATTTGCTCTTAACCAGCACACGTCTTTTACTTCTGGTTCTTCATAGGAATCTAAAGGATAAATACACGAACATTGAAGGTAAGTATACTAAGCACATTTGCCATATATATTATAATATGACGGTAAAAACCACATCATTGATTAAGCTGCCAGTATCCGCGGACTGTGTAAGCTGTATATAACAGCATAAACTCGACCGGTCAGATTCTCTCAAAAACCCAGCCAAAGCAAACCAAATTATAAGTCATGACATATTGCGAGCTAGTCAATCGAGCCGGCAAATTATCGAGTAGGTGAACTGAACAAGTTCAAAATTTATTCAACGAATCAGTTGTGACCAGTCTTCAAAGCTTGTAAACCACAATTAATTTACTGACTTTATGAGTGCAATTGAAACAAGAGCCCATCTGGGCTTCCACTCGGGCCACATGAGATTGAAGATGAAATACACTTTCATTTGAAATCCTCTTAGTAATAACCAAAGGGAAGAATTATTAGCTGAATTTAGAAGTTTTTAGGAGTGGCCGGTAGCGCGGTGACTTTCATTCTCTGCTCCCCAAGTATATATGTAATTTAATATTTAGTATTTTTGTAAATTAAAGAAGTTGACATTTTAATGTAAACACTACTTATTCAAGTAACACACATTAGTCTTCTGTTCTGTTATACTGCAGGTTCCGATTGTCTCAAATGTATGTTTATATTTGTACCATACTATAAGTTGTATCCTGTCCATCCTGTGATGGAGCTAGCTATGTCAATTTGTGTGCCTCTATGTAACTTTATCTGCTGTTCTTGCTATAGCGATACTACTGTTTGTAAACACAACGTCATTTATATATTTGCATATATAATGTGGTTTGGCAAAAAAAACGTGTTTGTATGACTTGTATGGACTGTATGGGAACTAGCGATTTGGGACTCACAAAATACATCTAAATTCTCAATTCTGCTTCCAAGTCCAAACATGGTTATCAAGCTAAATGAAGGATTCTTCCGTTTTCCCCATATTAACAGACATGTAACAGTATCTTAATCCAGTAGACTCTCTCTAGCTAGTAGTTGACCTGACCCAAACTGTCAACAGTTTTACCATTGACAGATTGCCTAATGTTATGCCAGAGAATAGATTTCTGACAAATGGGTATGTTCAGACTACTATCGTGCAGCTAGCTAGAGTCTTGAGATATCTGTCAGCAACTCCTACCTCGCAAGCTAGTTAATAAATTAGTGCTGTTCAGACCAAATTCTGGTATGCGTAATCTGAGCACTTTAGAGATGTAATTTTGTTGACCCAGTACCATATGTGCCACGTCGACTTACATTAGCTAGCCTAGTAACTTAGTAGGATTTACTTTTTGTTTTTCCCTCTTCTGGTTTGTTTCTATCTCTAAAAGATAGAAATTTGGTCTATAACTGCCCTTGGCATAAGTGTTTCGTAATCGCAAATAATTGACCGCCAAAGTGCTCAATTGAAATTTCAACCACAATATTAAAACTGTGCGAAACATTGCTACTGACTGGTGTTCGGCGATCCTCGTTATCCATGATGGCTCGATTGACGTACAATACACCCGGTAGTTGTCGTGGTAAGAGAAATTACCTTGGAGCGAGTAGTGAACGTGGTCGTAGCGAGAGCTAGAATAAAGTCGGCTAGATCGGATGATAACACTGACTTGACATTTGTATACATTTCAAAACCTTAAAATAACTGAAATCTGTCATCGATGGGCTTTTAGCGCGCTAGATTATATTCAAGCCACCTCGCTAGGTAGCTTGGAACTTCAAAGTATTCCACCGACCACTAGCTAGCTGATCACCAGAGCAGAAAAACTGTTCAGACTAGAGAAGCTCGCTACCTCCTGTGGTTAGCTAGCTAGATTTACTAGTCTGAACACGGCCATTGATCTATATCTCCTTGTCTCGTAATGACAACAAGAGGCCAAGTTAAACCTCAACAACAAGTCTTTAAAATAACACATGCAATGTTCATTTTAACTTCCTCCCAGTGATTTAGCATTCAGTTTTGAACTGTATCAGTAGCTTTGCATATTTACTGGCAGCTACCACAGCAGTGTTATGCATGTATCAGTGGACATTATTACTACATAAAACATAATCGTGGCTACTGGATTTAGCCTGTATATTTATAATATATAAAATGTATATAGTGGCACCAAGGGAACTAGTACTACTACTACTAACAGAAGAGAGAGTCAATGTATTTAGCATGGTATTGCTATAATTGGGGAGAAATATATTTGCTCTCTATAATTATCTAGACAACTATATAATTCCACTACACTTGAGGGTGGTCACTACCAGAGATTTGGTTGCATTCTCAGTGTTGGCCTACAATTTAACATTGTGATCCAAGAAGACACAAAGCTTTTAGAACCATTTGCAGATGTCAGAGCAAAGGCATGCAGTACCAGTTCTCCCAGTTATTTTAAGGTCCTTTATACCTGGATTTGAACTCTGACTACCTCCTGCACAACAGACTGACACTTAACCACTGCATGAGCTTACTGGTTCTGTGATGGGCCAAATTTTGTTCAGATAAAATTAATAGAATTCTATTAAAAATACATCTGAGACATTGAATAAATGTAGTCCATGGAGTTTTAGCATAGTTTGTCATAAATAAATGTTATTATTATAGCCAGAGAATAATACTGGTTCACTACTCATGCTCTTGCAATAGGTGATAATGGATATATATAATGAACTACAACTGCCAAATGCTGCACATTTGCCCGGGGAGAGGGGTGTTGTTAATATATTGTAACCAGGACTGATAAGTATTATTTTCATTCTGGATGAGATAGGACGTATTTCTCAGCAAGTAGCTTTTATGCATTTTGTAAAAGTATAAATCTATTATGCTAGAGAAAATAAGACTGAGTTTGTACCCTTTCTCTTCATATTTATTTATTTACTAGAAGTAATCATAGATTATCAAAGTGCATTCAACATATTTTTGAAAGAGAAAGGACTGTGGTAATAGCGCTGCGCCGCCGGGCTAAATATAGATTAGCCGACCTTTGGACCCCCCGCATGACTCGGACAAACACACGCGGCTGTTTACAGTATTTCAGTGACTTTGAGAGTCGTGTTAGGACATGATTCATAGGTTTTTCGATCAAAAAAAGAAGAAATACCTGAAATAAGATTCCCAGTCATATCAGTAATGGTAACTACCAAGAACTGTTGCTGGGGGATATATAAGTGTTACTCTAGATGTATAAAAACCTTCATAAATCGCTGAAAGAGATATCCTCTCAGAGATGGAAGCATCGATTGGTAACCGCTAGCAGAGTTTCTCATCTTTTCTCAGTGCTTTTCCGTTCCAAAACTCAGTGAGAAATGTCAGCGTTGGATAAATGTTTGTACAGGAGACTTCAAAAACACAGAATAATAACGAGACAAGTGCATTGAAATGCAAGGGGGAGTTTGTCTGAACTATACACTACCCGCCAGTAAACATAGCGAGAAGGAATTACAGTTCAACCATAGTTTACTTGAATTTATGGATTTGAAGTAAAGTTTTGAAGCGAACTGACTCATGTTCGTCATCTACAATGGTTTGATTTATTTTACGAACACAAATGAAGTTTTAAAATTATTTTCGAAATGTCGCACGGAATGGGTATCTTGCAGGTAATTTGAAAACTCGACAAATGCAAAACATAATATAATAGCTTGAAAGAGCACACCAACATATAAAGCAAGACTGCTTAATTTTAGGGTAATTTGTTTTTTCTTACAAAGCTATAAATTTGCAAACAAAAATATCATTTGTACAGAGAAATATTACAGAGAAAATATAATTCCGGGCACATTTGTCTGTGAAGCTTTGTCGAACCATAAATGATTAGCTCGTACTTTTGTTAGTCTGTTCAAAATCTTGCACAGTTGGTATCTATTTTCCACCCATTACATTAGCTTTGGTCTCCGATGAATTTAATTTTAAAGAATTTCAAATATTAAGTTACTTGCTGGCTACAATATATAGTCAATATTCGCATTCGCCGATGAATCTCTTACGGAAAACCTGACTTTTCAAAGTTTAGGTGAAGTCTTACAACGATATTCAATGGGAAAAGATAAGTTTGGGATTCAGTTAGAGCTTGACTATATATATTAAACGTGGTTTACGGCAACGAATAGGCCAGTCCAAGATAATTTCCACTGACCACTCTAGGCTTGTAGGAGCCGGGGAAACATGGCGCGAAATACAGTGTTGGTATGGGAATCCGATGCCACGATTGCACGCTTCCCAGTACAACTACATCCCTCACATTTTGATCAGTTAATCTCTTACCTGGTATCTTAAGTTTGCAGACAGTGAATATTTCCGAAATTCGATTTGACGGAAATTATTTGGCATCGGATTCCCATACAAACACTGTATTTCACGCCATCTTTGCACCCCCACTCCCCAGACTCGAAACTCGCTTGATAAGATCGCCGTTTGTCGCTTTGTTTCAATCCTCTGTATTTTAGCCAACGTTTAAGCTGTTCGACAGTACAATCATCAGGTTTTCTTTCGAAATATATTGCAGGAAAGCCGTCATTTCTGGTAGAATAGTCAGACGACGAACTGAAGTGCTGGTCAATTCTTGTAAGTTCTAACGCGAAAAGTGGTAAATTTGTCTGAGTCTTGGCGGGGGGTCTACATTTTGTGACGTCATCTGTGCGCAACGCTATTAACAGTCTGAAAAGCTGAAAATTGCTGCAATGAAGTGGACGGTGTACGTATATAATACATGCATCAGGAGTTCCGGACTTCCGGTTGGATCACACTGCATTCTGGGTAGGTGGGCTCAGAAAAGTGGGCATCAACTTCCAGAGCGGCCATATTGGATTTGAGCGCAGTCAACTTGGAAACTTTATTAATCCCGTTCTAAAGCTTAAACGTCGACTTCGAACTCCCAACTGAAGAATCTGTAAAGGTAAGATATTCCGTGTATTAGGTAGTAAGTTTTTTAACTTGCAAAGGAGCAAAAATTGACTGCACTCAAATCCAATATGGCTGATCTAGAAGTTGATGCCCACTTTTCTGAGTCCACCTACCCAGAATGCAGTGTGATCCAACCGGAAGTCCGGAACTCCTGATGCATGTATCCTGATCAAAAGTGCTTGTTTTTTAACTAATGTGAAAATTTTGATGTCTTGACTTATATGTTAATATACAAGGGGATGTATCTGGGTATAAAACTGTAATTATCTTTGTGTAACATTAAATCATTGGATGCGATGCTCATGGGGCTATATGTATACATGTGTGTTTTATATGGTTATGGCATTGATTTGAGAATTAGTAGCACATTTTGCTGTGTGGTATACAGTGTAAAGCAATAATTGAAGTTAGTGTAGAACACAAATCAACTCAGGCTTTACATACATACATGAACTTTATTTGAGTGTCAATAGTATTTAGCTGTAAAGCTAATTGGGGACACTATATTACAGGATATATAAAGGGATTAATATAAAGTACGTATAAATAAATATTACTATTCAGATGTGTATAAACTGAATTCCAGTTCCTATAACATAAACTATATATGGATGTGTATAAAGTACAGCCCATGCAGTTCCTTCGATTTGAACAGATCGTTCACATTACGTTTCCCGGGTGTTTTTCAAGTGAGAACAAGGTTGGTTGCAGAATATTGAGCGCCACTGTTGTTCCAGAATAATTTATGGTCGCTTTGATCAGCCTTGTTTCAGGTCCGTTAGAAATTCAGTGTAGATTAATTGAACACAGCAATGAAGTCAGTACTTTAAATTTCCCTCACCTTGTACTGTGTTGATATTCCAGTTCCTTGGCATATCAAATTGTCGGTATAGATTAACTCTCTGTCTGATTGTAGTGTTAATTTGAATCCGTTAATTTGTATAACCAAGATGTACACAGTGTCGCAAATCGACACAAGATACGCCGATTACGGGTATCTAGAAAACTCAGACCTTGTTTCTCTTCAGCCAAGTCATCTTACTGTTTGTAGTTTCGGTATCTGTATGTACAGCGAAAAGCAGAATCCAGTACAGCGAGCAAGCCAACATAATTCACTCGGTTGTTTACAAATTATGGTGAGTTGATTTGACTCAGTTCTCTGTTCAACTTGAATCGATCGCTGGTGTCGTCACCGCGCCGACAAAACAGACCATGTTTGACTTAAACCACCACGATGCACACGTGTAGTATTTAAAAAGCTTCTTCACAACTCACACTGAAATATTCTTATCCATGTATTTCTCTTCAGCCTTCAGGTATGATAATTTTATAGCATCTTGACCATTTGCAGTTTTGGTATCGGCAAACCGAACAGTACAATTCAATGCAGCGAGCAAGCCAAGCATATTTTTCGATCGCACATTCACTCGGGTTCAGCATAAATAAATAACAAGTATCCTGAGCCTGTAGGAAGGCTTTCGCACGGTGAAGTTAAATAAAACATTAAAGTGCTTACATTTGAGAGATGGGACTCCAAATTAGAGAGAAAGTTCCTCGCGGGTCTCCACCATCTTGATTTACTGCATGTATTCAATTATGTAAATACTTTAACCTGGCGATTGTTGCGTGACCAGCACAGTGCAATCTGATTGGGTTGAATTTGACCTTTAGCGCGTGCGCAGAACGCGTGCTACATGAAATAAAAAAAATAAAATAATAATAACGACTTGCATTTTAAGACTCGTTGCTGCCACAGGCAGCCCGAGTAAATAGTCTACTCGACCCGGTTGATTCTGAATATAAGGAGGTTCGTTGATCACAAGCATACAGTAGTGTCCAAAGTGATGTATTTAATGGCAGTAGTATAGTTCGATCATCCTAGTAACCTCTTGAACCTTCCCCGTGGCGTCACAGGCCTCGGCTGTACGTGTTAAAGAAAGCAGGGAAATGTTGAATAGATGCCGAAACTTCTTTCCCTAGCGGTAGGGCGGGTTATCATGCTTAGCTGCGTGGAAGTTAGTGTTTATAAAGCACAAATTCGTTACACTAGAATTTACTGTAGTTTCTGCCGTTCCGGTGTCACAGTAAGTCACTTAAGATACTCCTAATTAGTTACTCCTACCAGTTTTAACATGAACCTATATATGTTCTTTTTCCAGATAATTGTTGCTGTAGCTACAGCAGATCTACCGCAGAAGAAGACAAAAGTAATCTGTTAAGAAAAAGCTTTAAAATCATTTACATCGCAGTCCATTTCAGACATTGATGTTTCAGGTTCACGGGGGGAGCGAAACCCGACTCGATCAATTTGGAAAAACATGCCACGAAATGTAGTCATAATTAAATCTGGAAGTAACCCGCTATCTTTGATTTGATGCATTATATGCACCGATTAATTACGGTTTATAGTTCTTTGAATGATAGTCCGAAAAAAGTACCAGAAATGCTGAAGCACTTTAATAATATATATATTTATCAAAATATTTACCGCGATCTTTCGAACATTTTCTGACAAATTCAAAAATCCATTGTCAGAAGATAATTTATTACTCGGGCTGCCTGTGGCAGCACCGAGTCTTAAAATGCGAGCGGTTATTTTTCTTTTTTTTTCTTCAGTGCATCAGAATGTGACTTTTGACCCATTAGTACTGTATTAAATTGCAAGTTCACCACCAATCAGATTGCACTGTGCTGGTCACGTATCACTCGCCAGGTTAATTTATTTACACAATTTAATACAGTAAATCAAGATGGTCGACCCGTGAGGAAATTTCTCTCTAATTTGGAGTCCCATCTCTCAAATGTAAGCACTTTAATGTTTTATTTAACTTTACTGGTGAGAAAGCCTTCCAACAGGCTCAGGATATTTCAACTGGCGCTCTTGTTTTTTTAAAGACTTGTTGTTGAGGTTGTACTTGTTTTTTTGTTCAGTGCAGCAAAATTGTCGACTTCCGGTCCGTTAACCAATCAGCTCACACTGTTCAAGTGCACATACTTGAACACGGAGCCGCCTGGCGCCGCATAATGTCATGTCGATGATGGTAATCGTGAAAGGTCAACCGGAAGCCGCACAGACTGCGGATATAATTAAAGGCGCTGTGTCACGGTACTGCGCATGTGTAAAAATCTGATGATTTTAGAATTATGTTCTAGCCCGGAACGAAATTCTCAGAGGGGTGAAATACTGATTTTTAAATCGACTTCCATCAGTGTTCTTTTTTAACTCATCCTTGCCTCCTTTGGTCATTTATGGAAATGTAAGATGTGCTTAAATAAGTTTTAATTATTTGTTTATTCAAAATTAGTCGTTGCAGACTGCAACACACCTAAAACAAAAAAGCAAAGTGATGCTTACCGGCGGGAGACCGCCACTGAGTCCTCTGAATACAGCAGCCGAAAAACGCAAGAAATTGGAAGCTTTTTTGGCATTCTAACCAGAAGCGAAGAGCGTTTGGATGTCCAGTAGAGTTCACGAAACACATGGAAACTTTTCAAGTCATATTATAAATGATATGGCAGTTTTCAACAGCGACACGAAGAAATATATATCTACGGCTTAGAAACGATCGAGGCTGAAATGATATGAACCGACCGGAGTGCAAAGACTGTACGAAAAGTTAGATAAAACCTTTCTTTGATGGCAAAACAACCTCATGAACTCAAATACGATAGCCTTGTGAGCAATCGACGTACATATGAAGCTATAGAAGTTTATATTATCGACTACGTGAGAGTCTGCAAACATCGAACTGCTATGAAACCGCTTGTCAGTATTCGCACTTTCGTGACAAGCGAACTTTTCTACTTTCGACACACGGTCGCTATAAAACTGTACGAAATCTCCAAGAACAAATCCCTAATGTCCAAACTAAAGGGAAAAACCGAAAGAGGAAATCATTGTGACCAATCGACATACATATGAAGCTCCAGAAGTAATTATTGAATACATGAGAACCCATAAAGAAAACCGATAATAATGAACACGGTATTAGTTTCACGGACATTTGTGGCTTAATCTGAACTCGCGCTACAGCATAGCTTGAAATACTGTACGAAAACTCCCGTTTAAAAATTTCCTGATGCCGAAAGGACCGTAGCATCTTAAACAAGATATCCTTCTGACCAATCGACATACATATTAAGCTGTGAAAGTATGTTTCCATTCCATAACAGCCGATAGTGCAAACTAGTAAACTGCCACTAGTAAATTAAACTTGCGTACTTCCGCGAGTACTGAACTTTCTAGCGTCAAATGCATGTGTTACGTTTCCAAACTTTAGGACAAGAAATCTTCCATAGAATGTTCAAATCTTTTTTACAGCAGAGAACTGTATTATTAAACATGTAGAAATAAAATAATGGTGTCATAGACCCATTCGAAAAATGGCGTCCAATTTAAAAAGCTATTGTCCTGGTAACGTGAACACGAGGCTAGTCAGTACACACAAAAACTTTTGACCGTGTAAGCGAGGCTAGTCAGTACTAAACAATAGTTAATTAAATTGGACGCCATTTTTCGAATGGGTCTATTTGAAGAATTATATCATGTCTAAAGTACATAACGAAGAAATATATATCTACGGACGCGAGCAGCTCGTTTCACTTTGATCAAATTCGGACTGTTTACGACTGGAACCTGCAGTATAACAGAACAGCAGACTAAATTGCAAACGTCTGTTGCACGAATAAGTAGTGTTTACAGTAAAAGGTCAAGTACTTTAATTTACATACGAGAAAACAAAAACATGCATATATACCAGGGGAGCAGAGAATGAAAGTCACCGCGCTACCGGCCGCTCCTAAAGACTGCTAATATTCAGCTAATAATTCTTCCCTTTGGTTATTACTCGAGTCTTAAATCGCAAGTGTTTATTATTTTCCAAGTCGAGGTATTTCGCCCCCAACCAATCAGCTCACGCTGTTCAAGTAGTTCAAGTGCACACACTTGAACACCGCGCCGCTTTGGCGCCGTTAATGTCGAAAAGGTCAACCGCAAGCCACAGACTGCGGATATAGTTTTTACTCTATCCTGAGGACTATAGCAAAGCTGAAACAACGTGTATATAGTTTTAAAGGTACCATATTTCGGCTAGCCAAACTAGCCTTCTTCAGGTGCCTAGATCTTGTAAGTGGAGAGTTCTAAAATAGGGGCTTTACCTCGGTGTAACAACCTCACAGACTGCGTCACAAAACTCCCTTTGTTATAAACTATGAAGAATTTGGGACTTAGAATATTTCCCGAGCACCCGAAGCAAATTTTACAAGGAATTGGGGAGCCTCTAGTTGAAAAAAAAATTCACTACGCTCAGAATCCAGGAAGCTAAGATTTATAGAACGACTGACACAATCCTACCCAAACAGTAACCGCTAGACCATGAATGACGAGATTATTGGCGCATGCTTAACTTTCGTTAGAGCTGTTAAACGAGAATCCTCTCACGAGCGAGGAAGGCTTCGAACAGTTCCCTTTATGTAACTCTGTAATATACACCAGTGACAAGACTGAATTTTTGTGAATGACGGTAATTTAGCTTTGAATTAGAGATAACCAACATGCATTTCAGTTATGAACACAGCAGATAAAGTTACACAGAGGCACACGAATTGACCACGAATACAATTAACATGACTGTAGAAAGAACAGTAGTGAAATATAGTGGCAGCTCTATCAGCAGGATGGACAGCATACAACTTATGATATGGGATAAATATAAACATTGAGACAATCATATTTTAGTACTCGGAACCTCCAGTACAACAGAACAGACCAGAGACTGTAAATTGTAGACGTGTGTTACATGAATAAGTAGTGTTTACAGTAAAAGGTCAATTTCTTAAATTTACATACAAGAAAAACATATCTAATGTTCATATGATGAAAAACAAAAATATTAAATTACGTAAATGTACTTGGGGAGCATAGAGCAGAAAGTCCTCCCCTACCCCACTCCTAATAAATAATAGGAGTGGAGTACCACCCCTCCCCTGTGACCGCGCCTCAGCATGGAATGTATGGAATGTAAAGAATGTAGAAAATAAAAATATAGAATGGTGACGCTTATGTGTATACAGCCCGAGTTAAGGCTGTTCCCAGCCTCTTGTTACTAAGAGGATTTCAAATGAAAGTGTATTTCATCTTCAATCTCATGTGGCCCGAGTGAAAGCCCAGATGGGCTCTGGTTTCTATATTAATAGTGTCAATCATTTGTCATCTATTTCCTATATTTCGTAACCCATATTTCTAGTTAGTCACGTTCGCCAATGTAATAACATTTCTTCATATTACCTGAAGAAGGCTGGTTTGGCCAGCCGAAATATCGTTATATAAACCTCGAAAATCTACGTTGTGTCGGCTTTTTTTATCCAGATAGCCAGTGATTTTATATACGACACGTACGACGACCTGAAGCCAGTGAAGGGGCCAGGTTCCGGAAAGCTAAAATTCGAAGAAATAGATATTGGAATCTATAAGCCATCGGCTCGCTGTGCTGCATTTAAAACATCCGAGGAGAACATCTTATTTTGGGTGAAGGCACTTCAAGACCAATATTATGAGTCTCTTAACCCTTTCAGGCCCAAGTTTTTGGAACCAATTTTTAGCTATTTCTAGACCGAAAAGAACCCCCCCCCCCCCCTAAGTAAACTACAGTCATTGTTTCCATGGAATTTTCAACTGACCTACAATACTGGGGGCTCAAAGCTTTTAGACGGCCATTTTGAAAGCAGTTGTGGATTAATTACTTAACGGAGCTGGCGGGAGGTTTGTTTGGAGGAATACAGAGAATTTCAGGCTTTCTTAAGCCTTTTTCACCATTTATAGAGTGCTGGAGGACATCATTAAGTCTGATGAGAGCTTCAATCAGCACTTTCTCAAAGAACCGAGTATGTGCCAGTTTCTTCTGTCACTTTAGCGTGGGCTTTATAAATGGGGATCTGGAGCCACCTAGCTATCATAGCTTTTTTGGAATATTGGACAAGATTTACTTGTCATTGATTCCAATATGAAGGTATTAGGTCGAAATGGTTTTAGACTTAGTATATATTTTGAAGAATGAAGATGGGGAAAGGGCCCTGTCGCTGTTTGGTAGGATTTCCTGGCATGCTTTGTGGTCATTATGGATGAATTTAGCTTGCTGTGAAGTGCTTGTGGACAGAATGGCTTGGTTCTGGGCAAGTTTAGGTGTTGGGAGACAGAAAATGAGGTTATTTTTAGTGCAAACATGAAACTCTAAATGTTATGTAAAATATGCATTTTTGAGAGAAAATGTAGAATCTGAGGAGAAATAATTATTTTTGGAAGTGCTATTTTAGTCTTTTTTTCTGAAATGAAATAACGTAAACTGTAGTTAACTTATGCAAAGAAAGGATGTTTTAGATGAAATTATTCTTTGTTAACACGCCCAATGCAGTTCACTAGGATCACTTGTCTATACATTACGGTTTGTGGGAATCTCAGGGCCTAGCTCTTTAAACTTGGTCAGACTGAAACTCCCAAATCAAGTAACCAGTAAAATACGGAAAATTCCGTATGTAGGCATGAAAGAGTTAAAAACTGTCAGAGATTTAAATTTACCGTAAGTTGGATCAGAGAGTATTGAGATCAAGTTATTTCGTTCCAGAGAGGATATTGACCTAGCAGAAACGGTACAATCTGTCGAAGGATTTTACTTATAATCATCCACGTCTACTGAACAACAGGAATAGTTATGTGCCAAGGCATGGGCAAAGATTGAGTTTCCCAGATTACAGATGAAAGTAGAGAACTTAATGAATGAAGAAACAGAGGTCACGCGCGGCATGCTTGAGAACATGAACATGTTCAACACTTTATGTTATACTAAGAAAACAAAACAAGTTACAGAGCCTGCAAGTTCACAAGTCAATGAAAAACCCCAAGAGCCTGTAGTTTTGGATCAACATATCCTTGAAACTCCAAAAGCAACATACACATGAGTCAAATTCAAACCGGAAGAGACGGAATTCTTTAGATTCTTCACGAGGATTGTTAGCCCGCAATAAGAACTCTCTCGCTGATTTAATGACCTTGATTTGTAACATGGAGGCTGACCTAACTGATATGCGTAATGAATTCTTACTCTCGTCACATCAAAACGAAACTCAGTCATTTGGAAGACAAATTAGTGCAGCAAGATAATATATACAAGACCGAAATCAAGATGCTGTCATCACGTATTATTGACCTAGAAGTTGAAAATGGCGAGTTGAAAGCGGATATAATAAAGCTGAGATCCGACTTTCAAACTTTAAAAAAGCAATCAAGAATACAAAAAAGAAGACAATGAAAGACCAAGGTCTCCAGTGTTCCGAGACTACCAAACCAACTGAAGCTTTAGTAACGAATCAGTTTGTTCAAGAGCCATCTTTCTTACATGACAACCCGATCCCTATTCATCAGAATACATTTTCTGTGCTAAATGACGAGAGTTTACAATCACCTGACCGACAACCCACTACTAAAGAAAGGGACCATGAAGTACGGTAGTACGGTTAATTCTCGGGTTCAAACCAATGAATATATGCCTACTCAAATGCAGTGTGTTAAACGAATAAGTAGTGTTTAAATTAAAAGGGCAACATACGAGAAAAATAAAAATATTAAATTACATATATACTAGGGGAGCAGAAAATGAAAGTCACCGCGCTACCGGCCACTCCTAAAGACTGCTAAATTCAGCTAATAATTCTTCCCTTTGGTTATTACTAAGAGGATTTCAAATGAAAGTGTATTTCATCTTCAATATCATGTTGCCCGAGTGAAAGCCCAGATGGGCTCTTGTTTAACTTAAAGGGGCCGTCTCACCCACAGTGCTTAGCGTGCTTTTGTTATTGGTTATATTCGGGACTTTGACCCCTTGTTCACGGCGGGTACCTTACGAACTAAGCGTATTCTTTTATGTTGGTGACATGATAATTTTGATTTGAACATGGATGACCTTGATGAAACTAATAGTACCTTACAAGTTGAATGTGAAGCCAACAAAGTGTTATACAGCAGTACTTGGCTGTACTATAACATTTACCGCTCAGCCGTCGCTGCTATGACAGAGAACACTCTCTCCTGGTAATACTAATAATTATGAAAGCGAGAGGTTTCTCTGGGGTTTCTCTCCTCGGTTTTATTTTCACTTGCAGAGAGAGAGAGAGATAGAGATCTGCTAGCAGGCAATCTCGTTGCTGGCAGTAGCAGAGAACCAGTTCAAGAGAGAACATTGAACGAATTACAGCTCGTTTCAATGGGAAATTATTCACGGCGGCTCTGTTGTCAAATTTGGTGCGAGTATAAACTTTGATCGATCTGGTGAATCCGAAAATCTCAGCCTTCGAAACAAGAGAGAGAGACCTGTTTCCACAAGCTAAACGCCGAAGCTCTCTAAATGATTTTAGGAAATTGCTCAATTCTTTTCGGGTCCGACCAAGCGGAGTTTCGTTGCCTGTAACTGATTTTTGTTGACTATAATATTTACCGCTCACCCGTCGTTTCCGAACCCTGTCATCAGTACTATACTCAGCGGTCTTACCCAAGTACGAATAAGAGGCACAACCTACAGAATCACCTCACCATTTGAGCGAGGTGGCCAAACCTTCGACATCTAGTCGTCCTCTCGTCTGTGGTATTATGGCCGAGCAAGTTCTCCGCCCACCATAGCGTCCATTTATGAATGTATTGGCTCCCCAAGTACAAACCGAAGACCCTCCACCGGCTCAAGCTAACCCAAGTGTTAAACTATTTTCGTTCGTGTTTCTTTATTTTATCGCCGTTCTCGCGTTTATCGGCTTCTTGTGTATAAAGTCACGGGATGTGTTTGGCTATTTGTTCCCTCATGGCTGTTATTGGCATGCTTATTGTAATGCATGTGTTATGTGAGCGGTCTCGGCGAAAAAATTTTCTAAGCCGCTCTTCTCGTATAAGTCATGGGATGTGTTTGGCTATTTGTTCCCTCATTACTGTTATTGACATGCTTATTGTAATGCATGTGTTATGTGAGCGGTCTCGACGAAAATGTTTCTAAGCCGCTCTTCTCGTATAAATCATGGGATGTGTTTGGCTATTTGTTCCCTCATTACTGTTTTTGGCAGGCTTTATTTTAGCGCATGTGTTCATATGTGAGTGGTCTCAGTAAAGGTTTCTACGCCACTCTTCTTATTTTAGTCATGGGTTGTGTTGGGCTATTTGTTCCCTCATTACTATTATGGGCATACTGTACTTTAGTGCATGTGTAATGTGAGCGCTTTTTGCGAAATATTTTTCTACTACGCTCTTCCCGTGCAGATCGTATATCGATTTTACTCATTGTTCCTTCATTTGGCAGTTCGTTGCCCCTTTCCGCGTACGTCGTGGTACACACTTAGTTTATTTGGCTTGTTCATAACAACAGTTTCGATTATTGTGCATTGGTCAAGTACCTCTCGCTAATTGGGTATTATCTTGCTTTCCATTGCAATTATCCTCACTGGTTCTCCCGCTGTTCCTGTTGTGCCCTGGCATGGCATTCATTTGTTAATTACCGTTTATTACCATTGTTTCAGCTGTGTTTCAGCTTATATTGTTTCTGTCTTTTTTTGGTAATATCGACTCCGCATTCCTCAATTTTGGGGTTACCTCATTTGCTTTCGCCACGCCTTTTTTTATTTTCTCGCTCGAGGGTGACAGCTTTAAAAGGGGAGTCTAATTCCCTCTCGGATTATGGAGGTTTAAGACTGTCATCCTCTGGGCTGCGCTACTTTTTACTCGCTTGTTTCTTTTCCCAGCGATCATCTAAGCGTTTCAAGCCAAGCTCGCTCTTTCATCACTGGGAACTAACGCAGAGGTTCGACCGTACTCGCGTTACCGCCTGGATTCGGCATGACGGCAACCCCTTTACACACGCGCAGCCCATGCAGGGGTTGGCAGCTGGTAACACCCACATATCTCTAGATTTTCTCAGTTCTATGCTTAGTGGCCACGATGTGTCTATGCTGGCCTTCAGGGACCCCAACAGTTTTGTCACCGGAGGTTCTCAACAGGGTCGCAAGCGTAAGTCGACCTTTTTAGCCGTTTTCAGTTCTTGGCCTCTGTGGGTCTCGGAAGTTTGAGGTTTGAGTGTTGGGTTGTCTTCGCGGGGTTTAGGTTAATATATAACCATGTTATGATCGTTGACATTCTAAGATCACTGTGGCCGCCGGATATCCGTAACTCAATGAGTACGGGTGAGACCGATGAGAATAGGATACTATAAACAGAGAATACTAATAATTATGAAAAGAGAGGTTTCTCCCCTCGGTTTTATTTTTCCCTGCAGAGAGAGAGAGAGAGAGAGAGAGAGATCATCTGCTAGCAGGCAATCTCGTTGCTGGTGCCAGAGAACCAGTAATAAAAAAGGTTCAACCTAGTATGATTTTTTTGACGATAGCTGGAAGGATGGCAGAGATGTACAGAAGATTAAAACCACTACCATAAAACTCTGGATTTCGATGGCATCGAAAATGGCCGCTATGCTATGTGAGTGCGCTAAACACTGTAGGTGAGACGGCCCCTTTAAGGTTTTGGCAAATTATTATCAGTTTTCCTTGTAATTTTGGAATAATCTTCAGTTGAGAATATCCCTCGTTTACTTCGAAAGTATTGTGTTTTGAATACTCTACACTTCAGATCTAGCAATTTGAGTGCTCTGAACTTCAGAGTAGGGAACTTGGATACTCTGAATTTCAGAGCAGGCAAGTTGGAATTTGGATGCTTTGAACTTCAGAGCAGGCAAGTTGGGTGCTCTGAACTTCAGAGTATGGCACTTGGATACTCTGAACCGTTCAGAGCAGGCAAATTGGAAGCTGGGTCCTCTGAACTTCAGAGCAGGCAAGTTGGGTGCCTTGAACTTCAGAGGAGGGAACTTGGATACTCTGAACTTTACAGGCAATTTGGAAGTTGGGTGCTCTGAACTTCAGAGCAGGCAATTGCAAGTTGGATATTCTGAACTTCAGATTAGGGAAGTTGGATACTCTGAACTGCAGAGAAGGCAATGTGGCTTTCTGGACATTATTTCAGCTCAAGTTAAAGCTCTTTTTTGCACAGATTAATACAGTTCCCTAAAATGGAGTGTATTTTAATGCGATTTTCCAGAAAAAAATATATGAGAATATGACAAAATGTTTGAGAATGCGTTATATTTAAGGCTATAAAAAAATATAATCTTTTGTTTTGTAGTTTGTCTTTTAGTCGATGCTTTATATTCTTCAGAAATTCCCTAAAATCTGGAGTATTATTTTGGAGTATCCATACAATATATATCACAAGGTTTGCTTAATTTTATAGCTCCAACAAAACTGGATTGTTTCAACTAAGTAAACGTAGCTTGTAGTGGATAAGACATATGACTAGAAACCAAGAGAGCGAGGTTCGAGTTCCGGCTTCCGGCTCGTAACACATGCCGTTTCTTTTTCATCTAGATCTTCTCCTTTCAAGTTACTCCTCTGTAGGTAGTTCTATGTAGCTATCAGATGCGTGAGAGAATAAGTCGAGGGGAACATACGTTAATATGTGTTACGTTAAACCATTGATAATATGAAAGGTAAATATGTGTATAATAATAATAATAATAATAATAATAATAATAATACAATGGAATCGACCTAATAATTAATAATACTAAAAAATACTGAATGATTACAAATTACTATATTTCATATTAAAAAACAAACTAATAATAAATATACTAATGTTATAGGAAAATATGACTTACAGCGATATAAAAAACAGCACCGTTAATTTAACTAATTACAAATTACCCTATATCATTATGACGTCAAAATAAAACAATCTATTGTTTAAACGCTAAGGATCACGGTCGTGGGAGGGGGACAAAACAGCAACAAGACAAAGGAAATCGCCATCAAATGCATTTTGTAGAACGTAGAATAGCGGTAACAGCCACCAAATACGGTAAATATTGTGGGATAAACATTGATACAGCTGATATCTGGAAACCAGACAATTCGAAGTTAAATTTTCCTCAGCAGAGCAGATTTAGTTCGAAATGCTATTGTTCATGTCGATTCTGTCCCCCTCATAAACAAGCCGTGACGTCATAATGATATAGGTCAATTGTAAGCAGCTTTAAAAAGATGAGTATTCAGCCTAGACTTAAAAATAATCAGTACATTCTCACTCGACTTGACATTTAGTGGCAATACACTCCACAGTTCAGGAGCAGCTATGGAAAAGGATCTATGTCCATAGACCCTATGCATAAATCCTGGTAACTAGCATGTCAACTAGGCCCGTAGTTCCTCTGGAATGTTGAAATTGAAGCGCCCGGGGAGATTGTGAAATGCACTGAACGAATGTTCAGTGAAACAATGCTGTTGATTTGCTATGCGCCTGGCTGGTTGTACTATAAAGAAAAAACAAGAGGCCCTGAGTGGCCTTAACTCGGGCCACCTAGCAATAGGTGAATATATGTAGTTCATGAAGTTCTAGCATATTTTTGTCATACATGTACATGGTTAATTTGTGCATGGGGAGCCAGATAATAGACCTAGTCAGCTTGCCTGTTTGTTGCCCCATTTCAGACCATGTGATAGTTCTCCAGAGGATTCAGTGCTGTTTTCCAATTATAGAAATTGGTACATTTCCTCTTGGGATATAGAAAAACAAAAAAAGCATCAGTGCCAAGAGAAAAGTCAGATGGTCTGAAATAGGATAACAAACAGGCAAGCTGACTAGGTCTATTGATTCACTACTCATGCTCGTGATCATTTACATTCTAATGCAATGGACTTTTTGCAGGAATGCAATCACATGGTTGTACTAGATGGCAAACAATTCTTAATTCATATATCTAAAGGCACTTGTACGAAATCGGTAGTGTTATAGCCAAACCTGTTTGTAAATGCTATTTTCCACCTCCAGTCAACCTTTCTAAAACAGCATTTTTAAAGATACCTTGCCATCCAGCATCCATGGCAACATTGTTCCCATGGAGATCACAAGTTCAATTCATTCGTTCATACCAGCACATGACTGTTTTCTCCAAAAGCCCTATTACAACTGCTCCCAGTAATTAAAATAAATAAAGTTCACATAACACTGTCCCTGAACTTAATTTGCTTAATTTGAGGTGTTTTTTTTATATTTTAGAAAACGATTCTTTATAGCAGGATTTATGCACCTATCAGCGGCTTCCCCGAGGGGTCGACCCCGGGCTTACCACGGGGATATGTGGGGGAATACAGGAGGATTGAATGCAAACATTTGCCCCTGGGGTCGGAGAAATGATCGACTTTGTTTTAGGGTTGGAAAACTGGGGTGGGGATTTGTTCAAATTGCTACTAACTGATAAAGATACTATAGTCAGTTCAGCTCATCAGATCTCATTTCGTGCAAATATGACAGGGGTTGTAGGTCGTGGAAGACATAACCAGGGGACTTTGAAAGGGACGATTCCCCTACCCCTGGGGGAAATCGTCAAGATTGTTTCTGTCTTTTTACAATCCTCCTGGTCAGCCCGGTGGTCGACCCCTCGGGGAAGCCGCTGATAGGTGCATTACCAACCCATACTTTTAATTTTTTTTAGAAACCAATGCTTTTCAGTAGGATTCATGGAGACTGATAATATTATTTCTAACTTCACTGTCCAAGCACAGGTGCTATTATATTGTAGCATACATGTAACGTTTCTACAGCTCCAAAATAATGCACTCGCAAGAAGTCCCGCAAGAACTTCTTGCGCCGCAAGAAGTTGATAACCCGCTTTTTGCGGCTCAACCGCAAGAACACGCAAGAAGTTTAAGATTTTGATAGCCCGCTTTTTGCGACTCAGCCGCAAGAACGCGCAAGTAGTAAAGAGTGGATAATCCGCTTTTTGCGGATCAACTGCAAGAACACGGACAAAGTTCAGTTAAACAATACAAAAAGCTTCAAGTCCAATGCAATGCAAGAACTTCGAAACAAGAGTACAATGCACGCTAGATCGTGGTTTGTTTACAAGTGTGCACGGCAAATTTATTTAGAAAGACTTTCGGTAATATTTTTGAAAAACTTATTTTCAAAGACATTGAGATGTTTTTAACAATTTGCTTTCGTATATGGGTGTGTATTAATTGTTTCTTTCGTTTTGCCAGGTTTCCCTGGTTTCCCTGGTTTTGCAGTTCGATCCAACTTCTTTGTTGTTCACGTTTAAGCGATTATTGTTGAGTCGATCGCAATGTGCAAATTACCACTTCTTGTTGACCTTTAATGTTTTGGGAAGACTATTCAATGAATTAAAGCGCATTAAGTTCAAAAGGATTCCACTTTCCCAGTAGAAGTTTTCTGGTAAGACTAAGAGTATAGTTTTACACGGTTTTCATTACCAACTTGGCTTCAGAAAGTACAGCGATCAACTCAGACTGACACGTTCACGCCTGACTGATTGCACGTGGAGAAATTCAGACGCCAAGAACTTGAGATTTTAATTTCGAAAATATGCCTTATATTTTGGACCGCGAACATTTGCTATGATTTGAGCCGAAACCTTGAGCAACACAGGGATGTGCCATAAATGTGAAACTACAGACGCTTTTATTTGGCGTTATGCTATGCACGGCAAACTTTAAAGCTGGCCTCGCAACACCGGTATTTATAACGGGAACTGAAGCGATCTTTTATACGGCCGTTGTTTGTTATTATTTTGTGCCGAAAGCTCAGGCTTCCATATTAATTTTTTAAAGACTATGTCGACCGGCATCCATTGCGGGCGTTTGTTTTTGTTTTGATTCAAGAATTCGACCTGGCGTTCCTCGCTAGCCTTCGTGACGGCCATCTTGACCTCTCAAGACATCGGAAGACGAATTGCAGAGGATTAATGTTTATGGTAAGTTTTATGTTTCTATGTAACGCCAACAAGTCAATAGACAATACGGTCGGTATTTATCTGTGTTTCTTTCAATTCAATTTTACTGAAGGTTGACGGCGAAGCCGAAGTTCTACACGAAGACACTTTAGACAGAGCCGATACGGCGATAGGATATTTTGCAGTTCAACTTTTAATATACATGTACTTGTATTATTACTCGGGCCAGGCCTTCGGCCGGCACGAGTCAGAAAATGCAAGCCGTTTATTATTACTCGGGCCAGGCCTTCGGCCGGCACGAGTCAGAAAATGCAAGCCGTTTATTATTATTACTCGGGCTGCCTGTGGCAGCGCCGAGTCTTAAAATGCAAGCCGTTATTTTTTTTTTTATTCTGTGCAACAAGTCTTCTGCGCATGCGTTAAAGGTCAAGTTCACACCAATCAGATTGCACTGTGCTGGTCACACAACAATCGCCAGGTTAATTTATTTACATAATTTAATACAGTAGATCAAGATGGAGGACGACGGCGCGAGGAACTTTCTCTCAAATTTGGAGTCCCATCTCTCAAATGTAAGCAGTTTAATGTTTTATTTAACTTCACTCGTGCGAAAGCCTTCCAGCAGGCTCAGGTTATTTCAACTGGCGCTATTGTCGGAGCTGAAGGACCGCGTTTTTTACCCAGATGGCCAGTGATTTGATATACGACACGTACGACGACCTGAAGCCAGTGTAGGGGCCAGGATCCGGAAAGCTAAAATTCGAAGAAATAGTTATTGGAATCTATAAGCCATCGGCTCGCTGTGCTGCATTTAAAACATCCGAGGAGAACATCTTATTTTGGGTGAAGGCACTTCAAGACCAATATTATGAGTCTCTTAAAAACTGTCAGAGATTTAAATTTACCGTAAGTTGGATCAGAGAGTATTGAGATCAAGTTATTTCGTTCCAGCGAGGATATTGACCTAGCGGAAACGGTACAAGCTGTCGAAGGATTTTACTTATAATCATCCACGTCTACTTAACAACAGGAATAGTTATGTGCCAAGGCATGGGCAAAGATTGAGTTTCCCAGATTACAGATGAAAGTAGAGAACTTAATGAATGAAGAAACAGAGGTCACGCGCGACATGCTTGAGAACATGAATATGTTCAACACTTTTTGTTATACTAAGAAAACAAAATACAGAGCCTGCAAGTTCACAAGTCAATGAAAAACCCCAAGAGCCTGTAGTTTTGGATCAACATATCCTTGAAACTCCAAAAGCAACATACACATGAGTAAAATTCAAACCGGAAGAGACGGAATTCTTTAGATTCTTCACGAGGATTGTAACATGGAAGCTGACCTAACTGATATGCGTAATGAATTCTTACTCTCGTCACATCAAAACACGAATCAAGAAACCAAACTCAGTCATTTGGAAGACAAATTAGTGCAGCAAGATAATATATACAAGACCGAAATCAAGATGCTGTCATCACGAATATATTATTGACCTAGAAGTTGAAAATGGCGAGTTGAAAGCGGATATAATAAAGCTGAGATCCGACTTTCAAACTTTAAAAAAACAATCAAGAATACAAAAAAGAAGACAATGAAAGACCAAGGTCTCCAGTGTTCCGAGACTACCCAACCTACTGAAGCTTATCAGTTTGTTCAAGAGCCATCTTTCTTACGTGACAACCCGATCCCTATTCATCAGAATACATTTTCTGTGCTAAATGACGAGAGTTTACAATCACCTGACCGACAACACACTACTAAAGAAAGGGACCATGAAATACGGTAGTACGGTTAATTCTCGGGTTCAAAACAATGAATATATGCCTGCTCAAATGCAGTGCGTTAAACGAATAAGTAGTGTTTAAATTAAAAGGTCACATACGAGAAAAACAAGACTATTAAATTACATATATACTAGGGGAGCAGAGAATGAAAGTCGCCGCGCTACCGGCCACTCCTAAAGACTGCTAAATTCAGCTAATAATTCTTCCCTTTGGTTATTACTAAGAGGATTTCAAATGAAAGTGTATTTCATCTTCAATCTCATGTGGCCCGAGTGAAAGCCCAGATGGGCTCTTGTTATTATTATTTTTTGTGTCGCTGTTTGGCGCCAGTAACCAATCAGATTACACAGGAGCGAAATACAATCTCAGCTTAAGTGTTTCTAAACACGTTTAGATATAAAAGGTATCGAATTATAATCTCAGGGTAGATTTCGTCAGGCGCGCTCAGATAACAAAGGTCAAAGCTCTCAGACAAGGCGAGACAAGGAGATATCGATTTCTATGAGTCATTGTCAGAAATCTATTCCCGGCCGTAAAATTAGGCAATACCACCGTCTGCCAATGGGTAACTGAACTGTCAGGTCAACTACACAGCTTAGAGAGTCTTTCTACTAGATTGAGAGACATTAATATACTGTTACATGTCTGTTAATATGGGGAAAACTGAAGAAACCCTCATTGCATTGAGTTTGATAACTAGCCTGAAATACAGCCGCCTTCTCAGTTAGTTCCAGGGTCCTTGAATTTTCAAATGGCTCAACTCGTCGCGAGCGCAAGTGAACTTGTGAAATTATCGCCATCACGCCGCGTATACAGTCAAGTCTGTTTGTCTCGGAAAGTATTTATTGTAGTTTATATCTCTTCCCTAATTGCACTGATGAAGGACTCGAAACCCTAAACGTCCCAGCAGCTTGTGTTACAGCTGATAAACGGAGGAAATGGCTCTACTGAAACAAAATCAAAGCGGACGAGTTTCGTGTTGTTTAGCTTTGCGGCCGAAGTCCATCATTGTCTGTGGTTCGGCGGGGAAGAAGAGTGTTCGTTGGGATTACTTTCAACAAAGTACACTGTATTTCAACTACCAATCTCGTACAAGTGCCTTTAATTTTTAATGATTTTCACGAAGTGGTCCTTTTTTGGCAGAATTTATTTTAGAAACAGTTGGCCTCATACCTAAAAGTGACAGCCCGAGTAAACGCCCAGCGGGCGTCTTGTTATTATTATTATTATTATTATTATTTTTTGTGTCGCTGTTTGGCGCCAGTAACCAATCAGATTACACAGGAGCGAAATACAATCTCAGCTTAAGTGTTTCTAAACACGTTTAGATATAAAAGGTATCGAATTATAATCTCAGGGTAGATTTCGTCAGGCGCGCTCAGATAACAAAGGTCAAAGCTCTCAGACAAGGCGAGACAAGGAGATATCGATTTCTATGAGTCATTGTCAGAAATCTATTCCCGGCCGTAAAATTAGGCAATACCACCGTCTGCCAATGGGTAACTGAACTGTCAGGTCAACTACACAGCTTAGAGAGTCTTTCTACTAGATTGAGAGACATTAATATACTGTTACATGTCTGTTAATATGGGGAAAACTGAAGAAACCCTCATTGCATTGAGTTTGATAACTAGCCTGAAATACAGCCGCCTTCTCAGTTAGTTCCAGGGTCCTTGAATTTTCAAATGGCTCAACTCGTCGCGAGCGCAAGTGAACTTGTGAAATTATCGCCATCACGCCACGTATACAGTCAAGTCTGTTTGTCTCGGAAAGTATTTATTGTAGTTTATATCTCTTCCCTAATTGCACTGATGAAGGACTCGAAACCCTAAACGTCCCAGCAGCTTGTGTTACAGCTGATAAACGGAGGAAATGGCTCTACTGAAACAAAATCAAAGCGGACGAGTTTCGTGTTGTTTAGCTTTGCGGCCGAAGTCCATCATTGTCTGTGGTTCGGCGGGGAAGAAGAGTGTTCGTTGGGATTACTTTCAACAAAGTACACTGTATTTCAACTACCAATCTCGTACAAGTGCCTTTAATTTTTAATGATTTTCACGAAGTGGTCCTTTTTTGGCAGAATTTATTTTAGAAACAGTTGGCCTCATACCTAAAAGTGACAGCCCGAGTAAACGCCCAGCGGGCGTCTTGTTTCTATTAAAAAAAACGGAAAGATGGCCAAACACGTGGCTGCCCTTGTAGGACGGCTGACTTAGAATGTATGGCGAATCAGTATAAGTGTGGTACATCGAGAAAGCCATGTGCAACTGAAGGTATGAACACCTGAAAAGAAAGTCAAAAGTTTGTGCAATCAACAAAACACCTGGGCTCGGTTTCAGCCGTTGGGGTGTCGTTTCTCCAAAGCCTCCCCCCACTAACGGCTGGGCGCGCGGTCAACACACCGTGTCCGTGACGTCATCTGATTAAAATTCAAAATTATTCATTTATTTGAGTGTTTTTGTTTACCCTTTCATGAGCGTAGGTTAGATTCCGCGTAAACTTTCAAAACACATTGGACTAAAACTCCAAGTGTGAAATTAATTCTCAAGAACAACCGCCATTTAAAATCATTGAGAAACCAGGCTACTTTATTTGTTACTCTTTAATATTTAAGTGCCGATCAAGACTCTCACTGACAGAAATTAAAAGCCAAAATTTACGGGGACAAAGTTCATATGTTATCTCGGAACTATTCTGAGCTAGAGTCAAGTATATCCCGCTCAGTATTTGTATAGAGTATGTCTTACATAGGACTTGAAGAATTGTAAAACGCGTTTAATGCAGCGATTTTCAAGTGAATTGTGATCGCAGAGTTAAACGCGTAAACATGGCCTGCGTCAGACGTGATTTCCTCTCTTCTATAATTAACTCTTTTAATATGTAGTCGTCCGTCTTTTCTTCTCCGATAAAGGCAGCACTAATTTTCTTTGAAGTGAGAATAGCCGGGCAACCTGGTCTTGCATAGGTAAATTAAATGAGAAATGACTCAACATTTTACGAGCTTCGCGACCTTCCCAAGTGACTTTCCAGAGCCGGTGCGTTTACTGACAAAGTGTCTTCACCCGAAAACTAACTCTCTTACTGCTTCTTTGTGTGAATCCTTGAGTTCTTCGAAACCAAACTTTTCCAGAGCAAATTTAAACGCATGTTGAAACAGCAATCTTTGGTCCGGCTTTCGAAATTTTACAATGTAAATTATGCAAATCAATTCAGCGACAGGATTTGAGTGGCAAGTTTGTGATTGGCTAAAAACCGACAATGTCTCAGCTCGCGCGCCCAGCCGTGAGTGGGGAGAGGATCGCGGGCTCACCGAAACCCCAAACGGCTGGAAACCGAGCCTACAAACATCCGACTAAATAATTTTATCACAGCCCAACTAAGGACAAAAATAAAAAGGTGTAAAACATGTTTCTGTATTACGAACATCATTTCAGAATCTAGAAACAGTTCCTCAAGGAAGCGCGCGTTATATAAGTGTACCAGGCTGTTCGCTAGCGAGGCAAAGAAGAGAACACTAAACAGGAAATAGCTAGTTTATTAAAGTACACGATTTATATTTTTCAGAAGGATTTTAGTATAATCTACAGTGTCACTAAACTCCACATTTCTTTTTATACAGATTTCTTTAACGACTTAGCATGACAACAGAGTTGAAATTCTTGTAAAACTCCAGGGGGGGGGGGGGGTACTCCCTTATATGGCCTAAACAGGGACATGCGCTGGACAGGGTACTGTTTTTGGCCTCTGTCCTGAACAGGGTATATAATTTCATGAGTCTGTCCAGGGTATTGATTGCACGATTATCCTCATTTCACCAGTCTTTAACAAGTCATCAGTCAACAGACACTCCACAAGATCAGTCACCCAATCATTGCAATTGCCAATAAAACACAATTGTGTAAAACAATAGTCTGTATTTTGTCATTTGTCCCAAACATGGTCCTAAACTAGAGGGTGTTGTCCTACACAGGGTAGGTATTTTGAGTTTTTTCTGTCCTAAACAGGGTCAGGGTTTCAACCCTATACCCAAACATGGGTTCAGTACCCCCTGGGGTAAAACTGTTGAACAATGGCCGTGGGAGCTTAGATTTTACAATCTTCATGATGAGTCACGAATCCAGGCCCAGAACCCGGAATTCCAGGAACGTTGTGCCTTGCTCCTGAGAATAAAATTTAATGTTACAGATGAAGGGAATGCATTACTTCATACGCGTTCTCGAAATTGCCATTCGCTGTAGGTGAAATTAGGGTGGATCCTCTAGACGTTTCAATGGCCAGCTACAGCAAGACAGCCTAGACAGGCTATTTGGGGAAAGGAACAGTTATTCCTTCTTGTGCCATAAAAAAGATCCATCAACAGATCCCTCCCCAGACTGTCTATATAGGCTTGAGATCGGAGTAGAAAAGTCCCCCCGGAGGGGTGGGGGCTCCCATATAAAAGTGATGGGATGCTTGTTGAAAAATTATAAAGTACCAAAATCTCATTTTTCTGGGCATAGCCAAAATTAATTTTTACCCCTAAGAGGTGGCAATACTAGCTATTTTAATATCTTACTTGGTTTACCATAAAGGTACTGTTAGCATTTCAAATTAAACACCCAGAGGTACCAAAATATGCATTTTTACCCCAAAAGGTATGAGTAAAACGAGCGAATTCGCTGTCCGCGAGTCTTGAATAACCCTTCGAGGCTTTCCAATCCCTCCACTGGTCTTGTACCGATTCTCTTAAGTATATATCACTTTCAAAGTCACTGGTTTTTTGGGCCGTCCTCCTCTACCTAGTTGCCGTTTTGGCTTCTTGGACGCCATCTAAAAGATGGACGACTCTAAACAGGTCTAACAAGAGTATAGAATTGAATGATTTTTGCGAAATAACTGAATGTAAAGTTAACTGATTGACTTATACGTCTTTTGAGAGTAATCTTTTCCAAAAAGTCGCTATGATTACAAGGATGGAAGAAGATTACTGAACCATACCGTCTAACTCGCTAAAATTCGAGGTTTCGTATGATACGAAACCTCCAAAGCGCCCGCATTGCATGCCGGTCGACATAGAGTCTTTAAGTAAAGATTTTCAGTAAGGTTATCAGAAGAAATGGGAGGATGCGTGTTCATTAATTCTACATGTCATGAAGGGACCGAGTGAAAATGCCGACCCTGGCCTAGAACAACAGGAATCGGGCCATTTACTGCTATATTTGATGACATTACTTTTAACAGACTGCAATCTGGTAGGTTTACTTACAAAATGTCGGTTGAAATTATTTCACATGTCACTCGTCAGGCAATTGACGTGCGTTCCCCTTTTCGTAAAATGTGAGAAATTTCCATCCAGAGTCCTAGAAAAACTCAACATCTTGCCATTTCCATCGAAGAAACGTTGGGTTTCAGCAAAACTTCGCTTCCGTTTTGGCCAGTGTACTCGTGGTGTTCATCGTGTCGAATGAATCGCAGACTGGAGCTAGTGCCCGGCAGTGGAGGTCCTTGGCTCCGACAAGGCCGGCACCAGTTGAAATATCCTGAGCCTGTTGGGAAGGCTTTCCAACGAATGAAGTTAAATAAAACATGAAACTGTTTACATTTGAGAGATGGCACTCCAAATTTTAGAGAAATTTCCTCCGCGGCGGACTTTTTCTCCCCTTAAGTAATATCTCTCCTTGTCACCGTGGCCATCTTTTTTTCACTGTGTAGTTATGTAAATAAGTTAACCGACCCGCAATGTCCCGAAGTGTCCCGAGCGATATCGAATCTGATTGGTTGATCCTATCACGTGTTGAGTTTTTCTCCCGACACAGAAAACAATAAGAGGCATCTGATTGGTTGGGGGCGAAATTCCTCGACTTGGAAAATAAAACTAAACACTTGCGATTTCTGACTCGAGCCGGCCAAAGGCCTAGCCCGAGTAATAAAGGATAAATGAGGACAGATTAGCAACATTTTTCAACTAAACAATCATGTTCAACACGTTTCACACCTCCTGCTAGTATTTCAACTTCAACATTCCAGAGGACCTACCGGCCTCTTTTTCGTGTTGTGACCGCGCGAGTTATGCATAGTGTGTATAGGTCTTCAAATTGTAAATAGGCTTATTAAGGCGTAACACAGCATTGGATGAACGGAGTTGTCGACGTGGTCTGTATAACTCTAGCAACTCCTACAAATACTTAGACCTCTGCTAAATTAATTCCTACAGTTTATCCAAACCAGGGCCTTTCTACATTGGCTTGATTGGACCGCTTGACCTAAATGGCATGAAATTTAAAGGTCAGAAGAGCTGAGCCTTTTGCTAATTATCGGACAAGACTCGAGTACGCGGGTACACGCGCTGTACATGCAAGATTACAAATCTCGCAGTTTCTCTCTTAGTCTTATAGTCTTGGCTTTCGCTCAATGTACATGGACATCGCTGAGACAATTAAAGTAAGTAAAAGTGAGTTTTGAGGGCAGACGGACGGCTGTACACAGGCTACTTTGCTGATGAATGAACTATTCAAGTGCCGCTGGGCGCTCAGAAAACTGATTGATCAATATTTTTTACCCAGCATATCCAATGTACGATTAACGGAAGTCAAGGGGCTTTTAAAATAACACAAACCGGCTGAAATCCAGGCTAACAAACAATAACATTATACGGATTCGATTCTTCAAATTTGATTTCAAATTTGCATATTGCATTAGCGAGTCAAAATGTGACTGTGGACAACGCATGGACCTTGAACACAAATAGAATGTGGCAAACAGTACTTCAACATTTCGAACCAGTATTTTGGCAGGGACAACTTAGCTCCTTTCGTTCTTGCATGCACAAGCCTAGAAAAGAAAGAACGCTATCCTAGAATTGATTAATTTTCTTGCCACACGATCTATTTCGCTGGAACTTGGTCCAGAAGTTGGACAAGTTGGTTCGCTAGATCGAGCATGAGATCGATTGCTAGCATCATATCGAGGAATTTTGATCGGAGAACCGTAGTAATTCCGCTTATTCTATTGTATTTCTTCAAGTATAAAGGCAACCGATCTCCTCGCCTATCTCGGCCATTCAGTTCAACTCGTAAACTCTATTTATAAACAGCCCGATATCACATTTTCTGATTGGCAGATGTCCGATTTAAAGTAGTCTCCCAGTAGTATAGTCGGAGTTAAAATGATACCCGGTGATTTTTTCAACAAAAATGCAAGCGCTTTAACCGGTTTTTTCTTGTTTTTTTTCTTGGGCAAGAAAACATTACCAATGACTCCCTCCCTTCGGTCGGGCCCTCCCTTCGGTCGGGACGGTTAAAGCGCTTGCATTTTTCTTGAAAAAATCACCGGGTATCAGTTTTAACTCCGACTATACTACTGGGATCCTAAGGGTTGAAATTCTCTCGCAACACCCAAAGTGTCTCCCTGAGGAAATATTTTTTTTTGATGCCCTATTGGAGAAATGTGCCCATGTATAGTATCATGGCGTCGTCAACGAAGTGTTTCGAAGTCGAAGCGAGGTCTGCTACGATCCTAAACCTACCCCTAGAAGTCTTGGTCAAGATCATAGAGCGCGCAGGCCCAGAATCGTTCGCAAGCGTCGCAAGGACCTCGAAGCGCCTAAACAGCGCTACAGCTCTCGTACGCTACGAGAACACGGACGAGGAGCTCCGCAGGCGAGTCCTCACATTGGGTCTCGAGGCCACCCACAACGACGCCGACCGAGATGATTTGGTCAAAACGTTCGGCGTCCTCAAGGAGGAAGACGGTTCCGTCCCGCTAATTCAAGCTAGTGTACGTGGCGACCTCGACGGCGTTAAGTGGATCGCCAAACACTTTCGGTTTAGTATGGAGAACGGCCGCGCTTGTTACATCCTACAGGAAGCCTCTAGGAATGGCTACCTCGAAGTGGTTAAGTGGCTCGCCGAACACTTCCAGTTCAGTATAGCGTACAAATGCGCTAGGCATGCTCTTCGAAATGCTTATAGGAATGGCCACCTCGAGATGGTTACGTGGATCGTCGAACAGTTCAGCATAGAGGAGGATGACGAGGTTTTTATGGATGACCGCTCCGAAGTGAGTAGTTGGAGCGTTGGACCCTCTTGGCCCAACAGGCCTGTTGGGGGTGATCTAGAAGCCCGCCGGCTTGAGGATGAATACGCTCCAGCGGACGGTGAGATCAAGGAGGTGCTTGCGTTCGTTCTGGCGGCCTCCGCCGAGCTCATCGATTGGGCACCAGGCCTCGTCGAGATCGAGGACTACTACCGCCTTCGTTGCCCCGAAGCGAAATATTATTGATAAGAATAGGTTGATCGAAGTAGACCGTATGGTCAGACGATGTGGTCCCAACGACCCAAAAAGGGACAAACTTGAGCATCTATTAGAGGAGTCGTTAGTATAATGTACATCGCCACCAAATGGTATTAGTATATATTCTTTATTCCACGCTATTAACGTTTGTTGTCATCTTAGTACACATTAATACCATACAGATTGAACAAGCTGAAGAACCTAAACGTAGACGCCACAATGACTGAGATAGTAACTTGTGATTGGTTGCTGCGAGGAAAGGACGCGAAATGCGCAAAGAAGATTTCGAAGACATCGAAGTACTGCGCTCAACATAACTTTCAGATTTCGAAAGGCTGCGCCCCATTCGTGCCATGCCCGAAGTGCGGTAAAGGATGTCGTACGAGTTACGGGCTTTGCTCAGTATGCGGCGCACCTCAACGTCGCCTTATTCTCAATAAGAAGAACCTCGATATAAAACGTGCTAAGGAGCAGGCGAACCTTGTAGATCCAAATGTGGTGGAACCGGAGAAAGATCCAAAGGAGGCAGTCATCGAGGACTATCCTCTCGAGTTCGATAAGGTGCTTGCAGGCCTCACGATCGATGAGAAGGAAGATTAGAAATCACCACATGAAAAAAAAAAAAAAAAAAGAATGAAGAAAAGTTGTCGCGTGACTTCTCTTCATTCTTTTTTTTTTTTTCAATTAGATGGTTGATAGCCTATAGTATATGCAGCTATATTATGGACGAGCTCATTAGATTGTTTGGTTCTGGAATTTGTAGAAGCCTGCATATCAAACCGCAGTTGCGAATCAACACCAGTGAAACATGTTCTGATTGTCTCTGCCCCATGGAAATACAAGGAACGGAATTCGTATGTCCCACATGTGGTATTGTTTCCGAGGCTGAACGATGTGAAGAGACGGTCCACGTCGCTACTAGGTTGCGTATAGTAGGTCCGGATAGCTCTTGGTACCAAAACGATCTGGACCGTCTGAGTCCTAAGCGAAGCAACGACACAGAATCGCAACGACGAACGATCCTACTAGAACTACAAGCATACAACACTATTTATAAACAAAATTATGACCTCTCGTTCCCTACGAACACGTTAGGAATAGTAGCCGACGCATTTATCCAAGTAAAGAAAGTTTGTCTCAAGCGTAGCTATGCTAAGAGAACTATTTTAGCTGCTCTACTCTACCAGGCATGTATACAATGTAGGTTCGTCCGATCTAAAGGTGAGGTTGCTCGCTTTATGCAACTAAACAACAAAAGCATCTGTAGCGGAGATGTCTTTATACGTTCTCTGTATAACGACGATAAGATTGATATAGACTTGGATGCCGAGCGCATAGTTCCTCACATTGCAACAACTATCCTTAAACTCGATCCTCAAGGAGTACCTATAGATGTTCAACAAACAGTCCACGAGGTTGTTACTACAGCAATAGAAAACAATATAGGCACCAGCTCAATACTTAAGACGAAAGTTGTTGGAGCAAGTTACGAGGTGCTACGTCGTTTAGGATCGTCTATGTCTCTTAACGATCTCATTAAACGATGTGACGTATTTGGAGGTTCGGTCAAGCGTTTTGTCAAGGAGTTGTTTTCTTACCATTCCTACTTTAAGCCAATCTACACTAAGCATGGTCTAACTAGCAATAGGACTTAGCGAAGTGAAAATGAGATCCATGTTCGTTTCTTTCGTAGGAAATATCGATTCTTACCCCACTAAGCTGCCAAGTTTTTCTCGCATTTCCTTTTGCACTTCTTACTTGAGTTCGGCTCGAACCTGATCCGGACTTTTTTCACCTATGGAAGTCTCGCGACGAATTTCAGACTTCATAATCTCATATTTACCTGCTTCGGCCAGGATGAGACTGTATTCAGAGTCGGATATATTTTCATCGCGTAGGGCTTTCGATACTAGATCGCGAATCGTATTGATTTTCGCCTTTGCCAACGTAGTTGTCCTTTCATGTTTAGAAACCTTCATTCCTAACTTCTTAGCTCCAATGGTAGTAGATGCTGAAATCAATCCACATAGCCCACCAATAACTCCAAGTGGTAGTCCAATCACTATTCCAACCCCAGTCAACGCTATTCCCAACCCAGATCCAGATAAGATCACAGATAGACCTCCCGTTACCACTGCAATACCATGAACTATTCCTTGAGAACGTGCATATTTCTTGCGCACACCTTCGTAGTGCCTTTCTTGAACTTCGATGTCCGAAAGCGTGTCTCGGATCGTTTGCAGTCTAAAGTTCTTTCCAGTGTCACTAGCAATCGGTGGATAGATATTTGGTGCTGATGGAAACGGTTGAATCGAATCGCCGTCCATTGTATCTATATGTATGATTTACTCAAGCTTCAATACGTATCGTATCTATATGTATGATTTACTCAAGCTTCAATACGTAGCGTATCGGTCGACCATGAAAGTCTTTCAGATTGCCTTTCTCATCACGAATTGTAAGGCGAAGGCTGTTTCGCATTGTCCCTAGAGCTTGCAGGGCTTGGGGATTTGTTAGAGGATAGGTTGTTTTTTGAAACCAAGGACCTCGGACCTCTATGCTAGCCAAGACTTTCGATTGTTTTCCCTCAAGAAGTGAGAAACCGGAATCCACCGCATCGCAACAGACATACATTGTGTAGATGTCTTTGATCTTAATAGGGTAATTACCAACTTTTAGCAGAAACTCATTGTTCTCTTCTTCTCCACCTTCGACACCTAATAGTGTGTAGAAATTGTTATTGAACTTGATTGGTTTCTTAACTATTATAACGTGGGTCCTAAGGAGGGTATTGCTCTTAAATTCCACGATACCAGCACTACTTGCAGGCTTTAAGGCACTCTTGATTTTCTTAAAATTGTAAGACCCTACAGCAACATCATGTGGGAACATAATACTACCGGCATTCCACCTGAACGAGCCCGCCTCTGTTAGGTTCCACCAACTGTTCTCAAAAGTGACCTCGAGTAGTGTAATATTGTTGATACGAAGAGGTTTATCGAAGTAGACAATATGGTCAGCCGATGTTGTGGTGATATGTAAGAGAACCATCTTATATATTGAAGGTATAACTATATATACGTATAACTTGAACATGACAGATGCATGGCAGCAGTTCGAGTATCTATTTCCTAATGCCGTACTTAGTTGGTTCGAATCTACTTCCGATAATGTTAATTTCACCGATCGGGGAATGTCTCATCGTGTGTTCACGGAGGAAGGTCCTCCTACTAAGACGGGAGGTGGTAAATTGATGGGGTGGCTTGGTCGCACTGGTAAGGCTCTCGACATAGCACTTGGTGGTAAGTCAGTTTACGAGAGCGTACTATTCGCGCGGGAACACGAAGGTCTTTCCAAACACGATTGGATAGAAGAAAACGATAAGATCGCAACATTGAATGCAGATCTATTAGCGAAGTTCGAGAAACGATACCCACATACAGATCTTCACAAGTTCTATGCCTCTACGGAAGTGAACGGTCCAGGCAAATATTCGACGAGTATTTGGTTTCGAGATGGAGATTCTAGCTATGTCGTTTACGGCGATGGTGTCTCGAAGTTACCTGCAGTCACTCAAAAACGCATCGATGACGCATTGCAGGGAATGGTTGATGGTTTCCCATCTACGTTGACACTAGATAAGAGTGCGAAATATCCTATTCGAGCAGTTCCTTTTACCGAACCGGCACAAGATATAGATCTCACCAAGTTATGGATATACGTCACACCTACGAAGAAGTTCGAAGCAGGCGTTCCAAATATATTCAAGGAGATCGTTGTAAAGCATACGACAGCGAATGAGTCTCGTAGATGGTTATCAGGTCCGGATTTCAAATACTGGCCTCAACAACTTAATTTTGCAACGTGGTGTGCAACTTCTGGATGCGGAGTGTCGTTGTTTGACCCCACTTTCAAAACATATCCACCAGTTGTCCAAGGGTTCCTACGATTCCACGTATATTTCACGATACGAAGAATTCTACACGAACTTGGAGCTCCTCTACCTGGTAACCGTGCTTTCAAGCAACTCGACAATCTCTATAGCAAATCAGTCCTTGAGAAATTGTGCATCGAATTCGGTATATCTCGAACGCCAGACTTTCGGTGGGATGGTCTAGGAGACGTCTACGTAAACTCTCATGGAAGAACGGTGAACTATACAGAGAAGTACGCACATAATACTTCGTACTCTGCGAAGTGGCCTGGTGGTGACTTCAAGTTTCCTGAGGAGAGTCGTACGGACTATCAGTTTCCTTTATCGTACATTAGCAATAACAACGGTAAACAATACAATTGGTTTACGCCACCAATCGGTAGAGGTTTGACGAATGCTGGGTTAGGTAGATTGAATCGATCTGTTGAGGCTTTTGGATACTGTATTCTAGGCGCTCAAAACGACCTTAACGAATCCATCGTAGATAGCTTCAACGTCAAAGAAAAGTTCAAGAGCTTAGTCGAAGGCGCTATTCTCGAAAACGATTTAGTGGTGAGCTACAAAAACTATCTTACTGCTATAACGACAACGCATAAGAGGCTCGATCTAGCAATAGCTATAGGCGTGCGATTATTGCCAAGCAATCTAGTGTACTATCTTGGTAAGAAAGATGGCTATAGGAATCCAACCCCGAAAGCCACGAAAGATATGATGCTAGGTACTAACGACATCAATGCAGAAGTCAAAGGACGTCCGCCTCCCATGGAAGGACCCCCAGATAAGAAATTAATACCACCTCATGAGACGCACAAGAAACAAGTTCCTATACCAAAGTCTATCCCACAACATGAGATCAATCTCGCGGTGACGTCTATTGCCGCAGCTGGAATTGCATGGACGTTGTTTCGTTAAAGTGCACCTAACGTTTATTTTGTTATCATAAATATCGATTCTACATCAAGTTTTGAATACTTCTGTGAAGAAAGTTTTGGTTTACAGAGAATACTCTATGTTCTGCGTTCGTTTGAAATCGTGGAAATGTGACCTTTCCTGACCCATGACCGCGTAAGCAAAAGCCTGGGTCGATCCCTGGGTTGACGTCATCTCATTAATGCATTATTCTCCATGGCGTCTTTCTATCACAACAACATCGATTTATAGAGAATATACACTGTTTGCGAGTTGTTAGTAAAGAAAAAAGTCATTTTAGTCAACATGTTAAGTATTTATTCAACTTATTGCAAAGTCGAATTAATTATATGACGTCTACCCAGGGATCGACCCAGGCTTTTACTTACGCGGTCGTGGGTCAGGAAAGGTCACATTTTCACGATTTCAAACAAGCGCAGAACATAGAGTATTCTCTGTAAACCAAAACTTTCTTCACAGAAGTACTCAAAACTTGATGTAGAATCGATTATGATGATAACAAAATAAACGTTAGGTGCACTTTAACGTCGTTTGTATTGCTCCACTACAAAGACCACTGCTGCTACGATTAACAACCAAAGGTTGTTTGCTAAGACTCCAACAACGTCAGCAGCCATACTGAATACGAAACTCGCAATTGGCCCAATCATCTTAGGTAGAATCTCCTCTAACTTTTTACCTATTGCTTTTAATGCTTTGGCAGTTGCTTTAGCGGCTGCTTTGGCAGCATCTCCAACTCCCGGTACTATCGCGGGAACTGCCTTCGCTAGATTGGAAACTATTACGCCGATCACGGTACCTGCCACAGCCAATACGCTAATCATACCAACCCCGTACTTCTTGAAAATCGCCTTGACCCTATCACGAAGGGGCAATAGTTCTCGTAGGGCTTCTTCTCTGCGCTCTAGGATTGCCATTTCCTCACGGGTGGTGGCTATCTCGTTCTTAGCTGCTTCTTTCTGAGACTCGGTCGACGTAGGGTCTTGAAGTATGTCTTCTTGTAGTTTTAAACGCCCATCGAGCTGCTGCTGCGCCTGGATGACTTCCTGTTCCGCCTCTTTCGCTGTAGGACCTAGGGCTTTCTTGAGGCTATCCCTCATTCGCACACGTAATTTTAGGTCCTTCTCATCACCAACGAATAGGCGCACATATACTTTCTTGCTTCCAAGCTCTCGAACGTAGATTTCTTCGTCTATTAATTTGATCTCAATAACGCCGCCTCTATTCCCCCCCGCATCCGGATAGTTGTCAGTGACGCTTTTGGCCAGAAATTCTTTTGCCGATTCTGACATGTCTTGTTCGAAGGTGAATCCTTTATAGTCGCCTTTCGGGGCTAGGAGTTCATCTTCTATGTGCTTATCTAATTCGGCGGTGGTAAATGAGGTTTCCTGATTCTTTGGTCTAGCACCTTCTTTAGTTTAGTCGCGTCTGGTTTTCATTGGGACCATTTCTTCTGGCTCTTCTGGAAACGTCGCTTTCCACTCCTCCACATCGATAGTATCGTCATCGTCGTAGTCTTTTCCCCTTTCAGCTCCACCAGGTCTTTCCTCTGTGGTATCAACATCCATGTTGAACATAACTATGTATCTATGTATATTCAACATGATATCATCAAAGTTGATTCCTGCAAAGGCGCAAAGAGAGCCTCTTGCACTCAAAGCTCAACGAACCTTGTATAGGAAAACTTTCAATCCATCATCTGTCAATCCGGGTGAGACTCTATACGTAGAAGTTCCAACGCTAGGAGAAGGCATAGTACTAGTGCCTGGTAGCTTAGCACTATTGGGCGACATCGTATTATCTGGTGGACATGCGAATAACAGAGTCGTTTCGAACGTTGGACGATGCTTGGTCATACATAGAGTCTGTAAGATGGGAGCTGAAATAGTAGAAGACCTCGCCAGGTCAGACCTCCTACAAACGTATTCCGATGTATACCTATTTACGCAGGAGAGAGAATCGAGAGTGCAACAAGGTATTCAATCAGAGAACACGAATAAGCTACGATCGAAATTAAGCTGGCGATGCAGATACTTCGGTTGCTGGAGAAAAAGCGCTCCTAGCTGCGTATGGTTCCAAATATAGGATTCCATTAGACGTCGACATTCTAACGCAACATGGAGTTCTATATCCACATGTACTGGAAGACACTATTTCGTTTGAGTTGACTCTAGCGCATGCCATCGATGTTGTAGTTGGATCGGATACTACGAAAATAGGTACGTACAAATTTACCAACATCCAACTAGAATACGAAGCAATCAAGGACGAAACGCTGGCTAGTAGTGCACTTCACAAATACGAAATAGGTACTGCATTCCTATACGATCACGCTGTTCACTTCAAGACAGTAAAGATCGCTAAAGCATCCGATGCCTTGATATCTCAGAACATCAACGTTCCACGACGATCATTCGCTGGACTACTTCTACTATTTGTAGATCCACCTACTGCTGGTACGCGAGATAGCGAAGCATTTTCGAATCCTGATATTTTGAAGATAGAAGTAGATGTCAACGGGGTTCCCAACAGATTCTTTCCAAGCGGCATGCTACCACCTGATTTCTGGGAGGCTGCGAAAGGGTGGTTTGGTACGTCCGATACTTCCATGACTCCAACGAAGTTTTACGAAAATAGATTTGCTATTCTAGTCGATTGTCGCACAGCAAAAGATTCCACTGTTCATGGCGATGGATTGACACAAACCGGTGGTGGAAAAGAGATCGACATTCGCATACATAGAACTGCAGGAGGAAGTGGAAATGTGAACATGCACATCTATGTTCTCGCAGATGCTCAGCTCACGATATTGAACGGATATTTACGTAGTATAACATACTGATGGATTCTCTCGTAGAGCACGTGCCGTTCAACGCACTCATAGTCGGTCCAACGAATTGTGGGAAGACTGCGTTTCTCATAGAACAACTTCGTGGATCATTTCGTGGTAAGTTCGATTACATAGTACTGATTTGTCCTACATATGCCCACAATAAAACCTGTCGTGGATTTGCAAATCGAGATCCTCGTTTCTTCGTCATGTCACCACCGCAGGATGCCATCGATGCTACGTTAAATATTTGCGCAACATTTTGGTCAGGTACCAATAGTCTATTGATTCTCGATGATTGCGCCGCATCGAAGGACGTCAAGAAACGAACTGACAAGCTAGTAGACTTAGCATTTTCTGCACGACATATAGGGCTTTCTATTTGGGTGCTGTCCCAACAATTAACGAGCATATGTAAACCCTTCCGCGAGAACGTAGCTATCGTAGTAGCATTTCATACAGCATCGGCCGTAGATGGCAAAAGGATATTTGAGGATTATGGAGGCTCGCAAGAATGTAAAGAGTTACGAACGAAACTTGGATCTCATAAGTTCGCTCGCATGTGCTTCTGTTTACGTCATCCTTTCGAGGTAGTATTAGAGCTACCAGCCCCTATAATATATCATCATGGATGAATACATGAATGGACTGCTTGACGAGTGCGCTATTATTTGTCCTCCAGTCGTGTTGGAACATCCAACCAAATTGGAGGGTATCGAAGATTGTCGGGAAGCACTTGCAATCCTAGCTGCAATGGGTACGACAAAAGAATATCTAGGACAGAATTTCTCAATAGTAGATATATCTAAACTATCTGAGAAGGACGTAAAACGTTTGCATAGTAGATACCAGGCCGTAGTAGCAAAGCAAATAACGGGATGCTTAGTAAATGGAGCACTACGTCTAGCTACCCGCGCAGTCGCATACGTAATTCCAATAGATGACCAACAAGAACTGATTAAGGACCTACGAGAAGACCACCTAGTTCGCAACGAGATATCTGCTGTGGCCGATCTATTATCGCTTAAAGCAGGTCGATTCGTGGCTCTAGCTAGTGCCTTGTTCCACGTAGCTGATCACATAGTCGTTCCTACCACACCTATTGAACCTTCACAGGTAACTACTATACCGAATCAAGATGGAAGAAACGGACCAGATAACTGCGAATCCACCGACGACTGTACCAACTAAGAAAGGAAAAGATCCAAAGCGCGTTGCAGCTGGGAAAGCATTAGCGTTAAGCAACAAACTTGCTAGAGAAGCTCAGAAGAGAGAGTTGACACGCGAAAGCGAATCGTGCAAAGAAATCGACGTAGAGAAAGGTTGGTTCGAAAGCGTATCTACCAACACTACCCTCGGAGTCATCGGCACAGGCGCTGCATTGGTTGGGACGTATTATCAATTCAAAAGATATAGAGCCGACAGCGGTCGTGTCTCAACCTCTAGCGCGATACCGTCTGCAGCTCCGGTGAAGACAACCGTACCAGACATGGAGTAACACTTAGAGACTAGAGACTATACTTATATGTCGAGATGGATAAAGAATTGATGAAGGCGGCAACTGACGCATGTGTGATTGTGAGACTTGCTACTGGAATTGGGTGGATTGCGAAGAAGGCTACCAAGGAACCTATGCTTAACGACCCTTCTTCTTCCATAGTAAATTACGTAAAGTGGACCGCCGTGGTGGTTGGTAGTTTATACGCGAAACAATATCTCGAGAAGCAAAAGATCTTACCGTGCTGTGGTGGTTAGTAGTTCGTACGCGAAGCAAAAGATCGTACCGCGATGGCAGCAGCAATTGGAATGACTATTTTCGGGGCCATCTTGAATGCAACAGCATTTACTGGTGGTGGCATACTAGCTAGAATGATTGGAAAGGACGACGTCGATGTAGAACGAGAGAGACACGATAGAGCCATTGAAAGGCAAGAATCCGAAATGGTGGCCTATAGAATGGAACGTCAAAGATTATACGACTTCGCACAAGATCAGGAAGGTCTTGAACGCGATGCCTACAACGTTCAAAAAGATACTAACAAAGCCTTCGTGCAATCGGATAAGTTACGTAAGGCGCTGAAGCGGCTAAGAGAAATGAAAGAACCACGTTTATCTGACTACTATCGACCTTCAGGCAATCAGAAGACTGGTGAGTTGCTCTACGTTGGTGGTGGAATGCTAGGAGCTGGATATGCTATTAGTAGATGGCTATAGCTATTGCTACTACTACTAGGTTACTACTAGGTTACTACTAGGCTACTACTAGATACTACTAGGCTACTACTAGGTTACTACTAGGTTACTACTAGGTCAATACTAGGTTACTACTAGGTTACTACTAGGTTACTACTAGGTTACTACTAGGTTACTACTAGGCTACTACTAGATACTACTAGGCTACTACTAGGTCACTACTAAAAGAAAAAGAAAAAAAGGAAAAAAAAGGAATAAGGACTGGTTGGATGGGTTCTTATTCTTTTTTTCTTTTTTTTTTCCGTCTCATGTTGAAGGTTAGAATACATAGATACATAATGGATGCTAAACTTGCGAATGTCTTCTATGGTCCTATGGGCTATTGGAAAGGTCACGCTGCAATTGACAAGCTATCAGTAGCAGCAAAAGTATCGGAAGACGTAGCTAGGAGTTGGTTGGAAAAGCAATCTATATGGCAAATATATCTACCACCACCAAAACGCATTCCACGGCCGCATTGGACTGTATCGAAACCAAACGAAGTCCACCAAGCTGATTTGATATTCCTACCTCACGATCGACCTGGGCGGGGACGAAAGTTATATAAGTACGCTTTAGTAGTAATCGATGTAGCTTCTCGATACAAAGAAGCCGAACCTTTAGCATCTAAAGATAGTGGTGAAGTTGCTGCTGCATTCGAACGAATCTACAAACGTAGTCCACTCGAATGGCCAAAGACGTTGCAAGTAGATCCTGGTAGAGAATTCATGGGGCGTATGTCTGAAACGCTAGAACTACATGGTACGAAAGTTCAACGAGGCGAGGCTGGTAATCATAGAGCGCAAGGCTTCGTCGAACGAGCAAATAGAACATTAGCTGAGAGATTGTTTGGATATCAATATGCACAAGAGATGGTACTTACTTCGGAAGGATCGGATGCGCGTAGTAGAGAATGGGTAGTTCGTTTACCAATGGTTATCAAAGCCCTGAACAGTGAGGTGACTCGACTTACAGGAAAAGAGCCTTCGAATTCTGTAGTGACGCAGCAAGTAGACCTAAAAACTCCTACATATTCGCGCACTGTTGGATTGAGAGAAGAGCGCCTACCCTTCGACGTTCTAGTTCGATATCTCTACGCACCAGGAGAATTGGAAGGGGGTGAAAAACGTAGAGCTACTGATCCCGTATGGAGTTTACAGATATATGGTATTTCGCGAAGTGTAGTATCTTCGGGACAGCCTGTGCTGTACTACCTTGCGAAGCAAGAAGGGGAGAAGGACGCACCCAAACGTGGATTCGTTCGTGAAGAGCTACAAGTCGTTCCTAGGGATACGGAACTACCACCGAAAAGTATTCTGTTCGTATCCAAGCGCTAGGCAGCGTACTCTATTGGCTCGGTGTGGATTCCATCGGGAAGAACGTATGTATCTTTTGTCGTAGTAAGCTGATAGCCCAAGCTTCTGTTGTTCATAGGTTGTCATACCTTCTGGCAATAGTCGGAAGCCTCGGTTCTTCGCCATGTCGGTACTACCTTGGAGCGCTGCTTCGAATCGAGCCCACGAGATGTCGTTGTGCCTCTTCGACATTCCTTTGGTCGAGCATTTCCTGCTACCACCTGTGTCGACGTAGTAGGCTTTCGAGCATAGGGCAATGGCGCGCTGTCCTTCGAATTCTAGCTTGAAGAGTCCTGGGGTACGACTGCTCCACTTATCCCAAGCTAACCACTCCTTTCTGTGGGCTGCGAAATCCTCACGTAGATTAGGTCGTACAACTTCGTCGATGCTGTTTCCAGAGATGGCAATGTACGCACTGTCCGTGTCCATCTGTATATATTCGAAATCCTTGCGATCTACGTACTTATCGAGGAAGTCGTAGTAGAACTCGAGCATGCGAAGCTTGGCGAGTTGGTATACGGCAATACCTACTTGGAAAGGTCGTTTGATGCGAACCTGATTCTTCCTACTCTCGAGTTCGTATGCGTCGCCAAATTCCTCCAAGTCCGAGAACCAAGCACTACGTAGAGCTTTGTCGACGACCTTCTCATCCTTGGTGTAGGTGACATTCGTTTGGCGTCCCAAGTCTTCGATCAACTTTCCATAGGCGCTGTTTCCAAGTAACCTGAATACATCTGCCAGCAAAGCTTTACTCTTATCCACGTCTCCCGTGCGTCGCGCCTCGGTGACTTGGTCCACGAACCATTCGAAGATCTTCCTAGGTTCGTAGTCTATCGTACGATACATGGCGGTGATCACTGCGCCATGATCGATGTACCAAAGTAGGAGAGGAGCGTAGAGTAGCAACCTCTTTCCAGAAAGACTCCCAACTAGCTTCTTTTCCCCGCCTCGCTTTCTACCTGTCCTTGCGAGGTAGGCTATCATTTCTGGAGGGATTGCTTCTTTGGGGATTTCCCGATTGTAGAAGAAGGGCGGCATCTCCTCGAATTCCTTCCACAACGCTCTAGGGATCTCGATGTCAACCTCAGTGTACCCAAACCACGATCCGTCTCGTAGACATTGGGTAAGCCCTTCGGCTGCTGGTCCTGGCTCTTCATAGTGAACCACCGTTTCTTTTCCACAAGGCATTTCGAGAGCCATGGTGGAAAGATACAGGGCGTTAGCGTCGTAACCAAGAACTTTGCGACACACCTTGGTTCCACCCTGATGACTACGAATCCTAGTCACTCCTGCTTCGTGTCGTCTGGTGAACACTATACTTGGACCTCCCACGACAGCGCTTTTCAGCATGTGGTAGGCTTCCTCACATGGAGCGTACATCTCGGCTCCCCGTTCTACACTACCTCGAAGCAGGAACTGTAGCGAGACTCCTGGGATGGACACTGCGTCTTTCAGCATGTCTACTCCCTTCTCGTGGTAGAAATCTCGCATCTTTTCGAGTGCCTCTAGGAATGGGACTACGTCTAGGTTGTTGTAGTATCGTAGCCAGTCTGCGAAGGTCTCCATTCCCTTGTCGCGAAAGGTACGCTTGCAGTCTTCGAACTCTGACCTAGACAGTAGGTGTTGACCTTTCAGCTTTGATCCCCACTCTCGATAGTCTGGTAATCCAACATGATCCAATTTGTCGGGAGAGTCGAACCACTCGTATGGGAAGAAACTCTTTTGCGATTCACATCCGTAAGCAGTGACCCAACGTTCGTAAGAAGTTCCAGGTCCAAGGTAGTTCATCACATCGAGGAAACGGAACTCGGGAGTCAAGAGAAACATAGTGGTGTTGGCTTTCTTTGCGACCCTGACCTGCTTACAGGTGTCAGCGATGGTTTCTACAAAGTAGTTCCTAATCAGATTGAGATCGTACCTGCCAGAGTTGAATCCCAATACAGGAACTTGGCTGACCCATTCATCGATCCTCATCCGTTGTCCTTCCGATAGGGTGTCGAAGGAGAATTCGGGTGTCCTTGGACAGAACTGTTCTGCAACGACTTCTCGGATGGCCTGCGCTCTTCGTTGGAGTTCTTCGACGGAGGCAGCTATGAGTTCTTTTGGGTCACGTCGACAGAGGTGGGTTGGTGTTCGATCGTATGTGTCCGCTATGGAAACAGATACTGGGACGTGGACGTTTTCGATGGTCAATCGGTCCGTTGGTTGTCGACCTTTCGTTCTATCGAGATAGGCTTCGAAGTCGTACACTATGGCGTGTGGGTAGACAGTTTGCGTTGGCGTTGGAACCGGTTCGTTCGTCTTCTTTGTAGAGCAACCCCAAGCCTCCACTACTACATAACCTGCCTCACGTAGACTCTCCGTTCTTTTGCAGGTCTTACGATAGAGGTGTCTATATCGAGGGAAGCATTCTGGGCAGCCATGGAAATAGCATCCATGAAATTGGAAGATGGTTTTCGAAAGAGGTTCGTAGCCGTCGACCGCTGCTCCTTCGATCCAATGCTCTCCACCATGTCCACAAGCCGCGTGATGAATGTGCTTCTGGAGTCTTTCGGATTCGCGTTTCAACCAGCGTAGAGCAGCTTTGCTGGCTTTGTTAGATTCGCTCTCTGGCCAGAAGGCTTTTTCGTATGCCGACTGGGGTATCGTAATTGCTTTTCCGGGGCAAACGATCTTTGTTTCACCGCGACTACAACGATCTGCATGGCGTTGGAGGTTCGAGGCGTTTGTGAACCGTTGCTTACAATCGTTGCATACGTAGATGCTCCCTATCTTGTTGATGTTCTTGTTGTAGAAGGCATGTCCGTCGTATACCCCAATCGTCATCGTATGCTTGTAGTGGGCTGCGTGTCGCGTCAGATGCCAAGCACCATCCTCCGTAGGTTTGTACACCCGAATACCGATTCTAAAGTGCAACTCGACTTCCTCCAGCTGGTCTAAGGAAGTTTTGGGAACGTCTTGCGTAGGTGCTACCATGCGATAGAAGTCCTGGGCAAGTTTTCGAGCCGAGGTGTTGCACTTGTCTGCGCGGGCCCCTTTGCATACAGCAAGGCAGCGCCAAAGACATAGGTTGTCACCATATCGATCAAGGGCAATCATTCCTTTTTTCTGACGAAGCCATTGGGGCAGTGGGCCTGTTCCCAACAGAGGCTGACGATCGAGCACGACTTTGACATCCACGTAAATCCAACGCACGAATGCCCACTGAGTATTTGGACGATTGATGTTGTCAGGATTCAAACGAGCTGTCTCCTTGCTATTGATCCACTCCTCTGCATTGCCTAGGACGTTCAACCATGGAGAGCCTGGGACTGTCTTCGAGAAGAGCATCACCCACCCGTCGTTGACATTGCGAATGCGATACGAGTAACCATACCGTAGGTAGAAGCTAGTTTCTACGTTTGCAGTCAACTTTCCCATGATCCTAGGCGTCAAATCGCCTGCCACACCTTGAAAGAAGCGCCATCGAATAGTGCGCCTACCTTTCTCCTCTCCCTCGAGCATGCCGTCTCTCTCATTGAGGATGGTGGCTGCCTCTCGAGCTAGACTCCGTTCTAGTGGCTCACTACGCGGCTCTTGCAGGAACCGTCGGACGGCTCGTCGTTTGTGGGGCAAACGTCTTCGAGGATTCGCTATGGACCTTTCTTTGTCGGCCTTTGCCCTTAGACTTGCCGTGATCTCCTCATTCAACTGTTGGATTTCGCGTGCACGTTGAGCTCGTTTGTGGGGATCTTCAGGATCGCCTCGAAGAACTGGAAACCTGCCCGTTTGGTCGGCTCGTTCGATCCTATTCTCCCATTCGAGAGCGCGAGCCTCAGCTATTGTCTGGGTAAGCCTGGTTTTGTTGAAACTCGAAGTGCCTCGCAGACCAAATTGCTTTGCTTGCGTACGTAGTTCTTCTAGGGTGACCATCTTCTACCTTGCGTGTCGATGTCGCGGGGCGAAGAACACACAGTCGATGTCGATATACTATATGCTAATGACTCCTCTAATAGATCCTAAAGTTTGTCCCTTTTTGCGTACTCGCTATAACGGGGTACATTGACTGTATCCTGTTATGGCGAGATACTATATACTAATGACTCCTCTAATAGATCCTCACTTTTGGCGTTTTAGGTGCAAGAATATCTAGTGACACTTTGGGTTGAGATGGCCATTTTCTCTGGCAAGATATAGGGCACGATGGATGTGGTCATCATCTATGGCGAGGTAGTGCTTAGTGAGCCACTTAACAACATCGAGATGGCCATTTTCACTGGCATAGCATATCGCATCGTACTCGTACCAGTTGCCTTCGTACTTGTGCTCATACTCTTTAGTGAGCTGGAAGCGATTAACGAGCCACTTAACGACATCAAGATGACCATTTTCACTGGCATAGCATATCGCATAACCATCGTTATAGTGTGCGTCCTCTGTGGAAATATTGAAAATCTTAACCAAATTATCTCGTTCGTCATCGTTGCAAGCCGACCTAAGCCCGAAAAGGAGTACTTGTCTACGGAACTCTAGGTCTACGTTTTTGTAGCGTGCTATATATGCTACATCGCTTAGGTATTTTGAAGTTAAAGAGATGCTTGCAAATGACGTAGGACCTGCATACTCTATGATCTTAGTCAAGATTTCTATGGGGAGGCACGATATGTAATCCATAGTAGAAGCGATCGATGTACCATATACTAACGACTCCTCTGATAGGGGTGAATCCTCACTTTTGGATTTTTAGGGGCGAGAATATCTAGTGACAATTTGGGTGTTGCGAGAGAATTTCAACCCTTAGGATCCCAGTAGTATAGTCGGAGTTAAAACTGATACCCGGTTATTTTTTCAAGAAAAATGCAAGCGCTTTAATCGGTTTTTCTTGTTTGTTTTTTCTTGGGCAAGAAAACATTACCAAGGACGTCCCGACCGAAGGGAGGGAGTCATTGGTAATGTTTTCTTGCCCAAGAAAAACAAAACAAGAAAAAACCGGTTAAAGCGCTTGCATTTTTGTTGAAAAAATCACCGGGTATCATTTTAACTCCGACTATACTACTCTCCCGTATGAAAACAATAACAGTGACTCGCAATGTATGTTGGTTGAATGAGCTCCTTTAACAGTAAGTAAATTAATCGTAAACACAATTCTCTGTTCCACAGGCAACCAGTGAAGCTCTTTAAGCGTGGAAGTAATGTGAGCATGTTTACGTAAACAAGCTATAACTAACACGTGCAGCTGCATTTTGCACATATTGAAGTTTCATAATCTCATATTTTGGCAGGCCATATAAAAGCGATCGAGTTTCAATAATCCAACTGGGAACTAACAAATGCATGAATGAGAACCTTAATTGGTAGTATCGAAGCTAAGATATTTCCTAATTTTAGCAATATTTCTAAAGTGGAAAAAGCCAGACTTAACAATACAATTAACTTGGTAAGACATGGACATAGTGTTATCAAACTCTACACCAATATTACGCGCACGAACCGACGGATATATGATATCAGAACCTAAAGCAAGAGAAGGTAGCGGAATATGTGGACGAAATCTAGAATGTAACAGCAGAAGCTCAGTTTTATCCTTATTCAGTTTAAGCTTCTGTTATAAGTTATCCATTTGTCAATATCAATTAAACAACTTTCAATGCTACGCTGTGCAACAGCAAGTTCCTGATCATCATTGTAAGTGAATGTAGTATAAAGCTGTGTATCGTACGCATAAAGATGAAAGGACATACCACACTTGCGTATAATGTCTCCAAGCGGAGAAGTGTATAGCAAATACAATAGGGGTCCAAGGACGGAACTTGTGGCACACCACAGTCAAGCGACCGCACAGTGGAAGAGGTATCATCGATCTTAACAAACTGTGTTAAAGCTTTCAAATATGCAAGGGGAGTAGATAGGATAAAGAAAGTGATGGATATGGTATATATGGGTCATAGTATAACAAAGGATCGAAATTGAGCCAAAGTAACATAAGATTAATGACTCGGGCTCTTAAAACAACAGAGTAGAAAATGCTGCCTTGATATCATCTCGAGCAATAAACGTTTGAACGTCGAGCGAGAGCGACGTGGAAGATAATGAGCTTCATGATATGTAGCGGTGAACGTGTCAATCTCCCGGGGTCAATCTACAATCTTGGGCCCAATTATTTGAGACATTGGTCGCTTTTAAACACTGTCCTTTAAATTAATCCCCCCCTCCCCCCTTCAATGTCGTTATAGGTGTACGTTCAATCTGGAAATTTATTCACGACCAACATTGAAAGGGAAAGCGGTTTGGGAAGCTTCAGTTGTTTTAACTTTGCGTCCAGTATTTTTATTTTCATATAATACTAATTTGTTGTCTACTGTACCAATTTTTTTGTCCATGAATATAGCTTTATAGGGAGTAAAATGACTTCACTTGACTTTCGGGTACATTTCTGTATTTGTTCGCTTAGATCGGTACGTGATAGATGGATGTATTCCAGATATTAAACATAACTGTAATTATTCCACAGTTACGTCACAACAATGAACAAGCCATCTCCTGAAGATCGCCGCCTCTGTGAGTTCGACGATGTGTTCCAGCATGTCAAATCGTTTGGTCGATATCAGTGCATTCTCTATAACGGACTTTATGCACTTACCACCATTCCCATGATGCTTCAGTTTGGTCTTCTCGTCTTTGCCATGGGAACCCCTCAGTTCCACTGTGACATCACTAATACCACGTGTCCTCCTAACACGTGCTGTGATAACTGTACCTCTTACAGTTTTGATGGTCCCTTCACAAGCACCATCTCCGAGGTAATACTGCAATAATAGACTGATTTGACGATACGGCGGTAAACCGACAGAGCGGAAAAACGGAGCGCATGCGCACTAGCCACTTAATTAAAAGTGAATCAAGATGGCCGGCGAGCGGGAGTGAATTGTATCTCTTTTTCAGGGACCTCTCACAGCTCAAGAAAAACCACGATTACTTTATTACTTCATACCATGGACTGATATTCTTCAGTGGCTTCTCTGAACCCAAATAACACATAATCCAGACCACAGAAAGAACGCTACAATTGCTCGTTCAACTCTGTGTTCAAGAAAAACGAACCATTTCGAACTGTTCATATGCGACTGGAAAAACGCCAAAAATAAGAAAACTTGTGAATATATAAGCTTTATACTTCGGTAGAGAACTAAGGAGGTAATGTGTTTCAACATATAAAATACCATATTCGAGATTTTCATACCATTTTTCAAACGAAGCATTTGAAGTTACAGTAGTGACTAGACTGTCTACAGCAGTAGAAATCCTGGAACGACGATCATTACCAAGGACTGTAAGTAAATCTACAGAGCTATTATCAGGAAATTATACAATATTTCACTTGATTTGGTTATTATGGTATTACATCGGCATTTTGACGAATTAGTTGACTGATTTACCAATGTAAAGAAAACGAATTTTAATTTTGTTTTAAAATGAAGTGTTGTATATATGTTGTGGTTGGAAATTTTTTTTGGTTCAAAATTTTTAAACTAGTTGAAAAAATTTAAACCAGTTCAAAAATTTTAAACCAGTTCAAATTTTTTACACCAGTTCAAATTTTGAAAACTGGTTTATCTTTTTCAAAAGAAAAAAAAATCTACCCACCCCTCCCCTGCAACAAAAAAGCCAACCTATTCCATTCCCTTTTTTCCCTTGCCCCCCTACCTACTTACCTTGCTCTACCACTTACTTACCACTTTCCTTGGCGGTCACCCATCCACTCACTAACCCTGCCCGATCGGGCTTAACTTCAGCTACTCGATGATCCACTCGCCTAACGCAATGCGCCACAGAAGCAATCGTTGATTTGAACACCACCGTATATTCTATAAGTGCTAGTCGTTGAAGCCAGTCCCTCTCATTATGCTAATTTGTTTCCAGTCTCTTAAATTTATACGCGAATGCGCACCGGATTCTTCAAAGATGGCCGATGAATAATAATGCTTCTTCAATGGTCACGTGAACTAATACAAACCCTACCCCTACATTTAAAAATACCCTAACCGTCAACAACGGATGCTCACTAATTTAGGGTGTTTAGAGCTATAGTCACTACACTTAGAACTAGATCACTGAACAACTCAGAATAATAATGCTTCTTCGATGGTCCTGTGAACTAATACAAACCCTACCCCTACATTTAAAAATACGCTAACCGTCAACAACGGATGCTCACTCATTTAGGGTGTTTAGAGCTAGTCACTAATAATTTTGGGTCGCCTCGCAGCGCCCGTAAGATTTGCTCCAATTTGCTACTACCTTCACCGACAAACAATAGAACAAACATTAATAGAACGAAGCAAACAATAACATCTAGTAGTCACTAATTTAGGATCCCAAATCCAGCATTTAAAATAACATCAGTTAACATAACTTCCCTTTTAGAATGTTAAAAAATAAACTGGTATTAAAATTTTGAACTGGTGTAAAAAAATTTGAACTAGTGTAAAAAATTTGAACTGGTGTAAAAAAAATTGAACTAGTGTAAAAATTTTGAACTGGTGTAAAAAATTTTGAACTAGTGTAAAAAATTTGAACCGGTTAAAAAAAATTGAACTGGTTTAAAAAAAATTTGAACCAAAAATTTTTTGAACCACAACATATACATGTAAAAAAGCTTAATGTTATTATTGTTCTGTTTTCAGAAAGCCAACAATAAAACATAGTTGTAATCGAATGCCTTTGGCAAAATAGTTTTGTGTTCATTTAATTGTGTTCATGTTAGAAGTGGGTTGACACTAATTATATTGTGTGGGATTTTTGTGTGGTTTTGTAAGAGGTGCATATCAGGAGCCTGCATGTGGACTTTCTCACCCAAGCTTTGCATAAAAATGCTTTTATACACATTTTATGTAGATCAAGCAAAGAAGCAGTACCTCTGGTCTTGTTTATTTTCCTGTAAAATAGTAAAACTTGATTCTCTCCCCAATTCACTCAGTGTTTGTTTGCTGTTTTGGAATATCTGTATATCTCTATTCTTCCCAAACAAAAGCAAAGTCAGGCAAATATAGCAAACTATGAAAACAAACACAAACATATACAGTTTTCATCTATATACTTTCTCATTATTATTTTGAGACTAAGTGTTTTAAACCTGTTTATTTTTAATGTAGAAAAAAGTGACATAATTATTTGGTCCCATATATTAACAGCATTGGAAGGAACACATCAATATGGAATTAAGACTCGAAAAATTTATGCTTTTCAGCGCCATCACTTCTCTTCATCTTTTTTCTCCACCAAAACAAGAACACTTATGTATCTATGAAACATTAAAAATAAGTTATTCTCTTAAAAAATGCAAAAACTATTTATGAAATTTAGAAGTAAATCATGTATGTGTTGGTGTTGTAACTCAAATTTTGAATGAGGAAGGGTAACATTGTGAGTGTTGATTGAAAGAATGTGATAGTTGATTCAGTTTAATATTAAATGTGGGTTTGATAATGTATTTGGGAAAGGAAAATCATGATGGCTATGGAGGTTAATTCCGATGAGGTTTCATTCATGATACTAACATTAACAATCAGATAGATGTGCAAAACATGACATAAAATAACTAATTGACTAATGATTATTATCAATACTAAGAATCTCTGCTCACATGTACATTGCATGTTCATGTTAATTCAAATCACAAGGGTTTTTAATTTTTTAAAGTTAAATTTTTGACAAAATAACATTTAGTAGCTATCAAAATACTAATATTATAATAAATACATATTTATGTATGTTGTATCGATCTGAACCTTAAATTCAGAGAGTTTACCATCAGAGCATCCCCGAGCTTTAGGTTATAGCAGACTTCCTATCCATTTTAAAAGGGTCTGCCTAATACAGAATGCACACTTGGCATTTTAAAACTTATGTTTAAATTTTTTGATTTTAAATGAACATGCATGATGATAAGCAGAGATTCTTAGCATCAATATCATTATAATAGAACTATTATTAATGAATTATTTCTTTACTAATACACACTGTCTGATTGTTATTATTGTTGTTATTATTATAATAATAAAATGGAAGCCATTGGAAACTAGAAACATGTTCTTCATTCCAACATACTTCCCCCTCATTGCTTTCCTTTCCCAAATTAATTGTGCTTATTATACAGACTGTACTATCTCATTCATTCACTGGGCACCTAACCCTTCCCCCTCCTTCCTCAAAATTATCCAATAAAAAGCTGACCCTCTTCCTGCCTTAATGATTCATTAGGTACTGCATTAGCAATTCAAACATATTCACATGATTCACCTCTGAAATAAGTTCACATAAAATAATATTTACACTGTAAGCACTTAACAAAGACACAATGAATTCACAGTTAACCTTTAAAATCATTTCACATAATTCATACAAATTTCATTTAAAACATCAAGTTAAGAACATGTTCACTTTTTATTATTGACATGTTTCTTAGATTAGCCCTTTACATAATTTCAGAAAATTATCTTCACTTAATGTTCACACACTTCATAAAATAAGTATACTACAGGTGTACAGGAAATGGGGACATACAGGAAATGGTCACTATAATTATCAGAGGTTTCAAAATAACCTGGCTACAGCCAGTACGTGCTCCAGCACTAGCATGCATCTACATTGCACTTATATTATCCTGAAATAGCTGTATTATACATATATAGCCAGCTACACATACTAATCATATTTGTATTTTAACATACATTTATTACTGAAAGCATATTCACAGAGCTCTACTTTCAAAGTCCAAGCCAGCTACACTGAAAATTAATGAACCTCTGCATTAATTATGCTAATGTAGTTTCTGTGTAACTCCAAAAAAAGGCTCATGAAAGAGGGAGCTATACCAAGTTTTTCAAATAAGTTAACAATGAATTGTATTATATGTAATTGCTTATGGATTCCTGTACAAATATAATTATGTATTAGTAACCATTAGGCAAATGAAAAAAGATAGATACAGACACACAGTTTCAACTGTTTTAAGGCTTAACTTTTGTGGAAAGTTATTGCATCCTGTGTTATGTCACCAGTTGGTTGGATATAAACTCAGCAAAATAGTAGAGAATTCTGCTGAATGTTAAAAACATTAAGCCAAAAACATTAAAAAAATCTTTGTACATATAGTACTCCTTCCTTTGTTGTACCATGTTACAATTATAAACAGGTTGTAACAATTAACAGTCAAATAAAGTGTACATGAAAAATGTAGATTTGTTCTCATACATGCATGTGCATGTAGTTTGTTATGGAGGCTATTTATATCTCTTTCAATTATCCTACACATGTATTTGTCTCACTTTGGTTGTGCTTGGGGAGAATACAGTGAAGATCAAGAGAAGTGATGGTGCTTGAAGAGTCTCCATTTCTCAAGTAGTCTAACACAAGCAAACATGCTCCTTTGCTGTTTGCAGTCTAGATATTCAAAAACATCAAGTAAACACTGAGGGAGCTGGGAAGGGAAAGGTATACAATTGCATGCTTCCTTTTTCCTGAGAAAACAACAAGAAGTACTGTTTCGTGTAAAGCAAACACAAAGCTTGGGTGAGAAAGTCCACATGGAGGCTCTTGATTTCATACACCAACGGCCTGCATGCACCTCCTTTTATACAGAACTGCACAAAAGTCCCACACAACATAATTAGTGTCAACCCACTTCTAACATGAACAAAACTAAATGAACACAAAACTATTTTGCCAAAGGCATTCGATTACAACTATGTTTTATTGTTGTCTTTCTGAAAACAGAACAATTATAACATTAAGTTCTTTTACATGTATATACTATTATACAACACTTCATTTTAAAACGAAATTAAAAATCGTTTTCTTTACATTGTTAAATCAGTCAACTAATTCGTCAAAATGCCGATGTAATACCATAATAACCAAATCAAGTGAAATATTGTATAATTTCCTGATAATAGCTCTGTAGATTTACTTACAGTCCTAATGGTAATGATCGTCGTTCCAGGATTTCTACTGCTGTAGACAGTCCACAGGCAGCCCAATCTCAAGATTTGTGTATTTATACGCTTACAAATATCGCTTGAATAGTTCATATTATAAATCCTTCCAAAACACGTATGTTAGACAAATAAATACACGACTTCACCCTACAATGTTTCAGTTGTGGTTATTCATACCTCTGAGCTCTTCTAGGGTCGTTTCCGCTGTTTTTTCGAACCTCTTTCCCTCACCTCCTAATATAATGAAAAGGCTGGAAACAACCGACAAATAGACGATGCATAACCTGTAATCTTTGCTACGAAAATCACACTTCGCTCACTCCAAATAACTCCAAACTACGGCAGGCCATAGAATAACAAATGAACTCATCCCTACCCCAATTTTAAGGTCCAGCGATACCATAGTCTGGATAAATCAAACAATTTGTCGCCCATTTTCGAGTCCTTCGAGGTTGGCAGCCAACGAAGTTGGACGGCGGAAGTGCAACCGTCAAAATTGCCTCGGTCTGGCGAAGCTATTAGCTGGATAACCGACAAATATACGATGCATAACCTGTAATCTTTGCCACAAAAATCACACTTCGCTCACTCCAAATAACTCAAAACTACGGTAGGACATAGAATGATAAATGAACTCATCCCAACCCGAATTTTAAGATCCAACGATAGCACAGTCTGAAGAAATCGAACATTTTGTCGCCCATTTCCAAGTCCTTCCGGTTAGGAGACAACCTCGGTCTGACGAAGGACTTGGAAATGGGCGACAAAATGTTTGATTTCTTCAAACTGTGCTATCGCTGGATCTTAAAATTTGGGTTGGGATGAGTTCATTTATCATTCTATGTCCTACCGTAGTTTTGAGTTATTTGGAGTGAGCGAAGTGTGATTTTTGTGGCAAAGATTACAGGTTATGCATCGTATATTTGTCGGTTATCCAGCTAATAGCTTCGCCAGACCGAGGCAATTTTGACGGTTGCACTTCCGCCGTCCAACTTCGTTGGCTGCCAACCTCGAAGGACTCGAAAATGGGCGACAAATTGTTTGATTTCTCCAGACTGTGGTATAGCTGGATCTTAAAATTGGGGTAGGGATGAGTTCATTTGTCATTCTATGGCCTGCCGTAGTTTGGAGTTATTTGAAGTGAGCGAAGTGTGATTTTCGTGGCAAAGATTACAGGTTATGCATCGTATATTTGTCTGTTGTTTCCAGCCTTGTTCTATTATTAGGAGGTGAGGGAAAGAGGTTCGAAAAAAACAGCAGAAACGACCCTAGAAGAGCTCAGAGGTATGAATAACCACAACTGAAACACTGTAGGATGAAGTCGTGTATTTATTTGTCTAACATACGTGTTTTGGAAGGATTTATAATATGAACTATTCAAGCGATATTTGTAAGCGTATAAATACACAAATCTTGAGATTGGGCTGCCTGTGGACAGTCTAGTCACTACTGTAACTTCAAATGCTTCGTTTGAAAAATGGTATGAAAATCTCGAATATGGTATTTTATATGTTGAAACACATTACCTCCTTAGTTCTCTACCGAAGTATAAAGCTTATATATTCACAAGTTTTCTTATTTTTGGCGTTTTTCCAGTCGCATATGAACATTTCGAAATGGTTCGTTTTTCTTGAACACAGAGTTGAACGAGCAATTGTAGCGTTCTTTCTGTGGTCTGGATTATGTGTTATTTGGGTTCAGAGAAGCCACTGAAGAATATCAGTCCATGGTATGAAGTAACAAAGTAATCGTGGTTTTTCTTGAGCTGTGAGAGGTCCCTGAAAAAGAGATACAATTCACTCCCGCTCGCCGGCCATCTTGATTCACTTTTAATTAAGTGGCTACTGCGCATGCGCTCCGTTTTTCCGCTCTGTCGGGTAAACCAGGAGCCACAGACATTGAAAGTCGCTGAAGCATGATATATTTTACAACAACATCCAATTTTCTCGCTTTCTGATTGGCTCTCCGCTATATGCAAAATAAGTACATACAATGAAAATGACGTCACTCGCAAGCCGTGGTAGCTTTGCAAACTGGAAGTGCTTTAACGGCGAGGTTTGTGAATTGAAATGGATGTTAACTTCGCTTCCAAAAACAAGAAAGTGAGGATTTCACAAGCATTTTATTAATATATAGGAGAAGTCAATCGGTGAGTCAAACTTATTTGTAGTGTGCCATTTGGCAAAATGAGTGGAGAAAGTTTCGGCGAATTTGTACTTGTAGTCAGACTTTGTGACTAAGACTAGTTCTCTCAGAGCTCAGAAGTTTTGAATTATATAACAATAACTTTTCTGATCCAGAAAAAAAAAACTGAAAGGATTTCACATGCATTCCGTCAATTACAGAAGTTAATCGGTGAACCAAATTGCCATTTGTCTAAGAAAGCTTTCTCTCGGCAACGGTAATTAGAAGTGTTTACGTTTTGACTTTCAATGGCCTTTTTCGACTCGAAAGCAGTTTATTACGCACTCATTTGAAGCTATAAGTGCTTCGTTGTTGTAAAAAACAAATCGCACACATTTTGCCATTGTCTGTACTCGTATTGATAATAGAAATGACGCCATAAAATGTCCCAAACTTTGCAGTGAAACAATTCGCTACGTTTATACGCTCGTTGTTCCACTTGAGTTTTGAACATTTTATGGCGTCATTTCTATGATCAATACGAGTACAGACAATGGCAAAATGTGTGCGATTTGTTAAATATACGTATAGAGATGGTCTGTTGACAACACTAGGTAACCGATAACTCCGCGCTCATGCTAGCCTGCGTGGCAAGCGGAAATGGAGAAGAGGATGGGGAGGAGGGGAAGGAGAGGAATGACATTCTCCCCCCTCCCTCTGCGCATGCCACACAGTCTACGCTCATACCTGCTTGGTATACATATAGCTTAACCAAGTCAGGCTATCTGAGCATTATGAAACGATACGCACGAATTAACCCTTCCTAATGATGTTAGGTTTTGATATTTTTATTGCAGTGGAACCTGATTTGTGACCGCGCTCCTATTGGTGCCACACTTCAGACCTGTTTCTTCGTAGGAATGCTGGTTGGATCGTTTGTGACAGGAATTCTGTCTGACGCATTTGGCAGGAAAATATGTATCTTTATCTGCTTTGCTGTGATGGTAAGCAATCGTTGAAACAGCGATTTCAAGGCGCACTTTGTAATGAAAGAAATTGGCAATAGTCAAAGCATCCAACCTCGTCCCCAGGGTCTTCTCGGTCAGATCCAAGATGGCGGCTACTCAGAGAGAAGACCCTGGTAAACGCTGAACTGTCACGTATTCTGATTGGCTCTTCGATTATGACGCAAGGGTTGTACTAACAATGCTTTTTATTGGCCAAACGGACTGAGTCCAGAGATGAACTTGTATATAGTTTAGATTGCTCAAATTTTATCAATAAAATGATTTTAAATAAACTTAAACTGAACACGTTATGTAGCTAGAGCAATAGATGAAGTGCATTACTGGGTAGTTTTCTGGTAAGGTTCATCAGTGGGAAAGCCAGGAGAAGCCGCTAACCTGAACATGTACTATTGATCGCTTCGCTTCAACGCAAACGGAAAATGAACGGCTTTTTAAGATTCTCTTCTAGCTCAGATACATCCTGGTAGCTTTGTGATACCCTTCCACTGTTTCTTTATCCAAGTAAACTCCATTTCGAGTCATTTAGTAGACCTGTTTTCACTGCATCGTTCGCCGCGTGGAAATACCGTTAATCGCTTCTCGCTCACTCCGGATTGGGATACCTATGGTTTGTACACGTCATGAACTATTCCCATATTTAGCTTGGCCGCCATCTTAGATCGCCAAATCACGTGACAAAATACTCCCAAAATCTGGGAGTATTTGATCACGTGATCCAGCCTTTACCAGGGTCTTCTCTCTGAGTAGCCGCCATCTTGGATCTGACCGAGAAGACCCTGGGGACGAGGTTGCAAAGCATCATCTTCTACTTGAAATGAGAACGTCTCTGACGGAATTGAAGACAACGCTTACAGGAAAGGGGCGGCCTTCACCTCCTCGGAAGCTGGAATAGTACTGGCTATCCAAACAATGCCTAACCAAAGTAGCACGGCAGACTTACCTGTTTTGTTTCACTCACGATCTCTTTCAGGTTTAGCCGCCATCTTGAAATTCATTTATTACAATGCGACTTTCCGCTGACCCTAAATAATGTTGGCGCTCACGCTCACGAGGGAGTTCGCCGAACGAGTTCCGACTAGAAAATCGGGGAGTGAAACTGTGGTGCACGTGACGTCTATGAACCAATTGGAAACAAGAACTCGGTGTGCGTCTTCTCGTGATGCCCATAGCAGTTTCCTAGGAAACGATTTCGGCAGTAGCAAGAATGTAGACAGAATTTGAAAACCGCAGACCGACTGCCTTGTTGATTTCAAAGTCTAAATCGCTGGGAAAATGTTTTCTCTCAACGTATTTGAAGAACCGTCGACACTTATTGCAGTTATTGACAGTTACAATCAAACGAGGAACAACCTACAAACGGTGGAAATCGTTTGAGTTCAGCTGACCGGATATTTTTAATAGGTTCAAATACTTCAGAAGTTTTCAATTATAATGGCAGTCGTTCTGTGATTTTGAAAACACTGTAGCAATAAACACAACCTTCAGTACATTATTAAATTTGCCTCAAAATAAAATAAAACTTCACAGTTTCTGTCCCGAAACGTAGCTATCCTGAATCGCTGTCCTTGATATCCTAGTCGTAAATAATCTGCTTTTTAGGCAACCTAAGGACAAGTCCATACAGCGCTGGTTGGACAAGAAGGGCCGCCATTTTCAACTGCCTTCGCACAAAAAGCCGAAAAAAAATCATTTCTGCATTGATTTTCACCAAATAAAAACTCTCTGAAACATCTAGGGTATGTATACTAAATTTCCAGCGGGAAATTATGGCTTAAACATACGATTTTCGACACGAAATAATTCACAACAGACTTTTGATTAATCGCACACCTCAATTTAATTTAATAGCTTTTTCATGCATCCATATGTAATTCTCCCTTCTAGTTTGTATTGTGTTCACAGTACTTTGTTCAAATCCGCGGTGCCTAGCAATAGCTTCTTCATCCGTATGTATTAATTCTCCCACCGGCTCCCTTCTAGTTTGTATTGTGTTCACAGTACTTTGTTCAAATCGGTGCCTAGAAATAGGTTCTTCATCCGTATTTAATTCTCCCACATCCCTTCTAGTTTGTATTGTGTTCACAGTACGTACTTTGTTCAAATCGGTGCTTAGCAATAGCTTCGTCATCCGTATGTAATTACTCCCAACTTCCCCTCTAGTTTGTGTCTGAGTTTGTGTTGTGTTTACAGCCGATCCGTGCCTAGCAACGGCTCCTGTGCCTAGCAATATGCCTCTTCGGAAATCGTTCGGCCCTCGTGAGCGTGAGCGCCAACATTATTTAGGGTCAGCGGAAAGTCTCATTGTAATAAATGAATTTCAAAATGGCGGCTAAACCTGGAAGAGATCGTGAGTGAAACAAAACAGGTAAGCCTGCCGTGCTCCCTTGGCCTAACCCTGAAACAATACAAACCCTAACCTAAACAATGGAATTCATTGTCAGTGCAGTCAAAATGGGGTCCAATAAAATGCAAGGTGTTGAGAGGTGAAGGGCTGCTGAGAGGAAAATATGGCTGCTTGTATTTCACCCACTATTCTTCGCGCGAAAAACGTTAAATTCGATATAAAATTGCGGTGGGGGGTTTTAAATCTTAAAAACAATACAGTACAAGTGGTGTTGCAAATATGCTGTCGTTAATTGGAAAGAACAGAGGATTTCTACATTTGTGTTTTTACTGTCTTAGGTTTGCAAGTATACTGATAAATTCACTGCTAGCGGAGATCTCTTCCTTTACACGGCGAGAGAGAGAGAGAGGAAAATAAGGAAGAGAGAGAGAAAAAGAAGGAAGAGAGAGAGAAAGAAGGAAGAGAGAGAGAGAAAGAAGGGATCGATCCTCGCAAGGCCATGGATTGTAATTTTAATTATGCTAACGCAATAAAATTGAGGACTCCCAATACCCTTTTTTAAAGATGTTGGTATACGCTATCCGAAAAACAAAACCGGCGAAAAAAAGACAGAACTAAAAAGAAATGGCTGCAGCATGAGGCAGCAAACAAGAAACAGGATAAATTAGAATGTACAAAAACTGCTGAAATAATAATAATATCTTGGCGAACATATTTTTCCGACTCCTGTCATAGCTTTCAAGTATACAGTATCGAAGCTGTTTTCGACCATGTAAACTATAAACCATTTCAAAATCTTGGCACTGGCCACACATCTGCATCAGTGCAATATGTAGCGGAGCAAGATCAGTCGATGTGCTGTAGTCAGAACATTTAGAAAAACAATCGAGAAGTTGAAATAGCGCCAAAATACGACCTTCTCGATGTTCCCTAAAGGAGGATCGGAGTAAAATAAGCTTTTGTACTTGTGCTCTCAGATCTCGCACTGGTGTAAATAACCGCTGCTTCGCGTTCCGCTTTTGGCATTGTTGTTCGATCCTTTTCTAGAGGTCAATGATTACCCGTTTCTGAACTAAGTGTAGCTCCCCGAACGTGTTTTATCAAATAAACATTAGAATAACCACACTGTCAATAGCATTTTCACTACTTGTCAAACGTCGCAAAAGTGCCCCATTCTTTCTAAAAAAAAGAGAATTAATATATAAAAATAGTAAATGATCGACACGAATGTATAGTTTTGTCATTACTAAGTGACGGTATATGGTGTTTGATAACATGCATAAATCTCTAATCACTGTTCCTTTTTCTATATTTTTCAGCGTCACAATTTCTTGCAAAACGGGCATGTCAGTGCGACATAATGGTGGCTTGAGAAAAAGTGAAAAAATATATAAAAAGATCTGAACGAAAACTCGGTTAATTTTCACAGATTAAAGAATATATATTTATCTTTCTGGTTATAGTTTTTTAGACAAATTGGTTTTGATGCGCAGATGGTACAACACAAATTTCAAAAACTTATTTAATTTTGAATCGTGTATTTGCACCCAGATCTGAAAAGCCGTACAATGCCAAGCATTACATGCCATTTGTCTGATTCGTAATTATAACCAAAACTAAAGCACAGTGGTAAGAAAGTGAATCATATGTGTTATAGTGGTAACCTGTATTAACAACTTTTACCAGAATTTCAGGAAATAACATCGATATTAAAGGTTTACCACGAAGCAGGGCACATTGACGACTTTCTCCTTTTTGAAAAGAAGATTAAAAATAACTGCTGAAGAGGTGTGTTGGAAAAACAATTAAAAAAACTGGAAATAATAAAATTGAATGACAACGGATGTATTTCATGTAATGTGTAATATATTTTCATATTCAAAAGGAAAAAGAGACACTTACGTCATAAAAATGCCCTACTTTGGTTATAGAGAGAGAAAGAAGGGGGAGAGAGAGAGTGAGTGAGTGACACTTTATTTATACTCGGAATTACATCAATATACAGTATATTGCTTTTCATGAAAGCCGAGTTTAAAAAGACTACAAACAGTCTTGATAATATAGTATAGATAAATAGATAATTATTTAAAAAAATAAAATAAAAAAATCTATATATAGATAAATAAATGGTTAAAATATAGAAAACTACTTAAGGTTCAATGGATGACACTCTCCCGTTTAAAGGACGACAAACTTGTTTGCCGTCTCATGTAACTTGGTAATCCATTCCAGAGTTTAGCACCATCATATGCGAAAGCTCTTTTCAGATACTCAGTCCGAGGTTTTGGTAAGGATAACTGGTTTTCACCATTGCGAAGATTGTATGTTGTTTTATTTGATCTGAAAAGTTCTCTCAAGCACAAAGGGCCATTATTATTCTGAATTTTAAACGTCGTGATAGCTTTGTGCTTTAAACGTCTTACAACAAGATTGTCCCAGTCGAGGCTGCTACGGATGTCATTGGATCTGATATCATAACCTTGTTTGGTTATGACGCGGGCTGCTCGATTTTGTAGCTTTTGAAGCCTTTCAGCCGATGTGGCTGGTAAGTTATCCCAAACCACATCGCAATAATCGAACCAAGGCTGTATTAATGAGTTATAGACCGTGATTGCGGTTTCCTTTGGGATAAAATCTCTAATTTGCCTTAATCCCCCGATACCTGAAGAGACTTTTTTACAGATATAATCAGTGTGAGCCGCCCACGATAAACGTTCGTCGACAAAGACGCCAAGAGTTTTACTAGAAGAAACTCTTTCAATTGGATTATTGTTTATATAAATGTTGAAATTATTGCTAATTTTTCTAAGATTATCATCAGATCCAATATACATTTGTTCTGTCTTTGTAACATTTAAACTTAATTTATTGGCTAAAAGCCAATTCTTTATATTTGATAGATCGGAATTTGCTGATTTTGTTATTTCTGAAAATGATTTACCTGAAGTTGTAATATTAGTATCGTCAGCGTACATTCTAGGAGTTGAGAACTGTAAGCTGTTTGGTAAGTCATTGATATATATCAAAAATAACAAGGGACCAAGAATAGACTCATGGGGAATACCGCATGTCAAATATTTAAGTGATGATAATTCTCCATTAACGTAACATCTCTGCTGACGATTTGTCAAATAAGATTTAAACCATTTAAGTGATTTCTCTGTAACACCATAAAGGGATAATTTTTGTAACAGTGTCGTATGGTCAACTGTGTCGAAGGCTTTTGAAAAATCTAAGAAAGCCACAGAATTTAGTAAACCTTTTTCCATATTTGATAACCATTCATTAGTAGCATCCAGCAAAGCAGTAGTTGTTGAGTGGTAAGGTCTAAAGCCAGACTGGAATTTAGATAAAAGATTGTTTTGATTGAGATAAATGTACAATTGATTGTAAACTATCCTTTCAAAAACTTTGGCTATAGAGGATAGAACAGATATTGGACGATAATTATTCATATTGTCCTTGTCCTTTGCTTTATAGATGGGAGTGACTTTTGCGAGTTTCAAACCCTCTGGAAAAATTCCAGTGTCTACGGACTTATTGAAAATTGACGCAAGAGATTCACAAATTACAGAAGCAGCCTCTTTCACTAAACGGCATGGTATATTATCTAAGAGAGAGAGAGAGAAAGAAGGGAGAGAGAGAGAAAGAAGGAACCTCTCCCATGCAGTGTAGGACGCTTTCTTTGATATACCACCGTCCACAACCGTGGACGAAACAAACAGCTATTGAAACCGTTTTTTTTAATCGCAAATGGTTGATGCGCATGGAAAACACAACACGTCACATACACAATTCGAGTCCACGTTAGTTCATTGACATCGGGTTTCAAAGTCACATGGAGTATTATGACAGGGTTGCTAGGTAACCCAAACGCATGCGCGAGAAAGACAGCGTCCTACACCGATATTGCCGTAGGAAGGAAGATATCTCTGCTCACACGGAAACTGAGAATGCGTACTTGATTCAAGCCATCGTTTTTTCTTCAGGCTGTGGCAAGTCTGGGATCATCGTTTGTACACTCCGTTCCTCTCTTCGGGTTTCTTCGATTCTGTGTTGGTTTTAGTCTGACAGGAACAATGTTGTCATGTTATGTCTTCAACATGGAAATAGTTGGTCCAACCTGGAGAACGCTGGCTGGCAATCTCACCGAATTCTACTGGCATGGCTCGGGTATTCTCTACGTTTTATTGGCCTATTTGATTCGTGACTGGAGAATGCTCATCATTGCCTCGTCTGTCCCTGCCTATTTTCTTTTTCTCTTTTGGAGGTTCGTAGATAAATAGGTTCATGAGTTTAAGTATGTTAATTATATCCATTTTGAAATCAATGCCACCCGATAGACCCTTTGCAGGATACAGTCACGTGCTGATATAATACAGTCACGTGCTGATATAATACAGTCACGTGCTGATATAATACAGTCACGTGCTGATATAATACAGTCACGTGCTGATATAATACAGTCACGTGCTGATATAATACAGTCACGTGCTGATATAATACAGTCACGTGCTGATATAATACAGTCACGTGCTGATATAATACAGTCACGTGCTGATATAATACAGTCACGTGCTGATATAATACAGTCACGTGCTGATATAATACAGTCACGTGCTGATATAAGACAGTCACGTGCTGATATAAGACAGTCACGTGCTGATATAATACAGTCACGTATTGATATAATACAGTCACGTACTGATATAATACAGTCACGTGCTGATATAATACAGTCACGTGATGATATAATACTTCATTAACGAATGAATTGAGCTCGTGATCACCATGGGAAAGGCGTTGCCATGGATGCTGCATGGCAAACTATCTTTAAAAAACGCTGTTTTAGAGAGATGGACAATTTACAAACAGGTTTTCCTAATAACACTACCGATCTCGTAAAAGTGCCTTTAAATAAATGAAGTCAGATTTTTGTTTTGCCATGCAGCACAGCCACGTGATTGCATTCCTGCAAAGGGTTATTTGCATAGAGTAAATTGATGCTGGCCCTGTAAATTCACAATAGTGGGTTTAACCCTACTGAGGTTACAATCTAAGGCCCGTTTCAAACATGCGCCGAACGCAATAGGAGATTTGCGTGATGTCGTCACATACCAGAACTTCTGTTTCTCTAATTTGGACCATTGTCTTGGAATACTAAAAGGGATTTTAAAAATTGATGAGAAAAAGAATGCGAAACGAATTCTGGTAGTAGTAGTTAAATAACGTCATAATGCAAATGTTGAAACAAAAGATAATTAGGCGGTTTCTTTTGATCTATTTAGGTTTGGCGCATGAATTAGAAAATTTAAACATGCCTATAGGCCGAAGCAAACGAGGAAATATTTGTGAATTTCAGTGTTTCCTAAAATGTTTTCTCATTCGCCCGCCAACGAAACATGTTCCGCAAGCAAATTCGCAACAAATGTTTCCCGAGTGCTCACCGAAACAACACCTAAATTCACAAATGTTTCCCGAGTGCTCACCGAAGCAACACTGAAATTCACAAATGTTTCCCGAGTGCTCACCGAAACAACACTGAAATACATGCATCAGGAGTTCCGGACTTCCGGTTGGATCACACTGCATTCTGGGTAAGTGGGCTCAGAAAAGTGGGCATCAACTTCCAGAGCGGCCATATTGGATTTGAGCGCAGTCAACTTTGAAACTTTATTAATCCCGTTCTAAAGCTTAAACATCGACTTAGAACTCCCAACTGAAGAATCTGTAAAGGTAAGATACTCCGTGTATTAGGTAGTAAGTTTTTGAACTTGCAAATGAGCAAAAATTGACTGCACCCAAATCCAATATGGCCGATCTAGAAGTTGATGCCCACTTTTCTGAGCCCACCTACCCAGAATGCAGTGTGATCCAACCGGAAGTCCGGAACTCCTGATGCATGTATTCACAAATGTTTCCCAAGTGCTCACCAAAGCAGCACTGAAATTCACAAATGTTTCCCGAGTATTCACCGAAGTAACACTGAAGGTCACAAATGTTTCCCGAGTGCTCACCGAAGCAACACTGGAATTCACAAATGTTTCCCGAGTGCTCACCGAAGCAACATTGAAATTCTCAAATGTTTCCCAAGTGCTCACCGAAGCAACACTGAAATTCACAAATGTTTCCCGAGTGAGTGCTCACCGAAGCAACACTGAAATTCACAAATGTTTCCCGAGTGCTCACCGAAGCAACACTGAAATTCACAAATGTTTCCCGAGTGCTCACCGAAGCAACACTGAAATTCACAAATGTTTCCGCAACAATGTTTGCTCGTTTGACCCGGCCTTAAAGTGCACTATTACGAAATTCGACCATTTTCTTTTCTACTTTTTTGTCTCTTCCAAAACGACACAGTGTCGAAAATATCCAAATCAGTGAAAAATATTACCAAACGACCAAAGTAAACTGAATTTTGCAGAGAGTTCACCATCGAAATCACGTCCACCATTCGTGAAGTTTGTTCCAAATACTTCGTGATTTTCGACCAGCGGTTTCTTGTAAATGCATATTTCCATTCCAAACTTCGTTCTTTCCTTTCCTTTTTGGAAAAAAATAGTATAAACATGTACTTTACTTATAAATTCATGCGAAAGTTTGTGTGAAACGTAGCCCCGCATGTTGTGGTATTGAGAAAATGACGTCACGTCCGCTGGAAGTTAGCTCTGTCATAGCTCTGTCACAGGAACGGGTTTGAGTAATGGCGGTCATAAAAATTCAAAATTCGGATATTCCCGTCATCATATAAAAAGACGGTGTGGATAGGAAAAAATATAGGAACTTTACTTTACAAATACGCAAAAATATCAACATTTGATCGTGTTGGAAATCTAAGCAATCTGAAAAAATACTATATGCCTTCCACTCAGCCTCCCTGAGAGAGCAATGCTATGCGCTCCTTCTTAAGGTAAGTGATGATTGCCGGAATCAGAGGAGTAGGAGGGAAAACGTATGGATTGCGCACGAGGTCTGTCCTAAGAATCTTGGCAGCGTAACCTTGGGAGAAGGCGTTAACACCCGAGGAGCCTGGAGTAGGATACGGGTTGGAGTGGGGCAAAGCATTACCAAGTAGATCAGGTTGCGCATTAGAATCCAGAGCCATCAGATCTACTTAGTGACAGAGAGGAGTGCCAAAGTGGAGCTGCACCATCTGCTAAGCATGCCCAGTCAAGGAGCAATCTAGAGGTGAAAAACACCTCGAGGGGCCGTAAACTAAGTTATCCTGAGATGACAGTTCAATTCTACCGTAGACCAAAACAAAATTCTTGAGAATATCTGAAAGTTCCACGCGTTTGCCTCTTTGAGATTGCCAGCAATGGATGAGGGGCGTACTATCCACCCTAGCATCCACTCGTTTATCTTGGATCGGATGTTTGAACGCTTTTAAGGCGTTAGGTCAAAGCTTATTTTACTAAAATTGGCTGGGTGATCACCCCAGGATTGAAATAATCGCCTATTTTAGTGGGGTAGGGCCGTATAACACCGCGCTCCATCGAGATTTAATTTGGAAGCATCAGTGGAAATCGAAACAACTACATGTTTCTGTTTCCAGGGCAAATGACTTTGTAAAGATTCAAGAAATTCCCAATACTGAATCTCTTCACGAAAAGGGCCTTTATCCCGAATCATGCGAGCATTACGCGAGTGGATCGAGGTAGCTCAGTCTGTTCATGTCCCTGTTAAATAAAATGGCTGCCGGTACGGCCAGAGAGAAGCAGGCACAGTTTCCCACCAGTTTCTCTAGAGTTTTAAGGGGGACTGTCTTAGTTTGAAGTATACTATTCCGCATCTGCACAAACTTGATAATCTTCTCCCGACGAAGCACCCTAACCGAGTCACAAATGAAACCCAGAATTAACACTTGCTGAAGAGGGAACATCTGAGATTTCTTAAAGCCGAGGGTATTATAACCCAGGAAAGTGAGAACGGATGTAGTAAATGCTGCGTCGTTGAAATTTTCAAGGGAACGGTTTTTTTTAAAGAATGTTGAGAAAGTATCAGCTGACCACCATGTCTATCATCTATGTACTGCCGGGTGATGGGGATGCCCAAAGACATTAGGTAATGCGTAGCCAATTGTATGGTTAATGTGAGCGGACAGCTTCCAACCAAATGGCAGAGTGCGAGAGACAAAACACCAACCGTCCCATTCAAATCCGGTAAAGGGTAGGCTTTCGTCGCTCAAAACCTCGTGGTCATAACCAGATTTTTCATTGGAGGTTGTCTGGAAGGAATCTTTCTCGACTGTAAAGGGAAAAACGATGTGGTGGAGAGACTAGGCCAACTTTACCCAAAGTTTTATAGCACCTGAAGCGAGTCGAGATTTGATAGTGTTCGAAATGAAAGACTTGCAACTTGCATGCATGGTTGGGGGAAAATCTGGATGGAGAAGAGGAGCAGTCATAACATTTATCTTTATTCGTTATTAGTAATCTTTATTCGTTATCCAGTTTAAGACTTCAGGACATATTAACAATGTATTGCCAAACTTCGTGATGGTGGTGTAGTCTACTGGGAATGAAGGAAGAAGGATCCGGGAAATTGACAAATTCTGGAGAACTATCACATAATCCTCGGAAGACGTACAGCACCGAGGGTGGTGGTCGCGAGACGCATACATTCTTCTCCTTCCGATGGAGACGGATCCACTTAGGATGTGTAGGTGGGGACGTTAAAGATGATACATCGAACCAAACTAAGGGTTCCCAATCCGGGACACCAAATGGTATCTGGAAAGCAATGAAGAGCACGAACGTCCTAAATATAAGACCAATGCCCATGAAAACAAGAACGAAAAGAAAACCTAAACAAACAGGATAGGGGACCCGAATGGAGGAGAAGAATGATGGTCTCGGCAGAATCAGAGATCGCGCAGTGCAGGCACAGAAGGCCTGGAGACTATAATTTTTTTTCTCAAAAGGGGGGACGTAGTGAAGCTTAGAGACTAGATTCCTAATAACGTCTAACTGAGCCTGCCAATCTGGGGGAGCCTAACTAGAAAACAAAATTAAAATGAATAAAAAAATAATTAACTAGAGGAGAACTAGAAGAAAAAAATATATGTAATGCTAAACAAAATAAGCTACTAAGGGGAAAGAAGACAATGGAAGAGAAAGGTACCAATTAACACCGGCAAAGCGTTATAAACGAATATGATCCCGCCCCGTTTAAGGGTCACATTCGCAACAACAAGGCCCGCGAAAAGAGTACCAATTAGCGGCAAACAATAACCCTAAACATAACAGGAATGCTATTATTATTATTATTATTATTGAGTAAGAATATCTAAAATTTCAGAACGGACCGATGTGCCGACAACTGTTGACAAGAGCAAGTTAAGGAGCAAGCAAAGTGCCAGCAATGAACCGACTAGAATGGCAAACAGTTCCCTGTAACAAGCTTCCAAATATATCGAAAGTATGACCGGTTTTACAAGGTTACGAGTGCCGTAGAAAAGGTCGTAATGATGAACGTATGAAAAAACTAACGATGACACGTTGGCCGTCTTCCCCGCTGAAGCCTAAATTATTGAAATAGAAGCCATTAAACCGCTTTAGATTGAAGTACCCCATGCAATAAAGAGTTGAACTGCTTCCCCGCCGAAGCCTAAAACATTGAATGATTTCTTCCCCCGGAGTAAAATACACAAGTAAAATAAACAGAATTGAATCGCTTCCCCGGAGAAACGTACAATAATAAATGGTGTCGAAGCGCTTCCCCGGTGAAGCTTAAACGTACCAGAATAATAAACATAACTGAACTGTTTTCTAAGTGAAGTCAGTGTTAAACTCGCTTCCCCGTTGAAGGCTACGACAATAATAATCAGCGTTGGACCGCTTACCCGTCGAAGCCTACAACCATAATCGGTGTTGGACCGCTTCCCCAATGAAGCCTACAACCATACTCGGTGTTGGACAGCTTTCCCGTTGAAGCCTACAACCATAAATCGTGTTGGACCGCTTTCCCGTTGAAGCCTACAACCATACTCGGTGTTGGACAGCTTTCCCGTTGAAGCCTACAACAATAATCAGTGTTGGACCGCTTCCCCGTTGAAGTCTACAACCATAATCAGTGTTGGACCGCTTATCCGTTGAAGCCGACAGCCATAAAAGATGTTGGACTGCTTCCCAGTTGAAGCGTAACCACAGAAATAAATCGTGTCAGACCGCTTCAAAATAGAAGCCTCCACATGTGGTTGGTACGTCTAGGGGTGGAGAAACTAGAGGTTCTTGATCGAGTGCTTGGATAGCAGTGCTTGGATAGCAGTGCTTGGATAGCAGTGCTTGGATAGCCGCGGGAATGACTTCTTCATTTTCTGCCTGAATTACTTGTCCTTCATCTGCCATGTCGGGTGGCAGGGGATGAACAACACGAGAGCTCCCAGAAGCGAACGTGTCCGAAATTTTGTCAGAAGTGACTGTTAAGCCGTTGCGGAAGGGTATTTAAGTCCTATGAGCCAAATACCCGGATGGACACGGTCAGCGAACTAGATAAACCGGAATATTGTGCACGAGCTGCTCTCCCCAGAGAGCCCGAGTGGAATGCATAGTGTATTGAATAAAGTGGTGATGTTTTCATTGTTTCTGTGGATGAGGTCATGGTTCTATTTTTGGGTGTCTATTCTTTGGACCAGATATAAAGCCAGGACCGGTAGTCTATTCAATCTTTTATGTAATATTCAATCGGTTCTAGCAAGTATCTAGTGTTCAAGCCTATTGTGTAATAGCAATAGCACATTGACCTAACAATAAACCCTATCACATAGTAAAAGAACAGCAGACGCTGTAACACGACGACTATCAAGCCAGTGAGTTTATTAAAGACTCCTCTTTACTGTGTAGCATAAACAGTAAGATTAAACTACTCGTGATAGGCTATAAAATGTTTTTATTTCAATTATGCTTTACAGTAATGCTGCTATGGTTGTTATGTACTGTTTAAAACACGAACAGCAGTGTTTTATCAAGTTTAAAAATTCGAGGGCGAAGCCCGAGAATTTTTAGACTTGATAAAACACGTGCTGTGAGTGTTTTAAACGGCTTCAAAAACGCTTCAAGAATGCAATGAAAGAAAGTCGCACATCTCAAGGGAATGGTTACTTAATGTACCATTGAACCTTTGTATTCACAACGCCATGCAAAATATTCGAGTAATCACCGCCGGCAATTACGAATATCTCGAGGGAAGGACATGAAGAAATTACCATACTATGTTGTTTGAAGCGGCGTTTCGCAATGCAAGAATAACCTGCACTTGAAGGATTTGGTGTCGTAGTTTACCTCGATAAAGTTCAAGACTTGGAAAGCGATGTGACTGACATGACGGCAGACTCTAAATTTTTGGCTCCGGCACAAAATATGTAAGTTTAATGCATGTTTTTATTATTTTACGGCTTTGAGTTTGGTTTTAATAATTAAACTAAACAGTGGCTCGGTAAACAAGTAATGGTAGTTGGATAACTTCATTTAAAAAATATTATCTGTGTATCTCGGTAGTCTGCTGATATTAGTAAATTTAGTGCAAAATTTATTATCTAGGTGCCTTATGTTCCGTGTACATTTTGCTATCTTTGCACGCTTGGCACAAATGACCCTAAAATCTATCACTTTGCTATATTTTCAAAAGTTTCCAACATAGAAGATTGAATTTTTGTGGGATGATCAAAACCGAAGACCTAAACAAAATCCGATGATTTGATCTACCGTAGACATCTTGATGACGTCACAGTTACGTCATGTATCCATTTATAATAGGTGTTTCGATGTTTTCAATTACCTTGAACATCAGTAAATTTTATATTTTCGATTTCCCATCATGTCGACAACAAAGAAACCGAAAACCCGAGTTCGATTGGTTAAGAGAGAGAAAAGTTATTAATTTTTGAATTTTGGCAATTTTCCCGCCAAAATTTGGCGAGAAATATTCAACACAGAACCATTTACAAAATAACTTCTTCATTCATCTTTTAGAGTTTAAAATATTTGTTTACGACAATCTAGCAATTAAAAAGAGTAAATCGGTACCCACAACCGTATGTTTTTAGAATTTTCGATTTTTGAGAGGAAATACTTTAAAATGCGCAGTGAAAAAGAGTAAACGTCATTACGACGTCATATATTTTTGAAAACGTCTTTTAAAAATAACTATTCAAGTATTTTTCGGGTTTTAAAGAGAAACTGTACTTACTGTACACTGAATAGCCGCAATATGGTCTTTTTTATGATTATTCCATTTAGAAAGCATGACTGATGTCAGACCCATGACGTCAGAAAATGTGACGTCACAGAAACTTCAGTTCTTAATAACTCAGCAAATATTTATCGTAGAGACTTTAAAATTGCGGCAATCAAAAACACATATTTATGTTGTTGTGATAACATGCTTTATTTCAAACGTATAGGTAACACAGAATTTGACCTTAAAAGGAGTCGTTCGTTATGACGTCACACCAACGTCAATATACAAACGTGTTTCATCCTAAAGACGTTATTTCATTTAAATATTAACATACGAAAATTTCGTTAAATTTGACAGCTAATTAAACAAGATGTGCTGGTTTATATATTTTTGGCTCGCTTTTAGTGATAGATTTTGAGGTAACTTATGCCAGGCGTGTTGGGTCTTAATTAGGATGAAACTTTATATAAAATTTCGTGTTCATTAGTATTCTTGATATAAAGTCTTCATCCTAATTTGCATTCTTTTGTAATGCCTTTGTGCCCCATATTCCCCTGGTACCGAAATCAAAGCCCTCCCCGGGCTTTTTAGAATGATGAGATTTTATCAGGTATAAAGGAGCATGCACGTGACTGATTTGCTTCATCTGATTGGACAAAATGCTCATTAATTATTCATGAGTTTTTGAAATCATGTTAAGAACTTTCTTTTGTGTTAGGCCAGATTAGTCGTATACAAATTCGTGATACAAGCCGAGAAGCGCCGGAACGCTATCTTTTGTTTGGAGATTTAATGATATACAAATTCAATTCGAAATCAATATAATTGAATATTATTCTATTCCAGTCTATTCTATCAGTCTGTTCTATTCTAGTGATTCTAGTTAAAAGGTCTAGCTAGTCTATTCTAGCTTGTCTCGTCTCGTCTGGTCTCGTGATTCTCGTCCGGTCTCTTGATTCTCGTCTCGTCTCTTGATTCTCGTCTCGTCTCGTGATTCTCGTCTCGTCACTTGATTCTCGTCTCGTCTCGCGATCCTCTCTCGTCTCGTGATTCTCGTCTCGTCTCGTGATTCTCGTCTCGTCTCGTGATTCTCGTCTCGTCTCGTGATTCTCGTCTCGTCTCGTAATTCTCGTCTCGTCTCGTGATTCTCGTCTCGTCTCGTGATTCTCGTCTCGTCTCGTGATTCTCGTCTCGTCTCGTGATTCTCGTCTCGTCTCGCGATTCTCGTCTGGTCTCGTGATTCTCGTCTCGTCTCTTGATTCTCGTCTCGCGATTCTCGTCTCGTGATTCTCGTCTCGTCTCGTCTCACGATTCTCGTCTCGTCTCTTGATTCTCGTCTCGTCTCTTGATTCTCGTCTCGTCTCTTGATTCTCGTCTCGTCTCGCGATTCTCGTCTCGTCTCGTCTCGTGATTCTCGTCTCGTGATCCTCGTCTATTCTTGGTGTGCATGTGACGTAATATAAAGCTGTAGATGTTCAGGTCTGTATGATGTTTTGCTCACGACTTACAGAGGCTTATTTGTGTCCCAACAATCGATCCTTCACGTGTTTCAGACTGGTCATCAAAATGAACATTGTTTTCTATTTAAACATATGTATTAGTTTGTGTTTGCTCGAGGATCAGGAGCTCATCTAGGGAGCTTACACAACATTTATTTACTAATGATTATGATATATGCTAATCACCTGTGTGACGTCAGTTGGTTTGCACATCTATATTCGTCTTCGTAAATAATACAAAATACAGTGCGTTTTTTTTCTAATTCTCATTCTAAATATGTCTTACTTGAGGAGCCCTGCTATCTGTCATATTTTTTCTCAAAGAAGCCTTGCCGTGGGCCATATTTTTACTTTAGTGAATATAAATGTACAAACCAACTGACGTCACGCATGTAATTAGCATATATTTAACGGCATTAAAAAAGTCGCATGATTTTGACAATTATGCCTGACTTTGACATGAAAAACGTTTATGTTCACACTCTACAATTTTATTTTTAATTACACAAAATGACTAAGAGAAGACTAAAATTTGATAAAATAAAATAATTTTTCACTTTATATTTGAAGTTTTGGCGGCCATATTGGATGATCAAGATTATCACCCAAGATGGCCGCCCATACATTTTACAAAAAACGTATCATATTTGTTCGCCCATAACTCTGAAAAGAAATTCTCTTCTGCTTCAACATTTGGCCCAGATATGTAGTCTTGCTCCCTCTTCAAGCTCAAGTATTTTATTTCATTTGGGAATCAAAATATTTGGGCTTGGTATATAACGTGTTACAAGATACAATGATACGGAGATACCAAGATACAGTGATACAGTGATACGGTGATACGGTGATACGGTGATACAGTGATACAGTGATACAGTGATACGAACATCTCAAATTTCCTTTTTTTTAAGCGGACGCGAAATGGCCCCGCTAAATACAGGTTTCTGTATGAAACGGACTGTTGTATGGGTCACTTGAGCTCTTGCACCCGTGGCGTGACGCTAATTTAACGGTATTATCTTTCAGCATGACTGCTTTGTCTGACTATTTTGTTATTTAATTTTAACTTTTGAACGTTATATACGCATTTAACATTGAACCACTTTATTGCCCTTGTTGAAGAAGGTTTTTGCAACACAAATACGAAATTAACGCTGAAAGCTTTATTCTCATTGGCAACTAGGTTTAGGGACGGACCATTTGAAAATAGATGGAGAGGGGGGCCGGTTTTTTTGTTCAAATTTTTTTTTACGACTTCTCAGTTGCTACAAGAATTTTTTTCTGGCATCAGAACCTTGCACGATTTTTTTAAGTTTCACCCTTGCTTGATTTTTGGGAGGGGGGGATTTTGAAAATTTTCCGCGATCCCGTTTCTCCGATCTAGTGAGATGGCTTTCAGAAGCTCCAACTCCAAAAATATTTTATGGTTGCTTTGTCGCATTTCGGAGGAATCGTATTACAAAACCGTGCAGGGGAATATCAAAATTCGATTTGGTTTATCATGCTTTCGGTGAAAATCCGACTAGATATAAGGGTAGATATGCGGGAAACACCGTCAAGAGCTCTATTTTTAGAATTTCCCAATTCCCCAACAAATTTTTGTTTTGCAGCAGAGATATCAATTGACATTGTGTAAAAATTCAGACAAATTGAATCAATTCTTCTTGAGTTAGAGCTATTTAAAAACTCTATTTTGGTTGAAAAGCGTAGAAAATAGCCCAAGATTTCCCGAAAATGCAATGTTGATTTCCGATCAAAGCTACGCGCCGCATCGAGAATATTTTATAGCCGGTTCTAGTTTTCTTATGACTTGGAAAATGGAAAAGACGAAAGGTCCTTGAGGGACAAAGCCAAAGCGAACACCTATAAATGACAAAGGAAGGGCACAGAACTGATCAAAGGCCTTAAATGCCAGTGACAGCGATTTGCAGGAGTCTGAAAGGTCCTGAAACAGCACGGCAAATAGCGAGATCGTGGTGTTGGTTTCAAGCGATTCAGAGTTTTAATATGTTTCCATCTAAGCTTTCTTGGAAACAAATCTTCTCTCGGCTGGTTCCTTTCTTCTTTATGTTCAGATGTGGACCACTCGGCACTCTGTCTGAACTTGTCGGGTTTTGCGAGGCTCGTAGTCGTTTGCATTGTTTGGCCTTGTTTTGCTTCTTTCCAAGCTAAGGGCATCCTGCTGGAGCTTAGCTCTGCTGGAGCTTAGCCCTGCTGGAGCATTTAGCCCTGCTTGCTTTTTGGAAGACATAAGGCCAACAACCCATGGATCGGGGCTGGAAAAACGTTTCTCAATAAACATGAAATGAATTTATGCTAGCTTTCGTTACGGGCGAGTGAGGACATGTCATGTGTTAACTGACTTGCTGTCAATCAAACATAACTTTTTACTTCCGGTTAAAAACTTCCTTTTGCCTACTGCTTTTTTTAAACAGTTTTTGGTATGTGAAAAATTGCTGCCAAAACTTAGGAGGAACGAACCGGAGGAGACGGCTGAAACTGATTCAGGCTAGCAAAATCTACATTTCTGTGGGAAAGTATTTCCCCCCCATTTTTTTAATTTTAAAGGAAATTTGAGATCTTCGTATCACTGTATCACTGTATCACTGTATCACTGTATCACGGTATCACTGTATCACTGTATCACTGTATCACCGTATCACCGTATCACCGTATCACTGTATCACTGTATCACCGTATCACTGTATCACTGTATCTTGGTATCTCCGTATCATTGTATCTTGTAACACGTTATATACCAAGCCAAATATTTGGGGGGGGGGAATTTCATTGGACACGATCAATAGTCTAGTAATTCTAGTCTAGTCTACATTGTGGTCTAGTGATTTTAGTCTAGACTAACGATTCTATTCTAGTCTAGTGATTCTAGTCTAGTATAATGATTCTAGTTTCGTCTAGTGATTCTAGTCTAGGCCTGCCCAGTCTAGTGTAGTGACTCTAGTCTAGTTTAGTCCTCCTCCTCCTCCTCCTCCTCCTCCTCAAACATTGTAATTTACCTTCTTCCTCTTCCTATTCCTCCTCCAGCGGGCACACCGCCTCCCGGTTAGCTCAGTGGTTAAGCGCCGGTCTGTTGAGCGGGAGGTCGCTGGTTCAAACTCCGGCCGGACCAACACTCAGGGTCTTAAAATAACTGAGTAGAAGGTGCATGCTGCCTTTACATATAATAGAGTAAACGGTTATACCTTCACGTCTTCTCGGATAAGGAAGTAAAATCGTAGGACTAGTGTCCCCAATTAGCTGCAAAGCTAAATACTTTGACACTTAAATAAAGTCACTTGCTTACTTACTTACTTACACACCCACAATATCGCCCGCCTTAACCCATGTGAACCCTGCCTGAACCCCTTGTAAACCCTGCCTGAACCCTATGTCTATATAAACCCTATCTGGACCCCATGTGAACTATTAGTTATTAAATACCTTTTCAAACCACTTGCGCAAAGCATGCATGCTTAGCAACGGAAATTTTGGGCATGATCTGTATAAGCTAAGAAATGGGCCGGGACGAGCATACTAAACGAGATACGAAAATTTTATTCCATGCTTAACAGATTAGTCCCCAGATCACCCCGTTGGCTTGTAGCGCATGGTCATCTAGATGAAGCGACCAAAGTTCTTATGAAATTCGGTGAAAAAGCCAACACTCCTGTAGGTCCAGAGGTATTGAGGGCCATGGTTGAGGATGTCAGAAGGGACCAGATTATTAGGGAACAAAACAAGAAGAAACACACTCCACTGGACCTATTCCGAACCCCTAAAACGAGAAAATGGACCATTCTGCTGTGCTACAACTGGTACGTTTAATCCTCAGGGTTGTCAGGGTCAGGTCTAATCCAGTATTGAGATGGACATTTTGGGGAGATGATATTCATAGAAAAGAGTGTATATACGTTGGGGTAGTAGTCTAACCTCGACCAAGAGAAAATTGCCTCGACAAAATCCCCTTGTGTTGTGTGCATTGTTTCGCAGAACCAGATATTTTGTGGGTTAGCCGATATTTCAAAGTCATTGACCAGCCTGTCACGTACCCAGAATCTTATTGGTGGGACGCAGGGAAGTTTTCGAAAGGCGAATGAAGGGCCTAAAGGAGCATGGGAAGGAAAAGGCGCTTCTCTTCCTTCCTTGCATGCTCGATTGCGCCTCATGTTCTCCCGCACGGTATCCAAGGAAGTAGAAGACAGACTAATAATCCGTTGAGATGTAAAAAGCGTTTACACTGACCCAGGTTAAAGTTATCGACTCGCTCATTTCTTGACCTCTTAGCACCATGTCTGCTGGGCCTGGTTAATTAAAGTTTAATCTTTTCCCAAAACTTACACGAAACGCCTGCATTACAGGCTATGGCTAAAAGGCGAAACTCTCCAAGGCTTTCCTCTCCTTCGGGTAAGGCAGGTCTGGATACGAAGTTTACTCAAAGGACAATCCCGTTAAGTCTAATCAAACATCGAATACCGCCGGAGCATCGCTACCACTCAAAACAAATATGTCCAGTAAAGGGCAAGTTGTTCAATTAAAATATCAACAAACGCCCATACAGTGAAAGCTCTAGTTTGCCGGTGCCTTAAAAGTGTTTTTATTTTTATTTTTACTACACAGGTTTGTGGTTGCGTTGGTAAACTTTGCCTTGTTTTTGTTCCTCACAAGTCTTGCCGGGAACATCTACCTGAATGCTACTCTCATGCGTTTCTTCCCTTTTGTTGGCAATTCTGTCCTATGGATCATGCATAAAAAGTAAGAACTTTTCAAATTCTTATTCAATTTTGTGACGTTTCAGTTACATCAGACATGGCTGGGGAAAGCAATTGAAAGGCGAAATAAAACTTTATTATTTCGGCTGGCCAAGCTTCATCAGGATTTACAAGTTGTGAAAATATGAATAACCGTTACAAATTCAAATATACTAATGTGGATCTAGTCTAGAAAACATAAGATGTAAAGTTACAAAGCGTGATATAATGAGTGGGCGTAATAGAGAACTAAGAATGCAAGAAAATGACGGATACCGGATTGACGAATACCGGATTTGTAGGAAGAACAAATACGGCGTAGTCTAAGAGCGCGGCTAAAAGGAATGCCACGTTTGGTGTGTCGAGAAGGCAAGACGAATGTTAGAGGTATTGGTGTTTATCAGTGGGCTTAGTATAAATATCTCTTTCGATGTTATCGTTATTAATAGTGATAGTTGCGTCTAAGAATATAAATGTCGCCTGTCTCGTCTATGTGGCTGGTGCGATGCTTGAGCGAGTGCGGCAGTCTCAAATTTAGCTAGGGACAGGTTAGCATACGAGGGTGCCATTCCTATCCCCATAACAGTACCATGTACTTGTAAGTAGTTTTCGTTGTTAAATTCGAAGTTATTCATAGTTAAAATCATTGTTATGCGATCTCAAAGTGTTTCTGTGCGCATAGGAAAGTCGCCTAAATTTAAAACCTTGTTCAGCAATCAAGTCAACACGGGACCGAAAGCATGGTCTGAAAAAATGTTGAAGATTTCACAAGAAATAGCGAAGGGTACAAAATGACGACAAGCGTATATCTCAATTTGTCAACTTTCATCTTTAACCCTTACTGACTAAAACCACATATTTCATTAAGGACACTTCTCAATTTCTTACATTCGTTTTGCCACCTTCGACACACCAAACGTGCCATTCCTTTTAGCCTCGCTAACGCTCTGAGACTACGCCGTATTTGTTCTTCTTTACATCTCGCACCAACGAACTCAACTCATTTATATACTATTAATTGTTTTTATTTACTATTGTTATAAGTGTTATTGTCTTACCACATACACTATTATAATATGGCAAGCTGGTCTCGCGGCGAATGGAAACATCTGATTGGTTCTTCGACCGTCCGGTAAATTGCCGTACGATCGCCGGATATAGGTATTGTTTTGGACCGCTGCGAGACTTGTGTGGAATTGTTTCCACATGAAACGTTAATAACGAGAAAGGATTTTGCAGAATCAAGACAATTTAAAACAACTGAAATTTAGCAGAACCTGCTACTTTGTCGGTTCTTCAAAAATAATTTGAAGTGAAATCGCGAAGTTGGAGACAAGCTATGTCATGCACGACTTCATTCCAGCGGAGCATTTCCTGACCTGCATTTCACGAACCAAAGCTTCACAACAAATATCATGAAAGGAGGCGATTTCCAACTCCCTTTGGAAGATCTTAAAACTCCAAACGATGCATGGGAGTATTCCATTTAACACGACAAGGAAAGTCGCCTAAATTTAAAACCTTGTTCAGCAATCAAGTCAACACGGGACCGAAAGCATGGTCTGAAAAAAATGTTGAAGATTTCACAAGAAATAGCGCTGGATTTTCCTATCGGCGACGATGATGACGAGTAAACAATCCTTAGTGTTACATTTGATTAGTTGAAGTTAGAGTTAACAAGTTTAAATACGCTATAACGATCCTATTTATTGTATAGAATCGGTCGTCGGATTTCCAGTGGTGTTCTGATGCTTCTTGTTGGCGCTTCATGTCTGCTGATTTTAGCTGTTCCAATTGGTAAGTTTACGTTATTTCTTTAAGATTTTAATTCCGCTACCTGATAGTTTGCATCCGCGGACGACAACTACACGTCACGTGATCGCTTTTGGCCAATGAGCGCCCGCCAAAATTTTGTGGTTAGAATTATAGAAACACGGCTTTCAGCCAATCAGAGCGCGCATACTATCGAATCTGTTTGATAAAATTATATAATAGAAACATCGAGCTCGCAGAGCGTGGAACATTTTATAGTGAATTAAAACTCGTATTACCTCCTTTATGAGGACGATACTCATTCATGGGCTTTTATCGCACGGCGGCCATGTTGAGTCCCAGGAGAATAAAAACCTTTGTTTTCGTCCGGTGAACTCGTTCTGAAACCAACGTACCAGTGCGAGGCTACCGGGAACAAGACTATTGTTTTATCCAAGATGGCCGAACTACGATAACAGCCCATAGGTCATAGGTTTTGGTTACACGATGGCGTTACGATATTAATCGATGTCTATGCTAGCTAGCTTGATTATGAACAATAGGGACATGTGGGTGTGTTGAGTATCTTAAGAACTGAAATTTTCTTACATCTAATTGGGTTTGCCATAATGCAATGTATTCACTTTCTCAACTTAGTACTAAAATTACTTTCAGTAGCTTTGTATTATTACTCTATAATAGGTTTTCTTCCGGTCCGTGCATTAATAGATTGATAGATGAATGACGTGATTATATATAGCCACAGAAAATTAACCATTAATTCATATATTGAATAAAAGGACTGTTATTGATCTAAATCACCTAATCTTGCCAAATCTTGCATCAACATCTAGCTGAATATCTCCTGATCTCTTCTGCGTCGGAAACTTCCACCGATTTCTCTCTCGGGTAATTTAGTCAATAATTACTCCATGTCATGCAATTACTTATAATAATACGAAGGAATAATATATAAGTCAATATAACTTTCCTAATCTGCAGACCAACCAATCATTAAATCAGTACTCGCCATCTGTGGATACGCCTTCGTAAACTTAGGCGGAAGTTGTGTATTTCTTATCACCTCCGAGTTGTTCCCGACGGTCCTAAGGTATGTATAGTTGTGAGTACATTTTTATCACTTGTATGTTGCGTAGCAATATGTTGCGTAGCAACTATTGGTATGGTTAGCTCACTCACTCACGGTGTTAGCAAATCGATATCATCGATCTTCTCGACGTTATTCAATCGATATTTCCCAAGTATCACATGCCTAAAATATTCATGCCTAGATGTCCATCCGCCGGTTCTTTGTTACTTCACCTACTACTTTCGGTTTATATATTAGCTATCCGCGCAACTATCTAACCCATGTGGGAGATGCATGTCTTTGTGTTTGGAGAGTCTGCATCACCAACTTCGACAAACCCCTTTATTCCATGTCGCTAGTAATTTTCACTAACTGACTTATATGAGGACTGAAAAGCTTCAAACATTATTAAAGATTTGCAGTTGTGGGACAACAGTCGACCATGTTAGCAGATCGACGGCAAACACATTGCGCTCTTGCAATTGTTGTCTAGAGATGTCTGGTCTTTGTGGACTCGTGAAATGGCGAATGACGTAAAAGTCGGATTACACCACCACAAAGCAAACAAACATATACACGACTTTCATAATGGCCGCCTCCTAATTTGCATAATTTGGAAGACCAATCTGTAGAGGAAAACTAATCCTACCACATGAAAGATCACATTGAAACTAGTAATAGTTTTGAGTTTTAGAGCAATGTGGAAAATTGCTGTTGAGCTATGAGCATTTCTAATGCAGAAAAACATGAAAGCGAGGCTTCTCATACAAATCTCTCTAATTTCAACTGGCTGTAACTTCATTGTTTTTTAAGCTACAGCACACAACTTTCACAAGTTCACTAATGTCGACATGCTCTTTCACATGGCAATGTTCATATTTTCTATACATGTAGATAAACTACCGAAACGGGAAATCACATATGTAAATTAGGAGGCGGCCATTATGAAAGTCGTGTATGACATTGGGTAATGGTACGTGTTTCTTGCAAACTTCTATAAAACCGTCGGCCCAGATCAAAACAAGATCAATGTAGCAAAACAAAATAATGAAATCGAATATCACGCTTGAGTCGTTGCTAAAATGTTTGATTTAATTTGCAGTCATTTCACTTATTCCGCTCGCTTCTTCCTCCGAACAAATTGTGCGCTTTATATCTACGGAATTTCAAAGGAATGTGTTTATTTTTTCTTTGGTAAACACAATCTAAGAGCCTTAGTATAACATATCATTTTGTTATTATCCGGCGTACCGCCACGCCGAATGGGCCTCGCATTAGCAAAACAAACTAAGTTGAAGTACGTAGAATATTATTTGTTTTATTATTTGTTAAAACAGCAGTGTCATAGCTGTTAGCCAGTGAAATTTCATTCGAACAAACAAGTTCGGGAAGATAATCTGAGATCGCATTGCATTTTACTAAGTACACCGTATAATACCTTTCTGCCGCAAGTGTCTGTAATTCTCCGGCTTTGAATAATTCAACAACTTCGCCGAGAAGCCAAATCAGATTGACAGAAAATTGACAGTCCCTGATCCTAAGTCGGCCGAGTTTATATGTAAAATCAACAGCGGATAAGTAAGAGATCGAGGGAATCTTGTAGCGCGCGGTGTGCGGTGATAATGTCGAGTAAAATCTATTTTTAGTAACCGGAAGCATCTGAAGTAAAGTACGAGCGCGCACGACAACAATCTCATGGTGCGAAAATATGTTGCCTCCATGAGATTGTCGCGTGCTCGGAAATTTGCATTGCCTGAGACTCAAAATGAAAATACCAGCGCTATAAAAGGGGAACAACTTCTCGACACTCAGGTAAAATGTCATAATTGTATTGATCATATTAGTATCTCTGTTTGTAATAATTAGCTTGGGCTGCCTGTGGATTTGGTTGGAGGGAATCCTCCGTGGAGTATGGATATTTTCTGAAACCACATATAATGCAATGCACTCTTGCTAAAAATATAATAAACCTTGTATCCACGAGTTCTCCATTGGAAGGCCATGTTGTAACATATATGTTCTCAGCCTTTGCCCCAACGGCATGAAAACTCATTGAGGGGGTTTACGCCTTCATGCCATTACAAGTGTAGACGAGGGGACAGTTTAAACGATAATATAAGTTAAAGTGCCAATGAAATGAAAACATAGATCCCGTTTTTATTTTATTTTATTAAATTATAGGCTCCCCTTAGCCTTTCTGTGTAATTAAAAATCAATTTGGAGAACACGAACATAATTTTATTTCGAATCGAAGTCAGGCACAATTGCCAAAATGAGGCGACAATTTTTAAGATATGATATGCTAAAGATATGCTAATCACATGCGTGACGTCACGGAGTCTGCACAGCCGACTGCAAGGCTTCTATTAGAAAAATTATGCCAATGATGGTGATAGTTCAAAGCGCAGATATCCAATCGTTGACGAGAACGTAAAATGAACGAATACCTATCAAGAGACTATCCTAGCTTTTCAGTGTTATAGCTTGAAATAGCTTGTCAAAGTATATTCTAAAATGAACCTGTAGATACCAAACTTCGTGTCTCAATATTAGTTACATCTGAAGTGGAGTTATTAAATCTGCAGTGTTAAACACCTCTGACCTATTTTTCACTTTCAACAGCGTCAATGTTTCACAAATTAAATATGTAAATATTTCTAGGAACACTGCCGTTGGTACAGGCTCCACAGCTGCTCGTGTTGGTGCAATATTGGCTCCTTATCTTGCAATGATGGTAAATAACAACTTTTATTCTATAAACTAGTGTTTTACAATGATTTCCAGCACTGAAAAATATCGTATCTGAACACGCGTAAAAATACGATAATTTTACGTGTGTGGATATCGCCTTTCAGCCAATCAGCGATGTCCACGGCATGCCCTTGCTTCGAACAACCGGGCTCAGGTCCAATTAAGTATTATTTATAAAATAAATAAAACAAGAGGCCCTGAGTGGCCTTAACTCGGGCCACAACTCGGGCCACCTAGGAATAGGTGAATACATGTACAGTCCCTGAAAAAAAGTTTTTCACACCGTACGGACCACATACGTTAGCATGTGCCACATGTGCCACATGTGTTTACCGCATACAGTAAAATGTATTCCACCACAAACGGTAAAAGCCATCCGGTAAATCACCATACGGTAAAGTACATGCGGTGCCTAAACTACATACAGCAAAAGCCATGTGGTGGCTCAACAACACACGGTAAAAGCCATCTGATGCCGTGGCTCGACTACATACGGTAAAAGCCATGTGGTGGCTCGACTACATACGGTAGAAGCCATACGGCAAAATACATTTGGGAATTCAGAATGTACATGTATGGAAAAATAAAATGCCTCAAATACTGTATGTAACGGTATCTCGAATTCTAGAAAACCTAGAATCTTGAACGATATCTCATTTGAAAGCGACATTCGTGTAGAATGTGTTTGTAAACTTGTTTCCGAAGCGATTTGAACAGAACCGTGAGGTTATTTTATTTTATCTTCAACCGCCCTGATTTGAAAGTTGCCGCTTAGAGATTATTCACAGTTGTTAGTTAAGAAAACTTCCCACAACCTTTTCTCAGTATCTCGAATTCTCGAATACCTAGGATCTTGAACGATATCTCATTTGAAAGCGACATTCATGTAGAATATGTTTGGAAACTTGTTTCCAAAGCGGTTTGGACACAACCGTGAGATATATTAATTTTATCTTAAGCCGTCCTGGATTGAAAGTTGCCGCTTAGATATTATTCACAATTGGTAGTTAGGAAAACTACCCAAACCTTTTCTCAGAATCTTGAACGATATCTTAACTCAAATTAAGTAAATAAAAAAAAACTCAAACAAAGCAAGTTAAGTTCAGGGACAGTGTTATGTGAAGTTTATTTATTTTAATTACTGGGAGCAGTTGTAATAGGGCTTTTGCAGAAAACAGTCATGTGCTGGTATGAACGAATGAATTGAACTTGTGATATCCATGGAAACAAAATGTTGCCATGGATGCTGGATGGCAAGGTATCTTTAAAAATGCTGTTTTAGAAAGATCGACTGGAGGTGGAAAATAGCATTTACAAACAGGTTTGGCTATAACACTACCGATTTCGTACAAGTGCCTTTAGATATATGAATTAAGAATTGTTTGCCATCTAGTACAACCATGTGATTGCATTCCTGCAAAACGTCCATTGCATTAGAATGTAAATGATCATGAGCATGAATAGTGAATCAATAGACCTAGTCAGCTTGCCTGTTTGTTATCCTATTTCAGACCATCTGACTTTTCTCTTGGCACTGATGCTTTTTTGTTTTTCTATATCCCAAGAGGAAATGTACCAATTTCTATAATTGGAAAACAGCACTGAATCCTCTGGAGAACTATCACGTGGTCTGAAATGGGGCAACAAACAGATAAGCTGACTAGGTCTATTATCTGGCTCCCCTAGTACAAACCATGCATGTAATATGCTAGAACTCCATGAACTACATGTATTCGCCTATTCCTAGGTGGCCCGAGTTAAGGCCACTCAGGGCCTCTTGTTTTATCTTAAGCCGTCCTGGATTGAAACTGAGTTGCCGCTTAGAGATGATTCACTCTTGTTAGTTAAGAAAACTACCCAAAACCTTTCATCAGTATCTCGAATTCTAGAACAGTCACCTAGAATATTGAACGATATCTCATTTGAAAGCGACATTCATGTAGAATCTGTTTGGAAACTTGTTTCCGAAGCGGTTTGAACATAACCGTGAGATATATTTATTTTATCTTAAGCCGTCCTGGATTGAAAGTTGCCGCTTTTTAGGCTGGTTCTCATATGATCGCTGACGATCGCTAGCGATCGCCGGATCGTCCAAATCACTCAACCGAAGGATCGCTCGCGATCGCTGTCATTTGTTCACATATAATCGCTGGCAAGTTTACGCGCCAGTGCGTGTGAGTTAGATGGACTGTCAAGTTCCCGATTTCTCATATTTGAAACTGACGCTTGTGCTCGATGTGCACAGCAAGCCAGTCTAGATTCATAAACTCGACTGGCATGGGAACAGAATCTCTTCCTGAACCCAACGGAATGTTCTTTCTCCGTTTGAGATATCTTCCATACGCAGTCGTGATATGTTTTCCTCTACAGCAGCCGGTGTAATGTTGAACGTTTCGCTGATTTTCGTCCACACATTCAACTTCTTGTACTTCTTGTACTTCTTGTGCTTTATAAACATGGATTGGAACAAACTTAAATGATACTTCATACATTTAGGTCGAATTATCAGAAGAATAGAGAAGGCTGCGGTGAGCCAAAGTGCTGTCGCCGCTTTCCCGCTCGCTTTTACGAGGCAGTGGAGAGTGGATGATAAGATCGTACATGTAGGTTATACTGTATTTCAATTAAAGCCACGGAGAGAAAATATTCAGTGCCTTAACTTTGTGTATACATGTACAAATGGCAAAAGCCATACGTTGCCTCAACTACATACGGTAAAAGCCATACAGTGGCTAAACCACATACAGTAAAAGCCGTACCGTAGTTCAACCACATACAGTAAAAGCCATACGGTGGGTCAACCACGTACAGTAAAAGCCATACGGTGGCTCAACCACATACAGTAAAAGCCATACGGTGGCTCAACAACATACGGTATAAGGTGGTAAAAGGTATGGAGTTTACCGAACGGAAATTAGCACATGTAGTAACCGTATATTCGTTTTACCGAATGACGTACGGTACTGCATACGGTTGAAAAACTTTTGTCAGGGACTGTAGTTCTAGCATATTTTTTGTATCATACATGGTTTGTGCTAGGGGAACTGGATAATTCTTGATTCACTACTGATGCTTGCGATAATTGAAGGGCTGTGTGCAAAAATGATGTGACTCTTGATCACATTCTAAGTTCTCCATCAAATTCTTTGTTTTTTTTAAAGGAAGAATTTAGAAGGTCACCAATAATCACCTATGCCCTTCAATTTATAAATAATGGATGACCTTTTGCAGGAATGCAATCACGTGGTTGTACTAGATGCAAACAAAATCTTAATTGATATATTTAATTAAGGCACTTGTATGAGATTGGTAGTGTTATTAGCAAAACCTGTTTGTAAATGCTACTTCGATCTTTCTAAAACAGCATCTTTAAAGATAGCTTGCCATCCAGCATCCATGGCAACATCTTTCCCATGGAGATCACACGCTCAATTCATTCATTAACAAAATATTATACCAGCACATGACTATTTCCTGTAAAAGGCCTATTACAACTGCTCCCAGTATTATGATAAATCAACTTCACATAACACTGTCTCTGAACTTATTAAAACTTGCTCAAAAATATTACAATATTAATTGAGATGTTTTTTTTGTATTTTAGAAAACTATTCGTTTTAGCAGGGTTACCAACCCATACTTTTCAACATTTGTAGCTTTTCAGTATGATTCATGGACTAATAATATTATTTTTAACTTCACCGTCCAAGCACAGGTGCTTTTGTATGTAGCATACATGTACATGTAACTTTTTCTTTAGCTAATAGTAATAGCTTATTTAAAATTAAATATCCCTTGTGAATATTTAAGGTGTGCCATTCTAAATGTAAAATAAAGCTGCATGCATGAGTGGTGACTCTTCAAATATTAGTGCTCGTGTTCATTTTCTACATCTTGAAGCAGACTGAAATTTATAACGAAACGTGATTTTGTCTCGTTTTTTTTCAATCACTGAGTCTGGGGTCGCCTTTCCTGGACATCTCACATTCAGACTATAACTTCTAAGATTGGTGTTATTAATAAATCCCGTCAATTCTTCTCTTGTGATAACCTTATCTACAAATATATGGAAACCTTATATGGGCATCAACTTATCCTACACACATTCACCCTATTTTTCTCTTACAGATAAAAGTAGTCAGAATTATTACCCATTCATCCTCACATGCCCACACACAACCATTATTCAATAAGCTTAAAGTGTTAACTGTTTCAAATATCTACAAGTTTCAGATCTCATGTTTCATTTTCTCCCATATTTATAATAAACAATTACCTGTTCCATTGTCCTCCTTATTCAAATTCAATCAGGATTACCATCAACACTTTACAAGACACCAGTCTGACATGCATCACTACTTTCACAAATACAAACACTAATACTATTAGATCCCAAGGACCCAACATATGGAATGAGATTCCCTTATCCCTTCATGAATCTCTACAACCATACAACTATAAAATGAAATTAAAGATCTAGACATACTTCCTTTCTCATTGATTTAATTTATATTACCGTTTCCTCAAGTTACCTAGTAATGTATTTACAATCTCACTCGATTATTATTAGTCCCTGTTTTTGAACGGTTTAGATTATGTGTGTATAGTATTTCTGCTGTGTACATGTAATTTATGTTAGCTGTGTAATTTAGTTTAGCCTGATATAATTCCTGTTTATACATTCTTCTCTCGTATGTATTTTTTTGTCTTCTCAGGCTGCAATGTAAGAACATTTGATCTAGCCAACACACTTTATTATTGTAATTGTATGATTTAATGACCCTTGTCAAATAAGCCACTGGATTCGACTTTACATTTATCTATTGTAAACAAAAAATGTATAGCTCAATAAATGTTCAAATCCCGAATTCTTACTCATGTCATGAAGTGACCGAGTGAAAGTGCCGACGCTGGCCTGGAACTACTGAGGAATCAGTCCATTTACCACTTTATTTTATGCCATTACTTTTAGGAGAAACGAATATTATATAACAACAACGCAATCTGGTTAAGTGTTATTTGTATTTTACTTACAAATGTAATTTCACCACTACACGTGCTGCATTGAGGAGCGCCAGTTAATGGTCGTTAATCCATAATCCTTTCGTAAAATGTGAGAAATTTCCATCCAAAGTCATCCTAGAAAAACACAACATCTTGCCATTTCTATCGAAGAAGCCTGTGGTTTCTGCAGCAAATCAACACGCTAAATTCCAATTCGATCTGTGGATTTAATAGCCGGGAGACTTTGATCAGCTCAGGTCGTCGTGTCGTATATAAAATCTCTAGCCATCTGGGTAAAAACACGGTCCTTCGGTTCCGACAAGACTAGAGCGCCAGTTGAAATATCCTGAGCCTGTTGGAAGGCTTTCCCACGAGTGAAGTTAAATAAAACATTAAACTGCTTACATTTGAGAGATGGGACTCCAAATTTGAGAGAAATTTCCTCGCGGGTCGCCATCTTGATTTTACTGCGTTAAGTTGTGTGAATAGATTAAGTAACACGTGACCAGCACAGTGCAATCTGATTGGTGAACTTGAAAGAAGGTGCAATCTGATTGGTTGCCGGCGCAAAACGGCGACACAAAAAATAAATAAAAAGAATAATAATAAACACTTGAGATTTCTGACTCGTGCCTCGGCCGAAGACCTGGCCCGAGTAATAAACACTTGCGATTTCTGACTCGTGCCTCGGCCGAAGGCCTGGCCCGAGTAATAATACATGGACGCTTGGAGATATGAAATTTGTCTTCTCGTGTTCAACTGGATATCTTCACTCACTCGTGAAATATCGAGTTGAACACGAGAAAGATAAACATATCTCCGCGTGCCCATGTATTATTCTCTATATATATATGTTAAAGGGGCTATGTCATGGTACTGCGCATGTATCGAGTAATCGCTCGGTTGGTGCCTGTAAATTGGATATGAACAGTTAAACTTCCCTCCCTCAATGCTTGAGTGAAAGAATTTTCAATATTTTCCCTGAAGCTAAGACTGTTTATATACACTGTTTGTTAGATATATATGCATAATTGCTTTGATTTTAAGCATCCCACATGGCCAAGAGGTTCGTTAGTTCATATCAAAATCGTTGGAAATAGCTGTTTCCGGCTAGGAACGCGAATGTAAAGTATATTACCGTGACACGTACAGCCCCTTTAACGCGAATAACAGCATCGCTCCTGATCACGTAGATTCTTCTTTGCTACAACGACAAATCAAACTTTTAATACAATTTCAACAACACATTTTATTACCAATGTTTAATCATGCATAAGTTCCCCTACCTGTAAAACGTGAGGTTGCTCTACATACAATCCAGCTAAGAAATGCTAGACCTCAATGCATACTTTATTGAGGCGCCTTCTTCTTCATGTGAAAGTCATGTTTAAGGCAATAGTTATAAAGTACGCGAAGGTTTAGAAAGTCACTGAAATATATCTTCCATAACAGGGTCATCTTCCTGGTGTAGGCTTAAGTTTACCGGTAACTTTATTCGGTGTTCTCGCTTTGGTGGCTGGTATCGTAACCTACTGGATCCCAGAGACTCTATTTGCCAACATGCATCAGACTATTGAGGAGGCAGAGGCAGCTAAAGATGATTATGGGATGCCTTGCTGCAGAGAATCACGCGCATTGGAAGAGGAGAATGTAAACTTTCAACAAGACACGAATGTTGCTCTTATACAGCAAGAGAGCGCTATGTGAAAGAATTGGGAATGTCTATTGGATATCAATGTTTAGTAAATATATACCACACAAGTGAATAGTGCTTTTCGTGCGCTCTTCCTGATCATGATTGGCTGCTCCGGAGGTGAATATCCTTTGTTATTCACCTCCGAGCGAAGCAGCGATCACCTCGCGTGAGTTTTTGTCCATTTGACAAACAATAAAATAACTATTTGGTTCTGGCTATTCACTTGTGTGGTATATACTCAGGGGTGGATTTAGGGGGGTAGGGTGGATTGGGTCGCTAGCCACCCCCCTTTGGGCTGGTTGGACTGGCCAAATTGCAGCATTTTACAGAGGCAATGCAATATATGACAGCCAAATAGATCCTGGATCCGCCCCTGATACTAAGACAATTATTCACCTCACTATGTCCAACACTATTCACCTCCACTTCGGTGAATAAATATTCAATAGCCCACGTTATGTAAGGTATCAAAAACTCGTTCTACGTGTTTGACCATTGGCATCAAGACACTAAGAAAGCTAATGGATCATGAGGGACGCAGCCCATAGAGATGTATTGCTTTCGAGGTGTTTTGATACCACGGAAAACTCACAGAACGAGATTTTGATATGACTTCTCAAACAATACCAGTATTCATAGATCATTAGGAAGTATTGTTTGCCTCGTATTATGCTGCGTACAATTATAGATGGTTTGCACTCAATCTCCAGAGATTCAAATGATAAAGGGCATGGCGGCCATGTTGGTGTACAGAACAAAAGAAGCTAACGAAGAATCTATTGTTAACTGTACACCAACATGGCGACTATGACGTCACGTGCAAAGGGTCTATTGATCACAAGTATAGACACGCTTGTGGAAATGACCAATAGAAAATAACAACGATAAGCATTGTAGTGTATGCAGCATAATACCAAGCAACCAATATTCGCTCCCTAATGATCTATGGATACAGGTATTGTTCGAGAAGCAATTTCAAAAACTCCTTCTGTTTCATCAGGATTCCAAACACGAGCGAATGTTTCACATCGCGCCACACGTTTCTATTGGTTGTAAGATTCACACATTGGAATTTCTATTGTATTTTGTGCACGGTAGTGGTTGAAAAAAGCTAACAAAGACATAACAAAGGAGGTCTCTGGGTTTCATAACCATTCCACTCTATTAACTATGGTTACAGCGCCAAGTTGAGAAAATAATAATCATCATAATCGAAGGGAAAAAGCATGACCAGAGCCGGGGACCAGAGTTTCTACAATATCCTGGGACAAGTATTTTCTAATTCTTGCAATATTCCGTAACTTAACATTAGCAGATTTACATATGGTAGCTGCATTGTACTCAGTAAGCTAGTTGTTATCAAACTCGTTAATTATTCATAAAGGAGATGAACTGCCTTCCAGATGATGTAGTATCGGCACCCAACCTGCTTGCTGCACTGGGGCATTAATCATTACAATTGGCTGCCCCTGACCATTGTTATTAACAGCCTATTATTAGTTTAAATCCGAAAGGAAATCACTGTGCGATAAGTGATCTGTTACCCTGGTTCGGCAGAGGTTTTCTAGAGAGAACAGCGGCGAAGAAAGAGCCGCGAAGCAGCGAGCTGCGCAGTTCGCTTCTCGCCGGCTGCTTCGATCGCAGCTCATTGATCGCCGCTTAGCGGGTCTTTCTCCGCGGCTGTTCTCTCTCTAGAAAACCTCAGAGGAACCAGTGTAGTGATATGTAAAACTGATACAGATTTCGCGGTCCTGATTTACGTAAACGTCTTCTTCAATTTTCTCGGCCAACATGGGTCTTATCGCCAAAATAACTGAAACTGGCTAGACTCTATACATCTAGGTCATCTAGACATTTGATAATTAAGTCACGGATACAGAATTCGCCTGTCCGTGAAAAGTACGGCCACTCATTCAGTCTGTATCTATTACTTCTAAGTTCATATACAACGCCGTTGTTTCTTGCCGCTTCAGAAGGGTAGCAACTCTCGAGGTCATAGCATCTAGAACGGAGGTCGTGGACGATGTTGTGCTCCTATAACTAGGAGTTAGGTTTTGTCCTTATTTAATGTTACACAACATCCATGTATCGATATCACGAATACTGATGCTTCGATATTGAGCGGCATAGTATACAGTAGATACCGAGAATTGGGAATTGGATCCAAACCCTACATACCCTGAACTCCTTCCACGTAGATAAACTGCTTACACTCACTAAGGTTGGATTGGAACCATGATATATATATACCAAAGCGACCTAGACTAGACGGCAAAATTAAATAGGTTGCCGTGGTCAACTTGAACATAAATGTCTATTAAGAAGGTATGGTTTCAGTTTTCTTTTTAGCTTAGAGTCCATTTAATTGTCAATTTAGAGTCGTGTTTTCTGGCCTGTATAATTTTATTCACTGTTAGTGGCTGTCCTCTCCCTATAATTATAATCACGTGAATTACAAGCTTGGGCTCCCGTGATGAAACACCTTAACTTGCTTTTATTTGATGTCGCCTTAGCACTTTTGTACACCTGGATGCCAGAGGTTCTACTGCCCTCCGTCTATTAACGGGAAAGGCGCGAAGCGCCGCCATCGAGGAGCAAAGCGACGAGACTGCGGGAGAACCTCGTCCCTTACCAAACCAAACATATGGGATTCATATGGGTATGACATGGGATGTACATGGGTCTGGTATGGGAACTATATGGGTTTGAGTTTTTGTTACATGGGATAAATATGGGTTTACCTACCATTCAGGAACCACATATGGGAAAAGTAAGGGTTTAAAATGATATCATATGGAAAATACATGGGCAGCACATCCCATATGAAACCCATGTATGGAAAGCATATGGGAAACAGATCCCATATGAAACCCATATGTATGGGAATTGTATGGGCAGACAGGATAATAGCCATACGGTTCCCATGATATGGCACAGATATGGGTACAAAGTGGAATTTGTATAAGGGCGAAACAACGTTCTCCCTGCCTTCTCGTCTATTCGCTCCTTCGCACTTAAACTTTGGCTTAGAGAGGCCAGTAGATCCTCTGGCACCCAGGGTAGTACTTTTGAGATATAGATTAGCTTTTATGTAAGGCAACATTTAAATTTATTTGTAACAGAGTATGTTTGCCTCATAGTGAGAACTCTGCTTGTTTTGTCACAGGAAACCCAAGCTCTGTTTGTGGGTTTGTATGAGATTTTTTAACGAGAATTTGGTTCGGTATCCGTTAGGTCAGAAATACTGAAATAAAATCAACGAAAACTTAGCTGAAGTCTTTATCTGTTCTTCATTGGGCTCTGTATGCAATTTCAGCGAGCTACAAAAGCTCGTCACTGTCGTCAAGGAGAGTACATGTTTCCTCAGCGGTAATCATGCACTCAACACTTTGCTTGGCGCAATTTTCTTTGATCCCAATTGATTCGAGTACATGTTTCCTCAGCGGTTATCATGCACTCAACACCGTCTCTCCACCCACAATTCCCTCTTTCGCTCTGACGAAGGGCTATAGCGCTTGAAACGTCAATTGCTACTTCGGCTTCACACGGCGGTTAACATACCTCTTGAAATCGACTTTAGTTTGGGGAGGGGGGTACTTACATAAAACATAGGTACGCAATGCATACTAGAAGGTACTTGCAAGATTGGCAAGTTCTTACAAGCTATGTGAGATACCTTTGGTGATAAACTGGACATTAACTTATGACAGTAATGAAGGCATACATTATTGCTAACTAGAAGTATTTTGATGGAACTCCCAGTGTTTATATAATAGCTGTAATGCAAATATTTTATTAGTATTATAACATATGGGATAGGTCTATTTATTTACATGACAAGTATTTCTTGAGAACTGATTTTAAAGCAATGCATGGTATCTAGTACACTCTTCACTACTCCATCCATTTATCCTATTAATTTGTATAGTGACAGATTGTTTTCATATTGTAACTGTTGCAATTAGTATCCTGTCATCTGAGTGCATTTTTGTGTAGAATAGCATAATGTGCAAATTAATTTAGGCTATATAATATCATTATTCAATGTTTGACATTCAGGTTTATATTTCCTTGAGGTGTTCAGAGTTTATATTTTTTACATATTCCATTAGGTATCAAATCATAATTCTTGTGAAGTTGTTAGAGTGGCTTGTTGAAGTCCTGAGAGATAGTTGTTTTATGTCCTCCATATATTTATTGAGCAGGATCATTGTTTTTGTTTTCTGTAGTATGTTGCCTTCTGGTTGACATTCTATGGCAATGTTCAATATTTCATTAGACACATGCAGCAATAGGCATAATTCTTCTGAAGTTGTTGGAGTGGTTTGTTGAAGTCCTGGGAGATAGTTGTTTTATCTCCTCCATATATTTATTGAGCAGGATCATTGTTATTGTTTTCTGTAGTATGTTGCCTTCTGGTTGACATTCTATGGCAATGTTCAATATTTCATTAGACACATGCAGCAATAGGCATAATTCTTCTGAAGTTGTTGGAGTGGTTTGTTGAAGTCCTGGGAGATAGTTGTTTTATCTCCTCCATATATTTATTGAGCAGGATCATTGTTATTGTTTTCTGTAGTATGTTGCCTTCTGGTTGACACTATATAATAGTGTTCAATATTCCATTAGACACAGCCATAGGCATAATTCTTCTGAAGTTGTTAGAGTGGCTTGTTGAAGTCGTGGGAGATAGTTGCTCGAAATCATTTGATTATTTGTTTCAATAATGATGAACTCAATATTCCAATAATGAAATCAATAATCGACTCTAGGGGGGCACACTTGAGCCGTTTTGACTGTAAGGGGTCAAAATAAGCTTGGGTCATGCCCATTTTGGTTTTTAGGTGTCAAAATGAAAATTCCAGATGAGCATCCCAGCCCTATTTTATGTGGGCGTCCCCCGGGGGGAGGGGTACTTCTAGAAATTTTGTACAGGGATGCTCCGACTGGACTCTCAGGGAGTACCCCCCTGGGCATAAATTATTACTAACTAGAAGTATTTCAATGAAACTCTGAGTAATAACAGTTATAATGCAAACGTCCTATTAGTATTAAACACATGGAATAGTTCTATTATTTAACTTGCATCACTGTATTTTGCGAGACTTGATTTTAAAGCAATGCATTGATTGTATCCAGTACACTCTTTCTACAGGCTTGTAACTTGTGTAAGAGGTGTCCTGATGGCAGTTTTATTAATCGCGAGTAGGCGGTTCTTCTACCACAAGAGCTGCTAATTCACGTCTTCGTCATTTTCTTCAAGAATAACAGCAAATTCAGGGAATACTTAAATCAGTGTGTTGTGTGTCAAACTCCCTCAGTCAATGCCACGTTAGAATCCATCGCCGCGGGGTATGTCGAATCTATCGTCCAAATAAGCGACTATTTCATCCAAAGCCATTCACAAGAGCCATTTAAATATTCCCGGAAAATATCATTACCGAAAATATGACCAAATCACGATAAAACTAGACTTAGAAATGAAAAGAAGAAAGCAAGATGGCGGAATGAGGAAAGTCAAAACGCCCCAGGCCTGGACCCAGGCCTCCGCGGTAAGAATGACCTACCAAATAGCCCACGCCACAAGGCGACAACTATAGAAGATACTTGCAAGCAAGTATCTTTTAAAAATGGGTATGTATGTGAGGCCAAGAGGCTCAAACCCTGACCCTGTTTGACCCAAAATCCGAGCTCCAAAACCCTGATTGCTCCCTTTTGGGGAAAAAAACCTGATTGCCCCTTCTTTAAATTGTTTTCAAACACGGTTGGATATATACCCCGGCCGGTATAGCGCGTACCGGGATTGCATGCAAAATACGGAACATTTCAAGTCGGGACGTGGCATTGGGTAAACAAATCAGCAGATGAAGTGCATAGATAAGTACTGAAGTGCGAATTAGCGGGGACCTCAGTGCTTGCATGTCCAGGAGATCAAAAGAGCGCAACAGAATGCCTTTTTTTAACAAAGTAGCTAAAAAACTGAACTCTAACGTAGCTGCCTAAAAAATACTGAACCCCGACCCTGACTGCACCCAAATTAAACTCAAATCCTGATGCTGATCTGCCCAAATCAGGTCAAAACCCTGACCATACCTGCTCAAACTGAGCTCAAAACCCTGACCCAACTCCGCGGCACATACATAGACATAGACATTTTTTTATTTGGAGTCTTACACAGAGAGTATATAGACTAACGTCCAATTAACCTTAAATTAATTGAATAATAATTACAATAATTACATCTGAGTTTAAATAAAGGGTTGTTTTTGTATTCGCACACATGGTGTGGTGCTATCTTATCTCGGCCTGGATTTTGACTCTATTTCTATATATATACGGCATACACTCAAATATGTATTTTGCTATTTCTTTCTGTATAGCTGGTTGTTTGATTGGAGGGTTAATAAGAAATAAAAATATATCATTGTCAGTCATTCGGTTCATCTTATTTTTAGTTTGCTTTTCTATACTGGAGAAAAGAATATTCCTTTTTTCACGGTATAGAGGACATTTTATCAAGAAATGTATCTCATCATCTATGCTTTTTTTGCATATTTGGCATATTCTTTCTTCGAGTTTTTATATGGTTTTGTGTACCGCCCAGTTTCTATTTCTAATTTTTTGTTACTTATTCTTAATTTTGTAAGTGCTATTCTATGGTTAGAGTTGGTGACCTGACTCAAGTAATCTTCATAGTTGTAGCTAGCTAGTTTTAAATTTTCGGCATGTCCTTAATTTGTTCTTTTGTTGTGGATCTTTTCTTTTGAATCGTTATGTATGTCACTTCAGTGACCATGTTTGTAGTTCAATGTCTCTTAGCCTCTTTCGGATAATGTTTTCGGTGGTTGTGTTATTGTAATATACATTATTCTGCCTATTAATCCACAGTACTCCTAATCCTATCTGATATTATCAAGGTTTTGATTTTGTAGCTCCAGCATTCTTTGTTGTTCTCATTTTTTATATCGGCTTTGAATGCATTGCAGGGTAGTTTATCTATACCAGAGTCACTTAATTTAAGCCAGAATTTAATGCTCCTACATTTTGCTTGCGTTCGTAACGGATATCTCCCTAATTCTGCCCTGCATGCATTATTACTTGAAGTTTTGTTGACCAGGAGCCATTTACAGAATTTAATATGCACAGCTTCAATCGGATCTTTTTCTAATGGCCCTTTTATATCCACTCCCCATAATTCGATAATTGCAACAACATTGCTCATCACACTTAGAATGACACGGATGTTAACCTTGGTTCTACTCATCGGGAACTCATAGCCATATCGTTAGGTCTGGGATCTTTTTGTATACTGTTGTATACGATTAAAATGGTATACTGATAATCAGTGTTACACGTATAGTCGAAAAATTGAAGCATGAAAGATCAGCTGCAAAGTATCGCTTTAGAAATATTTTACTGTTACGTGCTTAGTGATAAGATTTGAAGTCGTATGGATCCCTAGAGATCAGAATCAGCGAGCTGATTTTCTCAGTAGAATTGTCGATCGAGTTAAGAGAGAATCTTTCGATATGGCCCATACAAATTGGGATCCTACACATTTGACAGATTCGCAAGTATGAGAACAAATCGCTCGTTCTTCCTATTTTAATCTCATCCCCAGAGTTTTTAACTTATAGTTGTGCTACACGTGTAGGGAGTTTTATGTTGCCTGATTGGCCCTCTAGCATGTTTTGGCCATGGATACATAGTGGTACAGGCTGCCGTCGCGATTTTTTATCGATACCTGCTGATACTTATCGTATTGCTCCCAGCGTATCGGTTCACCTAACTTTTGTTCGGCCGTATTCTACGATTCGATGAAAGTAAGTACAGCTGTTATGTTATTATATTTTCATCAATAACGTATGTTATTTATACATTTTGTGTCCACTTGAACCCGGTCACAAATACGTTCACGTGTGTTATGTTTATACCTTGGGACCACTTGGACCCTTGGATGATTTTGTACCCTTAGTGATAATTGAAGGCCCACTTGGACCTTAACACGCTACGGAGCAATGCAGTGCTGTTCATGGAACACCTAGGTCCTCAACAGGACCACTTGGACCCGTGTCCAGCCAGTCTAGGCCCGCTGGGAGTCGTGATGCGCGACTGAATCATAATAGAGATAATAGTTCACTTGAACATAGTTAAGCGCAAATCCGAGTTTCTTTAGATCGGATAATTAGATAAATCCACTTGGATACTTAATCAATTACCGATATAACAGAATATCGAATTTATTTCTAGACATCGCAAGGGCAGCAAAGTGGACGGATGTTCGTTATTACGATGGCCCAGAAGGCTCAGTCCAATCCTATTTCTGTGGCTGTCCACTCCTCATTTTTCACAGTCCAGTCCTCCTGAGTGTCACAGTCCAGTCCTGAGTTTTTAGGCAGTCCAATCTCACTTTTTCACAGTCCAGTCCTCGTTTTTAGGCAGCCCAGTCACCATGTTTTTCGATTGCCCAGTCTTTGGACTCCATATCCAGGGCCCTCTTTCACCAAACACCTACGCGACCTGGCAACAACATCATGGGACAACGCATTCTCCCCGTTGAATTAACAATTATCCTGAAATGGCAAACACGCTTGGAACAATGATAATCGTTAATTCTACGACAAATCCTAACCCGAACCACTAACCAAACCCTAACCATCGGACGAGTTCACGGGTAAACGACGGGTTCTCACTCACCTTGAGCTAGGGTTCACAGGTAAACAAGTAGAGAAGGTAAAGAGAGGAAAGAATATTTTTTGAGCGCCGGCCTACTCGGACTCGAACCCCTTTGCGTGTACTGCAGTGTAGTGCAGACGACATCACTACTACACTAAGCCGGCCTACCGCCGTTCGGAATGTAACAAATGTTTATCTTTATCCTTGACTGGTTTTCAGAATGTCATTAGAATTATGATTATCGTTATTTCAAGCGTGTTTTCCATTTAAGGATAGTTGTGAATTCAACGGGGAGGTGTGTTGCATGGGAAGCCCTGGATATGGAGTCCAAAGACTGGGCAATCGAAAAACATGGTGACTGGACTGCCTAAAAACTAGGACTGGACTGTGAAAAATAAAGACTGGACTGTGAAACTCAGGACTGGACTGTGAAAAATGAGGAGTGGACAGCCACAGAAATAGGATTGGACTGAGCCTTCTGGGCCATCGTACGTTTTTCCTCAAGTTCTCCAGCTTTTGGAAACCATAAAAGTGTATGGTCTTTAATAGTAAACGCTACATAGAGCAGATTATACTGTCCTCGATTATTGTAGAATTTAAAATATGGTGTCAAGATAGCGATCATCTTCTGGTATATATTTGCCAGCTATGACTTTATCCGGTTCACTATTTCTTCAATCAATGTTGGAAGGTAGGAAAAAGTTGAAATACTTACTATGTTATAAACTGGGCACATAAATAGCAGGTTTTGAAGACGACTTTCCTTGTAATAGATTCATTGTTAACGGCAATTGTTGAAGCTTCGAAATTAAGATAACACCCAAACTTGTTAGGAAAGTACATCCGATAACTCCGGATATTATTATAACTATTCATGCCTATTTCGAAGAGAGTAGTAATCTAGTTGGTACTAGATCACTTCCATGTGTCTATTATCTTATGCTGGATTCTTCAGAATCTCAGAACTATTGAATATCAGAAATAATATAATTTTTCTTGAAGATCGTCTTACGATTTTAGTTGAATCAAGCAAAACTGATAAGTACAGAGACGGGTCATGGGTACGTCCAATAAGACATGCCCATACTATTATTTACCGCTGAACTGACCTTCGTCACGCTCATATCGCAGAGGAATCTTCGAGAATCTACTGATTTTATAATTAGATCTATTAGATATGACGAGGATTCTAAAAGTAATGTGCTCTCTAGATCTGAAAAGTACTTAGCAAGAGATATCTTAAAAGCTAAATCAGCGGAAGTGGGCATTGATCCGTCGGGTTATAGTTAACTCACAGTTTTAGATTCGGAGGTGCCACTTCCGCTGCGAATTTGGGGGGCAGATAGAAGTCTGAAAAAGTCAAAGACGGATACGTTTAAGACGAAGTAAAGTGTCGTTTGATACATTACATCATTATAATTTAATAGTTACGAATTACGTTTCATTCTAGTTCTGTATGCTCCTTCCTACCAATAATAATTAATGATATTATTATATTGTTGTACTGGTTTTTGTAAAGGGAGGACTAGAGCATAAAGAAGTTATTTTCGGAACAGAGTAGAGAAAATAACAATATTTAAACGCAGTCTACTTTGTTTACTTCATACGCAGGATGGTATTCTCTATAAGCTCATGATCAAAGGCACATCCCCATAGGACAGATAATGCATTGGTGTTCAGGAGATTAGTTCAGTATGCCAATGCTGAGCTCTTTTTACATTTATTTGAGACTACGGAAACAGGAAATATCGGTAGTAATTATATATATTTCCCAGTAACCGTACAATCAGCCTTTTATCTTGCCTTAATTCACATGTTTAGTGCCATTTCGGAACACTCGATCCCAGTCCTTTCCTTGTGGGCACGTCCCAGTCTTGCTCCTTACTCTTTCGGGCATGGTTACCAAGCTCTTTATTTCACTTTTTGTCAACATTCAAGGACAAGATGGCTGCAGATGCATGGGACATCGATTATCACACAGACGTCCACTCATCTAAAATACCAGAAGAAAGCGAGACAATTACTGCGATAGGTAGGGGAAGAAGCAAGCTTACTACTGATCTCAGCAAATTGAATCTTCCTAAAGCGGCGCTTGGAATAACGCAGGATAACGGAGATGGGTCCGTCAGAAGAAGGGGAAGAGGAAGGGGAGAAGAAATCAAGGCGCGTGCTCTTATGAATACGGGACCAGCTAGAATACCTAAATCGAAGCCGAGGAACTTACACTCAGGGTTACTAAGTGTAAGTTATCATTTTGCTTTGTTTGACTGACTTGCTTGTTTATTGAATAAATTAGTCAGCAGCCCGCTCTTTAATCTTTATGGCTATCGGGTGAACGGGCTTTGCCATTTTATATTCACCCACAATTCACCCGAAATTAATTGTTGAGCTTTACCACCAGAAAAAAACGCGTTTTTGTCTTATGCGGGTATCAGCGGCCATCCCGAGGGGGCGGCCCCCGGGCAACCCACGGGCAACCTAGGGGCTTAGCAGGGGATTTGTAGCAAAAACATGCCTCACACGCGGGGCATTAGAGCGCTTTTGCGTTTTCGTCAAAATACCCCCGGGACATACCCACGGGGTTTGCACGTAATCTACTGTCTCAACGTTCAGCGGTTTTCACCAGTTCTTCGATTTCTTTGTCCTTGAGGTAAGTCATATCATTCAAATTAAGAGATTAAATTAAGCCACCACTGTCGGAAGACAAAACAAAGAAATAAAGGATAATATTGGTATAAAACTATTAAGATTTTTGACACTTCTAAAATGCTTATATGTTGCCCAGGTTGCCCCAGGGGTGGGGGTTTTTGTCACAATTTTCTGCCCCACCCGAGGGGTTTTAGCATGTATTTGTCATGGCTGCTGTGACAAATGCCCCTGGGTGCCCGGGGGCCGCCCCCTCGGGATGGCCGCTGATACCCGCATTACTCTCTCTGAAAATATAGTTTAAAACCAGAAATGTCTTATGAGGGCGTCCCTCAGACCTCGGAAAGTCTTATCAAAAGTAGGTGGGTGTAATGGCCCACTCTATGTGTAAATTTTCAATGGGGGGGGGGGGGGGGCATACCCGTGGGATTTGATTCCATCCCCTCTTCCATGGGTGGGGAATTTGACATGATTTGGGATCCCGAGGGAGGGGCAGTTTGACGACTTGAGTTCATATTGACAGTGTTACCACTGCATCTTTTCCCTGGGAGGAAGGGCATTTGACACCAAAATATGTCAAATCCCCCTGGGTATGCTCCCCCCCCCCCCCCCCCTGGGGCTAAACATTGACAAGTGCATTATACAACACTTTACAGTGCAACTAGTTAGTGAAACTGGGGCCACTTAGGCAATAATAACTAAATGCACATTGCAAAATGAAAGTAAAGCATTCCAAATTATATAAATCCTGGCACATCCATTTGATTTTCTTCATTCGAAAGACTTTGACTTCAAAACTAGTCAACCAAATTTGCCTTTTACCGGATTGAAACTTGAGCAAGTCAAATTTTATGCTATTGTCTCGTAATAATCAACACTGATAAATGGCTGAAGTATTTCACCGTAAGTTGGAATGCTTTGTTGTCGTTCTGTGATGTGATTGGTTCTCATTGTCTAAGTGGCCCCGGTTTCAGTAGTTGCACTGTAAACATTATTATTATTTCATGTAATTAGCAATCATTTTTCATACTTCTTTCTGTCACTAGAATTTGGCATCATTCCCAACCCTTGAGGCATCTGCTGCAAGTACTCAATGGTCGTCTACCAGTAATTCACCAAAGACTTTAAAAAAATTGAAAAGTTCTTCTTCAAAGCAAGTAAAAAGCACACCAAAAGACTCTAGTTCATCTTGGCCTTCACTGACTAGTGCAAAGAAGACTTCCTCTCAGGCTATTAGTGATACTCATTCATTTGCTGATGCCTGTAAAGTAACTGATAGAAAGGGTTTTGAGGGCCTATCTGATTCACAGGTGACAATATCAGGGTTCAGTTTTAATTGTTTAAACCCACAAGATAAACCAGGGCTCGAAATTAAGAAAAAAAAGGATGCGTAATTTTACGCCCAGCTTAAAAGTTTTAGGCGTAATTCTCCAAAATTTAGGCGTAAATACCGAAAAATTTCAAAGTTTGACAGCTCCTGTAATGTAAACTATTTTCCCGCGCAAAGCCAGTTGTTTTGCATGACAAAAGGCTATGTTTTGCATGACAAAACCTATAGATAGGAGCTGTCAAACTTTGACATTTTGCGGTTTATAGTTCAGACTTCACATGCCAAACGTCGCCGCGTAATTAGTAAACTATGGGTTTCAAACTTGAAACAACAGACAAAAGAGTTTACATTAAACGCTTGCTTGCAAATGGTAGTAATTTTTTTTTAAAAAATCAGATAGTTTGAGATTTGGAAATAAGACTTGTCTTCCGATAATTTTTACCTTTGTAAGAGGATCAAGGCCTAAGTGGAAAACGTTAGGCGTAAAACGAAAAAATCTAGGCATATTTACGCCTGTATCGGGCGCAATTTCAATGCTTGTTTGTTTGGAACCGACAAACTACAAATTGTAATTGAAGGGCTGTGTGCAAAAAGGGTGTAAGTGACTCTTGATCATGTTCTAAATTCTCCCTTTGAAAACAAAGAAATCGAAGGAGAATTTAGAATGTGATCAGGAGACATTAATATGCCCTTTTTGCATACAGCCCTTCAATTGATAAAAGCAACAAGCTAAAGTTTCCAAAGTTGAACAGAATCAAGCTACCTTACATGTATATATTTAGCCATTTCGTAAACTGATGAAGAACTCAGGGACCTGCAAGTACATGTATGTACATTTCTTTGAATTAAAATAATAAACCCTGCCGCAACAAGAAAGATCACATTGAAATTAGTCTGTTCACTGAGTTTATGGATGTTTGGATCAATATCAGAGAGGTGGAAGCTCAGTATGGTTCAGGAGCTGCCTTAATCCCCCCAATCCATACTGAACTCTCTTATTTTTGTGATTTTCAAAAGTTTGCTATTCAGTTCTCATTTACTCAAACATCTAAGTCAAACTGAATCAACATACAAACTTTGATGTGATCTTTCATATGGTGGAGTTCATTTAAAAAAAAAAACATTTTATTCAATTAATTTTACACACTCATTCCCAGTCCTTTATCAGTTTAAATACAATTTGGCTAATAGATTAATAATATTATTGTTATATTAATATAGTAACAAACAAGGTTGTTTCTATTATACATATTTATTTTAGAGTCAAGCTGCATCAGATGGGAGTGATATTGTCATTATTAAAAATCTACCCAAGTGTGTTGTTGAAAAGGTTGGTGTACGGTACATCTTATTAGCCACTTTAGAAACAAGTCAGGAACTGGGACCAAGTTTGAGAAAATAATCTAGAAATTAGTAACTTTACTGAGTTTGAACAATAACAACAAACAATACTTTATTTACCCACGTGTCAACTAGGAGCTATATAACTCGTTAAAACTTGAATGTGAACTTAAAAATAATAAAAAAAATACAATATATATATGTGTATATATATTCTATTAAAATTTATAATAAAATCTAATAAAATGTGTTTCACCCCTTTATTAATAATAATGTGAAAAGTATCCCCTCCCACATTGCAACCAACCCCTTCCCACAAGAAAAGAAACACCCCGATGGCAGCCTCCCCCCCCCCCCCCCCCCTCCCAGGAAAAATAAGACCAACACCCTCCTCCATAGACAATTACCCCAATAATTTACCCTAACCCCTAACGTAAAAATACTATCCCTACTGTACCCCTGTAAAAAGTATTTTCTCCTGAGCCGTGACGTGTCTGTTAGTAAAAAGTAAAAGCAAAGAAAAAAAACTGTATCAGTTCTTTGTCTGAAATTAACAAAATCTATAAAACTAAAACGAAACATAAAATACTACTATGCCATATTAAGCTAAGTTAAAATCAATAGATTCTATGAAGAAGATAATATACGTTTGATATTAAACATATGACATGATTTAAAAAATTGCTAAAATAAGATACAAGTCATGTAGAAATTGTATGCCAGAATGATACAGCTACAGTAGCTAGTAGACACTTGTTCCCCCTTACTTGATACATTTTTCTCTTACTTTAGCGATCGACTCATCAAAGCTTGCCGTTCAGTTTGTATTCACCCAAACAATTGCAAACTTACTAAGTACTTTTCATTTCTACATGTAGGTATTTGCTTTTTCACAGAAAACATCCCCAGCCATATATTTGTTATACACATGCAGCTTCCATGTAATAAATGGAGGATATTACTGGGCTGTGCAGAGATACAGGTTTTTTCTTTGAGTGGTGATCAATTTGTCATAATACAGGAGTGAGCACACTAGTGAACACATATATTACATGTATACACATTCACTGTGCATGAGGATTAGGATAAAAACTGAAATGTCTTTCAGATTTACCATTAAGCTACAATGTATAAATTCCCTGGTTTTTATATGTGCAACATGTACACAACATCACAGCCATTGATTTTTTTTATGTGTGTAAAACCCATGTTTTATGGCTTATGAATAATAAAGTAAATTTTATATCCCTTTTGATTCTCTATAAAGACTCAAATTATCTGATATGCATAAAACTCAAACAGCTTATTGTTATTGGCTTTGGCACTTACATGTACAAATGAGAGCCTCTCAAATGTTGAACTGGTAAAAACAATATAAATATTTCAGGACCTTGCTGAAATCCTTGAACTGTATGGCGATGTCTTAGTGTGTAACATTGAGAGGGATAACAGTGGGGACAGTCTTGGAACAGCTCTAGTCAGGTAAAACATACATAATGTGCATTTTCTTAAGGGGCTCCAGCATGGGTTGTAAATAACTCGCAAAGGTGAGTTTGTGAGGGACAGTTGCACCTGTACCACATTTTGAAAAACTGAAAGGTGGCCCATGGGTTTTTAACATATTATAATTATAACAATTAACAAACTTTAAGGTCGCTCATGACAGAAGGAAACTGCAGTCCTTGCATTATGATTTCTCAAAGATTAATTAATTGATTACATTGTACATGTTTAGCCTCCTCCGCAGGCAACTCTCTTCGGAAAAAAATTCGGATTTGTTTAGGATTGGGATCCCTGTGGCGAGTGAGACGAAGAAAACAATTGGGCTTCCTGTGGTGAAAATGGGGCAGAATGTAAATCCAGCAAATTTGAGCTATTAAATTATGTCTCTTGATATAGTAATTTACCTACATGTACATGTCTGACTTATTGTACAATGTAGAGCTTGACGTACAGTAGCTTGTTTCTCTAGCTGATTCCACAGGCTTTATACATTATATATTAGCTTTGACCAAGAGTATTGGTCAACATTAAATAATCTGTTCCAGGCTCTCATGATCAGATGGTGGAAGGGGTCATTTTTAAAGAAGACAGGAATAGGATAATTTATTAGCTAATTTATTGACACTTGACCAATATGTCTGTCAAGTCTTGAGTCTCTGCATGTCAATATATTGGTTGAGTGACAACTGAGTATTGGTCGAGATACATACATGTACTGTAAGTTGCATTCTTGATTTTAATGAAGATTTTGGGTTAAAAGGGGCAGCTACATGTAGCTGACAATGTATTTATAAGTGTCTAGTCCTTCCCAGAGAAAAGCCAATTCTGGTAGATTATTAATAGGCACTTTAAACAACCAGGATGGTGACGGCAATGATGACGGGACGTAGAAAAGTGTTTTCTCCCGAAATTTGGTGTCTACTATTTCCCTTGTTCGCCTTGAATTGTTTTTCACAACCAGATTTTCGAAAAATTTGATGAGTATAGAGTTCCATTCACGCCGAACGGAAAACAGATTGATTTACTTTCTTACATTCCCCGGGGGGGTGACTCCCATATAAAAGGGGTAGGGATGCTCGTCAGACATTTTCGATTTGACCCCTAAGAGGTACTAAAATGGGCGTGGCCCTAGCTTATTTTGACCCCTAAAAGATAATAAAAATGTAAATTGCTAACAGCTTTTTTGTTCAATGGACACCCGACCCCTAAAAGGTACCGCTTTACATAGAAATGTCTGTGTTTGATGGTGGATACCCTAAGTGGTACCAAACTCCTGATTTTGACCCCTAAAAGGTACGACGAGCATCCATGTACCCCTCACATAAGGGAGTCCCCCCCCCCCCGGGTTACATTCGCGTTCTCTTTAAAACGTACACTTCGGGATTTTCACGTCATGTGGAAATGTAGGTGACTGTGTGCATCTTCATGTGCAGTTATTGTGTTTTGTAAAATTTTAAGGCTATTGTTTTATGCCGTCGTCGTAGACGTTGCCGTTGTGGTTGCTTGAAGTCCCTAATATGATTGTGTATACATTTCTACATGTATGTGTGGGTGGCGCAGTGCGTACATGTATGTGCTCGCCTCACCGCTATGTCCCGGGTTCGATCCCAGCTCGGGTCATATGTGAGTTGAATTGTTTGTTGTGTTGTTCTTGCCACGAGGGTTTTTCTCCTGGTTCTCCGGTTTTCCTCCATCCTCAAAAATCAACATGTGAGCTTGAATGTAGCGAGTAGAGAATATATGAGTGTAGTGTGAGCGTGTGTGGAGTGAACCGGTATGGAAGAGCCCCTCACGGGGAGTGCCTGGTTGTAAAAACAGTATTTATTATTGTTTATTTATTATGTGTACGTTCTAGAAGTATAAAACTTTATTTAGCATTAATTATCAACTTGATAGCTCTAGCTGTTATTAAACCAGTCTCCATCAAAATTGATTCTATTTTTTCATGCATAGAATGGAAAACAGAACTGATTGTGAATGGATCATTAGCTGCTACAACAACCAGGAATATCCAGGTGGGTAGAGCAGTGAACTAAGTACCAGTTTTTATTGCTGTTGTATTGGACCTTTTTTATGAGAAGGTTTAACGAAGGAAAGAGGTACAACTAAAGCGGCTTACAATATCAAAACTACATTTACTAAAATGATGGTGTATTTTTTTTATTGAATTGGTGAGATTGGTTGCCATAGTAACACCATGGAGGTGTATGGTTTTGTCTACCAAAATGACCGAAGAACTTTCATTGCATGCTTTTGAAACTGCATGTTGACAGGAATTTTGTGTCACAAAATATTTCCTGTTTGCAGGTTTTACCGTTCTTGCACAGTCAGAAAACCCCTTTCGAGCCGCCTTAACAATAATTCAGGCCTGTCGTTAGAAGCCAGCTACTGGTGATTATCGCCAGTAAATGTGATAATCATTGCTGGCTACTTAATGTTAAACTTACATGTACATGGTACAAAAAGACTCGCTATATTTTTCACAGTTGTCTAGCAACTTGAAAACTTAAAGTGTAATCAGGTCAAAATGTTTTATCATAGAGTGGTAAAGTGACAACGTCACAAAACATAAATTTTCGCTTCAACAATGTTTGAACACTGATTCTGAAAGACCACCGTGAAATAACTTTATACACCAAAATGAGGCAAATTGGTTAAAATGCAACTGAGATATGAGCAGCTTAATAGGTGTACATAATTTTCTTTAAAGTGCCTGAAACGAAATTTTCGTCATTAAAACTTTTGAAATGAGGAAGAATGGTGTTTATTGCTTGTCGATATCTCATCTCGTTCCAGAGATATTAAGGTTTTTAGAATATGCAAATTAGACGATCTGTGACGTCATTAGATGGACACAGCTGTAAGGACAAATAACAAATGAAGAATATATCTGCAAAATGTCGGTAAAAACAATTGAAACTTTGCACATGTATGGTAACGATAAAGTGTCCGAAGACTACTGCAATGTGCCAGACGTTCGATCAATATAACATATGGTACAAGGGAAAACGCACATCATTATGCAAATTAAGATGTTACCATGGTAACACTCTAGGCCCCAGGCTCATTCAATGAGGAAAATAAATTTCCTAATTAATTTTATCCTTTGCCAAACACATTATTTCTACTGTGGTCATATCAGGTTTGGAACAGTGTAAGCATTGTATGCAAGTGGCTTAAAGTGAATTATTTTGTATAACAGTTATACAAACTTCAATTTTAGGTTCAAGGTGAAAAGAGCCTGGGGCCTAGAGTGTTACCATGGTAACATCTTAGTTTGCATAATGATGTGCGTTTTCCCTAGTACCATACATGTGCAAAGTTTCAATTGTTTCTATAGACTATTTGCAGAGATATTCTTCATTTGTTATTTGTCCTCATGGCTGTGTCCACCCAATGACGTCACAGATCATCTAATTTGCATATTCTAAAAAAACTTTAATATCTCTGGAACGAGATGAGATATAAACAAATGGACTTTCAAATGGGATCTTAATTTTAATGACAAAAAATTCGTTTCATAGGCACTTTAACAAATCACTGTATTTTCAGCTCGAAAATACAGTGATTTGTAAAAGAAAGTTATGTATTCAGCTACTCATATCTCAGCCGCATTTTAACCAATTCGCCTCATTTTTGGTGTGAAACATTCTTTTGAGTTGCATGGTCTTTCAGTATCGATCGACCAAAATTTAAAATTCAACTGACGCAATATTGCCGGCAATTGCTTTGAAAAGGGGATTGACACACGCTGCAACATTGCACGCAACATTGCCGGCAATTGCTTTGAAAAGGAAATGCTTGAAAATCATAAGCCTAAGGCGCGCGATTTTCAAGCATTTGAAGTGTTCTTCCAACATTCCAAGTGCTTTATTTCGCCAGTAACACGTTGAAATGTGTAGTCTATTGCTCAAATTTCACAAGATTACCAGTATCGACATGCTCTTTCACGTGGTAATGTTCATGTTTTCTGTACATGTGGATAAACTATTGAAACGGGAATACGCAGTTATGAAAGTGGTGTATGCTTTCAACATGGTGCAACAAATGTTGGACCGATGCATGTTGAACCAATGTTGGACCGATGTTGAACCAATGTTGGACCGATGTTTAAACCGTTTGACCAAGGTATAAATGCTATGTATAGATTGCTTTCGCGTATTATTTGTTAATTATATACATGTACGTGCATATCATGATATAGTTCCATAATCTATATATCTATCTATATATATATTTAGGTTCATCTCAGCTACTGAGCTGCAGGTTTCTAGTGGAGTAGAACATCACATACATGTAGCTACAGGACGAGAGTATCCTAGATACTAGAACCCCACCACGCGCCAGCTACGTGCCAATACAAGTGCTGATGACTTTATGGAGCGCCGCACATATGGACCTGCCATCTACCAGTGACACATGATACACTCCACTCGTTTTGCGTTGCCTTAAAATGCCGGTCTTCCATTAGGGCCAGCATGCTTGCAAACATTACAAGTTATTACATGGGTTGAAGCCATCACATAAATTACATTTAATGTTGTAGATTGAATCCAACAAGGATTATTATCTAGACCTAAGCAATGTTGGTGTAAACCCACCCTTCCGTATACACCCTAATATAACCCTAACCCTATGATGCACGGTTAAACATGTGTTCCCAACCTATTCAACATTTATTGACAACAAATGTTGAACCGTGTATCATACCATGTTGAATGTTGAAAGAAGCGAGTCAGCATGTTAAACGATGTGGCAACTTGTTGAATGGAATAGAGCATGTCTCTATTTCCTGCAACATCGTTCAACATGTTGACTTGCTTCTATCAACATTCAACATGGTATGATACACGGTTTAGCATTTGCTGCCAACAAATGTTTCACATGTTGGGAACACATGTTGAACCGTGTTTCATCGGCTTTAAGGATAAATACGAACTTAAACAATTTAAAAGAAAATGAAGAATTTATATTTTAATAATCACTCCTTCAGCTGAGGACCGAACACTACTAACACTGTACACCTAACTATTTAGACAACGAGCGAATTCGCTTCTTTTTTTTTTTTTTTTTTTTTGCCACATTGTATTTCATATCAAATTTCATTAGCAATGTACATTAATGACACTATTGTTCTGAGATTGCTTAGATTATAATCCCAGTTGGGTTCCAGAGGCGATAGAGGAGAGAGAAGGAAAATAAGAGCCTCTGGTGTTATCCGTTGAGAATCCACTTTCAAATCAAGAAAACACGTCAAACCGGTTTTGCTGGGCCATTTAGTAAGCCAATGAAAATTACCGTTACATCAAGCACTCACGGTTGCGCCTGGTAATGAGTAGATTACCCAATCCAGGGTCGAGGTTCAAATTCTGAACCTAATGTTCGCATGGAAGTGAAATTTTCAACGAATAACACCAGAGGCTCCGGCTTCTTGTTCTTCTCTCTCTTCGCCCAAGGGAGCACGGCAAACTTACCTGTTTTGTTTCACTCACGATCTCTTCCAGGTTGAAATTCCTTTATTACAATGCGACTTTCCGCTGACCCTAAATGTTGGCACGCACGCTCACGAGGACCGAACGAGTTCCGAAGCGGAGATCGTAACTCGTTCGGACCTCGTGAGCGTAAGCGCCAACATTATTTAGGGTCAGCGGAAAGTCGCATTGTAATAAAGGAATTTCAAGGTGGCGGCTAAACCAAGGGGTTTACCTCGGTGTAAGAACCATTCCCTAGAGACCATGCCGTCGCGCGCTCGGCGAGTAGTCGTATTACAATTATAGTGTATTGAATACTATAATACTATAATTTATGCAGCTACTCATCATTAGTGGATATAAATACGTGAAAAAAACGATTGCCACCAAGCGAATTCACTCGTGGTCTAGCGGTTAGGGTAGGGTTGTCAGTCGTTCTATAAATCTTGTCTTCCTGGGTTCGATTCCTACGCTGAGCGCAGTGAAATTTTTTTTCAAGTAGAGGCTCCCCAATTCCTTGTAAAATTTATAAGTGCCGCTTCGGGTGCTCGGGAAATATTCTAAGTCTCAAATTATTCATAGTTAACAAAGGGAGTTTTGTGATGCAGTCTGTGAGGTTGTTACACCGAGGTAGAGCCAAACCAAGTCTGCCGTGCTCCCTTGCTTCGCCGTTTATTTCTCCGAGCCTCTGGTAGCCAGGGTAGTTCAATCCAAAACGTTAAATATGATGTGATGGCTTCAACCCGTGTAATGTTAGCGAGCCGGCTGGGTTAGGGCAGAATTAGTAGTCAACTCACTAATTTTGGTTGAGTTTTATGCATTCATAAAAAAACTATTCCGGCTTGTTGAAAGTTGCATGCATCTATAAAATATAGTACTTTTTAAAATGTCTGAAATTGCTAACTTGCAATCAACCTCAGAGATTCAAATGGCCATGTTGGTGGAACTAACAAGACAACGGCTAACGAGGATTTTTTTATTAAAGGGGCTGTGTCACGGTAATAGGCTTCGCGTTCCGGGCCGGAATCGAAACAGCTATTTCCACCGTGTTTGATATGAAGTACCGAACCTCTCGGCCATGTGGGATGCTTAAAATGAAAACAAATATGCAAAAATGACCAACAAACAGTGTTTATAAATAGTCTCCTGGGAAAATATTGCAAATCCTTTCAATCAAGCATTGAAGGAGGGAATTTTAACTATTCGTATCCAATTAAAGCCACCAACCGAACGATTACTTGATACATGCGCAGTACTATGACATAGCCTCTTTAACGGTCCAACATGACGGCGATGACGCCAGAGGCGTGCAACCCAGCAATAATGAGTTATTTTACAAGTTCGTACATGTAGGGGTTATGGCACTGCATCCGTTCATTCCACTGAATTGTAAGTTATTATACAGTTTTTTGCAAACATTCACAAATTATACTTATTCTATAAACTACAGTGTTTTACAAGGATTTCTACGACTGAGAAGTACCATATCTGAACACACGTAAAAATACGATAATTTTACATGTGTGGATATCACCTCTCAGCCAATGTTCTCGCCTTATCGGGCAATATAACTGATTCAGTATATAATATTGTGCTTATTGGTATTGTTTATAAAATAAATAATAAATGACCGCATTTTGCCATAGATATGGACTCACTCGTAAGATATCAAGTTGAACACTCGAATATATTTAATTCCATATTCCATGATTTTCATGACAGATGGCCCCTATTTGTCTAATCAACAATAAATAAATAAACGCTTTCCTCTGGGTCAAACATGCCTGCAAAACAGCCAGCAGTTGTACTCTTGTGTATTTTGTTGTATTATATATTGGAGTAAGCCCCCACTATGAGTTATACGTTTAAAAAATATATCTTCGCATGTTATATTTTCTACCTTGTCATTCCTTTCGAAAGGTAAAATGGTCTGTTAATCGTCGTGGTCGTGTTATTAAACGCATTTACCGCTAACATGTAGCTCGATAATCTTCCACATTGCCCTCTGTCGACTTAGTCCTACGATTTTATGTCCTTACCCGAGAAGACGTAACCGTTTACTGTTAAACATGTAATGTAAAGGCAGCACCTACTCAATTGTTTTGAGACCCAGAGTGTTGGTCCGGCCCGCGGGATTTGAACCTGCGACCTCTCGCACAACAGACCGCCGGGCGCTGAACCACTAAACTAACCGTCTTTTTACAAGAACTAATGAGGTTAACTGGTTAATTACATGCACTTTATTATTATGGCAATTCAGAGAGGTCTAAAAGAGGTCGAATGCGGCAATCTGATTGGTTCGGACTCTGTCCTCTGCCAATATCCCTTTATAATTGATCAAATATTTTATCTCGCGTGTTATTGGTTGAATCATAACACGTGGCCTGGTGCTCGCTCATCGTCTTTTTGGGTGGGGGGGGGGGGGATATATAAACAACAAGAGCCTAGGAGTAATACAGTACTGCTCGAAACCTGTATTCTGATTGCATCATTATACTGTAGCTCTAGTTGTTTTCGTACTGCACGTTCTAAAGGTTAGGGTGTTTTGTATTGTTGGGTAAGCCAATGCTGTGGCTCGTTCGAGCGGTACAGGCCGGCTCCAGTAGTCTCAGCCTAACCACTTCTGTAACTGTAAGTGACATGCATGATCAGTACCTGTACCTGATGACAACCTAGTTGGGTTCCCTGTGGCCTCGGGGAGGAGGAGGAGGGGGGCACCTTCAACAACACCTTCAAGGGATAGACCCTTTGCACGTGACGTCATAGCCACCATGTTGGTGTACAGTACAGCTCGGTACTAGTACTTGATTTAGAAAAATAATCGACAAGTGATCATTAATCGAAGCAGCAAAATAATAAAAGGAGTGGAGGAGTAAAAGAGGACATGCACAGATTGAAGCTAGTGCTCTCCGATGTCGCATCGATCGGTGTAAATAAGCAGCTTTAGTTGTATATTCTCGGCTTTTATTTAGCGTTGTTGTTCGACCTTGCGGAGTGCGAGGCTTGTAGCGATCGGTACTGCAGGAGGTGCAGTACTTCTCGCTTGATTTAATCAGTCCTTTTCTCGATCACTTGCTTTGTTGACCTTTGTTGTTCGACCTTTTCCAAGCCATACGTTGTAGTCATTTCAGGGAAAACCAAAGGAAGATCTCTGTAAAAAGCTGATTTGAAGAGTAGTTGATATTCGATCTTCTTGTTCTCTGGTGACGATTTAAAGGCGATTTAAAGCGAATTCTACTGATAAATTTTAACCTTCCCCAGTTTAGATGACCCGCCAACCGCGAGTGTCCCAAGCAGTGTCGAATATGATTGCTGATCCTGTAAAGTAAAGTAAAGCAACTTTATTTTACGTCGGTAACTCGTGACAGTCTGGTGAGACTGATAAACTTGAGGCCGACGGGAGACCTACGATTTTACGTCCTTATCCGAGAAGACGTGAAGGTCTAACCATTTGTAGTTGTTTCACAAAGGCAGCACCTTCTACTTAGTACCCGAGTGTTGGTCCGGCCGGGGTTTGAACCCACGACCTCCCGCTCGACAGATGTTGAAATAGGCTAACCCGGTAAAAAACAACTTGGAAAACTTGACTCGGGCCTGCCCACAGGCAGCCCGCATAATAACCTATATTTGTGGCGTGGACCTGTTATTTATCAGCTGGGAAGTCTGTATAGAGAAAAGCTGAGCCCGATGCTCGGAACAGTTTCTCTAGATACGGACTCTCAATTTCAGGCAAAATGGTTTCAAATTTTCTTCAAAGATGAGGCCGGACAACACAAAGAACACGTGAATGAAGTTCAAGATCTTTTAATACGAGAAATCCCGTACATTTACTATAATTTCTCGGGAATTTCTAAACATCTCGTAGTGGGCTTGCGATATACCTGTGTTATTTTTGGTCATATAAGTTATATGTATTGCCGGCACGGGATGAAATAGTTTCAAAACCGTGACTTGATTTTTCTCTGTTTTCGGCCCGTGTGTATATACTGAAAAATGAAGTTACGAGTGGGATATGAACAATTATTCACCGAAGTGGAGGTGAATAGTGCTAGATGTTTACCGAGCCACGAGGTATATATCACCCACTTTTTTAGTATATACCACACAAGTGAATAGCCAGCACCAGAAGTCCATAATGGTTATGGACTTCTGCCAGCACCAAATAGTTATTTTATTTTCTGTCAAATAGACAAAAACTCGCGGGGGGTGATCGCTGCTTTGCTTGGAGGTGAATATCCTTTGCTATTCACCTCCGGAGTAGCCTGATTTTCAGACGGTACGAGGTCGTCCGTTCACTTTGACCTCCCACCTCGAGGAAGTGAGCGGACGACCTCGTACCGTCTGAAAATCAGGCTACCTCCGGAGTAGCTAATCAGAACGCGCGAAAAGCATAATTCACTTGTGTGGTATATACTGATTCACGCCGGTTATACCACTCGAAAACAACTGTAGTTTTTTTAATTCAGCGAAGAGAAAAACTAATACCATGCCAGCACTGGAAAGAGCACCTCAAAATTTGCCAGACTGACAAGTTTCAAAGTGTGTCGAATGTGTGTTGGGATTTCTAACTTTATTTCGCGAGAAGACGCGCAGTATTCGGGCTTCGACCCGCTTCCCGCGCGTGGTCCTTTAGTCTCGTGGAAGACAGATGCAAGGATCCGCAAGCCCTTCTAACCGGTCTGCGCGGGGCCTGAGCCCGAGTCCCCGTCCGGCGCGTTTCTCACCAAAAAAAAAAGCAGGTGATTCGAACCTTGCGTGCTAGCTCAGTTAAATCAGCTCTTTAGTCGATTCCTTTTAAACTTGTCAATCTGGCTAATTTTTTATGGTTAATATAAAAAAAAAACGCGTGTTGGTGTTACACTCCCATTGAACGCAATTCAAGTAGCTATCGAATATAAAAGTTTTAAAAACAGTTAGGCCGTTTGAAACACAGAACTTTTTTCATGGCCAAACGCAATTGAGACAAAAGATAATTAGGCGGCTTCTTTTGAACTAATTAGGTTCGGCGCATGCGAAGTTCGACGTCCTGAATCGGGCTTTGAAGTGTCTATGAAACGAATTTTTTTTTGTTTACAGTTTTAAGGGAAAATTATTTAAAATTACATAACTATACACAAAAATTGATGTAAAAGAAAATTTCAAATGGGGAAAAAAATTTCCTGACCCAAAATCGTAAATACCTTTGCAGTCGCTTTTGTTTAGAGTTTGCATATGAAACTTATCCCATGATACAAGCGAGAACATTTGCTCTTGCTACTGCCCAGGCCAGTGCGGACAGCTTATTTCCGTATTCCGCATGCGTAATGTTAATTTCGTGCATAAAAGATAGACATTCAGCGCGTTGTGAGCCCGCAGCATTGGCAGTATGTTGCTCCTCGAGCACTTCGTCGACAGGAAGAACAAGTATTGCAAGCAGATGCAAATTTTCGTTGTCATTTTGACCACGGTTATTCATTACGAATGTGGGCAAACTATACATCAAAACGTGGGAAATTCAATAGACTAATTGAATTCGGTTGTAGGTTTTTGATTAGTTCTTTTCCCAGCCTTTTATAGCCCAGACTTCCCTGGCATATATGCCCAGAACGCCTTGTATATTTTGACTCAGCCGGTCGAAAACAATATATAATTGCAAATTGACCGCGGAAAATAAGCGTTTGTATTCCGTAGGTTTTTTAGTTTTTTTCTTTACGAGGCATAAAATTAACAAATTTCAAGAAAATTGCGATTTTGGCAAACAGTTGATGAACCCCCGGAGGGGGCGTGAGCGTGACTCACGTCTAGTGACCTTTTGTTAAACGGAAGTTTGATATGAAACAAAAGCGCGTGCAAAGGTATTTACGTCACAGGCCTAATTTACATGCTTCTGACCGAGCGAAATTTGTCCCATGAATTTTGCCATGTTCGACTGAGCTTTTGCATGTTTGGAGGGTAGGATATTCAGTTCTAACAACAGATGCCGATAACTTAAACCTTGTTTCATAAAATTAAGTGAAAACAGTTTTCGTTTTATAGTCACTTTAATTACTTCGAATGCGCAGATCCTGGAGACGTAAAAGAAACCATATATACATGAAGGAACGGGGGGGAAATGAATTCCTTCAAGCGGTCGTTGAGATTATCCCCTTATCAGGGCGAAAAGATCCGATCAACGTTGCAATATTGAATATAGATCGATAGATATCGCATTGGGTACTGTGATCAATTCGTAATTAAGCACTAATCAAATTAATTATACAAGTCTCTGTATCACAGAATACTGTTTCACTGGTTAGCTTAGTTGGTAGAGCACGGTACAAGGAGGTCGGGGGTTTGTGAATTCAGGCCGCGTCCTTGAGCAGGGAGGTACAAGCCGTTGGCCTTGTCTCCTATAATCTATACGAGGGGGACGTAAAAGAACCTGTTGTGTTATTTCGAGAAAGAGTAGAGGTCGTCTCCCGACACAACAGCCTGGTATCTGTGGTATTCTGAGATACTAACAATCGCTCATGATTATAATCTGCACGGCAGCACATTGCGCCACAATAGCAGTCCGTATCACACGAGAAACCTAGTGAAGCGCATATGAATATACTCATATAATTTGCGCTACATAAATGAATACTTTTTAATTGATGCCACAGCCAAATACTTATGTGAGCGAGTAAAACACCTTTCCAGATAAATTTAGAAAATCAGGTTCAGAAAATGACGAGTTTCGTTTAATTTTCCCGTTTGGTGGGCAAGGATTCTTTTTCAACAATTCTCGTCCCTAGACTCTTCATTTCGAAGAAACAACAGCAGGTAAAAAAATTGTTACCTCTGGGTAATAGGTTTGTTGGTATTAACATTCCATGCATAGCGTACATCAGTCAGTCACTAGCGTTCCAGATTTCGACGGGATACTTGGCGATTCACTGGACACTATTTACTTAGTCCTTTTTCCACCCGACATTCCCCGAAAGGCCGACGAAACATCCTTCTTCGACGACCCGCCGAGAGAAGGCAACGACGACAGCAACGAAGATGGAGACGATTCCTGTCGGCTGCGCGAAGGACTGCTCGTTTGGTGGCGATTGTTTTTCTTAGTAGGTGATAGCAACGGGAATTGCCCGAAACCGCTGAAGGACGAATCACCCTCGAACTTCTTTTTGAAATTCGTCCAGTGTGATTGCGTTTCGGACGCGGGTATTCCACACTGCTCGACATTTGCAGTCATACGCTGGTGTTGTCCACGTACCTCTTCAGTCAATTTCTCGGTTGTCCTCTGAATGCCCGTTTCTTGAGGCTGGTCGTTCATGTGTCTGGCTTTGTTTTCCAGTTTTTGCCTTGTCGACTGGTATCCTTCAGATAGTCTTTTGCTGTCCAATTTATGAGACATCGCCAGAATTTTAAGCGTGGACGCGGTAAAAAAATATCAGTGTTCCCTGTGAAAATATCTTTCGCGAACTGAAAAATACCTTTTGATAGTACCGCTTTTATACTTATTTGTGGACGGCCCGCTCGATACCTTTCATATCAGTCGGCATTAGACTTTAGCCAATCAGAACAGCTTGAGGACGTAGAATGTTTTTCATGGCCTGTACAGAAACTAGTTAGCAATTAAGGCATTGATCAATTGGCTTCAACGGCCATTAACAAATTAACGGTTATCAGGATAACCCCTTCCAGTACACCAATCAAAACGGCCTCACTTCGTTTACGATGCCTGGATAAGTTCAATAATTATGATGGTTAGTTTCGTGTATTTAGCATGACAATATCAATGGTCTGAAACTTCAGATTGCTCTCTTGTTCTACTAAACAAGAAGTAATTCGTATTGTTTTGAAGTAATACATCAATGGCTTCCCCATTAGAACTGGCTTTGTTAGTCCAACAGACTTTCACAACTCAGCACTCTCGTGACCATCATTCGTGTTCCAATGTGCTTCAGGTTAAACGTTGATTAGTGGTTCCAAAGTATGATTCATTACGCAGTTGGGGGTAGGGAGATGCGAGGCCAATCGTGGTCAGGTGTGGAACCGCTGTTTTACAATGTTTCTATCTTTGCATTGTACGATGTTATCTTAAGTATGGAACACAGGGCTTGTATTTCTGGCGAAATGTTTGGGGCAGACACTGATAACGTTGTACCAAGTGCGTGAAAGAGCGTGGGAGTTTTGTATAAGTTGAACGCTAACTTGTAGAATACATTATTGGCGGACTTTGAACGAACATGTGGTATTGACGGTAGAGGCGATAAGTCTTACAGATGTGCTAAATAATGATCACAAATCCTGATTCATAGCTTTACCGATAATTCATAATTCAATTAGGCCATTCTTCTTCAATCCCTTTTTATTAACTGCGAAAATTAAAGCAAAATACAAAGTGTAAGGCATGACTTATGATACTAGCTATTAAGGCCGATGGAACTTCAAAGTAATGCATATACCTATCAATAAGCGTTGTCGGAACTGAAAATAAAAAGAGACAAGCTGTGACTAATTTGAAGAATATGTGAGACACTAAAACAAAATAAAACATACTCTATTCCACAAATAACAACGATATGACTTCATTAGAAAGACATTCATCTCGGTCAACTGAAGCCAGATGGAACACAATAAACTCCCATAATTCATCTTTGTCTCACATTTCCTATTTTCCTCCAACGTTTATTTAAATATGTAAGATTCGCTGTAGTGTTTACTTATCGTATTACGAGTCTTCTTCGATTTACTGGAAACTTTAACGGCGTCAAAACCCGACATTCTATATTCTAGATGACTTTATGGAGGTATTTCGTTATCAATAGTTTTTGCAACCTATTTCATTCTTCCAATTTTCTACCCACGCAATGCGAGTCGATCTCATGTCATACTTAGCCTGCGTAGCAAGCGTTTCAGTGTTTTTTTTTCGGAGCGTAGGAAGACTTTTTCGCTATTTTCTCCGAAAAAAAACACTGAAACGCTTGCTACGCAGGCTATGTCATACTATGCTCATTCGCATTTTCCGTAAATGGGGGTTTCACCGGCATATTATTGTGTGTACAACGAATACTTATAGAAAAAGTCAACATCTTGTCACGCAATTTATATTTTAACTATTTTTGTCATTCAGTCATATCCAAAACTTAATGTACTACGATCAATACTACGATGTCATGTTATGTTAATCGATTGTAGACAGTCTTGAAGTGAGCTCGTAGCCAGACCATGCATTTTTTTTACCGAGGCACTAAACGCCAAGAAATAATCGCTTCATAAGAAGTGAGATGCATGGAAACACGGATAAAGCGCACACAGGGATATATTTGTTTCACTGCATTGCGCATTATACCTAACAGCATAAAATACTATCACATAACAATGATGATTTAAATGATGATTTTTTTACCGAGGCTTCCTCGTACTGGCTACGGGCCTGTCCGCAAGTGTTAGTGTCTCAAAAATGAGCATCCTTTGGAACTAGGAAAAACTTTCTGACTAATATGCTTAAGTTGTGCTTATAGTTTACACTTTTGGCTACCCAGTTGATTTTGGGCGTTTCAATGAGCTTTACTGACTCCATGATTCCCCTGGCACATTATTGAATTAGTAGCGTATTTTTAGTTATGCCGATTGTTAGTTGTATCTGAAACAAAATATGAAAAAGTTGGGAATCTCAGGACTAATTAGACAAGTCACTGATTGACACTGGAGTTTGTAGCCTCGACATCATGTTTGTAGCCTTGGCCACTTCAGGAACAGGCAATATCTACCCAGCAGGAGTACCCAAACTAAATTGGCATCGTTGACAAACTTTATCAAAACATCAAAACTATTCAACCTTATTTGGTAGAAAATTAAGGAAAGAAAAGGAGATAGCTCCTCAAAAGTTACCCAATCTAAGGACTCCCGCGGGTATACTGTTTGGCCCGATAGCTTAAAGAAAGCCAAGAATTGCCGGCTGTTGTTGAGAGTGGGTGTATAACAAGACGTAGAACAATCTAATAAAGAATCACAGAAGTTGAAGATCCGGAAAGGCCTTCCGAGTCTTTTGTATCCAAAAGTTACAAAGGAACAAAAAAAGACAATGGCTCCCTTCCCTACCGCCACAGAACAAAAAATACACACCTTACAGAAGTGAAATGGCGGCCATACTTTCCTCTACAATCATATATACATCTATAAATCCATCTAAGAATTTAGCATGTACATGTTGCCATCTTAAGTAAATGAACAAAAGTTAAAAGCGTAGATGTTGTATATTTTTCAATGCGAAATTTACACTATATTTCGCGCCATGTTTGCACCCCTTTCAAAATGTCGGAATTAACCGCGAACTCGTCTATTATCCCTTTCGAATCCCAACTAAATTGTCTAAAATAATGTCGGGGATTTTTGGTATGTTGCAAGCGTATTACAGATTTTATCCCTTTTCAAAGTGAAAAAGTAGTTTTTGATCCCATTTTGATATGAGAAACCAGGTCATAAAACCTGAACGAAAAATAATTTCAAAATTCCCCGACACAGTATTTGAAAAACGGCTGTCGTGAAAATTTGAGGAAAAAATGGACAGAACGCGAAAAGGCTGGACTTCAACACAGTTCTGTTTTTGGTGGAAAAGAAGAGCCGAGAAACAGCCCGATAAAGGTTTTCGATTTATTTCACGGTTGCCTAAATAGTCCCGCCTCCAAGGTAATCTCATTAATATTAGCCAATCAGAGCGATTCATGTTGTGTTCAGAGGAGCTGGCCCAGAACACAGGCATGCCTGACCGAGAAGAGAGAAAGCTATACAGTTTACCGATGCCCGATACTTGTACAGAAACTAGTCAAGTGCATGACTAGTGTCGATTCCACTTTCATTTCAAAAGAAACACTCTTTTTAGGAGTACAGCAAAATGGCACCACAGTAAGCGAACAATAGACCAGTTCGCGGTTAATTCCGACATTTTGGAAGGGGTGCAAACATGGCGCGAAATGACAGTGTTCATATGGAAATCCGATGCGAAATAAAATCCGTAAAATCGAATTTCTGATACAGTACAAACTTAAGGTACCAGGTAAAAGATTATTTGATCGAAATTTGAGTGAAGCGTTCAATCGTGTTTTCAGCTTTCCATACATTTGTCTGTTAAAAACGAGTCAAATGAGTCCTCGGGAAAATTTACAGACAATGTATGGAAAACTGAAACCACGCAAAAAAAGCGTTAAATTAAAAAATGTTTTAGGAGCATGCACGTAAGTGATTTGCTTCTTCTGATTGGACAAAATGCTCATAAAAAAAACACGCAGCACAGCTACATCCCTCAAATTTCGATCAGTTAATCTTTTACCTGGTATCTTATGTTTGTATCTGAAGAATATTTCAGAAATTCGATTTTACGCATTTTATTTGGCATCGGATTCCAATACACTGTATTTCGCGCCATGTTTGCACCCCTTTTAAAATGTCGGAATTAACCGCGAACTGGTATGATTAATATCAGAGCAGGGAAAACCATTGAGCACTACTCCATACAAGTGTACGTATCACATGTAGCTGTTCAGTATGTCACATTCTAATTTCATCGCGCTGAAGCAAAACCGGCGAACCTTTAATAGCTTCCTGAATTCTCTTAAAATGTTTGATTGATAGAAGATAACAGTACTTTATTGCTGGATTCTTTGTGGACTTTCGGTCATTATTTGTCCTCAGAACTTTACACCCGCTGCCCGGTGAAATTTCCTCACAAACTAAATCGTGCTGTTTTTCTCTTTTCTTCTTCTTTTTTGAATACCACCAAGAACGATCTACATTTACTGTTTTGGTTATTGTATTAACCATAGTATTAACCATTGTATTAAAATAGAGTGGAATGGTTATGAAACCCGGCAAACTTCAAAGGGGCTAACAAAGGCGCTGCGATTTATGTTGGAAGGGGGCAAGACAAAAGATTGTGCAGGTCATAGTTCATTACCTTCCCCTGAACGACTGAACTCACACGTTTCTATTGGCCGATTGATTAACACATTGGAATTTCTATTGTGTTTCGTGCATGGTAGTGGTTGAAAAAAGCTAACAAAGACATATAACAAAGAAGGTCGCTGGGTTTCATAACCATTCCACTCTATTAACTATGTATTAACGTAGAAATCTTTACGAAGAAAATTACAGGAAAAGATGCCCAATGAATGACAGCAGCTGTCAATCATTTTTCGCGGCTTTTTTCACGGGAAATCAGAAAGTCGCATTATCAAGGCTTTAAAAATATATTTTTATAGTTTGAGTTTTTTTTGTGATGCTAGATTAGGGCTTTTCGATTTAGAATTTGCGAAAAAATCGTATTTTCGAAACTTTCCAATTTTGTACCCATAATATTTATGTGCCGGTCATCTACGTGCGTTTCGTGAGGATTCTTGATAATAGTGTAAGAGTTAATTAAAAATTATGGTTCAACAAATTAGAGATAGCAACCACAGACCATGTCAACGAGAAATGGTCGGCTTGATTTGATCGCCGTAAAGACATACAGGTTGATTAACTTTGTTATTAGTTCTTAAAGGGTTTGAATTGTTACAGAAAAAGTCGACTCATTAACTTTGTTATTTTCTCGGATGTCAAAATAACTCGGCTAAAACCATTTCCGGGTAAACAATCTGAGAAATACTAATGCTATACCCAGTTCCTGAAAGCCCGATTAGCGCTAATCCAGAGTTAATTACCATGACAACTAATATGTTTTGTTGAGAGTTAATCCAGGATTACCGAGCCCAGCTGAGAACCGAGCCCAGCTGAGAACCGAGCCCAGCTGATAAAAGCAAAGCCACTTCAAAGATGATAAGAAATTAATAACTTTCTTGATGAATTGGATTCCGATGTTATTTGCAGTTGCAGGGGGGAAATTGACAGTGGTCAAAATACACCAATCACGGTGCGTTATTTTATCGCGTTTTTGATGACCTGCGCAGAAAACGAGAGAGAAAGGCGATGACCGCCTAGTCAACTACAAACCTCAGGGGGAGGTTCCTGGGGATCTGGAACCCCCTTTCCCTAGAAAAAAAGCCCTCTCCCTCCTTTTTCCAAGCCGGAAGAAATATAGCCTTCTCCATAATCAATTCTCCAGTGTAAAACAACGACATATCTAATTACCCTATATCATTATGACGTCACGGCTTGTTTATGAGGAGGACAGAATCGACTTGAACAATAGAATTTTGAACTAAATCTGCTCTGCTGAGAAAAAAATAACTTCGAATTGTCTGGTTTCCAGATATCAGCCGTATCAATGTTTATCCCACAATATTTACCGTATTTGGTGGCTGTCACCGCTATTCTACGTTCTACAAAATGCATTTCATAGCGATTTCCTTTGTGTTGTTGCTGTTTTGTCCCCCTCCCACGACCGTGATCCTTAGCGTTTAAACAATAGATTGTTTTGATTTGACGTCATAGTGATATAGGTCAATTGTGCACTCTTTCCATGGACTTAATATTTTCATCACAATATTTGACTGCAGGGCCACGGCAGAACCGCCCTGGCTGGTCCGGGCCACTTCTTTTACCGAGTGCGTTTCTACAATCACTGATCTGCAAAATAATTTGAGACACCGCTCGCTTTAGGCCTTGTTACATGACCCCTTTAGCAGGGACAACTTTACCGATCGTTTATACAGTGGAAAGCTAACCTCACCGACACATTTTTGATTCCAAGAATCGCATCACAGTGCGCGTGCTCTGTGATCGATTTGCCGAGTTGTCCCGGTTAGAAGGGACAAAGTGTTTATATGGCGTATTGCATGATGTCGGAAAGTTGTCGCGGGAAAAAGGGACACCCTTCTCGCCGAGACGAGATATCCCTGGGCCAGGGACAACCCTTCTACCCGGGACGAGTTTATCCACAATGTAAACAGTTACTTGTGGTTTACAGAGAAATGTATGGCAAGTTGTCCGGCCTCCCCGGGTAACTCGACCAGAAGGGTTATCCCTTCTACCCGGGACAACTTTCTCCAAGCCTCAACTGCTTTAACTTTGTGTCCAGCATTTTTTCTTCTCGTATATTACATATTTTTCTCGACTGTCTCATCATTTTTGCAGATGATTGTCTGAGAAGCTACTTCATAAAATCGGCTGCAGAATCTCGAGAAATAAAATAATTACCACCAAACTTGGCAGGCTCTTTACGGTTAAAATGTACATCTTGTGTATTCTGCTTGATATCCATCGCTACTTAATGACGTCATGAATATAATATCATTTGCAGCATTGATTGCAAATGACAGTAAATAACTAAAATGTTTTAGAAGTCGTAAAAATAATTACCTTTGCAGTATTGAATGAAAATGACAGTAAAGTACTTAAATGTTTTGATAAGATGACATAAAAAGACGATTTCTGCAGAAGTGGCGCTACAACGGTTCATCCCACGATTCACTCTATTGTGACGTCAGAATGACGTCGTCAATTGATGATTACTAAACCAATAGCCCACTTCTGCGATATGCTTTACTTGTCACGCACAAAGGTTTCAATACGAGGCTCCGTGCTAAATTAAATTTATTATTTTCTCTGTCAAAAGAATTAATTTAATTTAGCACGGAGCCTCGCATTGAAACCTTTGTGCGTGACAAGTAAAGCATATCGCGGAAGTGGGCTATAGCATCATTGGAAAAAGCAGCCAAAGTAGATACAGTGTCATGATTTATCACAGATAAAACTGAAAAGCGGAAAAGGTACAAGGGGCTTGTTAATAACGGTTTACAATGGTTCACCCAACGGTTCACCCCATTTTTGACGTCAGAACGACGTCAGAACTTGCTCTGATTGCCAAACCAATAGCATCACTGGACAGAGCAGCCAAAGTAGGTTCAAAATATCTCGAGTTAACACGGGTTTAAGCAAAAATGCTAAACATTACAACCGTTCACCCTTTTTACGATCTTTAAAAGTATAATGATAACATAAGTATATTTTTAAAAGTGGTTAAAAGTTGTCATTTTCTGCTTTTAATTAAACCCGTGGCAAATCATGACATGGTTAAACCTAGTTTGGCTGCTCTTTCCAATGATGTTATTGGTTTGGCAATCAAAGCAAGTTATGACGTCATTCTGACGTCACAAATAGCGGTGAATGTCGAGCCGGTAAAATAAGCCCCAATACTGAAAATATCGTCTTTTTTCGAAATATTTAAGTACTTTACTGTCATTTTCATTCAATGCTGCAAATGAGATTATTTTTACATTATGTAGTCATTTTCATTCAATGCTCCAGAGGTTATTAGATTCATGACGTTTTGTGACGTCATTAAGCAGCGATGGACGTCAATCTGGACACACGATATATATATTCCAATAATAAAACAGCCTACCAAGTTTGGCTAGAATTCTCGAGATTCTGCAGCCGATTTCTTAAAAAATCTTCAAATACAATCATCTGCAAAATAATTTGACACACCGCGCGCTTTTAGAGACCGTTCTTTAAATTAACCCCCTCTTCAATGGGGTTGGGAAGCGCAAATCGGTTGTTTGCGAAAAATTTCGAACTGCTCCACCCCACCACTCACAACCCCCCCATAGTAGGGTACTCTCAGGACACCCCCCCCCCCCCCCCCTCCCCCCTACTTCAAACTCTGGGTACACCCCTGAATGCAGGAATTTGAACTGAATAATCGTTGCTAAATTTCATCATATGCGCATACCTAATCGACTTTAGATAAGTAAAACTAGGTAAAACTTACACCTTAGTCAAGGGCACCCAACGAGTACTTTTTGAAATTCGTTTGAAACCAGTTGTGTGCAGCTTATCTAGCCATTTTAAGGCGCCTACTATGTCTTTTGACGTATTCTAGAAAGCTATTAGCTGTTCGGATTTTCTAGGTGGAAATCGCGTCAACCGAAAATACTATGGCAAAATATTCCCCGCCTACGAATTTGTTAGTAGTCTAGAACATAAACAAGAATTTTCTAGCCCAAGTAACTTCATGCTGCAAAGTTTTGTGGAGGTACGAATTTTTTAGGGATTCTTTTTTCCTGTTCTGACTCTATTGATCAGACGAATTGGGACGTACGAATATTTTAGGGGAAACCTTTTCGTCTCCCTTTTCTTCTATAATTTTCTAGGGATTGAAAACAAATTTTCTAGCCAGTATTTCAGAAAACAATTTTCTAGGGACAATTTTTTCAAATCCGAAAGTTTTAGGCTAACTTACTCTCCCGAACAGCTTTTTAACCGAAAACTTCGTTGGGTGCCCTTGCTTAGTAATAGTGTCCGTTGCAAAATCCGTAATCTATGTGAAACTGGGCCAAACCATGTAGCCTTCAATCCCGGGGGGGGGGGGGGGTACTCCCATATATGGACTATACGGGGATGATCCGCTGGACAGGGTATGGTTTGTCGAGTTTCTGGTCTTAGACAGGGTATCCATTTTAACATCGACAGATCTTGAACAGGGTATGGTATTTATCTAGTGCTTTATTTAGTGTAGTGCTTGCTGAAGTTATTTAGTTATGACACTCATTATACAAAATCACAATAAACGCGGACATCCAAGTATAGATTATTTGTTATTTGTTTTATAGAGGGATATAAAATTTTAACACTTTGTCTTGAACAGGGTATGGAAATTTGAGTTTTTCGGTCATAAACAGGGTAAGTGTTTCAGAGCCCCAGCAACACACCCCTACCCAAAGTTGGGTAGAGTGAAGTGAATCATTTTATGCTGTCAGATTGGGGGAGAGGGGGGGGGGGGGGGGGGGGGGGGGGGGGGTTTGATTTCAGGTTATCTGTGCTGCACTATGGTCAAGGTGATAGGCAATTAGAATTACAAGAGGGAAGAAGGGAGGGGAGAGGAGGGGGGATGTGTTCATTTCATTCAGTGGCATAAATAAGGGGATTCATATTAACCTCACATAATAAAAGGTAGGGGAATACAGTGCAGCATAGTGCGGAGTATTTCCTGCAATGACTTTAAACATTACCCTGCAGTGAGTGAGCTACCATTAGATTAAAGGAGCTGCGTCATGGTCAGAGCCATTTAATTGTAGTCTGGGCCGGACCGTTATTTTCAGCAATTTTCATTTGAATTGATGAAGCTTGTGCAGATGTGGGATAATTGGTCACAATCAAAGCATATATGCAAAAATGACTAACAAACTGTGTATGGGCATAGTATTCAAGGAAAATATTGCATATCATTTCAATCAAGCTCTGGGGGAGGGAACTTCAAATGTTTGTAGCCAATGTCGAACAGCCACAAATCAAACATTGACTCCATACATGTACACCACCACAACATACATGTAGCTCCTTTAACTGTTTGTAGCCAATGAACAGCCACAAAATCAAACATTGACTCCATACATGTACAACACCATGACATAGCCCCTTTAACTGTTTGTAGCCAATGAACAGCCACAAAATCAAACATTGACTCCATACATGTACACCACCATGGCATAGACCCTTGAACTGTTTGTAGCCAATGAACAGCCACAAAATCAAACATTGACTCCATACATGTACAACACCATGACATAGCTCCTTTAACTGTTTGTAGCCAATGAACAGCCACAAAATCAAACATTGACTCCATACATGTACAACACCATGACATAGCTCCTTTAACTGTTTGTAGCCAATGAACAGCCACAAAATCAAACATGGACTCCATACATGTACACCACCATGGCATAGACCCTTTAACTGTTTGTAGCCAATGAACAGCCACAAAATCAAACATGGACTCCATACATGTACAACACCATGACATAGCTCCTTTAACTGTTTGTAGCCAATGAACAGCCACAAAATCAAACAGACTCCATACATGTACAACACCATGGCATAGCCCCTTTAACTGTTTGTAGCCAATGAACAGCCGCAAATCAAATATTGACTCCACCCTTTATTAATGATTGAATCTTGTCCAGTCACAAAACAATGTAAATATATGTAAAAACATTCACTTTTTAATAACATACTGTTAGACATACAGTACATGTACTTACATTTTTTTGTAATCATTGCAATTACTCTAGGTTTATTTCCAAAAACTTTGGACCAAGCTTTATTGTATTGAAAGTGAACTGAATTAAACATAAGTACATTAATTTTAAATACTTAAATTACAGTGCTAAAATAATGCTAACAGGTTATATGCAACAAATTAGCCATCTTATAGTTTGCATAAATTAACATCTCCTTAATTTACAATGTATATAACTATCATAAGTTATGTACTAACAATTCCAAAAGCACCACTCAAAGTGGCAGAGTACCTCTTGCAATTGCTCAGGATTTTTTCTTGTGTCCAGATCCCGCAAGGGGGGTATGGTTTTTGACAATTCTTAGCCTGGAACAGGGTATGTAAAATCAGTTTGGTCTGGAACAGGGTCGTAATTTTTTGGAAGGCCTCAGGATGGTTTGAGTTAGTCACGGTCCCTTGTCGCTGCAAACGCAGTGTCCGTTTATTTCAAAGAAGAGCTAGAAGAGGACAGAAAGAAAAAACTACAGGCCCATGCAACCAGGATTCGAACTCATGACCTTCAAGTTCCTGCTCACCCAACTAAACTACTCAGCCATCTGCACACATGGCAGCAATATACAAATAATGTACATTTTATACTTCATGGAGGGATCGAGAGCAGGCAAGGGCATGGAGTATTTGTTTGGACTTGCATGGTTCTGTCTTTTTTACTTATTGATTTCTCTGCTACTGTACAACAGTTACAAATATAATTTTAGTACTGTCACATATTTCTCTTCCCAGACTAGTTAATCCATTCTGGCACCAAACAGATATGAACTACAGATCTTTGAATTTACTGACAAACCATTAGTTCTCAAAATAATTATTTGTCATTCACATCAGTGGGTCTGCCTGGGCAGAAACTTGTTAATGGACCAGCTCCTGAAACACAATTTAAACACGACTTGCTCAGTGTGATATTCGATGCATTACATGTACCTTTGCTTCAGGGTGAGAAATTGAATATTTAAAAACATTGATTAACTCCCAAATGGTTTGCCAATTTCCACTAAGAGTAGCTAGGGTTAAATGTTTTTTTTTTTCATTTTCATTACTGGCACATTATTTTATAGTTACATCATGGTTGGCTCTTACACATTAAATAAATATATGCTGTCTCATGTATAACAGGTCAATTAAGTATATATGTATGCTGAATTTAATAAGGAGCTTAATACTTTCTAACAAAAGAAACAGAATTCATCTGCTTATTTGTGAAATAAAGAAACAATAAATACCTTGATTTAACATAGGAAGCAGTATCATGACCTATGACTGAATTATTCAAAATTATTTTTGCTTGCAATATTTTGTAAACATCAAAATGCATCTTACTAAAGCAGACAAAAAAAATTACATGTTAGTAAAAATATGAATTGTATTCTTTGGTACCTAGCTTCGAAGTTTACACATGTCTAGTGGGTCTTGTTTTTTCCGTTTCATTTGATATGTTAAGCAATAAATAGCACTTGTATCCAGGATTTGATACATACATGTATAGGAAACCCTGACTATATTAGACTGAACAGTCCCTCCTTTTCTCGCTACACTTGCAAATTGCTATCAATGGAGGGAAAAGGAGGGACTGTTCGCAGTCTATGACTATATATATACATGTATCTATATCAGGAAGATTATTTTAGGAAGAATTTTAATGCTGAACCTATTAGTGATTGATTTACACAGCAATCAATCAATTAAGCAGCACTCTACATGTATTTAAATAAAGTGCATTTTCATCTAAATAGTATTAATCAAGTTGCATACATGTAGTTTCCCTGCACATTGGCTAGCACATATAAAAATACATAATTCTTCAATAAAACTATCAGTATTAAAGTATATTATTCTGCACTCTTGATAGGCAGTTTGCACTGTTAATTGACTACAACTACCAAAATTCTTTGCACAGATTATTTTGTTCTTCTTCAGTAATTTAGACCATTATATTGGTATTCTCAGAAGAATTCTAAAATCTGAATAAGAAAAAGAATTCAAAAAGGATTCTGGTTGCTGTAGTCAATTGATGTACGTAATTCATGTATAGTGCAAATTATGGCCTATTCAGAAACAGTTACCGTAAGTACTAATATCAGGATATCTAGTATTCATAAACCATCAAATATCATCTCACATGTGATTGGTGGAATGCATCACGACACAATATTTTCTCTCCGCCAGATGACAAATCTCAGCGAATACACCCCTTGTGAGCATAAGCATGCATCAAATTAAAGAAAATATCTGAAGGATGATAACAACAATAACCTACATTTTGTCCTCTTCTCGG